>CM068957.1:70728933-70748510 GCA_035128595.1 Eptatretus atami | reverse complement strand
CATCAATGATCTCACTGACTCTCTGGAAAATGCTCTGCATCTCTTTGCTGATGTCTCCACTCGCTACCATGACATCTCTCATCATTTTGACAGACAGGCAGCAGCCTCTTCCCTTTCCTCAGACCTTGACAAAATAATAACTGGTCAAACACAAATTTGCTTATGTATCCATATTGTCCACCCTTTGTGTTCTCCCTTATTCCCCATCGTTACCTGCATCCCTTGTTTGGCCATCTCCGTCTACTTTTTCCCTCCGCCCTGCTATTGGCGTTTCCCCTTTCTCCTGCTGTTCCCTTTGTTATGTTGTGTCCTGATTTGTTCTGTGTAATCACTCTTGCACGAGCCTAAACCTTGTAAAAATAAATAAATAATAATTTTAAAAAACAATGCCCTGACATTCGCGGCATTTTTTAGGAATGTATCCCCCGTGAATAGCAGGGTTCAACAGTAAACGAATAGTATGAATAGAAGGCTGGTAGAATGTCCTAGAGGTATGCACACTCACCTCTGAATTGTCTAGCCTGGGTTTGAATCCCGACCCAGCTATAAACTGTAATTCCGGTGTTTAACAGGCAGGGTGATTCATCAATGTGTGTGTCGTCCCTTGGATAAACGTTAAACTGGGTGTCCCATTTGCTGGCATTAGTTAGTGGACATTAAATATCTCATCGTGAACTTCACGGAGATTAGGCGAGCTATCACCGCACCCTGAACAAATTAGTAATTCCGGCCTTGACTGACTTCTGGGAAAGCAATGGCAAACCACCCAGACTAACCTGTGCCAAGAAATTGCTTTAGCAGCAACAACACGCTGTAAAGTGTATGGTACATCTTATGATTATCCAAATACAATTTAATGTAATGTAAGGAAACATATTGCAATGATATCTATTTGTATATATTGTTACATTTGTCTGGCCGGCTCAGTTGCCTGGTCAGAATCCTGACAATCTACTGTCAATGTGGTTATGCCGATTCACCGGTTCATATACTCCAAGCAGGGTCGCAGGCCTGTTTGCCATGCTCCCGTACTTTACTGGAATGTCTGAGCCAGCTAAGCGATGTTCTGGTACTCCCTCACACCGAGCAACCAAAAGGTGGTACGAGCAGATACTGTGCTGCATGCGGGGTACTTTTCGTGCTGGGTACTTAATGCCCCGAACCCAATCTGTCCTTTAAAGGACGATTAATTACCAAGCAGAAAGCGATCAAGGGCAACTTGAACGGCTTTATCTTCTGGCACGGCTTGATCGTCCGCAGCAGGCACGCTCCAAAGCATCCACAAAGCGGGAGTGCAAGCAGGTCGTGGCGGATTTTAGGTGCCCAAGTAGGGGGGTTGGAGTGGGGTCAGACTCTGAGCATCAGGGAGTGTGTCATGTCAACCGTGCACGAACGAACCCGCACAGCCTTTCACACCAGAGTCCAAGGTCCAACTCTTATGCTTCTCTGGTATGTATTGTTATCTGTCCCCTCGGTCTATGCTCTGCCCCATGATGCAGCTTCACATAGTCCGCCATGCGATAATTGGCGGCTCGGCTGTCAATTAAGGAGTGCCCCTTCTCCAGACTTCCTGCAAGTTCTACAAACATGGCCGGGACGCACCCTTTTTGTGCCAAACCCACCTTCACACAAATACCTCTGCGCACGACCTGGTGTTTCCACAAAAAATGCATACAAGACAGATTACAGAGGGATAAAACATTAAGAAGGTTTCAGGGAGAAGCAGTTTTAAACACGAACATGCAGGAAAGTGAGATGGTGTCTTTCTATATAAATCATGACGCATTTCCTAATACGGTCATTTTACTTCATGCTTACAGTAAACATGCACGAAGGAAACAACTATTGTTATACTACGCAATGTTAACCCCAAGAAGGCATCGCCCACAACCATATACATGACGACTTATTGCAGTTCTGAAAAAAAAATTGGTTCTGGCAAAATGAGTGTGATTATTGAACACTTCAAAAAAAAAATTTTGTTTGACTTTGTGTGGGATACCAACCTGATGCTATGATGTGGTCAAAATGCAAATATCATAGCTACTATTGTTGGACTCGTGAATTTTGTGAGTCATTTCATGTTTGTCTTTGATTTGTTGACTTTGATGGACTCAATTCCATTGGATTTCAGAAGTGAAGTGGAATCAAGCCAAGCTGGGAGACATTCATAGATAACTGCATGTTTGTAAGCTTAAAGATCATAGGATAGCTCAGCTGGCGGTCTAATGCCTCTGAACTGTCTCATAATGTAGTTGTAACTCATTGGAGTGAAATCTGATTAAAACTGCAGTGATGGCATGGAACATATGTGCTGCATCTCAGAGCACGATATCTTTCAGATGACGATGTAAAGCCGGCAGTCTCTGTGCAATTTGGTTGCAGACACTAAGTACGCCAGTGTATATTTCAAAACGTTTTGGCCATCGTGTGCTGGTATCATCACCAAACTCTCTGCCTATAAATTAAACTGGATGGTTTGGTCAATGCAAATGTTGAGTGATATTACGTCAATGATAAAAATAGAAGTTAATCATATTGAAGATAAGTAAATGGAGAAATTAAATGAATAGGGTTTGACATGACACAACAGGCATGATACTATGATCGGAAAACTTACTCTTCCTGGATCTCTCTACATGACTAGTTGTTCAATGGGACAAATTAATTCCATGTTCTTGTGAGTTTCAGACAGGGAACGTTTTCTGCCCAAGTCTTTCACAAACTGGCTGGTCAGGCTTGATGTCCGACTGAAAACGACAGGAGGAATTTGGGATTTAGCCAGGGTGCTAGCGAAAACTCGCCTACTCTTCGCAAAGGAAGTTTAACGTCCACCGGCGACTAGTGCTGGAAGACGAATCCTCCAGCTTCATGTCCTTCTGATGGAGGACACACCCATTGATGCATCACCCTGCTTGCAAAACATCAGGATGACAGTTTATAGCTGGATTGATATTCCACCCAGGTGATACAGCTCAAAGGTGAGTGTGCATACCTCTTGGCTATCCTGCTCGTCCACACCCTCCTCCTCTCTTTTCCCATATATTTCAGTTGCATTGATGACTTGCTTTTACAATTTCACTGATGATGCGAAGTGAAAATGAGGATAATAGGACAATTTATTAATTTGATCTTCTAAAAATTGATTTTAAAGTGACCATTTGGACTCTGGTTAATACATATTCTGTTATCTTTGTGATCATTCAATCAGGAGTCGATCAATTGTCTCTGTACTCAGCATCCAAAACTCATATCCCAAAAGCATCCATCCCAAAACCCCGGCAATTTTGTTCAGTGGACTTAATAAACCTATCATTTAGGGAAACAAAGAGCTTCCAAACTTGACATGCTTTTTCCAGTCTCAACATATATTCTAGTGTGAATGAACAAAATCGCATCAATAACAATTGAATACAAATATTCAACTCCTCTATTTACTGAACGTTAAATTATTTCCTCCTCTATTTATTTTATATATATGTACCAGCAAATATCACATTATAAAATGTCAGAAAAGACAATTTTAACATCTCGTGCATGTTCGCTGTGATCGATTGTTGACCGTTTGCTTGCGGACAAAACAAGCAAACAATATGCATAGCTCGTGGCCATAATTGACAGGTGCTTTCTCATTCGTTCTTACCTGTCCCTCTGTGTACTCAAGCCAGTGAATCCCATGGTTCATTACAATGCGTGGGGTGCTGTCATCCACAGGTGAAACTTCAATGGAAAATCTCTGCAGAGCTGCTGTCATCGACTTGCCAGGCAGGAGAAACAACTCATTACAAATAAAAGTTCAAGATTTCAAAATGAAAAATTAATATTTAAATTATCGTGTATGACAAACCGAAGTGGTATGGGGCCCAAACTTTGCAAAATCATTTTGTTCAATAAGAGGTGTTGAAAAACAACAAAAAAGGTTTTTTTTTAAATACCTATAAATATTGCGACGACTACCACAACTACGTTCATGGATCCAATTAATCCCACATTCTTGTGGGGTCAGCTGTGAGACAGAGCATTTACCTATACAGAGCCCAGGTATATAGATTACAGTCGATCTGAGAACTCACATCAGTGCGGAATCACTCCCACTCACTCACTGGCACACACAAACATTACAATAGCACCTCGTGCTCCTTCAGGAATGCATTAGGGGTATAATTTTAAAGGATGATAAAATAAAAGTATTAAATAATGCAAGAGCCAGCATAGCTGTATCTAAGTCGAGGAGGTAATGAGGGGCACCCCTGGAGGCATGAGTGAATTAAAAGGCTCAACACATCCCATGTAACAAATAAAAAGGAACACCAAAGCATTTTAACACAGTAGGACAGTTCCGTTGGCTTCCGCTACCTTCTTTCCATCATGTAAAACCTGGAAAAAGGGATTTGTTCCATCAGAGACGGTGAAGGAAAAGTGGTCACCCAGTGAATTGCTACCATCATGACTGTAACTGACACGACCTTTCAGAATGTCAGCCATACTGAAAGTGGAAGCTGACTGAAAGGATTGACCATCCTGGGAGAGCTCGAGCTTTCCATGGCGAGGTGGGTTCACCACCTTGAAAGTCACTTCCTCTGCCTGCCAGGAGAGATTGTAAAAATACTCAACCACAAACACTGAATTTCATGAAAAATATACAACCCTCTTTTCTTCCAGCACTCAAATTCTGACAGGAACAAGCAATAGTCAAATCATAGCCACTACGATGCAAAAAAAACAAAAAAAAACTGAACAGCAAGAATATAATGTAAATAAGATTTTTTTAAACCTCAACGATAAAGCTGCTCGTCTAACATTTTCCGAAAACAAGGGATCCCATAAATTACATGAATACAAAGAAAATGGAGAAATAGTTCGGAGAATTCAACGTTTTTCTTCAATGTTGTTTCTTGTTGTAGCAGAAAAACACAACAACGCTGCACTTAGTGTACTTTAGCTGAGTTTCAAAGCTTTTGCGCACAGGCGTGTCTGCATCTGTAGCCTTCAGCTCAAATTCAGTAAGGGTCTTCCGCAAGCCTTCCTGCAGCTTCAGCTTCCCGCTACGCAGAATGGGTAACGAGTCGTCCACTGGCTTTATCCGGATATGCATCGTGCCGGACACCTGCAACACAGGTGTGCAAACAGAAACTGCAGTGTATCAGAAAGATTTACAATCGTGGTGGTATGTTGAATTAAGATGGGGATTGTTTGTGAGGCTCATTGAAGAATGTAGGACAAGGATATAAAATTATGAAGGTATCAATGTGCTTTTACATAGAATCCCAGCATCATGAGCAATGAGCTCAAATAGGAAAAACAAACAGGCTAACCTTTTATTTTTTTATCAGTGTGTATATAAGATATAGAAGGCTCTAAAATGTATTTTAAATGAGCTAAACTTTACCAAGCATAGAAATTCCAAACAACCAAACGGGTACAAAATCAGTGTGCAATGGCAGGACAAACCTCCTCCAAACCATCCGAAACAATGAAATCAAACTCGTCTGCATGTTTCTCCTCCGTACTGGTATGTACATATTGTACATTTAGGGCAGCCAGATCTGCCTGTGTGAAAGAATCGATGGCGGTTCCTGGAAGCAACATGTCAACAGGTATGGCTAATTATCAGGCCAAAGAACCAAGCTCCTGAAAATGTCAATTAGGGCAATCCTCTTATCCACTTAATATATCGATGATCCATCTATCCTCATAAATGTCAGTGTGTGTCAGTCAGTTGGGGTTGACTCAGCCTGTCATCCTCCCAAGGTTGGTGAAATGAGTACCAGTGTACTGGTATGGGAAACCTAGTGAAACCTCCATTACTCCAAAACCATGAAACCTAGCAGTCCGAAACTTTGCATGAATACTAGTGGAACTCCAAGGGAATGCGTGAATGAAAACTGGGTATTTGGGTAAATTCAAACACCCTGTTTGAAGATAATTAACAGCTTACCTCCATGAAAGGCTTATCCTTGGTCAGCCCAACTTCAAATTGCAGGGGTCTTAGCAGCAATTTTGATTCGGCCTGTTCAACCATGCTTTGCCTTGGAACAGGTCGTATGGGTATCTAAACGATCGAGCTTCATACCTACGAATTGCTCTATACATTGTTGATTGCTTGGCAAGCCAGCCGTTCATTATCAAGCAATGTTTGTAAGCCATGGCTGTACAGTGATGGCTTCAACCATTTCATGGGAGTGCTTACTTGAGTGCTTCAGCCACTTGGTGAGCACTCTACAAGCTGCTTGGTTTGAACCATCTGTTTTTTAAACTCCCTCTACATGACGGAACCAGATTGCGTCTATTTCAAAGTGTTAAAGAGGTGGGGATTGGTGTGTCGGATCTGCCGAACATTTTAAAAGAGAGTGGGAAATCCATAAGGTTTTATGAATTTCCCAAAGGCTCCTTCTTTCACGTGCGTTTGTAGAGCCTCAAGGGCTCGCGGCGGCTTCGGACAAAACTTGGTGGACAGGTTGGGTGTGTGATGAGGAAACATTGATTCGATTTTGGTGAAAATCTGGATACAAGAAGTTTTTTATTTTCTTTAAGTGATTCTTCACCATTGAGATAGGGACAAAAACTATATACAGTAAACCCTTAAATATCGCGGGGGTTACATTCCTGGAAAATGCTGTGATAGTTAAAGCCACCATACGTACAGCACAGTGTTAATTCACGTGCAAAAATGTAAATAGATGAAAGTGTGTGTGTGTGTGTGTGTGTGTGTGTGTGTGTGTTTTGGGAGGAAGGAGGGCAAGGGATGGGTGAGATGAGGGAGGGGATGCCATGGGATCTTTATGTCACATTACTATATTTCTTTACTGTATTTTAATGTTGTATTTTCAAGTCTTTACTTTTCTGTACTTTACTGTAAGAAAAATCTTTACTGTATTTTCAAACGTCACAAGCATATGCAAAGTGTTGGAGAATGTGCACTAGTAAGTCCTGTACATTGCAAACGTTATATTTCAATGCAGATGATGAACAACCCAAAGGACAGAAATATATGAGTTAGATCAGTGCATTGCAAAAGAGAAATTTCACCAATATTTCATTGCTATTTTGAGTTGCCTTTGGCAGTCATAATCAAAGAGCGCGATGGTTGTGTGGTCAATCTTCAGTTGATCAGATGGATTTTAACTACAGTAATTAAAGTCGTTCTTTTTCCGTGGGTGGCATGCTGAGACTCGCCATGCAACTCTTAGCGTGTCGAAGTTGTGTAGCAAATCGTGACAAGCACTGTCATTACTCCCATTAATCTGAACAAGTCTCTCACCTGAGGCCAAATAATGCTCTCACCAATACATTAAAAAAAAGAGTCGCCTGATGAGAACAACTAATGAAAAGAACCCATCTCACTCAAATCCAAAAAAAGGAAAAACATTCGGACTGCTTTGATCAACATTATCAAAAGTAGCATCGTGCTGTTGCAAACGGCAGTGATGTCCAGGTTACTTCAAGAATTGCTAAAAAAAAATGTGTTAAATCAATTTCAAGAGTTCAGAAGGAAGGTGTTTCACTTTTCATCACTTTAATAAGCCTGGCATTGGCTTAGCGGTTTGGGTGGCTGGCTTGGGATCCTTGGGTCCTCAGTTCAAGCCCCATCGGTTACTGAATCACCACCAGTTGGGGTTGACTCAGCCCATCATCCTTCTTCGGTCGGCGAAATGAGCACCGACGTACTGGTAATTGGGCCACTGTATCAGTGGCATTGCTGCGTCCAAAATCAATGATGCAACCAGCAACCTCAAGGCTGCACATTAGAACGTGCGTGCATCACTTTCATCAAATTAATCTTAAACTTGTATTTTCAAGTTGACACATGAGCAAAAAACACTAGAGTTCATAGAACATGATACCTCACACAGTGTGACTTCAATTTCAGTTAAATTTTAATTAAATAATGGTTTTGACCATCGATTTACAATAAAAAATTAAAATTAAAATAAATAAATCGGAAAGTTCAGTGAGATTGAAGTCATCCAGAAGTAGTCCCAAACACCACCCTTAAACACCACCCCATTGAACTTTCATCTAATTGAAGTACCAGCACTGCAAAACTGGAGGTTTTTGGAAGTATTTTTTAAAGTGATTTGTGTTCTACAGTCTTGAAGTATATAATTCAATTTAAAATTTAAAAAATGATTGTAAAAGCCATATAAATTAATTAATTCCGTTTGAACCGCCATTTTCTGCAGTGTCTTTGACTTACAACACCTCATCAAACACATTACATTAGTTGTTCGTGCTTGTCGTATGTGTCAATTTTGACGTCATTAAAAAAGGTGAGTTTCATGTTTGGATTGATTTTCCATTTGGTTTGACTGCCAGGTAGGCAGACAGGGTAAAAAAATTCTCTCACTCCTCTCTGAATGTGAAATCGGGAAAAATTCAGAGCCAAGGTACTGTTAAACAAAATACTGATCTTCCGACGCATGTTCCATTTCGATTTAAATAAGTAGTTACTCGATCATAAACTGATAAGACAGACAGATAGGTGGACAGATATGAGATGGACATACCCTGCTATTCGCTTTGTGTGCACGGGGTAAAATCATCCGTTGTGGTTGCGAAAGCATCATTTTGATGAAAAGTGTTAAAACATGGTTTTACACTATTTTACAATATGGAATTATTTTAATTTTTTTTGTTTTTACCTGGCTTGCTGGTGTACTCCAACCTGCCCAAAGCCGGGCCCTTGTCAATGCTGTATTGTAGCTCATTTGGTGTTGTGACCCCATTGGAGGCAGACAGCACACTTGTGTCGAGCCTCTCCAGTGCACCTTCTTCTACCAACAGCTCCTTATTCATCTGCACTACTAACAAATGTTCTCCATCTGCAATGAAACCATGCCAGTTACCATTATGATCCGAGCAGTGCATAGAATGGCATCTCAATCATGTTAAGTATTGTGTTCTTAAAATCTAAAGAAAAAGCTTGGAGTTGCAGCACAATAGCAATAAAATAACATAAGATGCATTTATAAGAGGAGGTTCTAAGAGTGTTTGGGTCGGCATCATCGTTCGTATGCAGCATCTGGCTGCTGGTAAGCATCAGCTCTTGCAGATATGTGGCAGTGCCACTTATGCAGTACCCTTTGCTCTATCATCGATTGTTCTATCTGTCCACTAACACATCTACCCTTGTACATTAGAGGAGCAATTTGGAATTTGCCCAGGGTGGCAGCGATTACTTTCCTATTCTTCATGAAGAGCACCATCATATCTTTAACATCCACCAACTAATGTTGGCGAACGGGGTGCCCAGTTTGGCGACGGCACACACACACATTGATGACAGTTCTTGGCTACGAAACACTGGGATGAGAGCTTATTGCTGAGCCAAGATTCAAAACCAGATTAGGCAGCTCTGAGGCGAGTGTGCATGCTTCTACGGAGTATTGTGGTGAGTATGAAAGAAAATTGTCAAAGGACTGAAGATCAACACAGTTCATGGGGCATTGGTTGGTGAAGCCATGCCTTAGACTATGTGGCAACAGCAAAGCCATGCCTTGCAGGCAGGTGCAACATCTCTGAGAATGGAGCCAATTAATGACATAAATAACTGAGCTATTTAGAGGCCTAATTAAGCAGAAGAAGAGACCATGCTAAATTGCCTGGGTACAAAAATGAATGAGTCAAAACAGGATTGAGGTATGTGAACCACCGTGGAAGCAAGGAGCAACTGTTTGGGGCATTAACCCCTCATTGCATTTTTGCTCCAACAAGGGGTTAGAAGCCAAAACGTCATTAGTTGACTCCATTAAGTGGTTTCTCCTTGTCTTCCATGGTGGATAGCATACCTCAATCAACATCCTGTTGATTTAATCCGTTTGTCCTATCTGTCCACCGACACAGTAAACATTAGTCTTCATGAGTAAGACTAGTTCTTCATTCCACAAAAATAAAGGTCATTCTTATAAACAAAACAAAAAAATCTCCACATTAAAATGTAGAAATAGAAAACAGTAAAAATGAAGAAATTTCAAAGTTTCCACCTAGTTTTGTCACAAGTCATCCACAACTTTTTGAAATATCGTGCTAAATAAAGACCAATTAATGAGCTATTTAGAGGTATAGACCAATTAACGAGCCAGAAAGGCCAATATGGTTATTGGCCCCATCTCTCAATGGTGAAGAATCACTTAAAAATTCTCTTATCCGGATCGGTATCCTCACCAAAATTGATTCAATTTGTCCTCATCACACACCCAACCTATCCACCAAAGTCCACAATACCCCATGCGGTGTTGAAGTATACACTTCAATTTAAATAAAATAAAGATTTTAGCACGTTGGCTGGCGACTACGAGCATACTCGTAGTGCTGGGTGTACCAGATTCTGCCACTACGAGTATTCTCGTTGAAAACACTACGCTATTGTACTGTAAACAGAATACGTTGCCATGCCAGATAACACCAAAAAATGATCTGCTGGCAGTTAGGTGAAGATAAATCCATGTAATCATCATGATCATTGCCTGTCTCCACGAGAAGTTTTGTCTGCATTCATACGTGCCATTTTGAAGGGTAATGACAAGTAGCAAAATTAATTTTTTTTAAACACGTGTTACTCAGCAAAAAATATGTCACTAGCAATGACGTAATACCAACGTCGATACAGTGCTAAAAAAAAAACAGTCCTACCAGATAGCTCGTACCTGGCATACGGAACTGAAAACCTTGTCCCACTGCCTGCTATGAGTTTTCTCATAACGTGGGGGTTTCCCAGCAATTGATAACAAATGAACTTAGATTTGCTCAACGAAGGGTAAAATTAAAAAATAAAGTATATGCACATGCATACTTGGTTAACAAATGGGAGATGGTGTATACTATAAGAGTTGGCAGTCAACGTGTTCAAGATCGTAAAAAAATATATATTATGTATATATAGGTTTATATCTAATATATTTTTTATAATGGAGGATGTCCAGTCTGTAACATAATGGCTATGAAGGACAGCTTTGCTATGTGGTTGTTCCACTAGTTTATCTCAAAGATGAACAAGACTAGGCCCAAGACACTAACTTGGTGTACACCAACCTCTACTGGGAAAGCAGAGGAGAAGAGAGGTTTCCATTGATAGCAATGCATGAAATGCATGAGTTGAGGAAGTCAGAAAAAAATGTTTAATTGGTTGTAGGAACCGCAAGGGGCCTGAAGACATAAGTGCAAGCACATGTCAGGAAAAATGGAGTTTCTCACATGGCGGTGCATTCCATGTATATGTGAGATGGGCATGGAATTTTTTGAGTGGCCAGAAGATTTAAAGTTAATGGTTATTTTGAACAAAAAGATACAGACTGTGGAAGGACCATCTCAGGTATGAGCATAAAGGATTAAATAATCCATTGTTTTGTATGGACCCATCCAACGGACCCTGGCAACACAGTGGCGGACCCCAGGACCCTGGCAAAACCTGCAAAAGGAATCTGTCCTAACTGACGGAAAGCATGCTTAAATATATTGTTAATTTCTGATAAGAAAATCTGTAAGCATATTTACCAGTGATCCACATTAAGAAATTTGTCAAAGTCATCGTTGACATTGCTATCAGAATTTTCCGAATTGCAATCATCGCCACCTTCTGGTCATCACTGGATTCCGGTTTGAAGTACTGCAGTTGGATAACTGCCTCATCATTACCATTGTAACTTACACCATTACACCCATTTTCTAAGTCATTGTCCTCAATGTGCACTGGGGAAATGCTGCTGCCACCATCGACATCACAAATACTTGACCTACTCAAGGAACTCTTCAAAGACACCATCCACTTGTTACGTCAGAGCGTGGCGGTCAAGAGAAGCCACCATTTGGGTTTTACCTTCAGAAAATTTCTTGAAACACTGTTATTTGTAATTTTCTTCAGGGAAAGTGTGCATTTCATCAAAACTGTGCAGCAGATGACAATTAAAACGGTGAAAATTTTAATTATACGCTACATCCCTCAGTTATTATTAGCTTTATCCTATGACACTACAATGTATCCAGCCATGCAAAGTAACCCCCACTCAAATGATATGCTCCAGAAATTAGGTTATCGTGAGAAATATGGGGAGCTGGGTATGTGATTTGATTTGGTGCGCGATTCCTGCTCACATAGTTTCAGCTCCTCCATCGTTGCCTGATGGGGGTTCGATGTCATATAATACAAAACAAGTGGTGGTACATTCAAAGTACACAGCCCCCACACCAAATAAATAAATAACAATCCTCCAGCACGCGACATCATCGGGGCACCTTCGGCACCCGGCGATGCCACCTTGCAGCACATGGAGTCAGAATTGGGAGGGAGTGGTGTACAATAATTGATTGATTAATTGATTAATTGCAGAATTAAAATAAATAAATATAAATCGTAAAAATAATTAATTTCTCCATCAATTGCCAAATAACATACCTGAACCACCACTGTTTCATCCAAATCTGTAACTTTTTGAAAACCAAGTAGTTAATCGAAAAATGAATAATTAATCGATTAATTGATGAACCAATAAGTCAAAAATACCCTTTATAGCCAAATCACTTGGTCACTGTCATGTCCAAAATATGCCTGAGAAGAAAACACAGTAAAAACTGAGTACTCCCTTCCTTCGGTGCCCGGCGATGACGTCATGCATTGCCAAGATATGGGATTGGGAAGGAGCGGTGAACAACAATGCCAATATTCTCAATCCTTTGAAATTAATTATACAGCAACGATTCCAAATTTATACCATTAGGGAAACAACAATGTATCATAAACCTAAATCTACCAGGCAATCATTACACACATTTTTGGGGATTTATAAACCGTATGCCGAAATTGAAATGCACACAGCACGTAGACTCTTAGAATAGTTATTTCCATAATGTACGTCAAGAATGGCACCTTCCCTGTCGGGGTTATTTTGTGATCAAATGCATTGGGTTTGGTAGCTCGCGCCCCTCTCGACCCGTTGGGATCATATCTTCAACGCATAACGAAGTGTGCAGTCAGGGCCGTCATCACGTAGGGCGTGCATTGTTTTACTGTCATGGCTTCTCGGCATGTGCAAATAACACAAGCGTTCTGGAACTTTCACAGAAGCCATTGCTTATTTCCCAAATTCCCCTTTATTGTTTAAAGCCCAACCAAATTCTTGTTTGTCTGTTCGTCTGTATGGATGTCTACCCTGTACTGTAACTTCTTGCTGTCAACCCCTGTACTGTATTTCGTTCCTCTAATCCCCGTTCATTCCCCTACACCTGAACACAACCGGTATACGGACCAGGACACGGCACAGCCCCATGCAATAATTGCCCCATTCCCTGGCTTTGGGCCATGGACATGTGGGGTTTGTCCCAGGTGCATGGGGGTAAAAGTAGTGATTCCCCATGTTAAGTGTGCAGCTCCGCTCCTGACGGCAGCCGGAAGGGCCAACTGAGTGCATACCCGGGCGGGCAGCAAAATGGGTGGGGCTGCAGGGGCATCCCCCAATGGCTGGCATGGGGCCAGCTCATAAGATCTGACATGGCCCAATAGCTTGCCCCAGGCCGCCTCAGAAGATATGGCATGCGGCTCTCCAGCCCCGCCCACCATCGGGACTATAAAGTGGTGCCCGACACTCAGGATGTCTCTGTTTCTGTCTCTGTCTCTGTTTCTCGTCATTGCTCTCACTTTCTTCCCTGGTCCGGATACTTTGGTTCACTTGCTGGGATCTGTGTCACTCATGGCTGTCGGCTGGCCGGTTCTGATGGAGCTCGTGGTCCCTCGGTTGTGGAATGCCGTGTCGGGGCCATTCCAGAGAGTGGCAGGGAGAGCGGTATCAAGCTGGGGAGGGCGACGGCTCCACATACCGGTAGGCTGAGGCCACCCATCCCCTCCCAATTGTCTCCCCATGTGTGAGTGTCTGATGGGTACCCTGCCGGGTTGTGCGGTAGGTAAGGAGTAGGTAAAGTTAAGTCTGCGACTTGTGCATTTTCTTTTCTGTTTGTAAATACACACATTGATTACCTTTTATTGCATTTCCCCCTTTACAGCTCAGTTGTCCTTTGACTCCAATAAAGCCCTTGAGTTTCCTTGCCTCCTTCCGTATCTCCCACGTTGCTTTTTGTAAATAAATTATTCTTGTTGAATTGTATTTCCAATCTGCCCGTGGTTGTCGTTTCTTTCATTGGTCCAGTAATGTTCGTACTGAGATTAGCCAGGAGATTATAATTCCCCAACGGATTGGCTCTCACATCAGTCTGGTGTTGCACTTGCGGAAAGCTCGGCCACTTTAATCAAGATCCAATAAAGATAAAAGTAGCACAACTGCCAATGGCATGATTCCCCGATAAGGAGTCTGCATGTACCACAGTTAAACGGTAGTCAGTCACGTGGTTAAATTGTTGGCGTTAACGGTCGATTAGCGACTCGCCACGACACGGACTTATTCATGTGCGACAGCCTCGATTCCCGGTGAATCCGGCGAGAACTGGGGATACCCGCACCCTCATAGTACCCCTGCGTACCCGAGTCCGCAATATAAGAAAAAGTATTTGAATTAAAACTTCATTTTCAGAAAAATGTATTGACAAAACTATCAAAACATCTTTGTCCCAACACCCTAGTAGTTGGAGGCTCACCAGATGCACTGTCCAGACTCTGTCTACTGCTGGACAAGCGTGATGATGAAGGCCTGATAATGGAGATGTGAATTCCCCCATCTTGCACGTGCACTCCATCAGACAGCTGCACATGAATTGTATCAGCTTCTCTACTCGAGGAACCAGCAGCGTAGACAATATAACCTTCTGTCAGCTCCTCATAGCTGAACATGGCCCCTTCACTCAGAATAGATATTCCACCACGATGTGACTTCCTCTGCAAAGTTCCTGAGCACAAGGAAAACCACTAACAACTGCTGTTATCATATCATCCCGATGCAACGGCTATATGACAGTGTGATGTGATTAATTCCACAATGAGTGAAACAGGCTCCTGAAGAAATTTCATAAATCCAAGCCTCTGAGATTGTAAATTATAATCCTTCATCACCATCAGTGGGAGAAATATTACTTTGCGTGGACTCACCCTGATGTGGAGCGGCGGTGAGCGTAAATATCAGCTGGCTCATCGGAGTGTCCATATCTTTGACCATCAATGTGTCAGTGCCCAAAATTGATACTGTTCCAGGCTGCACTTGCAAAATTCCCAGCTGCATTTCCGGAGCTTCATCGTTAGTCAACTGCCATGGCGACATGAATTGCAGTGTCATGACATACAAATTTCAACCTTGTATTTACACTTTGAAGGGCTGACTTTCAAAACCAGATATACTTGTACTTGTAATTGCTCCCTTGGACAGGGCTATAGGTGGACATATTTGGTTCTGGTTGCAACATCCGGCTGGGTTTATCTTACTATGGATGATATGGCCAGGTATGAAGTGCTGTGCATGTCGGAAATGTCTTCACTTGTTTGAAAATGATATCGCATGGGTTTGAGGAGTATATGAATAATATTACAGTGGAGCTAACTCATAAATTTTCAAAAGTGAATACATCAAATTTTGAAAGTCATTTCTTCATTTTTGATCAACCATTAGCAGAAACAAATTAAAGAACTACATCAGTTAAAACTACAGATAAATTAATTTTTTTTTTCTTAAATGCTTCTCAAGAAACAAACTTTTTTTATTCAAATGGTAGTACCCTCATACTGTGGGCCGTTTTGGGTTGAACAGTTCGGTAATTCAGGAATGTTCGCACAGTCTAGCCCCACCGGAATGTAACGAATATAGAAGTAGCCAATGATCTGCCGACACAGATATCCTGATTTACACGGGTTCGAAATAGCAGCGTGATGGACAGCGTGCATACCGGGCAGCTGATAGGCTAATAAAGCATGACAAGTCTGTCTGCACGAAGTCCAGTCGCTCAAGCTGATGGTTAAACGGAGAATTACAAGTGATGATTTGGCATTCATGGAAACATTCACTTCTCAATGGCTAACTTTGCAATACCACCTGCTCCGTTTACAGTGCAGATAGTATGCCCGAGTTGTCTTCACCTCGATAGTGATGTTGAAACGGTAGGTAGGACTCCGATAAGTACCATCCATCAGGTAGAATAGAAACGCATCAGCCACTGGCTCCATTCCACGGTGCATGCTCTGCATATAGTACAGCATCCCATCTGAAACCTCCTGCATGGTGAACATGTCATCTCTGGTGGCCACTTCTGAGCTCGAACCTGCATTGTTGCAAAATTCCACGTGCATTGCTCACTGGTTCTGAATATCAGGATTATGACATGATGCCTTCCAGGAAATGTAAGATTTTATGTCATAATAAACTGCACAAGGAAACAAACGCAAAAGATGGCCATGCCGAAACAATACACACACAAAGCACTTCTCCGGGCTACAGATAGTGCAAATTACACAACTCATCCTAACTAAATAAGCTTGGTTGGGATACATGCACACATTCACCTACTCTTTTCAAAAGACAATGTTGCAATATTTTTATTGTCCACACCTTAAAACAGACAGGGATTCTGCCTGGACGTCTCCACCTGGAGGACAGCATGCTCTGATATGTAACACCTGAGCTGGCCCTTCATCAGGACTGCGACTTTTATTGAAGTGTGCCCTTGTCAGGGTTCTAAACTGAATTAGTTGTGTATGACGCATGTCAAGGATTATTATTTTGTTGTTGTTGTTGTTGTTGTTGTTGTTGTTGTTTTTGTTGTTGTGATAGATTAAGCTTGGGAATGAAAAAAGAAAAAAATTGTACCAATAGATAATGTTGAATATATTATTTTATCATGTTATAAGCGCATGCAGTTTAAGTGGTGTTTTTTTTTTTTAACACTTATTGGAATTAAAATCATCATTGGGTTTGTGGTGCATCAAACATACCTTGTGAAACCCTTTCCAGATGTCCAAACTTTGGATAATCTGTTATATGAATAAATAGTTGCTCATTAGGGGTGTCAGTGTCTGACACAAAGATTTCATTCGAAGAAATCATAACTTTTCCTCCTTCCTTAACCTGCCAAAAAAACAACGTCAAATGAATGCAGAGCACAAGGGCATCAGAAAGCCTCAAATTATCATGGAAATTACTTTAAGAGTTGGTAACAAAGTGTTGTTTTGATACTGAGAACACAAATGTGTGGCATTTCAGGGCATAAGAAATTGTACAAGTAAATAAAATGAAGCTAAGGTACAGGGAGAGACCATTTGGCCCCTTAGGCCTGTGTTTAATAAACGCCTGAACACTTTTCCCTTCGCCAACAGGGAATGCAAAGATGAAACATCAAGCAGGAAATTTGGTCAGGCTTTCAGCACAAAATGGCCTACCCTTCTTAAAATATACTGTAGGATCATATTAACCAGACTCAGTGGCATAATGGTGAGGTGCCTGGTAGAAATAAGTTTATGATACATTGTTGTTTCCCTAATGGTATAAGTTTGGAATCGTTACTGTATAATTAATTTCAAAGGATTGAGAATCACATACACACAGAAACCAGGCAAGGGTTTGTAAAGTTCAAAAGGAGCTTCCAGTCTGTTTGAGAACACCACTGGAGAGCAGAGCAGGCCTGTACCGGCCAGAGATTGGGATACAGCGGTCCAACACCTCGGAGTGTCCGCAACAATAGAATGCAATACAACACAATAGAACAATAGAACACAATAGAACAATAAAACAACAATAGAACAACAATATAACAATAGAACTCCGACACGACCAGGTGTCACCCGGCGAAAGAGAACTCTGATGCCAACCAGCATCCTCAGCCAAAGGCAACAAAGGCCACACCTCAGGTGCTCAAATAATGCCCCTTTCCCCCTCCTAATTCATCTTGCCACTTTTGTGACGTGGTGCAGCTACTCGAGTGACGTCTTACTGCCATCAGCCCAATCAGGCGACGCCCTGGGGTTCTCGCCAATAGTGGCACTTTCCTTTGACAATGGGTCCAGTCACTGGTATGTCACATTGCTGCCATAATAGGAAAGTCCTCCTGGGAGTGGGGGGCTGCCACAGGGCTACAACATTGACAGCAGCAGTAACATCATGCCCTCGGATCCACGCAGACATCATTGGGAGGGGTGAGAAGGAAAAGATATTCTTGTGCTACGCGCTGGGCGATGTCACATTAATGATCCAATCGGGGGTCCCATCACCTTATCTTACCTGGCCCCTGCCAATTCAAGAGGAAGGACAGATCATGTGATGTCCTTAACCTTGATAACCTGTTTATTGCAAATAGCACTGCCTTCCAAAAGCGTACAAAAACAGGACAACTTACATGGAAATTACTTTAATACCTGAACACTTTTCCCTGAGGAGGATATTAGGATGTTCGTATAAACAAAGTTCTTGTTACAGGTAAAAATGATCTGTCATGCACGAGCACACTGTCCATGCAAAGGTCATACATTTCAATAACTACCCTGTATCTCACACAGGTAATATTATTAACGATCTTGGATGGGACTTGCGGCAAACAATCACACTATTAGCCATACAACAAAAATAGTGGTGATGACATTCAGGTCAGGTCAGGTA
This sequence comes from Eptatretus atami, assembly GCA_035128595.1. Classification (NCBI taxonomy): domain Eukaryota; kingdom Metazoa; phylum Chordata; class Myxini; order Myxiniformes; family Myxinidae; genus Eptatretus; species Eptatretus atami. Next base: position 70,729,995 of record CM068957.1, on the reverse strand, counting down.
TGGGGAGCATGCTTTCTCAGGTCAGGTAAGTGAATCTCTCCATGACCTCAACATCCTCACCACAAACAGGCACAGACAGGACAGCAGCATCCAAGATGTCATTGAAAGTGTGGATCTTCGCTTTTACCCAGGAAACCCATAATCCCAGCAGTTCCGACTCCTCATTCAGGGCCCTCAAAAGGGCAAAAGGCACCTCGTGGGCCCCCAAAAGGATATCTAAAGTCTCCGCAAAGATGACTGCATCATCTGCGAAATCAAGCTCAGAGATCTTGACATTCCCAAATGATGCACCGCAACTTTATCTCTCCGACATCCTCACCAGAATCCAGTCCATACAAGTGCTGAAAATTGTGGGAGCCAGAACACACCTCTGATGAACTCCAGTAACAACTGGAAATAAATCAGAGATGGTACCACCACATCTCACAGCACTCTCAGTACCAGAGTAGAGTTCAGACATCAGATTGATCAGTTTTGGTGGCACCCCACGAAGACCAAGGATCCTCCAGAGAGCATCCCGATTCATTGAATCAAACGCTTTGCAGAGATCAACATAGGCTGCAAGCCGAAACTCTCGTCTGCATTCGGTGAGGACTGGAAGAGCAAGGATACAGCCAATCATTCACCTCTTTGGTGTAAAGCCTGACTGCTCTGGATGCTGGTGCTCAAGCAGATGATGGCGAAACCCATCAAGAATTATCCGAGCAAAGACCTTGCCCGGCACTGAGAGCAGCGTCACCCCTCGGTAGTTGTTGCAGTCTTGGCGATCACCCTCCCCTTTCCAGAGAGGGACAACAAGGCCCTCTTCCAGTCAGTTGGGATGATGCCTGTGTTCCAGGCAGAGCACAAAACTGCATGCAATGACACAAGTACAACTTTTCCACCAGACTTGAGAAGTTCAGCATGGATGACACAGATCCCTGGAGATTTACTCCATTTCAACCGATTCACCACAGCCTGTGTTTCCACGAACAAAGGTGGACTACAGTTGATTGGACAGTCAGCAACAGTGATTGTAAGATGCCTGACATCCAACTCGACAGCTGGTGGATCAGCCTGGTA
>CM068957.1:70711654-70722263 GCA_035128595.1 Eptatretus atami | reverse complement strand
TAGGCGCATTTTGCAAACTTTGAAATCACGTGGACGCGAAACGAAAGCGAATATCGAAAATCCGGCCTGACAAAATTAGATATTGTCCCATAGATTTATATGCCACAATCAAATTCAAGATCGCTTGAGAAATGTAGGAGAGATAGATTTTGAAAATCGTCATTTTCGCATTTTTTGCCAACTTTGAAGTCACGTGACACGAAAACGAAAGCGAATATCAAAAATCCGGCCTGACCAAATTTAGATATTGTCCTATAGATTCATATGCCACAATAAAATTCAAGATTGCTTGAGAAATGTAGGAGGAGATAGATTTTGAAAATCGTCATTTTCGCATTTTTTGCCAACTTTGAAGTCAGTGACACGAAAACGAAAGCGAATATCGAAATTCTGGCCCGAATAAATTTAGATATTGTCCCATAGATTCATATGCCACAATCAAATTCAAGATCGCTTGAGAAATGTAGGAGGAGATAGATTTTGAAAATCGTCATTTTCGCATGAAAATCGTCATTTTCGCATTTTTTGCCAACTTTGAAGTCACGTGACACGAAAAGAAAGCGATATCGAAAATCCGGCCCGAATAAATTTAGATATTGTCCCATAGATTCATATGCCACAATCAAATTCAAGATCGCTTGAGAAATGTAGGAGGAGATAGATTTTGAAAATCGTCATTTTCGCATGAAAATCGTCATTTTCGCATTTTTGCCAAATTTGAAGTCACGTGACACGAAAACGAAAGCGAATATCGAAAATCCGGCCCGATCAAAATTTAGATATTGTCCCATAGATTCATATGCCCAAAATCAAATTCAAGATCGCTTGAGAAATGGCGGAGGAGATAGAATTTGAAAATCGTCATTTTCGCAACGGACGGACGGATCGAAGGACATCTACACCCATATTATTAGGTCATGCTCGAAGAGATGACCTAAAAGGAAAAACAGAGAGGGAAGGATTGAAAAGTTTTAAGAGATGGAATGTCTAAATGAATGAAAAGCGCTCATTGATCTTGTAGGGAGCCAATGTGTCAATCCTGAACTAAGGCCTAAGGCCTAGTCACATTTGCTCTACGGCGAGGATACGGCGGCCGTACACCCTCTGAATTGACAGAAACGTGCGGCGGCCACAGAGAAACTGAGGTGGCCTCAGGGAAGCCCTACGCCGTTTGGCTATATTTACACGGCCGTAGGGGCGCGTGGAATTATAGCGCGGAGTTATAACTTTTTTTCATTCTACGTTCGCCGTAGCAATTCGATAAGCCAAGCTATGACATAGATGCGTTCCACATCGACCGTACATAGGGCGTACGGTGGGCTTGCGTTATTCGTGCGCTGCCGTAAGCTCTTCTCAATGAAAAATGAATTTTCCCAACCCCAAAAAATTACGGCGGCCGCACTATTTCCACGGTCGCCGTACGGTGGCCTTGGGTCTGTGTGACTACCTGCGGGCAACGCAGGGTCGACGCACGGTTCCCCTACGCCCGCCGTGTACCTACGTACGGCCTCCGTGGCAGTCTGCGTCAACCGTGCGTCCACCGTGCGCTACCGCTAGAGATCGGAGTATAGGTGTTGCCTATACGTGGTGCCCCAGAATCCCAATTTAATTCGTTCCAGGAGGCTGTTCGGATTGCAAAAAGTTCGGATTCCAAAATATTTTCCCAATAAGAAATAATGGAGTGAATTAATCCGTTCGTGGACCCAAAGAAAACCCACTTTCAAGACACTTTAAAATGAAATTCCCCATGTTTAAGGTAAAATAAGATGAGTAAATGACCTTCGGTGGCGGTGTATTGTATGTAAACTGGTACAATCACCAATCCAAAGGTCCACACAGGCTCGAGCTCCGCCCTGGGTTCCGATCGCTCGCGCACTCTGCGAGAGCGCTGCCCCCGGGCAGCTCATCAAACATGATGCCCGCAGAACCACAATCACTTTCATCAAACGCATCGGGCTGACGTAATCATGGATATTCCAAATTACAACTGGTTTTGCTGTGAAATTCAATCCTTGCCCGACAGTCCGTCACACCACGTGATCGGATTGCTTTTTTTGTTATTAATTAAACACAAGATGATTAAAAAAAAACAACCATCACAAATGAAGGTGAAAACACGAGTAAGGCCCTAAGTCACATTTGGCTCGGCGGCCGGAGGGTCTACAAAATGTACGGGCACTAGCAATTATAAGCGGCCGCAGTATTTCCACGGTCACACAATGTAGCAGTCACATATGTCTTTATTTTTCGGGTAGACGCACGGGGTATTTATAAATTGTGGAGACCGAAAACGTGGGGTGCCGTACGGTCTTTTATTTGATGTCACACGGTGACCTTAGGGCGTTCCTGCAGCGGCCATTCATAGAATTTTCAAGGCAGACGCAAGGTGCCCGCAAGGCGACCGCAAGGCGACCGCAGGGGGACCCTAAGCCGAACGTGCGGCCAGACGGACGGTAACGATGGGTTAATTTTTTTTTTTACCAGTTCTTTTGTTTCGGCTTGTCGAATTGCTACGGCGAACGTAGAAATGAGAAAAGTTATAATTCCACGGCGCCCCTACGGCCTGTAAAATATAGCCATGTGGCGTAGGGCCACCCTGAGGCCACCTCAGTTTCTCTCGCGGCGCCGCACGTTTCTGTCAATTCAGAGGGCGTACGGCCGCTGTATCCTCGCCGTAGAGCAAATGTGACTGAGGCCTAAAGTATCGATCGACACACGGGAGATGCTTTCACGAGGACTTCCACCGACGAACTGAATGAACAAAGCGCGAAGATGCGGCTCGAACAGTTGGGGAGACACGTGAACAAACATGAACGCCACGTTGTGTTCGGTTTTTTAAAATGTATTAGGTTTTTAGGGCAAAATTTTCTCGAAAAAATTGTTCGGATTCCAATTTGTTCAAACAATGGGCGTTCGGATTCTGGGGCACCACAGTATATTATAGTATAGTATATTCAGTTATATATACCGTTATATTTTATTTCAGAAAAAAAGAACTGGTATATATACCCACTCGTTACCGTCCGTCGGGCCGCACGTTCGCCTTAGGCCCCCCTGCGGTCGCCTTGCGGGCACCTTGCGTCTGCTTGAAAATTCAATGGCCGCCGCAGCGACGCCCTAAGGTCACCGTGCGACATCAAATCAAAGACCGTACGGCACCCCCACGTTTCGGTCTCCACGATTTCTAAATACGCCGTGCGGCTACCCGAAAAATAAAAACACATGTGACTGCTACATTGTGTGACCGTGGAAATACTGCGGCCGCCGTATAATCGCTAGTGGCCGCAGATTTTGGAGACCCCACGGCCGCCGTGGCAAATGTGACCTAGGCCTAAGTTTTTGCTTTTGTGTTATGACTGTTCATGGTTTTGGTTTTGGATGGAGAGAAATACTGGGGACTGCCATCTCATTGAATGTCCAGAAAGGTGGGTGTCGAGCAACAGCTTGAGACGTCTGTGCTGTTGGCTTGTACATCAAGCAAGTATTAACGGAAGTGATCGCCGAGTCTTCGCCTGGTTTCACTGATGTAGATGTTATTGCAGAGAGTGCACGTGATTCCATCGATCACATTCGCGACGGTGCAGTTAAAGTGGTTTGTGACTTTAACACTGCTTTTGGGTCCTGAGCAAAGTGGTTATCTTGATGAAAGGACATGTGTTACAATGACTCCGTAAACACTTGCACGTCCTGGTGGGTGGTCAGAGGTAATTCCGATGTTCCAACAAAGGATAACACCCGAAACATCAGCTTCTCCTTATTTCCCACAGTGGTTACCGTACTACGAACAACGTTCTGTTGATTTCATCCACTATTATCAGATTGAGCTGATTGAATTCTAATGTTGTTAATCTGAATTAAATCTGCAAATGTTGAATTTCTTAATCTGTCATTTTCGATAGTGAGGGTCTTCTCAACACAACATCCATTTAGTCAATCATTCATTCTTCTGCTAAATTTAACAACATGTTCATTCTACGTATTTCATGAACTGAGAGCAGCTAATGACTGCCAAGTCCTGGATTTGCAAAAAATAAAAAATAAATACTGGACATCAACTGGAATGACATGCCTTAGCTTTTCTGCTACACCTGTCATTGAAAACACAATAAAGATGGCATTTGTATGTAATTGAAGATGTAAAACATCGTTATTGTATGTTTAGAAGAGGCTAATCTACAGGAGTGAGACTCATGGAAGAGCAGGTTAAATTGACAGTGGGGTAACGGGGTAACCATTGGGCACAACCAGCAAGGGACTAAATGAACAGGAAAGGAAATAAGGGAGAAAAGGGGACGAAACACTGAAACCTGCAAATAAGATGGTTTCGTTAGCAAGGGTTTATGGGGTAATAAAGATCATGGGTCAGGATGGGGAATGACATGAGGTGGCTTTGCACTGCCTGCTTCAAGAGCCCTGGAGGAAGAGTTGGGAAAGAACGGCCTTTGGAAGACAGTTTCATAGATGGAAGAAGCGATTCAGCACTTTCCCATCCTGTAAGGAGTTGATAGGATTATAATTAATCCTTCCTTATCTTCAGTAGATGTTAAGTCTTCACATTTCGACACCAATTTTAGTGTAACGTTTACGACAGGAAGTTGTGGCCCGATTGTACTTTGTAAATGTATAAATTCTGTTTGTGGTGTACAGTTTTCAAAATAAATATTTGTCATTAACTCTTTGCCTTAAACTTTAGCTAAGCACATGTCATCGCCCCTTTAGGTATACCACCAGTTATGAGATGAGAGGGCAGCCAGTGACGGATCTTTTCTATTTACGGTGTCTGATGGAAGGGAAATCATATTGAGAACCAGATGTTCACTATCACCATCGTTCCGGGGATGAAAGAACGCCACACGTCTCCATCAGTGCAACTGCTACAGTATGTGCTTGAACCATTCACATGCAATACATCCTGCCTGTCACTGAGGACATGTGTGGAGGACCATTGGCTCATTACGTAACATTGTGGTTGCTTATTGATGATTGTCGTCTTATGCTTTGAACTGGCAAAATAGTTTAGTGTATGTGCATTTGCCCCTGCCCTGTTTAAACAGGGTTCGAGTCTCTGCCCAGCTATAACCTGTCATCATGATGTTTAACAGGCAGGGTGACACATTAATGTGTGCACTGTCCCTCGGATGGATGGTAACCAGGGTGTCCCCACTCCTGGGATTAATTTGTGGATGTTAAAGATCCTACGGTGTCCTTTTTGAAGAGTAGGTGCGTTCTTGCTGGCACTCTGAACAGATTTCAAGTTTTTGCCCTGACTGACCATTGGAAGGCAACAGCAACACCACCCAGCATAACCCTTGTCCAGGAATGACTTCGGAGCACCACCAAAGCTCTGTAATGAGTATCATATGTACGATGTGTGCATCATCATCATCGTTGATGATGGTGGTGATGCAAATGTCTTGCGCTCGAATATCAGCTCCTCAAAGGCGGAGGAGCTCCTTGTGAGCCAACGACCATCCATATCTAGTACCCAACTGTGTCTGCTGACGTAGTCTGCAGTTGAGTTACTTCTTATTAGGAGTTGTGGCAGGATTTGCACTCCGGCCACCGTAAAACCCTTCATTCCACAAAACATTCTCGAAGCATCAAAAAATCTGAAAACCCACTCCGTGGGAGTACCTCTTGTGCAGCTTCCCTTTGCAGGGCAGCTCACGGATGACGGGTTGGGGCGAAGCCTTGGGACCCCAATCTTTGATGATAGGAGGGAAACCATGGGGTAACATTCCCGGGTCAGATTGCGGGAAGTGTGTCGGAGTGGTGCTGAGGTGTCGTCCACCAGACGGTGGTCTCCTTGGGTTAACCTAGGCGGTCCTTTCGGTGGGTGCCTGGAATGTCCTATCCCGAAGAGAGGCTGATCACTTGTCTCTGTTATCATCTGAGCTCAAGCGTTTGGACATTGGTATTGCAGCACTCTCTAAGGTTCGGAGAGCGGATAGTGGCGAGATCATGGTGGGTGGTTACACCTACTATTGGTCTGGTTGCTCTAATGGTTACCATGCCCAAGGAGTTGCTGTAACTGTGTGCAATAAGGTGACTCCAATGATAATTGAGGTAACACCAGTCAACGAGCGTATATGAGATGAAGGATCGTCACTCCTTGGGTGTCATTTCCCTGGTCTCTGTTTATGCTCCGATGGAGGTGATGATCTCACCGTGAAGGATACATTCTACACCACGCTCAAGTCTGTGGTTGATCAGTACCCAGGCGAGATCCACTCCTATTCTTGGGTGATTTCATTGCATCGACTGGAACTGATAGGGATGATTATGAGACACGTGTTGGACCCCATGGGCCTGGAACTGTGAACCAGAAGAGCACCAAGTTCCCTGACTTTGCAAGAAATCATGGACTTAGGGTGGCTAGTTCATGGTTTCAGCGCCCACAAGCTCATCGATGGACTTGGTATTCCAACAATGGTGGTGTGGCAAAGGAGATTGACCATGTGCTCCTTAATGGTCCTGGAGGATGATCCAGAATGGCAGGGTCTACCGAAGTGCTCAGTTCCTCAATACTGACCACAGGCTTGTTGTAGCAGCTCTTAAGGTCAGATCAGGTATGGGAGCATGCACAGAAGCAGCACGTCACTGTGTCCACTTCCGCCGGTACTCCAGGGGCCTCCGTCTGGCCACCCCCAGGCAGATGCCAGGCCCATCCCCATCTCCTTGAGATGCCGATCAACCTGCTGCAACCATAAGGCACGTGGTCGGCCCATTAGCCTCCTCCACTCACGAGACTCCCTCGCTGAGAGAATCTGTTGAGCAGGATCAGCGTCAGGAAAACGAGCCACATGTCCAAACATCCGCAGCTGACGCTCACGGACTATGCAGAAACAAATCTCATTTGAGTCTCTCTCAGCAACCGCTCGTGTGGACTCAAAGTCTGACCAGCGATAGCCAAGGATTCTCGAAGAGACCTGGTATCAAAGGAATTAAGTCTTCATCTCAGATCCTTGCTCAGAGTCCAAGTCCTCAATCCATAGAGCAAGACTGGAAGCACCAAGGACCTGAAAACTCGGACTTTCGTTGTACCAGGTGGATGAGCCTGGTACAACCGGTGGATCAGCTCTTGACAACTCTTAAGTTGCACCTTAAATCCAGGAGAATGGTAGCATCCCAGCCGAGGCTTAATGTTGGCAAGCTCAAGGGTGAGATGGTAGCTGAGGCTTTGCGAACAGGCTGAGTGGGAACTCGAGGTTCTGGGTGCTTTTGGCGATCCTGAAGAGTTGTGGCGTGCCTTCAAGACCACCGTTCTTGATGTTGCCGGTCAATGTCTTGGAACTCAGAGTAGAGCGAAGAAGATTTTGTCTCTCAAGGGAAACTGGATACCATTGACCATAGTCACAGGGCCAGGCTGAATGGCGGAGCTGAGCTGTTCAAGGAGCTGAGGCGTAAAACTGTATGTGTGCTAAGGTGGACAAGGAGGCCTATGTGCGAGAGAATCTGTGAGGGGGTAGAGCATCACCTGTGGTCAAGTGATTCTCATCATACTTACAGGGGAATTCACGCATTGCGTTCATCGAAGCCCATCCTCGGTGTACTGCAGTTAGAGCAGAGGGTGTTGTGCTCTTGACAGAGGTGTCCGAAGTGAAGGCCCGCTGGGCCGGTTACTTTGAGCGTTTGTACCAGGCTGATCCACCAGCTGTCGAGTTGGATGTCAGGCATCTTACAATCACTGTTGCTGACTGTCCAATCAACTGTAGTCCACCTTTGTTCGTGGAAACACAGGCTGTGGTGAATCGGTTGAAATGGAGTAAATCTCCAGGGATCTGTGTCATCCATGCTGAACTTCTCAAGTCTGGTGGAAAAGTTGTACTTGTGTCATTGCATGCAGTTTTGTGCTCTGCCTGGAACACAGGCATCATCCCAACTGACTGGAAGAGGGGCCTTGTTGTCCCTCTCTGGAAGGGGAGGGTGATCGCCAAGACTGCAACAACTACCGAGGGTGACGCTGCTCTCAGTGCCGGGCAAGGTCTTTGCTCGGATAATTCTTGATAGGGTTCGCCATCATCGCTTGAGCACCAGCATCCAGACAGTCCAGGCTTTACACCAAAGAGTGAATGATTGGCTGTATCCTTGCTCTTCCAGTCCTCACCGAATGCAGACGAGAGTTTCGGCTTGCAGCCTATGTTGATCTCTGCAAACGTTTGATTCAATGAATCGGGATGCTCTCTGGAGTCCTTGGTCTTCGTGGGTGCCACCAAACTGATCAATCTGATGTCTGAACTCTACTCTGGTACTGAGAGTGCTGTGAGATGTGGTGGTACCATCTCTGATTATTTCCAGTTGTTACTGGAGTTCATCAGAGGTGTGTTCTGGCTCCCACAATTTTCAGCACTTGTATGGACTGGATTCTGGTGAGGATGTCGGAGAGATAAAGTTGCGTGCATCATTGGGAATGTCAAGATCTCTGAGCTGATTTCGCAGATGATGCAGTCACTTTTGCGGAGACTTTAGATATCCTTTTGGGGCCCACGAGGTGCCTTTTGCCCTTTGAGGGCCCTAAATGAGGAGTCGGAACTGCTGGGATTAGGGTTTCCTGGGTAAAAGCGAAGATCCACACTTCAAGACATCTTGGATGCTGCTGTCCTGTCTGTGCCTGTTTGTGGTGAGGATGTTGAGGTCATGGAGAGATTCACTTACCTGACCTGAGAAAGCATGCCCCATACCTGACCTGACCTGATGTCATCACCACTATTTTTGTTGTATGGCTAATAGTGTGATTGTTTGCCGCAAGTCCCATCCAAGATCGTTAATAACCTTCAGGAGGCTATATATTTTCTCGCAGAGATGACCGTCACTCCCGCACGGGGGTAATTTTTATTTCATTTTATCTCTCTCATTGCTTCTACATTTTTTCTACTCACACTCCTTCACGTTTCCCCTTCTCTCTCTCCTGTCCTCATTTCTCTCCAATTTCTCTTTTCTCTCATTTATTTCAGTTTTTTTACTTTAATTAACATTATTTATTTATTTATTTAATAATTTTAATAAATCTTCTTTACTGTACTATTCTGTTATGTTATCATCTCTGTCACAGAAGGTGGATAGAGGATATGTATTCACCCTTGTTTGTCTGTTTGTGAGCATGATATCTCAAAAGGTTATGGATGGATTTTCACAAAACTTGGTGGACAGGTTGGGTATATGATGAGGACAAATTGTTTAGATGTTGGTGAAGACCCAGATCTGGATAAGAGATTTTTTTTTAATCTTTGAAGTGATCCTTCACCATTGAAATATGGGGCCAAAAACGACATATAGCATGATATTTCAAAAAGTTGCAAATGGATTATGACAAAACTTGGTGGATGAGCTGGGTAGGTGACAACAATAAGCTGATTAGATTTTGGTTAAGGTCTGGCCTATTATTGGCCTATCATTGGTCTGGCCTATCATTGCAGATCTGGCCTATCATTGGGCTACAAAATGTAAACTGTTCAGCCTGGCAGAGGTATGCAATCTACTGAGCTGTTCTAGTTATTCATATTTCATGTGTAGAAGAAGGGAAGGAAAGTGAAAATGTGGATAAAAGGAGTAATGGCGTGAGAATAATAATATCGGAAGAGATCGGCAAGCAGGTGGCCAGAGTGGAAAGATGGAAGGGACAGGTAATTATAGCATGCTTGGTGATACAGAAGCAAATGGTGTGTGTTACGTCGGTATATGGGCCACAAATGGGAAGGACTGGGACAGAGAAGCAGGAATTCAGGGATGAACTGGAGATGGGAATGGTTGAGCTGGAGGTGATGCTGTGCATTACGTTGGACTTTGCGCAGATGGGAGTAGCTACTTGGGTGAAGAGGAATGTGTTGGTAAATTTGGTTGGGGAACGAGGAACAGAGACGGTCAAGGGCTGGTGGGGATGGTGGCAAGGAATGGTACGGCCATAGCTCGCTCATTCTTTCAAAAGTGGGAAAGCCACAAGATTACATCTAGGAGTGGACAACATAGAACAGAACTGTATTTGGTGGTGGAAAGGAAGCAACAGTTGTGGAGGGTTAAGGATTGCAAGGCAGTGGCAGGAGAGCATGTTACAACCCAGCACAAGCCTGTGGCGTTTATGGTATGGATGATTAAAAGGAGGGAGGCTAAGAGTATGGGTCAGAAGATTATTAGGTGGGGGAAGTGTAGGAAGTGGCAATGTCATCATAGAGTACAAGGAGAGGATGAGGGCCAGGTACGGGCAACTTAGTGAAGAAGTAGAAGGTAAGGTTTGGAGGAAGAGTGGAAGAAGTACAGAGAGCGGTTTAAGGGAATTGCAGAAGTTTTATGTGGAAGAACATCAGGAAAGGGTGCATGGCCAAGGGATATAAACCAGGTATGGTGGACGGAAGTAGCGGAGGCAATTGGCGAAAAGGAGGTTTGGAATATGATAGAGAAGATAAAGGAAAGAGGGAGGCAACAAGATGCAGGGTTGCTGCACCTGTAATAGCAAAAGAAAAAAAAATCAGAAAGGAGAGCTGTGGATAAAGCAAGGAATGATGTGGAAGAGGAGGTGTACCACAAGTTAGAGGAGGATGGTCAGAAGAAGATGATCTATAAATTGGCTAGTGACAGGGATGAGGATAGTAAGGCCATGAGCGGGGGAGGGGGG
>CM068957.1:70698510-70709922 GCA_035128595.1 Eptatretus atami | reverse complement strand
CTTCTTATTTTCACTTTTCTCCCAGTCCCAATCCCTTGGACATTCAATCTCTGAACCTTGAGCATCCCTATCAAAATCAGTCATTATCACCCCCGCATGATCCCTGATCCCACTCTGACCCACCCACCTCTGACTCACTCACCCAGCTTTTATTAACCCCCCAGCATATATTAACTCCACCTCCACCTCCCGCTGCTATCCCATCTCTTTTGCTCCAACGAAGGGTTAACACCCGAGACCCCAGCGTCTCCTTGCTTCCCATGGTGGCTAACATACATCAATCAACACTGTCGATTTCCTCCATTTGACAGATGAATAGTCTTTCAGTTCCATCAGCAAATGGCAATTAATATAGGGAGAATGTTTCTGTGGCTAGCAATTTAAATCCTTTCAGTATTGTTTTGATGGAGTAACAACAACAATAACAATGACAACAATGAACTCAAATTAACCACCAAATTGCCTTTGCAATGAGTTACTTTAAACACACCAGCAGCTTACCAAATCCTGTTCTGGAAAACATCCTCCATGGTAAAGGCAGCATAAATCGGCAACTCATGGTCAGGCTGGCGTGGCTCGGTTTGCACCAGTGTACCATATATTGGCAGTGATAAGAGCATAAAATGCAGGGATCTCACATCACTGGCCTATCAATGCATAGGTTAGTGTTAAAAAAAAATAAAGCAGATGTTAGGTAAAAACACAGAATAAAGTACCGGTAATTGGCATACATTCGAAAATGGTTGTACCTTCTCTTGTGACATTATCATTTCAATACTAAATACTGGCAAATATTCTGATATTGTGATGTCTGTGCATAATATAAACAGTTTATTATCCCAAAAAGAAATGTACAAACCTGAGATTTCAAATAGCTCCTAGATTAGGTCACAAACGAGGCTTTCTGAGGTCTATATTTTGCACACTCACCATGTAAGGTAGATTTTCATGTTTAAGGGCAACTCTGCCTTTCTCCATGACTATGGCAGAAAAATGTACATCAGCTTCGACTTGAGAGTGTGGATGATCAGACCCATGCTCAATTGCAAAAACAAGGGTGGCAGAAGTTGTGGAAAGCCCATCGGAAACGCGGAGCACCAGGCTGTCCTCTGATGTCTCGGAACCATCGTGAATATAGTTTAACCTGTTATTCATCAGTTCATCGTATGTGAAAACATCCCCTGCAAAAAAAAATCCACACAAAGTAGGACTTACTTAAATGTACAGTATTCTATGGACATTTCATTAATGTAATCAAATTCTGAATGGATAAAGTAATTAATGAAATGTACAATATTCTATTATTACAAACTAGCAAATACCACCCGTCGCTTCGCTGATGGGAATACTAAGGGAGGTGAGGGGAGAAAAAGAGAAGTGGGGGAGAGAAAGAATGGAGTGGGGGAGAGAGGAGGGAGGGGGAGTGAGGAGGGGTGGTTCCAAACTGCACTTCTGGACCTTTTGAACGACATGTCAAAACTTTATCAGTCAATGTACAGTACTGCCTACCCATCCATCAGCAAAGCAATCAGCATGCTTCACCAGCCAATGCCAAATACCTTTCCATTCATTTAAAAGGAACACGCCCTTGGTGCGTGATTAGTTTGCAAGTGATTTGCTTTTGCTGCTATATTGCAAATCGGTCGCCCCAGGAGCATGTTCCTTTTCAATTCATACTTTATCAGGCCATGTGTAGCTGGAACTTGCCCAACAGGGATGAAGAAAACTTTCCCAGAAAAAACAAACAAACAAAAAAACGCTTCTTTCTATGAAGTAAGAATTTTACTCGGAATCGACGTCGATTCTGGTTCACTACTCAATTCCTTTCAACTGCATGGTTGGAATTGAGTACTTTGTAATCGGTTCTGCCCACCACGATTAAGCACTCAAGCAAGCACACCAACAAAATGGTTGATAAAGAATGGCTGGCTGGGTCCGTCCGGAGATGACCGAAGACATCTGGAGTATAAAACAATGTGCAAATTGGACAAATGAACACTTTTTAGCAGTTGGAACAGCTGCAGAGGTTAATTCTGCAGTTTAAATTTTGAAATTTGGTTCAGATTAAGAGATTCTAGGGGTTATCACATGTGTGGAAACTAAATAAAGGCACGAACACTCGGAGACGCCTGGAATGTCAACCAATGTCGGAATTGTACAAATGAACACTTGTTAGCAGTTGGAACTGCTGCAGAGGTTAATTCTGCAGTTTTAATTTTGGAATTTGGTTCAGATTAAGAGATTCTAGGGGTTATCGCATATGTGGAAACTAAATAAAGGCACGAACATTCGGAGATGCCTGGAATGTCAACCAATGTCTGAATTGCACAAATGAACACTTTTTTTTAGCAGTCGGAACTGCTGCTGAAGTAATTTTGCAGTTTAAATTTCGAAATTCGGCTCAGGTTAAGAGATTCTTGAGCTTATCACATTTGCGGAAATGAAATAAAGCCAGGAACACTGGCGTCTCCGAACGTTTATAAGCACTGCGATGTATCCAGTGATTCGTAGTTATGAAGATGAGGCATTCGATGATATGAGTGAGGAACGTGAAAAAAAACAAGCTCAAATGACCAAGATCCTCGTCCTCTTAATGACGTCATAAAAACGAATATGACGTCATTGTGATGTATCAGGTTTGCGATAAATTATCTGTGCTATGCCCGGCTTGATTCCCGCAAACAAAATTCAAACAGCTTGCTTAGTTTCGGAGATAATGGTATAGGCAATTTCCATTAGCGGCGATATTATGACGTCAACTTTTTTTCTAGGAAGAATTTCCAAAATCAGAGATGGTTACTGACTGCGCGCGGGCTTTCTGCATACATGGCAAGTTTCACGAAGATCCGATGAAAACTCTGGTGTGAAACAAAAAATGTCAAAAATAGGAATGACGTCATAAAAATTGATATGACGTCATAGTGATGCATCATGTGCGGTAATTCATCTCTGCTAATGCCCTGTTCGATTCCCGCAAACAGAATTCAAAAAGCTTGCCTAGTTTCGGAGATAATTTTTCAGGGCGATTTCCATTAGCGGAGATATTTTGACGTCATAACTTTTTTTCTAGGAGGAATTTTCAAAATCGGAGATGGTTACTGTCTGCGCAGGGTATTTTTACATATACATGCCAAGTTTCAGGAAGTTTCGATGAAAACTGTAGGCTGTGAAACAAAAAAGTCCACAAGAAGAAGATGAAGAACAACAACGTGAGTAAGACTTAGAGATCCTCCACGAGGATCTAAAAATGAGCGCTTTATCATTAAGAAACCATTGTGGCCTGTTACAAGTCAAGGCATTGTTGAGCAGGCCGAACAAAAGGCAAATTAAGACCCCAGCTAGCTGACAAAGGGCTGTCTCATGGGCTGACCAAGGATGATGCCTTCATAAAAGATAATTAAACAAGGCCGTTAATTATCTTCAAACGGGGTGTTTTAATTAACCAAAACACCCAATTTCAATTCCTGCACTACCTTGGAGTTCCCTTCATATGCCTGCAAAGTTTGGGGCCACTAGGTTTCATGGTTTTCGAGTTATGGAGGAGACGGACTGATGGACTGACGGACGGACTGAATGACACACAATGACATATTATTATAGACACACATACACACGTCTGTTTGTTTTTTATACGTTTCCAACCCCTTGGCCCAATTTCTCCAACATATGCTGCAGCACATTGTTTTCACATGCAGAAAGTGGACGTCACAATAAAAACTTTCAATTCTTAATCAAATCGATATTAAAACATGAAATAAGTTTTGGCTGGTACGCTGTCATATGTCGAGTGGCGATTCGCTGTTGGAAATCAAACCACTTGCACTTAAATATGCATATTCCATCCTCAGAATGGAAATTAATATACAGTATAAAGGATCCCCAGTCTCCACATGACTACACTGTGTGTAAGGAGTGATCGCATGCTCCTGTATGACCTTAAACAAGGAAATGAGGCCAATTGGCATATCGTTACCGTGTTGCACTCCCACGTTTTGGCGGGGTTTTTTTGCTACAACTTTAAATAACAATCTTCTTCATGTTTTGCAAAATTCTAAATAACTGATCTTCATCGGGTGACTCAACTTGTTTATCATAGAAACGACACATGCAGTACATATCCTGACAGATTGTGTGGAGAGAGGGTAGAGGGAATAATGAGCAACATAAATGTCAAATTATTCAGTCGCACTGCAATGAGCTTGGTGAATGAATAATTATTTTGGGAAAAAAAAAACAGAAAAAAAGAAAAAGAAATGCTGGCTCAATAAAGGGGGCCAGAAAAAGGGGTGGGTGCAGGGGATAGTTCGTCCAAACTTTCAAGCCCCCCTGGATCCATCCGTAGTAAATAAGTCGTCGATAGCCCTAATCGATGAGATTACCTATGATTCTGTGAATACAATGAGTGACTATTGGGATACATTTATTCTACACTCGATGTTTCCATGTGCGCTCCACATTGGAGTAACAACAAAAGCAGGTGCCAACATTTGTGAATGTTTTACCCTGTCGTAGGAGTAGGTGTAGATTTGCATCCTTCCTTGCCAACATGCCGTGTTGTGGGGCAGCCTCAAGCTCAAACCATAGCTCGTCCATGCTCGAATCAGGATCCGACACCTCGAGATGACCCAGACCTACAAAAATACCCACAAGTAATTGATTAAATGTTCCACAGAATTAGCACAACGAAGCACATTGCAGTCAATTATTTAGTTTTTCAGCTGAATGCTTGCTATTGGAGTCTCCGTTGTCTGACAAGTTGACGACTCACTTGAGCAAGTGCAAGGTTATAATAAGGCAGATTTGACAACCCTATGCTCAACCTACAGACAATAATTTGGTCAAGGTAACAACCTAATACCCATTCTTGCCATGAAGCATAATGGAATCTTTAACAGCAACAAGCAAGGACACATTGATAAGACACTTAGGTTTTATTGCAACTTCACTTTTAATGATGAACAACAAAATCATACTTATTGAGCACAGCCATGACCATGACCGTCGGTGCTATCGAAGCAGTTTCTAGGCAAGGGTTACACTGGGTGGTTTGCAATTGCCATCCCAGCAGTGGTTAGGACAAGAATTTGGAATTTGTTCATGGTGCTGGAGATAGCTCGCCGAGTCTTCGACATCCACCAACCAATGCCGGCAGACGGGACACCCAGTTTTTCGTCCATCCGAGGGACGGCACACATAATGATGAATCACCCTGCCTGTGAAATACCAGGATAACAGTTTATAGCTTGATTGAGATTCAAACCCAAGCTAGACAGCTTAGGCCTTAGAGGCCTTGATTACAATGCCATTATGAACAGCTCCCAGTATGGTATGTAACTTTCTTGAGCCATGAACTTGGCAGACAATGTACTTACACTGATACGACATAGTTGCATCATTCTACTGTACCAAGCAGAATGAATGCTCGGAGACGAGTTTGATCAACCAGAAAAGTGGAGGAGAAGAATAAAGTGCGCAGACTTAAAAAGGACACATTTATTCATTCATTTATTTTGGTTTATTGGGAACGTAAAACACTGGACAAGGCAGTCCGAAGACCGATATTTGTGTCAAGTTTATAAAAATAAAACTTTCATAAAACTTACAAATATATATAGAAATATTAATCAAATAATATTACATGAACATGTACTGTATGTTATGCATCAAAATTAATGTATGGAATAAAAATGCAAATTATCCAGAATTGGATGCAAGATCACAATTTGGACTGGTAGGTTGGGGGGGGGCAGGTCACGGTGGCTTTGAAACCATAACAGACTGTTTCCAAAGTGAAGCAGGAGCTCATCTCTCCGTTCACCGAGAGAAGGGATGTCATACAAGTCAAGTTGCAGTTTGTATGGCAGGATATACTGTATGGATATGCGATGCAACGGAGGGCACGCTTCTGGACACGCTCTAGTTCATCTTTCTGAGCAGTGGTCAGACTAGATCCTCAGACAGGTGATCCAAACTCGAGTAGTGGGTGAATGCATACTTTATAGTTGGTAACCAGATCGCCAACACAACCTCCACTTTTCTTAAGGACGCTTAGTATGTACCACCGATGAGCAGCACGCAATACCACAAGTTGAACCCGGTTATTCAATTTTAGGTCTGCTCGTATTACTATCCCAAGAAGCAACAACGAGCAAACCCTTTCCAGACAGGTAGTGTCAACACACAACTGTACTTCCAGAAGGGGATTCTTGAAAAAGTGTATCGGCATAACTTTACATTTTTCTGGCTTGGGTTTCATATCTGGCTTGGGCGAAGGGTTGCACATGAAATTATGGATAACGTGGAATCATTGATTTATATCGATAAACATTCACCATTTTACATTGTGTTGTAGTTTAATTAATGCCCCGTTTACCGACCGACTGGGACGCTGCCACCCTGTTGAACGAGAACAGCTGCACTTGTTCGCTCGAAGGAGGGAGGGTGCTGGCTGCTCGAGACTGGCTGTAATCGGAACTCCATCTCAGGCATGGTGTTCATTCCATCTGAAACTGGCAAACCAGAAAGAAGGCAGGCGAGGTAGTAATGTGATAGATGTGTGCACGCATATTCATACAAGCAAGAGGCCTTCATTCAGCTTTTAAAGCATCGTACAGAGCTGGAAACACAATGTGTATCTTTCCAATATTGCATTTGACTTAAAGTTGTTTGCCCATCTGCACCACCATTACAAATGAAAAACAATGTCCGACAACGACCGGAAACAGCCACAGAAAACATTTATTAAATTATCGTCAAAGAACAACAAATAAGGTGTGTCGAGCTTGTTGCCTGAAAACGAATGCTATTTTCCTTACCGGTGAAGCGAAACGCCATGTAACCTTGGACTGAGGCTCGCAATGGAGGCCTGTAAATGATCTTTCCAGAGTCCACATCAGCCTGAGTGAAGAGCAGGACAGCGTGATGGGGCCTATCTGCATGTTCGATGGAGCCTGCAAGGATGTCCGTCCCAGTAACTGAATCTGCGGCCTAAAAATATTTCATCTCCTCTACCCCCAAGCCCTCAGCTCCAACTCCATCGCAGTCAATCTAAAAACATTTCCATTTACTCTCATATTTTATTATCTGCTGTAATCTTAAATATTCCATCGACATAATATATTTATTTCCTATTGTTCGCCGACGATGCAGCGCAGCTAATTTCATGATTATACAAAAGTAACCAAATCAACGGCTTTGGACGACAAAACACTGCATTCATGAGTTGAACTTTGAGGAAAAGAAAATGCAACGTTTTCTTCTGTTGGTGTACCTGTTCTTCCACATGGTCCTCTAACACAAAGAAAAGGAAAATGACAATGGAATGTGGGTGGGCTGAGCGTACAGGTGTGCTCGAAGCCCGAGGCCTGTGATGAGAGCCGCTGGAAGAATAACTGCAGCCCCATTCTAATCCTGCACGACAGGTGCTTTCATCATGTAATCCAGGTTTATTAGCCAGTGAAACAAACCTTCCCCCCAAAAAATAATGGCCTTACCTTCTGAATTAACTAAGTAAAGATTAACTTTCAAAGTCTGATTTATGCACAAAACAACACACACACAAAAAAAAGGCAAAAACTAAACAACATTTAACCCTGTTAAATGTCTCAAGGAGAAAATGCTGTTTAACACTCTCACGTGCCTATCAACAACCACCTAAACATGTTAATGCCCATTGCACGGCTACGCAATCAGAAATAGAGTCCAGTGCAACAAATGTGCGGCACGACGAAATTGGTACTGCAACCACAGAAACCAGTCACTTCATCACGATCAATGAACACCTTGGGAGAACAGAAAGGAAAATAAATATTTGAATGTGATGGATCAAACCAGCGTGGAGTACGGAGCGCCGTTGGTGCAGTGAGCAGGTTCTGCAACAAAAGAGTCTTCCTCCAAGACTTCAGCCAAAACTAGGTGGCTGACTGATATTGAAATTTTTCTTCCACCGATTAGCAAGTGGGAAAAAATGTAATAACTCCACTCCATAAAGCTAGCACAGTAAGTCACACACCATAGAGCCAGTGAGAGAACAACATAATTCATGCACTATACATTTCTACAGAGCAGGCATAGCAGCAGGAAGCCTCAGATCATTTATCGGCGGAATGAGAACTTGTTTGGGAGCATGATTTCCACCGAGCTGTCTAGTCTGGATTTAACTTTTTTATTTATTGCAGTTTTGATGCAGTGGTGGCAGTGGATGCTACATCTCGAAGTATGCCATCCTTTGTATGAGGACATAAAGCCATCAGTCTCAGGTCTCATCTGGATTTTTGGTTGTGGATGTTAGAGATCCCAGAATTTATCTCAAAAAGAGAACATGATGTGCATGTACCGAGGCCAAATTCCCTGCCTATAGATGCTAACGGTAATAATAGGCTAGTATCACAGAAGAAAAGTAAAAACTGATAGATTAAATTAATGGGTTGTGGATAAAGCACAGGCACTTCTTATTATTATTACTAGTGCATGCCCGTAGGTGCGTGCCCGTACATGCGTGGCCGTACGTGCAAACAAAACAAAAAAACTTCAAACCGCGTGCCAGAAAAAACAAACACACAGGCCGTTCCTTCGCTCTCGCGTGCCCGTACGTGCGTGGCTGTATGTGCAAAAAAAACTCAAACAACCACACAGGCCGTTCCTTCGCTGTCGTAAACGACGACTGGATTGGGCATTGTGTTTAAGAAATCGAGAAAGAAGAATACAGTCAGTCGATAATCAGAAAAAAAAATCGAGAAAGAATACAGTAATCGTCACTGACTGGATTGGGGTATTGGGTTTAAGAAAATCGAGAAAGTACAGAAATCGAGAAAGAATACAGAAAGTCGATGAATCGAGAAAAAATCGAGAAAGAATACAGTACTCGTCAGTATCCGGAAGTTCGCATATCGCAGTTATGATTATTTCGCAATTTAGTTTTAATGCCAATAATTATTCAATTAGCGCCAACGTATTTTGCCTTTTCGCAATGAAAAACGAGAGGAGAGAGGAGAGAGGAGAGAGGAGAGAGGAGAGAGGAGAGAGGAGAGAGAGAGAGGAGAGAGGAGAGAGGAGAGAGAGAGAGGGGAAAAACCCGTAATGGCGAACGCGCTGAGTTTCTCTTCACCATCAACCACGGCTACGCAGCAACGCTTCCTGTCATTGGTTGATATAAAATGGCCGCAGCAACGGTTCCTGTCATTGGTTGGTAAATAAATGGCCATAACTTGGGAAGCACTTGTCCGATTAATATCAAACCTTGAAAAGGCACATCCTCGGGTCCCCAGCAATATACCTGGCAAGTTTCAATTAGATCGGACCAGTGGTTGTCAAGAAACGGCGGTCACAGACACACACACACAGACACACAGACACACACACACACACACACACACACACACACACACACACAACACCACACACACACACACACACACACACCACACACACACAGACACACACACACAGACACACACAGACACACAGACACACACCACAGAGATTGCTGGAATTATAGATAGACGAGTACGTGCCCGTAAAAAAATATAATAATAATAATAATAAATAAATAAATAAATAAATAAATAAATAAATAAACCACAGGCCGTTTCTTCGCTCTCACGTGCCCGTACGTGCGTGACCCGGAAGTTCGATATTATTCGCAGTTACGATTATTCGCAATTTATTTTTAATACCCAATTATTCAATTAGCGCCAAGGTATTTTACCTTTTCGCAATGTCGTGGCAAGGAAAAACAAAAAGAGAAGAGAAGAGAGAGAAAAAATTACTTCCTGGTTCGGAGCATACCAGCACTCTGATGTTCCCGAAATTTATACACCGTCTAATATGAAAACGATCATAACTTGGGCCATTTGTTTATCTATAAATGCGCATAAGAAATCGAGAAATTATTAGAATACACGAAGTCATCACTATCCGGAAGCCCGTACGTTTAACCCGTAATGGGAACGCGGCTGAGCTTCCCTTCCCCATCGGCCACGCCCACGCAACAACGTGTCTTGTCATTGGTTTGGTAAATAAATGGCCATAACTTGGGAAGCACTTGTCCGATTAATATCAAACCTTGAAAAGGCACATCCTCAGGTCCCCAGCAATATATCTGGCAAGTTTCAATTAGATCGGACCAGTGGTTGTCGAGAAACGGCGGTACACAGACACACACACACACACACAACACACACACACACACACACACACACACAGACACTGCTGGAATTATAGATAGATTATTATTATTATTATTATTATTCTCCTTCTCTTCCCTTCCCTTTTTAAGGGGTGAGGGCCAACGGTACCAAGCTTCTGTTCTGCCTCGACCATAATAGTCCTCCACTCCCCCCTGTCCTCAGCCAACTCTCTCCACTCTCCAACCACCTCCACCTTACTGATCTCCCTCCTCACACAATCCTCCCATCTCGACCGTGGGTTATCTGTTTTCCTCCTACCTTGCTCCCTCAACCTATCTGCTCTCTTTGCCATTCTCTCTTCCTCCATCCACACCAAGTGACCAGCCCATTTCAGCTGGCCTTTTAACCAATCTCCCCATCAAGCTCATCTGCACACCAATCTCCTCCCTCAGTTCAACCATCCTCCGTCTATCCACCCTGTTCACTCTTCTTCACGGTGGGCCAAAAGTTTTATTGTATATTCTTGATTTTCATTGTAAGCCATTGAATAAACTCATATGAAGTATGTAACTTGTATATTCGTTGCATCAATCCACCTTTGCTGTCGTGGTAAGGTACAAATGGAAGATAGCATCCTCGGATCAGCGGGAAATCAAGCGATGGTACATAAAGGTAAAAGGAACTTGAAGGTGTTTGGCTCTGGAGATAATAGCAGCTAGGTGGAAGAGCATCTCCTGATGCGCTTTGATCGTGTTTTGCTTTGTACTTCACGGTGTTGAAAATTATTTTAATAATGACCATAAATGGATTCCCAATGCACTATCGTAGGTGTTTTTCCTGGCTGTAAAATAAACACATCACCTCAATATGATGTGTTATCGACATGTTCACTCTGTGTTTACCACCACATGTTTTCTTCATAAAATGCCAACCTGGAGTCATGAAGTCCAAAGGTTGTGCGTCAAGTCGAGGAGAGAATTGAGGGAACACCGGTCAATGAGCCAATTATGACATTTAGGATTCGTCACTCCTTAGGTGTCATTTCCCTGGTCTCTGCATATGCTCTGACTGAGGCGAGTGATCTCACCATGAAGGATGCTTTCTATGCCACGCTCGAGTCGGTGGTTGATCAGTGCTCCAGTTGAGATACACTTCGAGTATTGGGGGATTTCAATGCATCGACGGGAACTGAAAGGGATGGTTATGAGACTTGTGTTGGTCCCCATGGGTCTGGAACTGTGAACCATAATAACACTAAGTTCCTTGACTTTGCAAGAAGTCATGG
>CM068957.1:70675647-70687087 GCA_035128595.1 Eptatretus atami | reverse complement strand
CACCAATCCAGTTTGGGTTTGCCTCCATCTTCTGCTGCAGCATCTCACACATAGTGACTCGTGCTGCTTTATCCCCATCGGTGGATTTTTGGGCTGTTGTGATGTGGTAAGGAATGAGGTTTAAATCTTGTTTCATTATTCTTCTGATACTGCTGGGAGTGAGACCTAGTTCAGGGGATCTTTGTCGATGCGATTTCTTTGAACTTTGCATTGCTGACTCATGAACTACTCGTTCCATGTTTCCTTCACACCGTACACTTCTTTGGAGACCGGACCTTCCCTTGTTAATGTTGAGAATCGTCCTTCACTTTTGAACTTTTTCACAAGTTTCCAAATGGCTGGCTTGCTTGGCTTGTTCTCGGATGCACTCCATATTCAGGACAGAACCTCGTCTGGATGGAAGCAATTGATTTGGTCTCAAAATACCACTCGACAATGTTTACTCTTTGCTCGTAGAAAACGTCATTTTTTCCATAGAATACTTTGGTTATGCTTAATGACTTCTCCAAAGATCATTGATCACTCCTGAAAAAAAAAAAATTAAGGTCATGACTTAAAGTATAAAGGTCATTGAAGCGGTTAACCGGTTATTGACACACCATGTATAGGTACAGTATATGTCTGACAGGATGTGTAAGCACACGAACCATGCATACAAACTGTGCTTACACATTGTCTCTGGTCGCTCACCTGCATTTGATTTTTCATTTTTTTTCTATCTATATATATTCATTTATGGATGCTTTCCAACGATTCTGTGATTGTTTCCCGGTGTACCGGCTTCGATGTCATCGGCATGCAAAATGTCAGCTTTTTAGATACCAGAAGGTACTGATCTTTCATATTAGTCAGTGAGTCAGTGTTAGAAACAGCTTTGTACATAAGATTACCATTCATCTATCTCATCAAAATGATTCTGCATAGCATAACAGTGAAGATGGAAGCAAAGTGATTCCTGAAATCCATTTTCGCCCGACATACTACAAACCCCACCGAGAGACAAACACAGCCCGGACGCGTCCGAAGAGAAACACCGCCCATAAGTGTCTTGAGACAACCACAGCCCATAAACGTCTGGAGACAACACAGGCCCTAAGCGTCTGGAGACAAACAAGCCCAGAAGTGTCTGGAGACAAACACAGCCATAATCATCCGGAGATAAACATCGACTGGACGCGTCTGGAGATAGACACCACCCGTAAGCGTCTGGAGATAAACACAGCCCATAGTGCCTGGAGACAAACACAGCCTGTAAGCATCTGGAGAAACACACAGCTGTACATCTGGAGATAAACATCGATTGGACGCGTCTGGAGATATATACCACCTTAAGCGTCTGAGACAAACACAGCCCGTAAGTGTCTGGAGACAAACATAGCCCGTAAATGTCTGGCGACAAACATAGCCCGTAAATGTCTGGCGACAAACACAGCCCGTAAGCATCTGGAGATAAACATCGAATGGACGTGTCTGGAGATAAACCCCCCCATAAGCATCTGGGGACAAACACCACCCTAAGCGTCTGGAGATAAACACGCCTGTAAGTGTCTGGAGATAAACATCGATTAGACGCGTCTGGAATAAACACCACCGTAAGTGTATGGAGATAAACACAGCCCGTAAGTGTCTGGAGACAAACACAGCCCATAAGTGTCTGGAGACAAACACAGCCATAAGTGTCTGGAGACAAACACAGCCCGTAAGCGTCTGGAGACAACACAGCCCATAAGTGTCTGGAGACAAACACAGCCATAAGTGTCTGGAGACAAACACAGCCCTAAGCGTCTGGAGACAAACAGAGCATAAACGTCTGGAGCAAAACACAGCCCAGAAGTGCTGGAGACAAACACAGCCCTAAGCATCCGGAGATAAACAATGACTGACTAGCACAGCCCATAAGTGTCTGGAGACAACACAGCCTGTAAGCATCTGGAGACAAACACAGCCTGTAAGCATCTGAGATAAACATCGAATGGACGCGTCTGGAGATAAACACCACCCACAAGCATCTGGAGACAAACACAGCCCGTAAGTGTCTGGAGACAAACACAGCCCGTAAGTGTCTGGAGACAAACACAGCCCGTAAGCATCTGGAGATAAACATCGAATGGACGCGTCTGGAGATAAACACCACACAAAGCATCTGGAGACAAACACAGCCCATAAGTGTCTGGAGACAAACACCACCCTAAGCGTCTGGAGATAAACATCGATTGGATGCGTCTGGAGATAAACACCACCCGTAAGCGTCTGGAGATAAACACCACCGTAAGTTTCTGGAGATAAACACAGCCCGTAAGTGTCTGGAGACAAACACAGCCCATAAGTGTCTGGAGACAAACACAGCCCGTAAGTGTCTGCAGACAAACATCGAATGGACGCGTCTGGAGATAAACACCACCCGTAAGTGTCTGGAGATAAACACAGCCCGTAAGTGTCTGGAGACAAACCAGCCCATAAGTGTCTGGAGACAAACATCGAATGGACACGTCTGGAGATAAACACCACCCATAAGCATCTGGAGACAAACACAGCCCGTAAGTGTCTGGAGACAAACATCGAATGGACGCGTCTGGAGATAAACACCACCCGTAAGTGCTGGAGACAAACACAGCCTGTAAGTGTCTGGAGACAAACATCGATGGACGCGTCTGGAGATAAACACCACCATAAGCATCTGGAGACAACACAGCCCATAAGTGTCTGGAGACAAACACCACCCTAAGCGTCTGGAGATAAACACAGCCTGTAAGTGTCTGGAGATGACATCGATTAGACGCGTCTGGAGATAAACACAGCCCGTAAGCGTCTGGAGATAACATCGATTGGAAGCATCTGGAGATAAACACCATCGCATAAGTGTCTGGAGACAAACACAGCCCGTAAGTGTCTGGAAACAAACACAGCCCGTAAGCATCTGGAGACAAACACAGCCATAAGCATCTGGAGATAAACATGATGGACGCGTCTGGAGATAAACACAGCCGTAAGTGTCTGGAGACAAACACAGCCTGTGAGCATCTCAAGATAAACATCGATTGGACGCGTCTGGCGATAAACACAGCCCGAGCAAGTGTCTGGAGACAAACACAGCCCGTAAGCATCTGGAGATAAACATCGATGGACGCGTCTGGAGATAAACACAGCCCGTAAGTGTCTGGAGATTAACACAGCCGTAAGTGTCTGGAGATAACACAGCCCGTAAGTGTCTGGAGATAAACACAGCTGTAAGCATCTGGAGACAAACACAGCCTGTAAGCATCTGGGAGATAAACATCGATTGGACGCATCTGGAGATAAACACCACCCGTAAGCGTCTGGAGATAAACACAGCCCGTAAGTGTCTGGAGACAAACACAGCCTGTAAGCATCTGGAGATAAACATCGATTGGACGCATCTGGAGATAAACACCTCCCGTAAGCGTCTGGAGACAAACACAGCCCAACACCTCTGTAAGCCTTTGAGAGAAACACAGCCGTAAGTGTCTGGAGACAAACACAACCCGTAAGTGTCTGGAGACAACACAGCCTATAAGCATCTGAAGATAAACAGCGACTGGACGCGTCTGGAGATAAGCACCACCCGTAAGCGTCTGGAGATAACACAGCCCATAAGTGTCTGGAGATAAAACAGCCCATAAGTGTCTGGAGATAAACACAGCCCATAAGTGTCTGGAGATAAACCAGCCATAAGCGTCTGGAGACAAACTCAGCCCATAAGTGTCTGAGATAAACACCCCGTAAGCGTCTGGAGACAACACAGCCCTAAGCGTCTGGAAGACAACACAGCCCGTACGTGTCTGGAGAAAACACAGCCTATAAGCATCTGAAGATAAACATGACTGGACGCGTCTGGAGATAAGCACCACCCGTAAGCGTCTGGAGATAAACACAGCCCATAAGTGTCTGGAGACAAACACAGCACATAAGCATCTGGAGATAAACATCGATTGGACATGTCCTGAGATAAACACCACCCGTAAACTCTGGAGAACAAACAGCCCGTAAGTGTCTGGAGACAAAGAGAGCCCGTAGCATCCGGAGATAAACACCGACTGGACCAACGTCCAGAGATAAACACCGACGGACGCGTCCGGAGATAAACACACCCGGACGCGTCCAGAAACAAAGACACCCAGATACATCCGGAGATAAACACAGTCTGGCGACAAACACCGCCCGGACACCTCCGAGATAAACACAGTCCGGAGACAAACACCGCCCAGACACTCGGAGACAAACACCACCTGGAGACAAACACCGTCTGGATATAATCACCAACCGGACACGTCTGGAAACAGAGAGAGAGAGAGAGAGAGAGAGAGAGAGAGAGAGAGAGAGAGAGAGAGAGAGAGAGAGAGAGAGAGATGGGGAAGAAGGGGAGTTAGCAGAGAAAAATATCATGCTTTATGAACAACACACACACACACTATATTAGTTCTTGGCCTATATCGGCAATTTTTTCGGGAATTGGCAGATTGGAGTCAGTGTGATTACTGACTACGTACATACTGTATACAACCAAAAACCTTGAAGAGCTTTCACCCTTATTTTGGTGAATTTCAGAAACAAATTTAAAAAACAATGTTGCATTATAGACGTTTCAGGGAGATGTGCATAAACATTAATCTTTATAAACAGCGGCCAATCGTCGTGACAGAAGAAAAAAAATATGGCTCGGTAATTTAGAAAACATGTTAATATGGCAAACGGCTGGGAAATCGGGTGTTATCAAATATATTTTGTTTTGAAACTCACAAAAAGAAACATATAGCCTTTCTAAAGCACACCGAGTCATATAAAATAACCAAATGCTTTAGAAACAGTCACAAGGACAAAGGAAAACGTGATTGCTCATATGCTGCTGAGGTTAAAAGTTAAAACCTTCAAGGTAAGGGATGAAACTTTGCCCCCATGGTGCTCGTAACCAAGCATGCAGGCAAACACACACACCCACGGAGAGTCCCTTTACAGATCCAAACCTACCCATATGCACCTCTATGTTGTAGCAACTGCCGACTGCACATCTCAAATGGGACACAAACTGTACCGCTATCGACTGTAGGGTGCTCGGCAAGTGGCTTAAGCACTTCAGCAAGCACTTCAATGAAATGGTTGACAAGGAACAGCTGGCTTGGCAAGCTGAGTGATAATGGCACATACCTGCAAAAAAAACTAAACATCACCGATTTCTTCATATTTTCAGGTTTCACTCCACATTTCGAGTTATTTAATCCATGTGATCCAATCCTCCAAACTCAAATTATATTTAACGCAGGCTTATCGATCGCTTAATTCATCATATTAAACACCTCCTAGAGATTCCCGAAATGTCAAATATGTCCGCATTAGAGAAATGAACACTTTTTTATCAGTCGGAACTACTGCGACACTACATGGCCAAAAGTATGTGGACACCTGCTCGTCCAACATCTCATTCCAAAATAATGCGCATTAATATGGAGTTGGTTCCCCCTTTGCTGCTATAACAGCCTTCACTCTTATGGGAAGGCTTTCCACTAGATGTTGGAGCATTGCTGCAGGGATTTGCTTACATTCAGCCACAAGAGCACTCGTGAGGTCGAGCACTGATGTTGGGCGATTATATCTGGCTTGCAGTCAGCGTTCCATTTCATCCCAATGGTGTTCGATGGGGTTGAGGTCAGGGGTAAAAGCCACAAGAACTTGACTGTGCAGGCCAGTCAAGTTCTTCCACACTGATCTCAACAAACCATTTCTGCATGGACCTCGCTTTGTGCATGGGGCATTGTCATGCTAAAACAGGAAAGGGCCTTCCCCAAATTGTTGCCACAAAGTTGGAAGCACAGAATCGTCGATTCACAGAAAGCAGATAATGCATTCGGGCGGGTAGCGTTCTCCTGGCATCTGCCAAATCCAGATTCCGCCGTTGGACTGCCAGATGGTGGAGCATGACTCATCACTCCAGAGAACGCATTTCCACTGCTCGAGAGTCGAATGGCAGTAAGCTTTACACCACTCCAGCCGATGCTTGGCATTGTGCATCGTGATCTTAGGCTTGTGTGTGGCTGCTTGCCCATGGAAACCCATTCCATGAAGCTCTTGACGAACAGTGCTTGTGCTGACGTTGCTTCCAGAGTCAGTTTGGAACTCGGTAGGGAGTGTTGCAACTGACGACAGATGATTTTTCCATGCTATGCGCTTCAGCACTCGGTGGTCCTGTTCTGTGAGCTTGTGTGGCCTACCACTTTGCAGCTGAGCTGATGTTGCTCCGAGACGTTTCCACTTCACAATAACAGCACTTACAGTTGACCAGGGCAGCTCTAGCCAGGCAGAAATTTGATGAACTGACTTGTTTGAAAGATGGCATCCTATGACGTTGCCACGTTGAGAGTCACGGAGATCTTCAGTACAACCCATTTGACTGACAATGTTTGTGTATGGAGATTGCATGGCTGTGTGCATGATTTTATACACCTATCAGCAATGGATGTGGCTGAAATAGCCGAATCCACCAATTAGAAGGGGTGTCTGCATACTTTTGGCCATGTAGTGCAAGTTCAATTCTGAAGCATAAATTTTGTCATTCGGCTTAGCTTAAGAGATTATAGAGGTTATGGCATGTGCGGAAATGAAATAAAGCCACGGACGCTGTCGTCTGCAGGCGTTTATAAGCATTGCCATGTACCCAGCAATTTGTAGCTACGATAAACAGGCATTCGATGATATGAGTGAGAAAAGTGAAATAAAAACTTTATCGTTTAGAAATTGTTGCGGCCTGTTCCAAGTCAAGGCATTGTTGAGCAGGCGGAAGAAAATGGTGAATTAAGTCCCCAGCGAGGTAACCCAGGATGCACCTTAAGACCCGATCGAGAGTGAGGTGGCCAAGGATGCGCCAGATAAAGGATATAATTAAATATGACCATTAATTATCTTCAAAAGGGGTGTTTTAATTAACCCAAACCCCCCAATTTTCACTCATTCACTCCCTTGGAGTTCCGTTAGGGTTTCATTCCACTAGGTTTCATGGTTTTGGAGTTGTTGAGGAGAAATACACACACTGACTGATTGACTCACTCACACTGACATTTATTACTATAAATATTCACACATGGGACTCGTGTGAAAAAAATCCTGACTCAACTCAGCACTTGAAACCAAACACCTCATCATTGAACAGTTACTCCAATTATATTGTTGCAGTTCTTGGTACCGGCTTCAAAGGCAATTGCACACAACATACAGGTCCCTCAATTTCGTTATTTCCATCATACAAGTTCAGTAGTCATTCCCCTTGCGTAGTGGGTTGAATGTGATTGGATGCGTTGGTAAAAGGGCGAGATAGGTTTTTCCCTTTTCTTCTCATTTCTTAGGGGGCAATTGTAAATCACCGATGAGCTTCGAGACATGCGCTGTGCAACACGGGCGCTGGATAATTTGCATATCGTGCCAAAAGCTCTTTTGAATCGCACGCCAACACCAAACTGCCCCCTCACTCAACCTCCCCATAATCTTCCTTCAGATAACACAATAAGTACGCAGCCCTTATCATTTATTAGTGCACATTTTTACTTAAACTTAGTTTTTATTTCACACCTTAATTTACATTGCATTAAGACATTATACGTGCCATTCATCGCCCCAAGACCCGAAATTCTCACAACCCGCTAACCACATCACCTCCACCACACATGAACTACCCACCTTCCTCCGCGATCACCACCTCATCTACAGCTCCCACAGACGCTGACGCAGCTTCTAAGCACAGAAAACGGCGAGAGCAGCAAGTGCTCTCCATGCTCTGGATTTTATCTAAAATTCAAGACAACAGGCGTTAATTGGCCATTTGCGTCCTTCTGCTAAATAATCGAGCTGTTCGCTAATACAAGCAATTACGAGCTCCCAGCATTCACTCCTGCACCTGCAACGTATGCCGAGCCCCCACCCATGTCAATCACGGAAGGACCATCACGTGCGGTGGTTGAGTGACCAAGTGGGCAGGAATTTTTGTGGAGGTCTGGCATCGGTGGGGCTAAAGCGGTGATGGGCCAATCGGCGGCCGAGATTACCCAAAGAGGCCGTTTTGATCCACCTTTCGGCCCCGCCCATGCTAAATGGTTACAAAAGGGCAGAAGGGCCACTACTTGTGTTGCTTCTTGGCTTTCTTCCTGCATTGGTGTAGGCTCTGGTGCTCACCCTGTCCTGTCCCGTCCTGTCCTGTCCTGTCCTGTCCTGTGCTTGCTTTGCAAGAGAACGATCGCGGCTCAAACAGTGGTGCTCACATTCATGGGTCAGAGTGTTGGGTGGATGGAGCGAGCGCAGTAGTTTGGGCCATAGCCAAGCCACACATACACACTCTTTAGATTCTCACACAGTAGACTATTTATCTCACGTGTTCTTTTCTTTGCATTCATGATATATCGTTCTACTTGAACGCAGGAGCTCAACGAGGTCTTTGCTGCCACCAACTGTCCTTTTAAGGGCACCACCACTGATACGCACCTTCACAGTTTCCTCTTGCATCACATGCACCACACGCACTACGAGCACCCACCACACTTCTACGATCAAGCACCTTTAGACACCATCAGTATTCCTCCTTTGACCCCTCCCTTTAGTGCTTGGGTCGCAGAGGCATGACTGCCCCGCCCGATGAGCAAAGGTGGCGATAAACCTCATCCTTTCTCTCCTCTTTCTATTCTTATCTTCTCCTTTCGCGGTTGGTCTAATTGGGTACCCATGTCTTATGTATAGCCGATAGGTAAGGCATAGAGTTGAAGTTCTGCTTCTTGTCAGTTTTCTTTCCTGTACTCGCTTGCACTCTTCATTGCTTGCGACCATTATCCTTGTGTGTTATTCTTGTGTTTTCACCCCTGACAATTTTTTACTACATTTCCCCTTTTTGATTGCTTGCTTGTGCATTAAAATGATGCATAGTACTGGACCTTCACATTCTACATTGTCCTGTAAATAATAAGTCCCCTCTTTATGAACTTCATTTCCGATCGGTCTGTGTTCGTCTTTTCCCCATTGGTCCAGTGTTGTCCACACCTAATTAGTCTGAGAGGTTATAATTCCCCAATTAATTGGCTTTCATCCAAGTCCGGTATGCACTCATAGTTGCTTGGCCGCCCCAGTTAAGATCTAATTAAGATAAGCTTAGTGCTTGGCCGAGGGTGCGTTCCCCGATCGAGAGATCGGGTGACCTCCAGCTAAACGGCAATTACACGGAGGACACTGGACCACGTGGTTGACTAATTGGCGTTTGCGGTTGCCAGCAACCCACGACGGACACGAAGTTATTCGTACTCGGCGGCCTCAGGCATGATGGTAAGTCCGAGGATCTCTCATAGTAGACCCAAAACCCATGGCCTAACAATATAAAAGGATTCATTCATCCTTGTATAGACCACTGCTCTCACATGTGGTGAGGATCAGGTCAGGTCAGGTATGGGAGCATGCGCCAGAGCAGCGCGTCGCTGCGTCCACTTTCCGCCGGTACTCCAGGGGCCTCCGTCTGGCCATCCCCCAGGCAGATGCCTGGCCCATCCCCATCTCCTTGAGATGGTGAGGTTCGAGCTCAACAAACTTACTTGACAGAGTTGAGTCTAAAGCAATCCCACTCATCAACTCTCCCAATCTGACCTCAAATCTCGACCCACTTGAATTCCACCGTAATGGTGGCTCTTTTACCTTTTTCCATCGATATTACTTCCGTTTCTGCTCTAGAGAACTGGCTGCTTATGTACCTCTGCCATTAGGTAGGCCACAAATATTTAAAAAACAAACAACAACAACAACAAAAAAAGTCTTTGGTATGACTCGAACAGAGTTTCAACCACTGACCTCCCAGACTCAGGAAAGAAGAATAGGCTTCTATTAATCACAAGTGTGGACTCAGGATGGCATAGAGGGACACACACTCACGTTTAAGCTGTCTATCTTGGGTTTGAATCCCGACTCAGCTCTAAACCGTTATCCCGGCAGTGTTAGACCATGTGGAGGTACTCGCTATTACCTTCAGAAAATGATTTTCGTTGTGCAGATCACAATCTAGATGAATTTGGCATACTTAAAGAATTTTAGACGCTGAGTCCAAATCCATTGTTTCCACATCGAGGATGTGACACAATTGGTCATTTTTGGAATTAAAGATACACCGAACCTTAAAGCACGATTTTGACACAGAAATGAAGAATCAAGGTTAGACTGATATGTAGTCAAAGAAAACTCTTGTGAGGTCTTAAAATGATACAATATGTTTATACAGAGCCATATTCACTGTTATTAAAGATGTTTATAATTAAAGGTTATAAACCGAAGCAGTTACATATTTTTACCGGCCGAAACGTCTGGACCGACCAGACAGCCTTCGAGTTTACCAAAGGCAAACTTTTTGCTTAAAAGGCAGCCACACTGGCTATTAAAGGTAGTTACATTGACTCTTAAAAACAGTTACAGCACCTATTAAAGACAGTTACATTGGCTCTTACGGATTAAATCAAAGACAAAGAAACTGCACGACTCAGTCTGATGAAAAGTAGAACCGCCACAAGAGGGATCACGTTGAGATTTTCCTTTGACACGGATGAATTTGTCTTTTTTCTGGCATATGATACAAATTCTTGGCGTACACCAGCTGATTTGCCAGCCACCCTTTCTACAGAGGTTCTGAGGGATTTTCTACGTTATGTGGTATGAGTGCCCTCTTCTTCTCGTCCGCCACCACCTCACTGGCTCTAGCAAAACTGCAGTAGTGCTGGCTTCTGATTCCTTTTCCTGGCTTCAGCGCGTTTTATATGATCATTGTTACAAAACGACGCATAGCAGAACCCGTGACAGCCGGCATCCGCAGGAGGATCAGTCATTGGCACAGTTTCATTATTTGATCAGCCAGCAAACGGCATTTGTTGATAGTTTCACTATCTGCGGCGTCGCACCAAGCCTTCGCACCTCGCACACCTTACGCCAGCTCTTATCGTGAATTGCGTCACTTTCTCATCATCCTCCGTGCCCAAGTGTATGAAACAACGCATATTTGGTTGTTGAAAGACCAAAAATCACTCGAAATCACTCGACAACCATGGGCGCCGCCATCTTCATTTGTTGTTTCCTGGTCGTTTCCTCCGCGATTACAAGCATGCCACGCCCACTTCACGGCGGTAATTTCTAATGGTAATAACTGTCGGTGTGTCAACTTGTGCATATGGAAACAAGTAGGAATTTCAATGGTGTGTTCTCATGAATGTACAGGGTGAATTTCGTTTAGATTGGTGATCTGCACAACAAAACTGAACGAACCGACCCACCTCCACATGACCTATGTGACCACTCCTCATTTTCATAAATGCCAAGGTGAGCCAATGAAAAAAGCCAAGAATTCACAAGGTTTCGGAAAAGCGATGATGATAGAAAACCTATACGCCAGAAAACCTATAGAAAACCAAGACGCCAAGGTAAC
>CM068957.1:70644563-70667639 GCA_035128595.1 Eptatretus atami | reverse complement strand
TTCCATACATTTCCAAGCTAAAGTGTGCCAGGATCTATGACGATGTAGACCCATTTTTTTGTGTGTTAAACAAAGGCAGATATTATTTTCGTGATAAAAGTCGGTTTCCCAAACAACAACAAATTCCAAATATGGGTGATTATTGAAAAGCAACAGAAGAAAAACAGGAAACTAAATTGTATATTTATTTGTGTGAAGAAGACATTGTAATCACATGAATGCGTTCCAGGCTACGGCTCGACTAGTTGAGCTTCTGTATGATTGTAAACTAGTGGTTGCATGTTCAAATTCCAAACCGAATGGGAGGAATGACAAATCACCTGGAGTTCTGCTCTGGCTGCAGTATCCTCCTGAGGAGAATGGTGCATGGAGAGCATCATGAGATAGGTGCGAGACTGCAATGCTAACCAGCTCATCCTAGTTGAAGATATAACAAGGAAATCCAACACAGTTGGAGGCCATTCAGCCCATCATGCCTGCGCTAACACCACACCAACCCATCAACAAAGGATCCAAAGAAGAAAATGCAAAAAAAGTTTTTAATTAATGAAATAAATGTTTTTGTTTGTTGTTTGTTTTTTGGTGGGGGGTTTGGGGGGAGGGTTTGTAGTTTTTGTATTTTTTATTTTGTAGTTTTTGTAATTTTTTCCCCCTTTTCTTCCCCTCAGGGGAGGGGGCATGCGCTTGGTTAAAAACACACAACATCAACCACACAACCCCCCTTGACAAGACCAAAAGCACTCCGTACACAATCACACATCAATGCTCAAACTACCTAAAAGTCTTATCAACATCCCCATACCCCTCTATCTCCATAATTTCCAGATACCCATCTAATTCTAATTTAAACTCATCGATTTTTACCTTTCCAGGGAGACCATTCCATGCATTAACTACTCTCTGAGTAAAAGTCCCCTGCTTTACTACCGTCTTAACTCTCCTCTTATTTACTCTCAGGCTTTGGCCCCTGGTCCTATCACTGTCTACTCTGTTGAATAATTAATTCATCTACACTTATTTTATCGATACCTTTCATTATCTTCAACATCTCCATCATATCTCCTCGTAACCGCCTTCTTTCTAGTGTATAAAGCCCTGTCTCCTTCAGCCGCTCCTCATAGCTGAGTCTAGCTAGGTCCGGAATCAATTGAGTAAATTGATTCAGATACCATTTCTTAGAACTGAGCGAAAAAAAAGTACCGTAATCGTACATCGCCTTTACAGACAGTATTTTGAGCAATAAAATGTATGCCTATGTGTAGCTTATCGCCAATGATCAACATCATAAATAATTGCTGCAGAATAACCTCAACGTAGCAGGTTGAAGTCTTTGTTGCAAACCTTAGGCTGAACCATAAAGATTTTAGTCTGCATTTGCTCTCAAACCACAGCAATCCCAAACACTCAGCAGCAGCTGAACAATCATTACACTTAGGTCACAACAAATACAATTAGGAAATCACAAACGATCCCAGTAGCCTCTGTGGGTCCAACAGGATAGTGCAGAGGTAGCACATTTACTTTTGAACCATCTAGTCGAGGTTCGATTCCCAACCTGACTATAAACTGCTGGATTGGTACTTCACAGGTAGGGCATCGCATAAAATGTGTGTCGTCTCTTGGATGGACGTTAAGCTCGGTGTCCCGTACGCAAGCAGTCAGTGGTGAACTTTAAGAGTTCCCACAGTTTCATTCATGAAGAGGAGACGAGTTATCAGTGGCATTGTGAATAATTTTCAAAATCCTGCCATCTCCAGTCAAACATCAGGCCAACCTTGCCAGTTGATGAAATACTTATGCAAACTTTCCTCTTAGGACGATCCCACAATATGGAATCAATTGTGTCCATGAAAAAAGCAATCCAGCAGTTCCTGATTTTTATTCCTGGAATAAATCTTCAACATTTTCATTAAAAAACAGTACATATCCATCTCAAACATGACGAACAAAGAACCATACATGATCACATCATCAATATTGATGAAGCTCATGAGATGAACTTATGGTCACTAATGTAAGGCATCTGTGCAGCAATCGGATATAAAAACGATACAATACAGGGTGATTTTTAAATTTGAGAACCCTAAATAATACCCATACACTAAAAACTATATGTTAGGAACCTAATATTGTGTAAATGTAGCCCAATGTTAGAGAAAGACATGCCATGGTCATGAGATTTATCAGGTATCACGTGATTTATCACGTGACCCGGCAGTGACGTTTAACGGTTTTCACTCAGTAATGCTATGGCGGCTCACCTGTGGAAGAACTCGTGTTTCTCATCGAACATTACATCAAGAATGCATCCTTTAGTGAATGCCAAATAGAATTTAGAAGTCACTTTGGCGATCGGACAAAACCTTCGAAATCAGTGAAATGGAAACTGGTGAAGCCATTCAGAGAAACAGGCTGCGTGAAAGTTAAAAAGCACAAGCGCCAGCCAAGTGTTGTTACACCAGAGAAAGTGGATAAAGTGCAGAAAGGAATGGAAGCAAGGCTGAATAAATCTCTGACGTTGAGCACAACAAGCTCACCGTTCACAAATCCACACTCTCTTGGTGAATTAAAAGCAATAATCAGTGACACAATCAGCAATATTCCCCATGAAATGCAACACTCTGAGTCAGAGAGCATGCTGTGAAGAATGATTTTGTGACTGCAACATGGTGGTGGACACTTTCAGCACTTCCTTTAAAGTAATCAATTGTGTGGATCATGTCACACCTTTCTCTAACATAAGGCTATATTTACGCAAAATATTAGGTGCCTAACTGATATAGTTTTTAGTGCATGGGAATTATTAGGGTTCCTGAATAAATAAATAATATATATATATATATATCACCCTGTACAAGCAAAAATACCCATCCCCAGTGACAGGAAACGTTTAAGTTAATCCGTGAATTTAAAGTATTTCAAGGACTTAAAAAAGGTTAATCGTGTTTCACTCTTGGTTTCACTCAGAGCCAACGCTCTGAGCTACTTATACCACCCACCGTGAAATGGTGGTGCAACATTGGGTGGTGGATATTTGAAATTGTGTGTTATTACATGAAGATCTGTATTAAATATACTTTAATCTAGATGTTCATGTTGATGTTATAGATTACTGGGAGGAACAATAAAGTGACAACAATATTGCATCAACAAAGGTGAAATGAAAATGCAAAGTAATCAATCAGCAGCTTTTGAAATGCAGCGTGGGAAGCGGCTGCCGTAAAGGAGAGACAAATGAATACACAGACAGACACCACCCATGATTCACAAATATATATATATAGTAGTGGGGTATGCTTACACATTGTAAGGAATAACGAATCATGCTTCCCCATTGTCTCGGGTCGGTCACCTGCATTTATTATTCTTTTCCTTTTTTTTCATTCATTTCTATTTTCATTAATGGACACTTTCCGACTGTTCTGTGATTCCCCCCCCCCCTGTGTATAGGCTTCTATGCCTGGTGTTGGCTTAATGGTTAGGGTGGTGGGCTTGAGATCCCAGGGTCGTTGGTTCAAATTCCACTCTGCATGTTGAATTAATACCAGGTGAGGTTGACTCTACCAGTCATCCTTCCAAGATCGGCAAAATGAGTACTAACTTGCTGGGATGATTGAGCCATTCGAGTATTCTGCGTCGGAGTGGCGACCCGGAAAGATTTTGCTCAATAGCCTCGGAAACTGCTTCGGCAGCACCACCGCACTGTACAGAATTATGGTCCTAATGGATTTGGATAACGGCTTCAATGTCTGTCGGCAAGCAATATTATCATGCTTCCCCATCGTCTTGGGTGGCTCACCTGCATTTTTTTCATATAATTTATATTTTCAATTACAGATGCAATCCGATGGTTCTGTGATTTTTCCCGGTGTATCGGCTTGCTAAATTTCAGCTTTGTACATCACCCAAAAGGTCCCGAACATTCATATCAGTCAGTCAGTGAGTGGTTCGGATGAGCTTTATAACATATGTACATATATGTATATAATTATGTGTTAGTGGGGTGTGCTTAGATATTGTAAGCGATAACGAACCATGCTTTCTCAGGTCACTCAGCTGCATTTGATTTTTCATTTATTTATATTTTCATTTACGGATAATTTCTGATGGTTCTGTGATTTTTTTCCCAGTGTATCGGCTTCAATGTCCATCAGCACACAAAATTTCATCTTTCTGCATCACCCAGAAGGTACCGATCTTTAATATCAGGCAGTCAGTGAGTCAGTGAGTCAGTGAATCAGTGAGCCAGCCAGTGAATCAGTATGAGCTTTATATATTATATATAAAAACGAAAAACAAAGACCCACTCACATCTCTCACCTGTGAATGAAGGGAATAACCAATTAGTTCTCACTGAATCAATTAAACCCAGGTGGCTAGGATTAAATAAATAAATCGACTCCTCCAATGCTCTTCCAGCTGAAGAAAGCTGCATAAAGCAACCAAGAAAGGCTACCCAAGGTAAGCACTTTGCTGTTTCAAACCCTTCCCAGAGTTCTTCCACAACTGTAAAGACAATCACAAATAGTACATACAGGAGAATTCCAATGCTACACACCTGCTCAGCTGCTGGACTGGATAGAAAAGCAGCAGCCTCTTCCTTTTGCTCATGTATATACATATATATATATATATATATATATTGTTGCGAATTCGCGCCCGCCGGCGTGCGATCGGCCACGTGACTCGAATCGCGACCGCCTCGCCCACCGGACGGACAATTCAGTCGTGACCCTCCCGGCTAACGCGGGATCCAGTCACGGGTGGACCTTTCGGCCTCACCACAACCCAGTCCGCATTCTACCCGCGCGGAATAGGGTGAATCGCCGAAAGTCGATATACCTAAGTACCCGCACGGGTAACCACCGAGGGTTGTACCTCGCCACAGGCCGACTTCGGACACGATCCGCTTCAGCGGCTCGTTCCGGGCTAACGGATAACCGAGCGGTGTTATCGTCGGCCTTGACGGTTCAGATTAATTATCGGGCGTCCCGCGCCACGACGAACCCTTTACGTGAAACAAGATGGAGACCCAACGAAGGAAGGACGCAGCGAAACGGGGGAAGAATTCAACAAACAAGCACGTTTAATTCACAGACGACACATATAGCACAGCATGTATTTACAGCTTCAATAATGCACATATATCAAATAAAAGACAAAACCCACAATGCAGAGCTACCACCGAATACGCGACACACGGACCACTTACACAATTCTACTTTGCGGACACGGCGCCACACACACGTTCACACAGAACCCCAAAAGAAATGGAAGTCGCGACTTCCCTGAATGTCGGGTCCTTGGCGCCCGTCACACGTGGTCCCGTCTGCCGTGACTCCGATCCGACGGGGTCGGCGAGGCCTCTCCGGCGTGCCTCGCGCCTGCTCGTGCTGGCCTCCCGACGCCACGGACCGAGCACCGACCGAGTCCACCGAACCACGAGCACCGAACCAAGAGCAGCAGGAGCGAGACGAGCGAGAAGCAGGACGGGACGAAGCACCAGACACGAAGCTCGAAGAGGGGAGGATCCAGAAGCTCAACCAGGAGCGAAGCACGAAGCACACGAAGAAACCCATCCTCCTAAACTGCCGTCCCTTTTATCCCGCCCGCACCACGCCCTCTTTCTCCGCCCGCCTTTGGCTCCACCCCCTTCGAGGCGCTTCTGGAAAGCACTCGAAGCGGGGCGTTTCCTCTCGTTCCCTCCCACCTCCGTCTTGTGGGGGCGAGAATAATCAGGCCTGACGCCTTGCCAGAGAAGGACCGCGGAAGTCACAGGCGGGAATGCTTGCACCTCTTCCCGTTCCAGCGGCGGCGATCGTCCTGCAGGGACCTGGTCAACGGCGAGGGCGGAGATGCGGGGTGGGGGCCGCTGAGAAGCGGAGACGTGGTGGTGTCGCTCAAATTAAAGAAAGAGAAAGAAAAACGGCTATACTGAAGAGATCGCAGCCCGAATGAATCACATTAATTCCCTCTAAACAATGGGTTTGGGCTAACTACACATGTACTTCAGAAATACCTCATCTACGGGATCTGAATGATGTTTGCGAATTTCCACAGCCGTAAACATATATATATACATTTACTCATTATTCTTACTATGACTATAATTCATGGACCGGTGTTTGTTTGTGGGTTTGTTTGTTTACAGGTTTGTAGGTTTGTTTGTGGGCTTGTTTGTCGGGCCAGAACGCCTACAGTTCTGGCCCAATTACATCCAGACTTACTAAAGAGGATCAGCATGACCCCAATTAATATAAAGGGGTGTTTTATCTTTGTCGGTGGTCTTGGGGGGGAGTGGAGGGGCACAAATTCTCGATGTAAATGTGTATCGTGTTGCGCTGCCTCCAGGTGGGGGAGGGTATTACAAGTCCCACCATTTACAGTACATACAGTATTCCTGTCCTCACCTTTTCCAGTGCAGTGGGGTGTTTTGAATTTTAAGCAATAGGTATGTTTTTGCTTCATGCATGTAACCCAGGTTATGTTGTTGTTTTTTCCCTATACAGAGCTATCACTTGCCTAGACACCGCCCAAATAAAGGTACGTGTCAGATGAACGTGTTGCATGCTTAGAACAAGATCGCCCATAGAGCGGGTACTCTGTTAATATGATACAAAACATATTAACTGACAGAAACTGAAATAAATTGCTGATGAAAACTTTGGAGTGAAAAGCCAAACACGCATTTTTATTGTAATGCCTTTTCTCTCAAAATGCAACATTGTTTGAAATGCTTTTGAGCAGGATTTTATTTTCCCTGTTACTTTTAATTGATTTTGAGTCCCAGGTTTCATTAGAGTCTGATGGTTTTTCAATGGCAAACGTCTTTGGCAATGGTTTTCGTCAGTACATTTGGTCACATTCAACAGCATTGACATCAAAGAAAAAAATTATATTAGGAGATTTCAGCAACAGGAAGCAAAACACCAGGAAGAATGGAGGGTTCCACGAATGGGAGAGAGAGAGAGAGAGAGAGAGAGAGAGAGAGAGAGAGAGAGAGAGAGAGAGAGAGAGAGAGAGAGAGAGAGAAAATAATGAGAAAGAGAGGAGAGAGAAAATAATGAGAAAGAAAGAAAGGTGAGCAGAGAGCTTGGACTTCGGACAGTTAACAAGCAAGGGATTGGCTGCTGGATTCATGCATTTGTCTTGCAAGGATTGTAGAAAGGTGGGGAGCTGAAAGAGCAGAATGTGTTGCAACAGATGAAATTCAAAAGAAAATGAGAAACCATCGACCTTTTGGGGGTGGAACAAGCCCCGTGCCTCGGCCTCAGTGCTCAAACTGAGTGTGCCTATCATTTTCAGTGCATTGGACTTCCTCTTTGCTTTCATTATCTCTTACCCTCTTTCCTTTTACAACATGTTGAATTTGATGGAATTGAAAAACTTCGCTCACGTATTAACAAGCAATAACTTTCCCTGGGAGTAAAATGTTTCCCCTCGCACAAATGAGTGAAATCAACCAATAAATCAACAATCATTCAATCGGATTCATTCAGTGGCTCACTAAATATTTAGTAAGGTCATCTTTAAATGTCATGATTACGACATGGAAAATATTGAAGCTGCAAGCTCTGAAATACCTTAAAAGTCAAGTGTATGCACTTAGGATCGTAAACACTGACTTGGCTTGTGTTTATGCATTACCCTTTGGCCGACAAGCTCCTTTTCCATCACTCGACCCTTAAATTGGACGGATCTTTTCTGTTGTACAGCTAAACCTTAAATTATTTGTGAATTGGCTCCAGCATGTATAAAACATTCAGTAGTCATCTTTCAGAAGTGCACATCATCATCCTAAAATACACAAGTTGGTGTCTGTCTGTCTGCATTTTGACTGTGACACATTCAGTCGTTACTTATCCAATCTCAACCAAACTTGACAAGAGAACTAAGGGTCACAGGACAGAGGTTGCAGCGACTTAATTTGCCCCCCTCCCTGAATGTTTTTTTTTCCACCTTTGGCAAAATCCGTGTTTAGGTGTATATCCATGTTAAGATAGCTAATCGTGTTTTTCCAAGGATGCTTCTAATAACAAAAGTAATAACACGAATGATAATAGCATAATATTGTTGCATACCCAGGGTCGGGGCGAGAAAACCACGAGGGGGGGGGGGAGGTAGCTACCTCAGGTTCCCACCAGACTCCGGAATCACAGGCCATCGCACACGGATAACTCCGTGACGTGGCGGGTAGCTAATCAACAGTGAATGCCAATAACTCAACCACATGACTTAGGGTCCTCCGTCTAATGGAAACCGGTTCCCAAAATGGTCACGTAATCTAATTACCGGGGGACACGCCCTCGGTACGC
Organism: Eptatretus atami; assembly: GCA_035128595.1. Lineage (NCBI taxonomy): Eukaryota > Metazoa > Chordata > Myxini > Myxiniformes > Myxinidae > Eptatretus > Eptatretus atami. Next base: position 70,659,324 of record CM068957.1, on the reverse strand, counting down.
CTTGTTCAAACTGGATCACCTAATCGGATCAGATGCAGCCGAGCGTAACTGCCAAGGACGTACCGGCGAGAAAACAGATCGTTGGAGGATAACATCCCAGCTAACCCGGCTAAGCTAGGATACGGACAATGCTGGGCCACGGAAGGAAGAGACGAAAACGAGCTGGGAACATTTCTATACAAAGCATTTATTTACAATCAGGTGAGGAAAGGTACGTGGCACAGTGAATTGGGTTTATTGGTATGTACAGCAGGGATAGCAAGGAATTCATGGGGTGTGACAAAAGGCAATCAATTTACAAAAGCAGACCAGAGAAGATTATCCATTATACTTCCAGCAATCTTAACTATACTACGACAGGTTGCCATCACACACACACACACACACACACACACACACACAATGAAGATTAGTTAGCCAAAAGGAAGGAGAGTAGAGATGAGGACTAACGGCCTCTCTATACCTGGCGCAGTCGGCCGACCAATGCAACCCACTACGCTTTGGGGGAACGCTCCACTTGAGCGATCCCACCTTAAGAGTCGGTGCATTATCTCCTGCTTAATCACTTTGCCGGGGCTCGTGGAAATGTGTGCTCCGCACTGATCCAGAAGAACGTCTGTCACACACCAACCCCGAGTCCAGATGCAGCGACAGGCAGACAACGAGGAGCAGTGACGAGAGGGCGGAGGAGAGAGCCGGAGAAGTGGATGCGGAAAACAGGTGGAGACAAGTGTGAGGCAGGCAGGCGAGGAAGTGCAGGAAGAGAGAGAGGGAGGAGAGAGGGCGGACAGCTTCGCGATCCACCTTTTATAAGCCCCGGGCGAAGGGTGGGGCGCCGACCTGAAGAGACAAGCCGTCATCCGAATCGTGCCCTTACATTGGATCCCGGCCCCGCTCTGCTCGGCTCCTGGGGCCGGAAGCGGCCTCATTCGCACACCCGGAGCGACATGGGTCAGTGGGGTGTTTTGAATTTTAAGCAATAGGTTGGTTTTGCTTCATGCACGTAACCCAGGTTATTTTTTTTTCCTATACAGAGCTATCACTTGCCTATACACCGCCCAAATAAAGGTACGTGTCAGATGAACGTGTTGCATGCTTGGAACAACATCGCCCGTGGGGCGGGTACTCTGCTAGTATGATACAAAACATATTAACTGTGATTTTTCCTTGCACCGAACTCCCGAGCCATGTTCTGGCGACTGGACGAGAGTCGTGTCTGTCCCACATGCCCGCTCGGGGCACCCCCGGCGAGCTGCGGTTGGTGTTGTTAACCTGCTTGGCCCATCCCCACGCCACGCGGTCCGAGTGGCCTGGGACACGCAGCACACCTGTTTGGTGGCAAATTGCATCAAAGCGGAGGTGCATGCGGCGTGATCTTTCCTGTGTGCAGGAGATGTTGGTGGTCGAGGTGGAGAGCTTCTGGTGAGCGAAGGTGGAGTAAGGTGAGACGCCATTGTAAATCGGCACGCAGATTTGAATGAAAGGGTGCACCATGCACGTCCTGTACAGTGTTGGTGGTGAGTCTCTCATAGGGTGGATGTCTGGGTGCGGTGCCTGCTTCGATTTGTATCATGGTTAAAAGGAAAGGGTTGGAGGGAAATCAGGATTGAAAAGAAGATCGAGATATAATTATTAGACCTAGCTATTAGACCCACGCAACGCATTTCGGCCCGTTAACCCATTAGACATGAGGGGAAGGTCTGACTGCATGAAGACTAACGAAATAACTGCCTGAGGATCACTGTATGTTGAGTGCCATTGTCTTAGAGGCATGCGGTCTTGCAGAACCGCAACAATATTAATGTTATCACAAAACAATATTAATAGTAATCATATCACCTCTACCCAAGGGGTTTTTCCTCCTTGGACAAACGCCTTGTATAAATAGCTCATCGTAGCATTTTGTGAGGCACCCCTACCTGAAGAAAAAACATATTATAAACCACATACACGTATGATTGATTACCTTTTTAAACAGTCGCTACTGCTGTTTAACACTAAACTGAAAGGAAGGAATCCCGACGTTCTTGAGGCATTTCATGCTTATTGCGTCCCCCACAAACTAACGGACCCGAGCCTAGATCTACTGTCATCTATATACCCAGAGAAGATAATAACATGACCATTCCTGCTGTTCCCATAGGGAGTGGATGTACTAGTCAGATGAAACAGGGTGGTGCTTGCTGTTGAGGAGTCAGTGCATGCAAGTATGGGGGGGGGGGATGGGGGGGAGAGGGGGTGGTTAAAGTCAACTAAAATTTTCTCGGTCTGGCTCGCAGACTAATAACACATAATATTTACCTGAAACATATGGTACATTTTATTTGTTTAACTGCAAAAGTCTGTTGATCATACATTTATCCTATGTCTGTGACATTATTTGTTCAGTTATTGAGGTCGTTAACAAGCATTATTTGAGAGCATCACTTCTTACGTTGAACATAAGTGTCCTGAGGGTCCTGAGTTCAAGCCCCGTTGGCCGCTGAATTAATACACCAGGGGGTTTACTCAGCCTGTCACCCTTCCGAGGTTGGCGAAATGAGTACCAGTGTGTACTGGTAGAGGGGCACTGCATCAGCGACACAAAGTCGGCTCACCAATAAATGATAGCTACCCCGGCAGCTAAGCTGCCACACGCAAGAAGAAGAAGATATCGAATCCAAAATTATATAAATAAATAAGGTTTTAGAGAACTTCAAGAAAACTATTGAATGATATGTCGAAGGCATTGCCTCAGGTTTTATCTCAGTATGAGTGAGCATGAATAATGCAGTTTAGTGACAGGCAGCATTGTGGGCTCAAGCCAGGGCATCTTGATAAAGCAAGAAGAAGCATGTCCACACAATGCCACTGATCTACTTCCACATGCGTGAAGCATTGATGTGACACAGGTAGCCAACTACTAGTCTGGGAACAATGACCCTTCACCAAGATGTGCAAAAGAGTAATTCCTGAAAAGCAAAGCTTATATATATTGATATGTCTGTGAGGTAGGGGTAAGGCTTTAGACACCATTTGTACTTAGGTAGTTCTCATAACTTTTTGAACTTCATTTTAAGTTCATTTGTTTAGGATAAAGTATCTGCATACCGCCACGAGCCGACACCATTGTCTACGGGTGTTTCAAGAAAAAAAGTGGACTATTTGAGCAGCCTGATATTCTGTTGTTTCGACTGTTATACCCTTCTCTCTTGCAGGTTATGGTGGTGGTGGTATGCCATTTCTAACAAGTAGTCAGGAGGACCCCACGTCAACTATGGTGTTCACAGTGGAACAAAAAGTGACAATCATGACTTTGTGGTTTGAGACAAAATATGTGCAGGTGTGCCGACGATAGTCAGTATTACATTGTTCACACCCGTAATGGACGGCATTCCAATGGGAGCATCCAGAAGTTTGTTGAGCACTTCCAAGCACACGGAAGCGTGAAAAATCAAAATCAAGGCAACAGTGGCTGCCCACCAAGTGTTACCAAGGACCAAGGGAACATTGATATTGTGAGAGATTCTGCAATCAAAACTCCTAAGAAATCCCACCATCAGCATTCCCAAGAACTGGCCATCTCAGGCTCATCTGTGTGGCACGTTCTCACTTCCGAACTCAAGCTCTCCCCCTACATCATATATGTAAGGCATAAACCAACTCTGAATGACATGGCAAGACGAGTAACAATGTGTGATTGGTTCAGTGACTGAATGGAAAGGTACCCAAATTGGATCAACTCCTGGTTCAGTGATGAAGCACACTTCCATTTAAATGGGGCTACCAGCAATCACAACACCTTCTTCTGGGGTGCTGAGCCTCCTGAGTGGGTGTCTGAGATGTCTCTCACATGCCTCAAGTCTACTTGCTTCTGTCCATTGAATGCCAGATGGGGTATTCTGGGACCCTATTGGTTTGAGGACATCAATAGTAAGATAGTGACAGTCAACGGCAAAAGGTACCACGAGGTCTTCCGTCGATCCAGCTCAACTACTGTCTCCAAACCAACTTGGACTTGCATGGTTCATGTAGGACAGTGACGCACACTGCAGGTGAAAACCAATTTGCTCCACCAGCTGTTTGGAAATCGTGTCATCAGCTTGGCCACAGCACATGAGAAGGCATCCCACAGCCCAGATTTGAATCCAATGGATTTTTTATTTTAGGGTGCTGCCAATGGTCAAGTTTACATCAACAAACCTCAAACCCAGGCTGTCCTGAAGCAGGAGGTGGAGGACGACCATAAGGCTACCACTCCAGCCACTTACAGACGAGTTGTGGAGAATTTTGGAGTCAGGATCAAAGCCTGCTTGAACAGAAGCGTAGCATACATTGAAAGCGTCAATTGCAAGTAGTATAACGAGTGATTTGAAAGTGGCATGGTGTATGCTTTCCACAAGTGCATCACTGAACTTGCTACCTTTTGTAATTTTTCTACAATAAAATGTTCAAATAGTCCACTTTTTTGAAATAACCTGTACTTTAGATGGTAGATAGGGTAAAGCACCTCATCCCTCTGTTTCCACTCTGAGAACCGGGTGAAGGAACCAAGGGAGGGAAATGCCTATGATGGTGTAAACAATTCTTGTGATGCTGTAAAGCCTAAAATGAGACAGCAAGGAGAAAATCGATTGGCCAACACTGCTGAGAAGGGGAAGGCCCTTGTGCATAAAAGGTGTGTGCTCACACCTAGAGGAAAAAAAAGAAAAAAAAGAAAAAAAAGAGGAGGGTCTTAATGCAGAAACTGCCTGCAGTTTCCATCTGTTATGAATCCAGCTGTCCAGAGTCTGTCCGTCCTGCAGTCTTTCAGCCAGAGGCCTGTGATCATGGTTACATCATGGACTTTCTGCACATGCCTGCGATGCAGTGTACTATCTCGCCATCATGGTTACGCTGAACTGAGCCCAAGTCCTGCAGCAGCTCGAGTTCATTCTGTCTACCCTTCACAATTTCCAAATTTGTGTGTGCACATGGTCCTCTAGCAATGGATAATTTCATTGTGAAACATTGATTGTACGTATCAATTGTTTTTTGGTGTCTTTTTTGTGGAATTCTGTGCCGTCTGTCTCATGTTTATGATAAATTCTGTATTTCTTAAGAGATAGCATGCACTTCGTGATCCCGGCATTTTTCCTTGCTGATATTTGGGTTCATTTGGGGTTCCTGGATGATAAAGAAAAAGTCATCCTGAGCCATAAGCAGTGTGGTGCCAGGCTGTGCCGAAGTTCACCACTCATCGGTGTGAAGTAAAAGGGATGGCTTGGTTTAATCTTTGGAGCATAAGCCCTGGTGGGGTCAGCAACCATTTCAGTTGTGGCTATGATTACCAGGCGGTTGCCCTTGATGTGAGAATATATTGTATATACGTGTACGAGTATTATTCCCCCTCTATGTGATGCTTTCATGTAGGCCTGGCTGGGATGATTCTTCGTCATTCAATCTTGCTGAAGGGAGATGGAAAACAAAGATTTGGACATGCTCTCACTCCCATTATGAGATGCAATAAAAGCAACTCTTAATGTTGAACTTGTTCAAATCTATGATTTCGGCCTCAACTGAATCTGAGATGAGGACCGTTGCATGGTGTTGCATCTTTTCGCAGACATAATATCAACATGTTTTGTAACAGTCGTATGTGCTATCTTTTGTGATTTTTTTTATCATTAACACCTATTGGACTTAGTCTGAAACGGGGGCTTTTGCATTTGGTCTCGATTTTCGTGTCCGTGCGTGCGTGCGTGCGTGATCATATCTCAGACTTGTATGGACTGATTTGAGATTTAATTCGTACTCGGCACAAAGACAAATGATGGTATACATATGCACATCATTTTGTTTCGCAATGAGATCAAAGATGGCCGAATGGCGGTCATTTTAGTTTTTTTCAAAACCCGATATCGAACACGTCCTCAACCATTTCCCGTACATGCATTTACCGATGTTGTTCAAACTTTGCAAACAGATAAAGAATGATGGCTTACATAAGCAAGTCATTTTTTTTCAAGATCAGATCCAAGATTGCCGACTAGCGGCCATTTTGTTACTTAAAAGTGTTCCCAACCATTTCTCAGACCTGCATGGTCTCATTTTGTTGACACTTGGCACAAGCACAGTACTTGATGGCATACACGTGCCCTTCTCTTTATTTTGTGATCTGATCAAAGATGGCCGACTGATAGACTGACGGCCATTTTATTGTACATAAATACGGGCTAGCCCTTTCATTCCATAAAGCATAATTACTCAAACAACAGGGACATTGACATTTTATGTCTTTTTACTTGTTCTTTCCTGAAAGCAAATGTATATTTTATCCACCTATTTAAAACACAGTGTGTATTTGTCTGTCCCCCTTCATAAGGACGATTTGAGTAGGATTTTAAAGGCTAATCTTTTAACACGACTGTGTGTTCACTATGGTCTATTTTTCAGGATAAAAAGAACTTGAAAAACATTTTTGATAAAAGAGTAATTACATCCCTTCCATTGGAATTGAAGACAGTGACTTACAAATCAACCTTCAAGGGTGGTGTACACAAACGTTTTTTAAAAAAATAATAAATACAAGGCATAGGGAGGTGGAATTTGCTGCACGTGATGTGTAACACCCGCAGAGCAAACGAGTGTTCATGTACGTCCGTAGGATGTCTAAAAAAATAAAGAAGAGATAAGTACACCTGACGCTAGGCCGAGGCTTCAGACTTTGCCATGCTCACGAGGCTGTACTGTTGAAACAAAGCATCTCAGAAGATAAAGAAAATAGGATCAGATTTGTACATGTAGTGTTTTAAAATAACACCTTTTTCTTGCTACGAATAATCATATCTTTGTCTCCTTTAATATTTCGATTAAAATCATTCCATCCCATCATTTTTGATGGGCTTTAATACGAGTTTTCAAATAAACATGAGATTTCAGTCAAACATGAAACAACTATATGACATTGGTCATTGATTTAATATTCTGTACCTCAATATACTGATGGAAGATGCTTTCATGTGAGAACACAAGGGCCGACCATCCCCAACCACCACCATCCACCGGTTGCGGATAATGGAATGACTCTCAGATATAAGGGTTAACTGTGTAAGCACTGGGGACAATCTGGCGGTGATTGGTGAGGGTGAAGTTGATTAACTCGTGGAATGGTTATCCTTATAAATCCTTTGAATAACCAATGATGCAATCACCTGGTGAGTCAGAGGCACCATAAAACCTCTTCCTCCACTGTCTTGTGGGTTATTCATTTTGGAGACTAGGAGAAGGAAAACTCCGATGTAACACCAATGGGTAGGAGAAGCTCATTAGGCTTGGTTGCCAATTCTTCGAGTAGCAGATGACTACGAATCAAATTCATCATCGGTAGCAGTGGCAATGCACCGTAGTCATAGCCATTTGAAAGCATGATGAGTTTGTATAACAGCACCAGGGTTCAAGCCCCTGCCTCAAACTTTCATTTATCTCATAGGTTCACTGGCCTTTATGACAATGAGACCCGAAACCAGCAAGGACAGATCTTATCTGAAATGAGAACAATGAAAGGACTTTGCCACCAGAAGAAACCTTTGTTTCTTGGGCAGCTCAACTGTCATAGTCTTTCTTCCACTTGTGCAATTGAAGAACTTGACAAGCACATGAATGACTTCAACATCTCAGCGATTTGTATTCAAGAGCATAGAATAGTTCACCAACTATTGGAGTGAGATATTCAAAACACCAGAATTTGCAGATTCACCTTGTTTACAACTTCTGCCATACGTAGTGGAATCGGAGCAGCAATTGGTGGAGTTGGAATAATAGTCACATCTTCCTTCCTCAATAACCTTATATCAATCACCAAAATATCAGATCGGATTGCATTAGCAATATTTAAAGGGAACCCTAAAACATATGTTGTATCGTGCTATTCTCCAACCAACATCAGTGTTGTATCAAGTGTTGAATTCTATGAAAGCCTAAACCGGATATATAGTGTCATCTATCCTTAAATATTCTTGTCTTATACTTGGAGGGAATTTTAATGCCCAGGTGTCAAATGGATTTTCTTACCATAGATCCACCAAGAGAAATGGACAGTTCCTTCTTGATTTCATCCATCAGCATGACCTTTCAATAACTAACATTCTCTTTCAAAAACCCAAATCAAGACTCTGGACATTCCATGCGCCAAACAAAAACCACATCTCAAATTGATTTCATCCTATGTCATAAAAAGATGGAGTAACAGCATCATGAATTCTCAAGCTCACTCTTCATCAGACCCTATTGGCTCCGATCACAGAATAGTTTGCGCAAAGATAAGGCTTGGCGTCAGATCAAAAAAGAACACAAACAGGTCCAGATTTCATTGGGATGTTGTCTCTACTGATCCTTGCATAGCCGCCTGAATCGAAAATCAAATTTCTACTGAATGGGGTATATTAGAAAGAAATCAGTCAAGCACATATAAAGATTTCGTTCACATATGCAATAAAGTTGATTCGACTATATTGCCACCATGAAAACCTGTTAAAATTAGTGTTCAAGGAACTGCTGATATAAATGCTGCCCATGATGCTGTCCTCAATGCACAACCTGAGACTATCTACAACACAAGCTACATTCTATGATATGTACGATCCATCCATCCATTGGGACCATCCTCTGTGCAGAGCGTTGTTGCGGCCTAAGCAGTTTCCTTGGCTTTTGGACACAATCCTGGACGGGTCGCCACTCCGACACACGATACCAGCAAGCTGGCACTCATTTTGCCGATCTCGGAAGAATGACAGGCAGAGTCAACCCCACCTGATATTAATTCAACAAGTGGGATTTGAACTCAGGATCCTAGGATGCCAAGCTAGGATCCCAAGCTCACCACCCTAACCATTAAGCCAATACCAGGCATATATGTACGATGAAGCCCAGAAAAAGCGGTTTCGCAATATTCTGGGGGGCTTGGACAAGAGGAAATCAATCAATGCACTCCATAACACCTGGAACCTAGTGAAACATCTTTCTGGAAAGAAATCCAAAACTGTTTTTAATCGAAGGTGAGAATCGGTTCGATTCCTGGAAAACTCATTGCCAAAAACTGCTCTCTTCTAATAATACCAGCATACCTACCAATCCAATTGATCCCTTTTTTGAGATCAACTCCAACATTACTGTTGGCATCTTTTCATCAGTAGAACTTGATTCGCCATGAAACATTTTAAACTTGGAAAATGCCCCCGGTCTTGATGGTATTCCAATCGAAGTCTGGCTACTTCCAAACTTAATAAAAATCTTGCTGAAATTCTGCAACAAAACATATCTAGGAAAGCACCCTCTAGAATGGGGGAAGGCAGGTATTGTCCCAATACCCAAGAAAGGAAAGTTAACGCTTCCTGAAAACTACCATGGATCACGTTTAACTCAAACAGCAGCAAAAATTGACAATCGCCTCCTTCTTAACAGAATTCACCCTGAATTAGAAAAGATCCTACGCCTGCATCAAAATGGTTTTAGGCCCCTTCGATCTACATCTTCTCAGATTCTTGCTCTCAGGAGCATCATTGAGGAAGTACGCAATCACCAAAAAGAGGATGTTATCATCTTCATTGACTTCAGGAAAGCCTTCAATTCCATTGACAGGAATTAACTTTTCCAAATTTTACATGCATATGGAATCCTTGAGTCAATTGTGAAGGCCATACAAATTATATATGAAGATACCTCTGCAGTGGTGTTAACTCCTGAAGGAGAGACTGAAACTTTTAAAATCAACAATGGAGTTCTTCAAGGTGACCCGCTTGCTCCTTACCTGCTTACCATTGCCTTGGACTATGCCCTAAGCACTGTGATTGAAGACTGAGATGGTTTAACTCTCTCCCGACGTCGAAGTAGCAGACATCCAGCCCAGCACATTTCTGACCTTGACTTTGCTGACGACATAGCGCTCCTTTCAGACATGTTAAGTGAAGCTGAATTCCTACTTCACAAGGTTGAAACTGTTGCTCGGTCTATTGGGCTTGTACTCAATGCTGAAAATACGAAGCATATGAACAACAATCCTTCTGCTGAGTGTGCTCTACTTACTGTCGCCGGAAGTCCGATAGAGAGAGTGAATGACTTTAAATACCTCGGCTCCTATACCAACATGCAGCGTGACTTAGAATGCAGAAAAGCTCAGGCTTGGGCAGCAGTTCACGCCCTCCATGAAGTTTGGAGATCTCCAATTCACAGACGGGTAAGCTTCGGTTTTTCAAAACTACAGTTGAGTCGATCCTTCTCTATGGGTGCAAATCCTGGACCTTGACCCAATCATTGAAGAAATCACTGGATGGTACCTACACCCGATTGCTTCGAAAAGTTCTGAACGTTTATTGGCAAGATCATATCGCTAATAGGGATCTATATGGTTCGTTGCCCCACATCTCTGCTATTGTGAGGGAATGCCGCCTTCACCTTGCTGATCATGTGACGTGACATGAAGAACTTGCAAAGAAAGTTGTACTCTGGAGGCCTGAAGAACCACGGAGAAGGGGTTGCCCCATCTCTACTCTGTGAGGCATCATCGATAAGAATACCAGCTTGAGGGGTGTTGATTTAGTCAATGCTATTGACTAAATCTCATGGAGAATCCTGGAAAGATCTCATCATGCCACCACGACAAGTGGATGGTATAAAATATATATATATATATATATATATATATATATATATATATATATATATATATATATATATGTATACACTGAAGTGGGCAAGATATAGTAGTTTGTAAGCTGAGTGGTCATGGGTTCGATTTTGGAGAAGATAATCTCTGACTAAAACTGCGCTTTGGTGAAGTGCCAGCAGTGGTCTTGCATTGTGGAGTACATCGTCCTTCAAAAAGGAGTTTTAGCTTACTATGTCCAGTTTCCAATCACATGCAAATAAAATTATCTCTGGTATCTCTTGCACAAACTGGATCTTTTAGTCGCTGTCGCTCAGCCAAATTAAGAAATATTCCATCTGGTTCGATCACAGCATTGACCATCACGCCTCGTATCAATCAAGGACCCTTCCAGCTCCACAACTGTCAAAGTGTGAAGTTCCATTCACAGTAACATGTAAAGTGATGTAAAATTTGATACGAAATGACAAAATTGTTTGCGATGTCTGACTATAGTATAAAAAGCTCATTATAACCACTCACTCACTCACTCATTGATTGAATGAAAGATGGGAACATTCCGGGTGATGGAGAAAACTAAAATTTTGTGTGCAATGGACAACAAAGCCGATACACCGGGGTTGGGGGGGCAGGGAAGGAAATCACAGAACCGTCACAAAGCATCTGTAAATGAAAATATAAATAAATGGAAAAAATAAATGCGGGTGAATGACCCGAGACAATAGCTACGTTATTGTTCACAACATGTAAGCATAACCCACTAGTATATATCTATATATATATATATCGAAAATATATATATATATATACATCTTTAATGTAGTCTGTCTGTTTGATAGTTTGTTCCTTATACGTTTATAACCCCCTGGCCCAATTGCCCCAAAATTTGCTGTACCACATTATTTTCAAACGTGGAAGGTCAACATCACAATAAAAACTTTAAATTCATCAAATTGATGTTAAAACATGAAATAATGGAATTTTGGAGATATGACCGTCTTAAGTCGGGGGTACCCCTCGGCGGGGAAAAGGGTGGACCTTAGATTGCCCCCTTCGTGTCACGTTTGAGGTTGATTCTCTGTCGCGAATCAAACCACTTGCATTTAAATATTTATATTCCATCCACAGAAGGGAAAGTAATATGCGAAGGGTTCACAGTCGTTGACGGACTACACCAAGTGCAAGGAGTGGTCACACTTCACACACTTTTCCTATGCGACCTTAACTGAAACAAGGAAATGAGGCCATTTGGCCCATCATTGTCGTGTTGCACTCCCGAGAATTTTTTTTTTTTTTGCTGTTTTTACTGGTCTGAAAACCCTATGTTGATCACGTGACCAACTATATACGTCGAAATGAATCTAAACGACGTCGGAGCATCCTTGCAGCTTGCGCGTATCAGACATGGACGGCTTGGCTTCGCTCTTTCCCACAAAACTTTCCCCTTGTACCACAAACTCATGAGTTGTCTCGTTGTCCGTCTGTCTAGTGACACAAATCCCCCCCCCAAAAAAGGACGTGGTGGCGTGCTCACCGCTCCGAGTGCGTTGTCCACACCGAGCAACAGAAGCATCAGGATCAGGATCTGCTGCGGACATCCGAACGACATGCTGTCTACACCAAGGTCGTCTGTCTGCGTCTGTAAATCGTCCCGGAGCGGCAACGCCTCCCACTTTCTCACTCCCTTGAACTCCCTCTGCTTGTCTCGGTCTCCTTGGCGAACCTGTCAAGTAACGACGCGCGAGCGCCACATCTGAAGCGCCACCTTGCACTAGGCAACCGACACAGCGGTGCCAGGACTGCCGGCAATGGGATGCTAATCGCTAATCTGCTGCGCTCGTGCTTCCATGCATGCGTCGCTCATTCCGCGCTCGCAAATCAAGCGTCTCTGGACACTCGGCCGCCGGCCAGGTTCTGCCTGGTATTCGCTCTCATGGCGAGATAACGCCTTCCACCCTTCCCACTCAGTGTGTTCCACCCCGGGACAATCCCATCCCCCACCGTGACCCCTTCACGACAGTCAACACCTCCCTCTCCCTCTCTCTCTCTGTGAAGTCTGGTTTCGGTGTGCGTTCGTGGATAAGATAAATTATGGATTTCAATCTCAAATATAATTATATACATTTATATGCACATGTTTACAGTCCTGGGAAACAATGAAGTGTCGTTAAACACTCCGACGAAGGTGCCTAATTTTCGTGACGGCTTAACGCATGACTTTTGCAAAATCACGTGACTTATGAACCATACCATTAAAAACCTTGTGATTGGTGAAAAATATATAAACACATAAAATCACATAATTTATATTATCAATGCACAGACGCACACACGTGCGCACACACACACACACACACACACGTGCGCACACACACACACGTGCGCACACACACACACACACACACACACACACACACACACACACATACACATATATATACATATACACATACATATACACATGTATACACACATACATATACATATACACGTACATATGCATATACACGTACCTATACACATACACATATACATATACACATACATATACACATGTATACACACATACATATACACATGCATACACATATACATATACATGTACATATACATATACAAATGCATATACACATACCTATACACATACACATACATATACATGTACATATACACGTACCTATACACATACACATACATGTACATATGCATATGTATACACACATACATAAACATATACATGTACATGTACATGTGTACACATACACATACATGTACATATGCATACACACATACATATACATAAACATATACATATACATGTGCATATACATGTACATGTACATGTGCGTATGCATATACATATACACGTACATGTATACATATACATGTACCTATACACATACACATACATATACATATACATGTACACACATGGGAGCCAATCCATTGGTTTACATATCAAAACCCGAGCACTAAATCTGTGTTTAAGAAATATGAATCGAGAAATTAATCTCAGGGGATAATATCGATAAACCTATAAATCGATATAAGTTGACATTTTTTTCTGTGTAATTATAAATGTTCGCCACATGCTCAGGAATGTAGCACAGGAGTCCACCTTGGTTGGTCACGTGAAACCATTTCAAGTGTACAATTTCAAACATTTTCAGTGATTTGTGTGACATATCAGCAATATCGGTGATCAATCACATCATGTATTGATGATTGTTCCAATCATCATTGTCAATTCTTACCTTATTAGCCTCTTCTTACCTGTTTGGACTGCACCCTATTTTTTAAAAGTACAAATGGCACTCATTTTAATTTTTAACATAAAAATACCCAAATATATAAACTGCTGTCCAGTATACCAAATTAATTTAGTGAGATACAAACCTTCATCGTTACAACACACGCAGTAATTCTCCGTCAAATGTCCAGGGTTATTTTTCAGGGCAGTCAATAAACTCCATTAATATGAGATTTCTTGGGAGTTGTAGGGTGGGTGTAGGTTGGTTGTATTTGCTGACATTTACCCCAGTAAGCGTTGCAGATAGAGCTATTTAAGGGATAACAAGCATGCCCATTACAAATGCTCAAACTTTTTGTAATAGCTAAAGCCAGGTGGTAAAAATGTTTGTTACCAGTTGTAGCAAATCGCTGTCTGGTTGACTGACAAACCTCATGCAAGAATTATTGACTTCACAGCAATTGCATTCCGTTTATACTTACGAACCGACAGAAGAGGTTGAACAAGCTGCGAGACAATCAAAGGGCCTGTTGGTGTTCCTATCTGAACTTTACCCCATGATGCAGTGAACCCAGGTTTAAATCACATCATCCTAATAAGGTGTGTGTGTGTGTGGGTGTTGTGTGTGTGTGTGTGTGTGTGTGTGTGTGTGTGTGTGTGTGTGTGTGGTGTGTGTGTGTGTGGTTGTGTGTGTGTGTGTGTGTGTGTGTGTGTGTGTGTCGTGCGTGCGCGCGCGTGCGTGCGTGCGTGCGTGGTCTGATCATTATAGAATCGAAAACAGATGGACCAATCTCCACCAATTTTGCACACTCATCAGGGCAATCAGGATCGGGTTAAGCGCACAAATATTCCCACCTCAACTCCCCCCCCCCCCCTCCCACTGCACCCCC
>CM068957.1:70620771-70644058 GCA_035128595.1 Eptatretus atami | reverse complement strand
GTGTTGTGTGCGTGCGTGCGTGCTGCGTCGCGTGTGGCTCGGTGCTTGATCATTATAGAATCGAAAACAGATGACCAATCTCCACCAAATTTTGCACACATCATCAGGCAATCTGTCGGGTAAGCACAAAATATTCCCACCTCAACCCTCCCCCCCCCCCCCTCCCACTCGCACCCCATTTCACATCCCAGAAAATGTCAACAAATGAGACGACCTTCGATTTCACTGTTTCCAGAGAATCACAATCTGGTTAATCACTGACCCCCACCGGATGGAGTGGTATTGACAACTTTGTATTTCGCTCCTGAAGGAACGCATGTGCTATATTAAAAGGAGATGCATCCGTCGTCCGTCCATCACACGAAGAAGAAGAAGCAGAACCTCGAGTTACAATCTATTCCTGCTGTCATATAGTAATTATAAGTACTGTTGGAAGCTAATAATTTATTTCCTTGTGGGAAAGCTAATCACATTCTTGTAACAAATATTTAGGTCGTTTAATCAAGATACCTGTTTTAAAAACCTGTTTTTTTTAGGATTGCAGAAGAAGAAACGGGAATGACACTCAATGCACCCTGACATGTATATTCCCTACCACAAGTCCCTGACATGTATATTCCCTACCACAATCCCTGACATGTATATCCCTACCACAAGTCCCTGACATGTATACCCTACACAAGTCCCTGACATGTAGATTCCCTCCACAAGTCCCTGACATATATTCCCTACCACAAGTCCCTACCCTGACATTATACCCACCACAAGTCCCTGACATGTTATATCCCTACCACAAGTCCCTGACATTATTAATCCCTACCACAAGTCCTGACATGATATTCCTACCACAAGTCCCTACAGTTAATTCCCTACCACAAGTCCCGACATGTTATATCCCTGCCACAAAGTCCCTGACATGTATATTCCCTACCACAGTCCCTGACAGTACATTCCCTCCACAAAGTCCCTTACAGTATATTCCCTACCACAAGTCCCTGACATGTATATTCCCTACCACCAATCCTGCACATTAATCCCTACACAGCTCCTGACATGTATATTCCCCTTACACAAAGTCCCGACATGTAGTATTACCCTTACCACAAGTCTTGCCAACGGCGATCTCTCGAAGCGTGCAACACATTCTTCTGACAATCACCCTTTATATGCATTATGTATAGGCAACAGACACTTCCTCAATCACTGCCAAAAATAAAAATAACCAGTTACGTACATGAAACAAAAACATGAATACTGCTTATGTGTTATATATGCATGTATATGTATGTTATGTATATGTACAATATATATATATATAGATACATATATATATATATATATGTCTCAGATAATTTTAATTGTACTGGCGCCATAGGCTACACAGAGCCTGAAACTAAGCCTGAAGCCGATGATACGTACTCTCGCTTCACAAGCCATGATGCCTATCAGCTTCTGAGCTTTCAAGATTTGTGATCCTTTTACCAGTTGCTTAGGTTGTTTTGCACTTAAAGGAAAACTTATAGGGAGGGCATGTTGATTGTGAATATGACACTTTTGAAGGTGTGTTAGGCTTACCAAAATGGTGGACAGATTATTTTGTTTCAGGTTACAATTGTGTGTAGCGTCAGGCCAGCTGTCCAAACAATGGGCAAAGAGCGGAATACATAAATACAGACAAACATGTGCTTCATTGTATATACAAGTGGGCACTCCCGCCCTGAGGGAGGGAGTACCCTTCTCAGCCCACCTTCGGTGGGCAATACGCTGCAGCACAGTCTGCAAATGCACTCTATAATTTTTATCATTTTTGAAAGAAATTTTATTGATCACAATATATCATATTCCATTTCATAAGATATAGGAATATGATTTGTAATACCGGCTACCACCAAATGTAGCGCTAATTCCGCCATATGTCAAATTTTGAGTTTCAGTGACATCCACGTTTGCTGAATTATTGTAAAGATATGTATAAAAATATAAATATAAAACGTAGACAACGTAGACAGAAATGCATACCAACGAGGCTCCCAAGCATGTACCATGTGTAAACGTCAAAAGCAGTCAATATATAAAGGAAAAAACGAAGACCCATCCACATCTCTCATCTGTGAATGGAGGGAATAACCAATTAGCTCTCACCTAATCAATTAAACCCAGGTGGCTCAGAGTGTATAAATAAATTGACACCTCCTATGCTATAAGTAGCAATTCTGACTACTACAAAAAGTGTTAATTTGTCCAATTCGGACACAGTTTGACATTTTGGGTGTCTCTGGGAGGTGTTTAACATGACGGATTGGCAATTGCTAATCGCTTGCCAAGCCTGCCGTTTCTTATCAACCGTTTCATTGGAGTGCTTCCTTGAGTGCTTAAGCCACTTGGCCACTTGGCGAGTGCTCTACAATATTCACACTGTTACTGAATACTGTATATCGGTCGACTTGAACAAAGTTCAGGGGACACTCGCCTGTGTTCTTCCCGCATTGTTCTGTGGTGCGTCGGGCGATGGCTGGCTCGCTGAAAATGTGCAATTTTATTTTACACCTCGTTTCCCCCTTTTTGTACGAATATTGCATTGCACAACCCTCCACTTTAGCATAGATAAATACAAAAAAAATTAAACGTTTCATTTTTTAATTTCTCCAACTGTTTCTTTGAGTGCTTGTAAGCCACTTGATGCGCGCTCTTCAAAGCTTCGATGGCAATACCACAGTTCGATTGTCGGAGCTAGGAGGCAAATATATTAGATATATACAATGACGTTAAAAATGTTTTAGCTGTGACAAAGAAAATAATCGCCACATACATGGCAGCATAGCCGAGAAGGTATGCACGTAGACAAATGCATACCAACGAGGCTCCCAAGGACGTACCATGTGGTAAACGTCAAAGCAAGTCATAATATAAAGGAAAAAACGAAGCTGTCCAGCCTGGCTCTGAATCCTACTCAGTTATACACTGTCATCCCGGTATTTCACAGACAGCGAGTTCATCAATGTGTGGCAGTCTCTTGGATGGACTTAAATACGTTGTCACATCTGCCAGAATCCTTTTTTTTGTCTCGTGTCTCTGTCTCTGTGTCTCTCTCTCTTTTGCTCTCTCTCTCTGCTGCTCTCTCTCTCTTGGCTTTCTCTCGTTCTCTCTCTCTCTCTTTGCCTCGTCTCCTCTCTCTCTCTGTGCCCTACTCTCTGTCTCTCTCTCTTGTCTGTCTCTCTCTCTCGTTCTCTCTCTCTCTCTCTCTCGTCTCCTCTTTCTCTCTCTCTCTCTCTCTCTCTGTTCTCCTCTCCTTCTCTCTCTCTGTTTCTCTCTCCTCTCTCTCTGTGCTCTCTCTCTCTCTCTCTGTGTCTTCTCTGGTGCTCTTTCTCTGTGTCTCTCTCTCTCTCTGTGTGTCTCTTCTCTCTCTCTGTGTCTCTCTCTCTCTGTGTGTCTCTTCTCTCTCTTGTGTCTCCTCTCTCTGTGTCTCTCTCTCTGTGTCTCTCTCTCTGTGTCTCTTCTCTCTCTCCTCTCTCCTCTCTCTCTCTCCTCTCTCTCTCTCTCCTCACGCGCCTTCCATTCCCTTCCCCTCATCTGCCTTCCATTTCCCTTCCCCTCATGCTGCTTTCATTCCTTCCATCACGCTGCTTCCATTCTTCCCCTCATGCTGTCTTCATTCACTTCCACTCACGCTGCTCCTTCCCTCCCCTCATGCTGCCTCCCTTCCTCCTCCCCTCATCCTTCCCTTCCTCTCCCCTCATGCTGCCTTCCCTTCCCCTCCCACCACCCTGCCTTCCCCTTATGCTGCCTTCCTTCCATCCTGCTGCCTTCCCTTCCCATCAGCTGCCTTCCCTCCACCTCCCCTCATGCTTACCCCCTTCCCTCTCCACCCCCCATGGACATCTCACTGCGTCTCTGTGCTGTATTCACATGCTGTTTAATGTATCCCATTTCGTTGCCCTTCTCCACAAGTCCCACTACCAAACATAAGTCAAGAAACCCTCCCTCATGCTTACCTCATCCCAAAACCCCTCCTACTCCCCACTTCACCCTCCTCTCTCCCCCATCCTCCTTGCTCCCATCCCCTCTCCAACGTTTTTGTGAGCATCACTCTTCACACAAACCCCTTCCTCGCTCTTCCCCTCTCCTAGCTCCCCACCTCTTCTTTCCTCTCCCTCCCTTCCCTCCCTCCTCTATCCCCCTCTCTTTCTCCCACACCCCTTAATATTCCCATCAGCGAAGCGGATTGTATTTGCTGTGTGATAATAGACAAGCAAGAGCAGACCGTCTCAGGCAACGTTTCGCTCGCTTCCCAACGAGCTTCTCCAGGCCATAGACCTTATCGAGATTAGCAGAGTTGATCTGTTCCTTTTTGGTTTGATGCACCTTTTCCTTAAAAAAAAAAATAAGATGCATGATTCCTTTTCACTTATTATGCCCTTTTTACATATGAATGATACACACGACAATTATTTGGGGAAGTTGGGCGTTAAAAGTGTATGTATATAAGCAACTCGAAAAGCCACATTTACATCACACTATAAAAAGGGTGAATCAGGAGTAAAAATAATAATGATAATAATAACAACTTCAAGAACACATTCAAACAAATGTTTTGTTCCATTCTCCAGGAATGATGCAATAAGCAAAATACAACTGAGAGTAATTGGAGACAAAAATGTCGCATCAGCAGATAAATAAACTGAACCACATTGTTTTGCAGATACCATTCAATATGCATGTGGTGACGAGAAAGGCTGACAATCAATACACTTTACATGAAAATGTAATATTTACGGATTAAAAAAGAATAGGATCCAAGTTGGAGGCTTGTGTGAACGATGTAAGCGTAAGCCAAAATATGACAATGTTTACTTTTAAAACGCATCATATTACACTTCATCAGAAACCATTCATTATGATATTTTTTTAAATGTACAAAAATGTTATAAAGCCACATCAAGTGGAAACATTTGCATTGAAACACCTGTTACCAGGGAATAAATTGTCTCTATTCGCAGTGCTCTTACTTGCAAGTGTCGATGTGCAGTGCAAGGTATTCCTCAAAAATATTCCTTAACAATGGAAGTGCACCTGGTTTGGCAGCAAATCTATCCCAATGCCCTTTCTCTCTGCACTAGGTACAGGTGATTGTCCTGTAGACCATTGAATGTGTGATATATTTGTTACCGTCATGTGCATAATATTTCCGTGGAGATAATGGTCAAAGGGAATTGGGATTCCAGGTAACGAGTAGTCTGCATTCTCGTAATTATAAGGCACGCTATTAATATTAAATGGAAACTAAACTCAAATTTCACATCAATTTGATCATTGAAATTCTTTCACTTCACAGTCTCGTATGGGGGGAAATCGACCATTAAACAGCAAATGTAACTGCGGTGAATTTGCTCGTGTAAATTCTGTTGTGGAGGCAGCCACATCTTGCCTTCAGGGGGACCATGTTTGGCTGTGAAACCACATTCTTTTCATGATTGTCAGATAACTAGTAACACAAAGTAAATGCAAAAGCAAGACAGTTTATCTTAAATGATGTCAACATCAGAAGAGGGTTATAAAGAGCCAGTTTGAGAGTGAAAAAGAAAAAAAAAATTAAAATTACTTAAGGACTCGATGAAGGAGAGTTGGACATGTTCCTGATATGAACAACAATAACTTGATTCGATTTCGTCATCCAACTATATTAAACAAGGCAATTCTCTGTATGTGTATGTATTGTTACGGCTGTGGAAATTCACAAACATCATAAAGGTCCCGTAGGTGAGATATATTTCTTATTTCTGAAGTACATGTGTAGTTAGCCCAAACCCTTGTATAGAGGGAATTATGTGATTCATTCGGGCTGCGACGCTTTGAGTTAGGCGTTTTTCTGTTCTGCTTTATTTTCGAACCAACAACGCCAACCACACTTCAACGCCAACAACGCCAACCACACTTCAACGCCAACAACGCCAACCACACTTCAACGTCAACGACGCCAACAACAACAACGCCAACCAAGCCACCACTCCAACAACGCCAGCACCGCCACCCTCACAACCACGCCACCATCTCAACCACGCTACCCACAGCAACGAACGCCATCCTCAGCGGTCTACGTACGACGGTTTGCGCGTTGCAAGCCGTCGAACGCGAGAGGGGAGGGGAGAGGTCCCAGGGCGGGGACGCGCGTTTCCCGCTGTTTTTCCTTCCTTGGCCTGGCGCCAGAACGGCTTCGCCTCGTCCCCCACAAGCCGGAGGTGGGAGGGAACGAGAGGGAACGCCCCCTTCTCGAAGCGCCTCGAAGGAAGGTGGAGCCGAGAACGGGGCGTGGGCGCGGCGCATAAGAAGCGGAGGCGAATGAGGGTTTTGTTCTTTGGTTCTCTCTGCTCGCTTCTCGGGTTTCGGCACGGAGAGAGCTCGCGGGCCACGGCGAGTGACGGTTGCCGAGGACTCAACCACCTCAGGGAAGTCGACTTCATTTTCTTTTGGGGTTTTGTGTGAACGTGTGTGTGTGGCGCCCGTTCCGCAAAGTAGAATTGTGTAAGTGGTCCGTGTGTCGCGTATTCGGTAGTAGCTCTGCTTCTTTTGTCTTTTATTTGATTTATGTGCAATTGCTTATTCTGACTTTTGCTTTATGTGTGCTATTCGTTGTCGTGTTGTGAATAAAATGCTTGTTTGTTGAATCTTCCCCCGTGTCGCTGCGTCCTTCCTTCGTTGGGTCTCCATCTTGTTTCACGTAAGGGTTCGTCGTGGGCGCGGGACGCCCGATAATTAATCTGAACCGTCAAGGCCGACGATAACACCGCTCGGTTATCCCGTTAGCCCGGAACGAGCCGCTTAAGCGGATCGTGTCCGAAGTCGGCCTGTGGCGAGGTACAACCCTCGGTAGGTTAACCGTGCGGGTACTTAGGTATATCGACTTTCGGCGATTCACCCTATTCCGCGCGGGTAGAATGCGGACTGGGTTGTGGTGAGGCCGAAAGTCCACCCGTGACTGGATCCCGGCGTTAGCCGGGAGGGTCACGACTGAATTGTCCTCCGGTGGCGAGCGGGTCGCGATTCGAGTCACGTGGCCGATCGCCACGCCGACGGGCGCGAATTCGCAACAGTATGTATAGTATGTGTATATGTATATGTATGTATGTATGCAGGTATACATGTATGTATATGTGTATTTATGCATCTATGTATGTACGTACGATATATGTGTAATTTGTGTATTGCATATGTATGCATGTATATGTATGTATGTACATATGTATTGTATATGCATGCATGCATATATATATATATATATATACAGGATCAGTCAAAAGTTTGGAACACCCACTCATTCAAGGTTTTTCTTCATTTTTACTATTTTCTATTTTTCTACAAGCTACAAGTTACGGAACAATAAAACAACATCATGCCCGGAGATAGACGCAGAGGTCGATGTCAAAAACGAGGGACCTTTTCAGGACTGGCATTGACAGTCATATCTGGGAACATCGAAGGGTTTTCATCTGCTAAACAAAACATCTTAGCCAAGTTGTGCAGCAAGCAGCAGTGCGATGTTCTCTGCTTGCAAGAGACGCCAAGAGGGAGTGAAAACAACCGCCCCACCATACCTGGTATGGCCCTGGCCATCGAGCGACCCCACCGACAGTATGGTAGTGCTGTATTTGTGAAAGCAGGCTTAGTTATAGAAGCAACATCTATGTCAGAAGACCATGACATCGAAGTCTTATCAGCTGAGTAAAGCATGTAGTAGTAACATCTGTCTACAAACCACCACCTGTAGATTTTATGTTCCCTCAACCAGCCTCCCAAGTACACAACAAACCACAGATCATTATTGATGATTTCAATAGCCACAGCACCAGTGGGGTACTCTGAAATGAACAAGGATGGAGAAGCAGTAGAGGACTGGATGGATACCAACCAACTCGTCTTATCCATGACCCAAGCTACCACACTCGCTCCACAGTGCTCGCTGGAAACGTGGCTACAACCCAGATCTTGCCATGGCTACAAGCAACATCGCTGGACTGTGTAAGAAGATTGTGCTCGACCCCATTCCATCAAGTCAACACCGTCCCATTGGGATCCAAGTCAATGCAGCTGTAGTCCCAACCACCGTCCCCTATAAGAGGCGCTTTAACTACAAGAAAGCAGACTGGAAAAAGTTTACCAATGAGCTGAAGAGAAGATCAAATATATAGACCAATAAGCAAGAACTACGAACCTGTTTGCTAATCTGGTATGAAAACTGCCCGGAATCATATCCCACGAGGCGGTAGAGTTGAATATATACTTGGACTTTCAATGGAATGTGCAGGACTTTATGATGACCATATCAGCATGTTTGAAGTAGACCCTTTCTCTGAAGATACAACAGCCCAAGGTGAGAAGGTGATGGAAAGCATTGCCCAAGGCGACGTAAGACCTGGAATGCTCTTATTGAGTCTACCGACATGTCAAAAAACAGCAAGAAAGCATGGTCACTAATTCACAAGCTACGTGGCGATCCTAAAGCAGTTTCTCAGCACCCAAAAACCACTGCAAATCAAGTGGCCAACCAATTGCTAAAGAATGGAAAGAGTGGAAAGACAGAGAAGAAGATCAAGCTAAACCGTAAGAAATACGGTGAAGACCCTGGTTTCACAAGACCACTTACTATGGGAGAGCTGGAAGCAGGAATCTCTACCCTCAAACTGGGAAAGGCAACAGGGCTGATAAGATTGCAACTGAGCAGATTAAGCACTTTGGTCATGAAGCAAAGAAGTGGCTTCTACAGCTCTTTAACGAATGCTAGTATGACACAAGCTCCCTAAGATCTGAAGAAAGCCCACATTATAGCACTGCTGAAACCTGGGAAAGATCCATCCGCTCCTACGAATTTCCGACCAATCTCACTCCTGAGTCACACCTATAAGCTTTTGGAATGCCTGATCCTTAACAAAATTGGTCCTGCTGTTGATGGACACCTCATCCCTGAACAAGCAGGTTCCCGTCCCAGCAAGTCCACAACTAGCCAATTACTCAACCTTACCCAGTACATCGAAAATGGTTATGAGAAGGATGGTAACTGTGTAGTGTTTGTCGACCTCTCAGCTGCTATGACACAGTCAACCACAGACGCTCTCTTAGCAAAATCCTGGGGACCACAAAAGACACTCGCCTGACAGAGTTGAAAGCATGCTCGAGAACAGACACTTCTTTGTTGAACTAGGAGGTAAGAAAAGCAGATGGCGAGGACTCAAGAATGGCCTCCCACAGGGGAATGTGCTCGCACCACTCCTCTTTAACATCTACACCAACGACCAACCAAACCGTGTAGACACCCTCCGTTTCATCTATGCAGACGACCTTGGCATAGGTGCACAAGATGCCGATTTCAAAGTTGTTGAAGAGAGACTTTCCAACGCTCTTGCAGAGTTAACATCCTACTACGAAGAGAACCACCTCCGTGCAAATCCATCCAAGCACAAGGTGTGCCTTCCACCTGCGAAATCGCGAAGCCAGCGCCAACTGCAGGTCGACTGGTCAGGAATCCCTCTTGAATACTGTGAATACCCAATCTACCTAGGGGTAACCCAAGATAGATGTCTCTCTTTTAAGACTCACATTGAGAAGACCAAGTGCAAAGTGAGTGCGAGGAACAACATCATCAGTAAGCTCACTGGCTCTTCTTGGGGTGCTAGCCCACAGACATTGAAGTCAACTGCACTAGCTCTCTGCTACTCAACGGCTGAATATGCCTGCCCTGTATGGGAACGAGCTACACATGCAAAGAAGCTAGATCCCGTTCTCAATGTTAGCTGCCGCCTCATTACAGGCTGCCTTAGACCAACACCTACGGACCGTCTGTATATCTTGGCAGGCATAACCCCACCAGAGATACGACAAAGTGCAGCAAGTAAGAAGAGCGTCAACAACAGGCTACAGATTAAAGAACATCCTCTCTTTGGCCATATGCCAGCCCAAAGCCGTCTGAAGTCTAGAAAGAGCTTCCTAGGGTATGTCACCCCTTGAAACATCAAGCACAAGCAGGGAAAGAATTATTCAATGGGAAGAAAGACTGAGCAACCTTCCATTAACAACAATGGAGCTAAATGTGAGTGAGGCACTTCCCCCTGGACCAGATTCAAGCTATGCAATGTGTAAATGCCTGAACAGACTAAGATCTGGTGTTGGACGAACAAAAGTCACTCTCTCCAAATGGGGATACTTAAATGACGGGATGCTGTGTGTGACTGTGGCACTGAACCACAAACCATGCAGCATCTCCTGACATGGCCCCCTGCTGGAACAGCCCTGCACAGCATCGAATTTGGCAGAGTTTAATTATAAGGGTCAGCAATGTGCTCAGCTTTGGCTGAACCACATCTAGCCATGTGTACTGCAACTGCTGTTTTTGTGGACACGATAGTAAGTACTATTTTCTACATGGTGTAGAATAATCATGAAGACATCAAAACTATGAAATAACACATGTGGAATTATGTAGTAACCAAAAAGTGTAAAACAAATCAAAATATATTTTATATTTCAGATTCTTCAAAGTAGCCACCCTGTGCCTTGATGACAGCTTTGCACACTCTTGGCATTCTCTCAACCACCTTCATGAGGTAGTCACCTGGAATGCTTTTTCATTAACAGGTGTGCCTTGTTAAAAGTTAATTTGTGGAATTTCTTTCTTTCTTAATGCGTTTGAACCAATCAGTTGTGCTGACACCATAGGGTTGTAAACAGTAAATAGTCCTATTGGTAATAGACCATTATTTTATCTGTACTGTAGTCGTCCATATTATGGCAAGAACAACTCAACTAAGCAAAGCCAAACGACAGTCCATTATTACTTTAAGACATGAAGGTCAGTCAATCCAGAAAATTTCAAGAACTTTGAAAGTTTCATCAAGTGCAGTCACAAAAACCATCAAGCGCTATGATGAAACTGGCTCTCATGAGGACCGCCACAGGAAGGAAGACCCAGAGTTACCTCTACTGCAGAGGATAAGTTTATTAGAGTTACCAGCCTCAGAAACGCCAATTAACTGCACATCAGATTGCAGCCCAAGTAAATGCCTCACAGAGTTCAAGTAACAGACACATCTCAACATCAACTGTTCAGAGAAGACTGCGTGAATCAGGCCTTCCTGGTCGAATTGCTGCTACAAACAAACCACAAACTGATGAGAGACAATATAAGAAGAGACGTGCTTGGGCAAAGAAACACGTAGCAATGGACATTAATCTGTCCTTTGGTCTGATGAGTCGAAATTTGAGATGTTGGTTCCAACTGGCATGTCTTTGTAAGACGCAGAGAAAGGTGAACAGACGATCTCTGCATGTGTGGTTCCCACCATGAAGCATGGAGAAGGAGGTGTGATAGTGTGGGAGTGCTTTGCTGATGAAACTGTCGGCGATTTATTTGTAAAAGACCATTATTATCTGTACTCGTGACACACTTAACTAGCATGGCTACCACAGCATTCTGCAGCAAATTGCCATCCCATCTGGTTTGCACTTAGTGGACCGTCATTTGTTTTTCAAAGGACAATTACCCAAAGCACACCTCCAGGCTGTGTAAGGCTATTTGAGCAAGAAAGAGATTGATGGAGTGATGCATCAGATGACCTGGCCTCCACAATCACCTGACCTAAACCCAATTGAGATGGTTTGGGGTGAGTTGGACCACAGAGTGAAGGAAAGGCAGCCAACAAGTGCTCAGCATATGGGGGAACTCCTTCAAGACTGTTGGAAAAGCATTCCAGGGACGACCTCATGAACCTGGTGAGAGAATGACAAGAGTGTGCAAAGCTGTCATCAAGGCAAAAGGTGGCAACTTTGAAGAATCTAAAAATATAAAATTATACTTTGATTTGTTTAAAACACCTTTTTTGGTTATTACATAACTCCATATGTATATTTCATAGTTTTGATGTCTCACTATTATTCTAAAATGTAGAAAATAGTAAAACTAAAGAAAAACCCTTTAATGAGTCGGTGTGTCCTAACTTTTGACTGGTACTGCATTATGTATGTGTATGTATATACATGTATGTATATGTATGTGAATGTATGTATGTATATGTATTGTTACGGTGCCGGGGGTCAGCGCGAGCCGACCGCTCTGACGGAGCCGCAAGTCGAGTCGGCCCGACCGATCCCGGAATATAGATCGCCGCCCGGATACTCCGAAGCCGACGGGTCCTTGTGCAAGAACCGTGAAGGGCCAATTTTTCCACCACGTGGTACCGGGTTATTTGCCAATTCTTCAAAATACCTGGAGACCACGTGGCGATCCACCGAGCCTCCACACCCTCGACGGAACTCGTACGGAACAAGCCGCTTAAGCGAGCCTGTCCCGTGCGCGATTCCGAGCGGCTTAATCGCCGAGAAACCGTCGGTCCGAATGTCCCCCTTTACGGCAAACCAACGGCTTTCTCACTACCAACACACGAAATGCTCAGTCAATGAAAGAATGACGCGATGAGCTGAAAACATTTAACAATTGGGTATTATTAATTAATAATGGGGAACTAGGAAGCACGTAAGAGCAGAACTATACCGACTATACGAAATGCAATGCAATCATTTACAGCACACAAAGCACTTAACAGTTTCCTACTTATTAGACGGGCCCACGGACACACGTACGCACACACACACACCCAAGAAATGGTGGCTGATGCCTTTACTAAGGACTTAAACTCAGAGACAGCTGAGCTGAGACCCAGAACCTATCTCGAACCTCTCCACCTCGTGTGGTCTTCAAGCTGTCCGGACCGGGCTCCAGCGAGAGCGAGCTGGATCCAATCGCCGTGGCCGCGATCCTTCCCGAGCTCCAGCGAATCCTCTCGTGCTTCCGAACACGTGCTGGGAGACGAGGCGCCGTCCTTTGCGTCGATGCGTCGCTATCTCGAAGAACTACCTCCAAGATGAGGCCAAGGAGTCACACCAAGCCGGGAACCGAGCCGTGAGAACAAAGAGCTCCACGCAGCAAGAAGAGCCAGCCGAACCAGGTCACGAAGCAGAGCAACAGGCTCGAACCAGCTCGAGCACCCTTGAACCAGGCCGACACTCCTCGACCACCAGGCGAAGAAGAAACCACGACAACCCGAACCAACTCCTCCGATGAACAACTCTCCAACAAGAACCAAGAACCCCCCCAACAAGACCCAGAACCACCCGAGCCAAGCAGAGCAAGAAGCTTACTGAACTAGCCCAAACACACGAACCAACTAGAGGATCTCTTCCTTATCCTCCTCCGCCCCTCCCCCGCTCCTGGCGTGACTCATGCCCTTGTGCTCCATCCCCCGCTCAACCACGGGTGGGAGGGATTGTTTACGAATCACGGGAAGGGAGGGCTCTCTTCCTTCTTCGCAGAAGAGGGGAGGGCGTCTCTTCCTTTGTTTGTGATTGCTGCCCTAACTATTCAATTAAATCACAGCACACTGAATCAATTTCTGCCCATTAAACAATGGAAGGTAAGCTATCTATAGAACATGGACTTATCGACATATCTGAGCTTAAAGGAACCTGAATGTTGTGTGCAATCGAATTCCAAATTCGTTAACACTGTAGAAAATAGTAAAACTAAAGAAAAACCTTTAATGAGCGGGTGTGTCCTAACTTTTGACTGGTACTGCATGTATGTATGTGTATTATATACATGTATGTATATTATGTTGGAAATGTATGTATGTATTGTATATGTATATTATGCTATATATGCATATGTATATTATGCATGTATGTGATTTGTATATGAACAAATATTTATATTATATATATATATATATACTATATATATATTATATATATATATTGTGAGGATTCAGCGGTGGCGGGATTCGGACGATGGCATCATTCACTGTCCGCAACCAGTTTGGGCTTTCGCACCCTACTCTCGACAGCCAAAGGTTACAGATCGGCACCACCCTCACCACCGCCGTCTCCGGGGTTATAACGCCGGCTGGTTCGGCACAATTCTCGGGTTACGCGTCTTCGAACCACGAATACCAAAATACACCTGAACCTTGCCAGCTGGGGAATATACCCCGTTACAGACTGGTTTGTCAGAGACCGAGCAGAGACTACCAGTCTGTAAACCATTTTTGTTTTATATCCAAATCGAGCGAATTGTTTCTCAGCGGCGGCACGAACAAACCCAAAGCGGCAACTTCATACGAATCAGTCCGATTTATTGGGGGACATCGGGGAACACGACACATGCAAAACATTCACGACAATGTTATAATTAATCTATAACCCGTTCTTACCTAGGGAGCTATGGATTATGGGTTTCGAAGGAGACTCTGACGAGATCAGTCCTTAAACGACATGCAGACAAGACACGGACAGCAAGCAGACAAGACAGAGTACTTGGTGATGTTTTCATGGACGAGAGGAAAGTGTCAAAACACGAATGTGGCTCGTGACAAGCGATGTCCACGGATTTGAGCCCAAGGCTCGAGCACGCCGCCTGGCAAGAGGTGGCGCCATACTCTTCCTTCTCAAGGCACCGCTGCGCACACCTCCTCAGCGCGTTTTGACCCCGCCAATGTCGACGGCACGAGACCGTCAATCGATTGTGGGTCTCAGCTGGTTCTCACAAGGCCCAGCTTTACTTTCTCGGCGATGCAAGACTCAGCGTTCAGTTCCTTGCCGATCGCAGGACTCGGCGCCATCAGTCACTCGCGTCGGATTCAGGACCTTCGTTAGCTCTCGATCAGCAGACCTCGGCGCCACTCAGATTCAGCTTTCTGCCGATCGCAGACTCGGCGCACTCAGGTTTCAGCTTTCTGGCCGACGCTAGACTCGGCGCCACTCCGGTTCAGCTTCTGCGATCGCAGACTGACCTCGGTGCTCTTAGGTTCAGCTTCGTTTGCGATTGCAGACTGACCTCGTGTCTCAGTTCCACCTTTTTCCGGCGGCACGCTCACCTCCAAAAACCGGACTGCTCATCCAGCAGATCGTGCTCGACACTCGTCGTTTCTCTTCTTGCCTTCCCCGGCGGCACGCTCGCCTCGAAGCGGACTACAATTTTTCCTTTCTCCTTTTCGGCTGCTCCTTCGCCTCAAAGCCGACTGCTGACTCACACACCGCCAGTTCTATCAGCCTATCACGCCACACCGGCGCTCAAGTTTCACCTACCGTTCTTCCGAGCAGACTGCTCCCTCTCAGTTTTTTACACAAACCTTTCTTTTTGGGTAGTGCGCCCCTTTTACGAAGCGACAACTCCTCCTTCAGTTTTCCACTTCCTTCTTCTAGGCCACTCCCTCTCAACCAACTGCGGGTGGGGCCTCATCCGGAGAGGGAAGGAAGAAGAGAGAAGCTCTCGGTACACCACCACCGCACGAACAATAAATAGCCTCTTACACTCCCAAACACATTGCAACGTCCATTTTACCGAACAGCCTGGCAAAAACATGCATTATGGCGGATCGGCTAATCCTATATTTTAGTAACACACTTAAGAGCATTTGCACAACATTATATAAAATTATATATATATATATATATATGTAATATATATATATATATACATGTATGTATATGTATGTTGAATGTATGTATGTATATGTATGTGATATATATATATTTATATACAATATACATGCACATACATACATATGCATACGTATACATACATATATACATAATAATACATATACATACATTGTGGTGCGACAGCGAGGTGTGTCACAAGGCCCCTCCCACTGAGGGAGGTCCATAAATTTCCAGCCACTCTCTGAGCAGGCGGTCTTTTGGGTCTTGGCGAGTTTGTATATTGTATATTAGTTATATATATCTATATATATATATATATAATATATATACACATACAACTGATGAGCCAAAACATTATGACACCTGCCTAATATGCGTGCGGTCCTCCGTGTTCCACCAAAACAGTGCCGACCTGCCGAGGCATGTACTTACAAGACCCCCTGACAGGTGTCCTGTGGTATTTCGGTGCACCAAAAACATAGCAGCAGATCCTTTAAGTCCTGTAAGTTGCGAGGTTGGAGCCGCCGTGGATCGGACTTGGCGGTCCACACATTCCCACAGATGCTAATCGCGATTGGAGATCTGGAGAATTTGGAGGCCAGGTTCAACACTGTGAAACACTTCATCATGTCCTGAAACCATTCCCGAACAATGTGTGCAGTGTGCGCAGGTGTGCATTATCCTGCCTGAAAGAAGCCACTGCCATCACGGAATACCATTGCCATGAAGGGGTGTACCTGGTCGTGCAACGATGTTTAGATAGGTTGACACGTTCAAATTGCGTCCACATGAATTGTTCGCGACCAGGGGTTTCCCAGAAGAACATTCCTAGAGCATCACACTCCCCCGGCCTTGTCTCTTCCCACAGTGCATCCTGTGCCATCACTTCCCCAGGAAGCAGTGCACATGTACACGGGCCATCCACGTGATCTAAAGTAAATAGACTCATCGGACCAGGCGACTTCTTCCACTGCTCAAGTCCAGATCCGATGCTCGCGTGCGCCATTATTAGGCATTTTCGAGGTGGGAAGGGGTCATCATGGGCACCTGACTGGTCTGCGGCTACGCAGCCCCATACGCAGCAGGTGCGATGCACTGTGAATGTGACCATTCCTTTCCCGTGACCACCATTGAAAATTTTCTGTGACTTGTGCCACAGTTAGACCTTCTGTCAATTCGGACCAGACTGGATTAGCCTTCGGTTTGCTCTCGCGCATCGATGACGCCTTGGGCGCCCACAACCCTGTCACAGTTTGTGGTTTGTCCCCTTCCTCGGACCACCGTCGGTAGGTACTCACCACTGCTGACCCCTGAGAGCACCCCACAAACCTTGCCCATTTCAGAGATTGCTCTGACCAGTCGTCTGGCCATAACAATTGTGGCCCTTGTTCAAAGTCGCTCAGGTCTTTACTCCTGCCATTTCTCCTGCATCCAAAACCATCAACTTCAAGAACTGGACTGTTCACTTGCCTACCTAATATATCCCACCCCTTGACAGGTGCCATTGTAACAGATAATCACTGTTATTCACTTCACCTGTCAAGTGGTCATAATTGTTTTGGGGCTCATCAGTGCATATATATGCTATATATAATTGTGTTGCTTCGTCTTTCGATGCTCCCATTAGGGGTCCCACAGCGGATCATCAGTTATGATCCGGCATTACTGATTTGCCACAGGTTAACGCCGGATGCCCTTCCTGACGCAACCCTGTCGGGCCTCTTACGACACAGGGATAAGGATTGGGTTTCGCGCATGATTCCGGGCTGCCCTACACCCTCTCATAGCGCGGCCAGCGCAGAGGCTCCCGTCCTCAAGCGATCCTCCAACCCAAGCCTCCGAGTAGCCGGATTAAGGCGCACGCCACTACGCCCGGTATATACAGTATATATATATATATATATATATATATATAGAATTAGTTAGATCTGGAAACATGTGCATTCAACATACAGATGTCCCAAAAGTCAGTTATTTCATTAAGTTTGTGTGTAGTCAGAAGTCCCTTTCCTTTTTTCTCGTGGAAGAATCAAAGGTGTGCGTTGCCGATTGCTTTTTAGTTAGGTTATTTAAATCTTGAATCCAACAAACCTCCAACAAGCCATCTAACAACCATCCCATTCTGCATGACCCCTCGGCCCATCACGCATCCACAACCAACCAGCTGGCCCTTCTCGCACCCTGACGTACCAAGGCAAGATCTCGCCGGTTTCCGTTCCTCGGCTCCACGAACGTTGTAACTCTTTCAACGACAAACCCTTTGACAACATTAATACTGTTTACTCGTCAAGTATGAACCCACGTGGAGAGTGGCTGGGGTTTCCAGCAGGGGCAAGGCCCCCCGCCCGGAAGGTATACCGTGGGACCTGTCCAATCAAAGGCGGACAGCGAGCGTGTGGTTCACCCAAGGCCCCTCCCCGCTGAAGAAGGTCCATAAATTCCCAGACTCTCTGAGGCAGGTCTTTTTGGGATCTTGCGAGAGTCTGTTTTTGGGCTTGGGGAGTTTTTGCTGGGTTCTTTTTGGAGAAAGTTTTGGAGGGTTTTGCTGTCACGAAAGGGGTTTTATGCTGTTACGAAGGTACTCGAGGTGGCGAACGTGTCTCTGCTGGCCCTCTACAAGGAAGGAAAAGACGACCCCGATCCCCCCTCCGGACCCCGCTACTCACCCACCCTCCCCTAGCTCCACCACGAACCTCGAGTCCCACCACGTGCGATTGGAGACCAAACCAGCGACCATTGTTCATGGTGCTGCAGCACGGAATACCCCCCTTTCTCCCGACGGCCAGGTACCCAACCGAAAACTCTAACCCCCAGCTGTCCTCTCTTTCCTCAGCTGTGAGGGTCCAATAAAATAACTCTGGTTCTTTCATTTTGTGTGTGTGTCTCGCGTTGTGGGCCTGTCTTAAGTAAACTGAATAAGTGTTTTTGCGATATTGTAAATACTTCTTGCATATTCGCATTAAGTCTTGCTTTGTGTCATCATTTCCTGAATTATTTAAAACTTGATTAGAATGTCCCCAGTTCGTTCTGTCCCTTCTTGAATTGGTCCAGCATGGTTCGGATCTTGAGTTTTGGCGGGGTTTTATCCCGATAATTATCCGTTCATTCCAGCCGGCCCACGGCTTGGCGCGTTTCCGCTCGGCTGCACCCGCAACCGGAGTTGGTAGTCGTAGTTGGAACTCTACCGCAGTTCGGTTTAGAGTGACCCGGTTCGAGCAAGACGTGCGAGGCGTGGTTTCCCGGTAGGTCGAAATCGCATAGTTAATTAGATAAATTGGTTATAGACCAAATAGACCCTATGCTACGCGGTGAAATATTGGCGACCAGGGGTCTGGTTTAAATGACCCGCCGGCTCCGGAGTTATCGAGCGACGGCCTAACAATTCCGGGAGTTTGGTGGGAGACGACGCAAGCTTTCCCACCTCGTGGTCCTTCTCCCCACCTCGTGTCGTTCTTCCCACCGTTCCCCCGGCCCACAAAACATATATATATATATATAATATATATATCCACACATAAATGTATGTTTATGTTTATGATATTGTGTATGTATGATGTGATGTATATTGTTGCGGTTTCTCGGAAACCGCCCATGATACAATAGATAGGGTACCCAGACAGTTATTCCATTATTATACGTGTAGATAGTCCCCTTCCTTTTGTTAAGCAGGGAACACAAGGGAGTGCGTTGCGATGACTGATTAGCTCGGGGTTGCTTTAAATCATTTTCTGTATTTCCTCCCACTCTTCTTTTTTCTGTTATTCTGAGGTAAATCCAGCCACGTGCCACCTTGGAGGCCACGCGTGCGGCGCCGCGGCGGGGAAACTGCAGCGCGCTGCCGCGCCGATGGTGGGAAAGCTGCAGCGAGTCATGTGATGTGCATAGTTTGATGCTGGACTGTCGGCTCGAGGTTCTCCGATGGTCTGGGGAGACATTGCCGATGCATTAGAAAGGCATGCAAGTAAATACCTCTTAAGAGGCTGCACGAATGGTGTTTTTTCACGGCACGGGAAAACACAGCAGCACCGACGCCCATGACTGCACGAGAGCGTACGGAGGCCAATAAAGCCGACTCCACGCCATGTTGGGCAGGTACAGTGTGCGGGTAGCAAGCGGCTTGTTCAATTTTTACCTCAAAATACCCGACAGATATTGGTGTTCGCCCCGCGAAAGTCGTCGCTTGCAGCTGCGAGCGCTGCCACGTGCGTAATGGCGGAACCCCGACACGCACTTATGGGAATGTGCCGTTAAAAGCAGGCACGTACGCCGCCTCATGAAACGTGCATGGATTTCTTCCATGGCGATGTATCTTCGGTCTCGCTTGGCAGCGGTGGATCATCCACGGATGTTGAACGTCTTCTCGTCTCTGCGCCAGCCGAGGCTGCGATCGAGCCAGGGAATGCTACAGTCGGGCCACGTTGGCACGTGCGGGAACGAACGCCGTTTGAATCGACGCAGCGAACGCCCGAGCGGCAGCGGGACCCTCGACCGGATCGCCCCGGGGTTTTGCGGGGATGATCGACGTGCCAATTTCAGGTGTGGGCGATTCATGTCATCTCGTGGTTCGGAGTGCAATATTGCTTGCTGTGGGGTGGCCTGGCCGGAAACGAAGTGAAACTGTTTCCGGCCCAGCTGCGGCCACGTGAGGGGTCGGGGGCCAATCGGAGGACCGCCCGTTCGGTGATGACGTGCTTTGGATTTGGCATGGCCCTCCCCCCGAGCTGCGGCCCTATAAGGTCAGGGCAGTTCCTCTTGGTCTGTCTGTCTGTGTTTCCTGCTACTCGACTCCGCCTCCCTCAGTCTCCGCTCACCACCACGTTGACCCACCGCCACTTTACTCCACCCTCGCCCTCTGGCACTCCGCCCCTTCACGAGCACAAGTCTCCACAATGCGGCTTGGGCCAGAGGGCAACGCGCCCACTGTAACCGCACCCCCGGAGCACCCCCCCCCCCCGAAACTATTGGTGCACAGGTACTGAGGCGCACCCCCCGCACGTTATGCTATCGGGAGCACAGGTCCGAGTCATAGATCATAAAAGGCAGAGGAAAATGTATGCCAGGGAAGATTGCGCATTTTAAGAGGATGTATAGTGGCATATATTTGAAAGGTGAAAGAAAGGGAGCACACAGGAGAGTTGCCGCATTTTAGAAAGGAGTATGCTTGGCATTTTGGGAGAGACGTGATCAGAGGTAGAGGACAAGGTACATTTGTTTGAGAGGCTTGAGAGCGGAGGTTGAGCGCACACCGAAGAGAGGACGACACGGCCTTGATCTGTGTTTAGCGGTTTGGCTCACGTCGTGAAGTAAGACGCCGCCCGTTGCTTTCGGTCGGTCGGTGAGGACGATCGGAGCCACCTGAAGCTGTTACCACTGGGGCTTTGAGCCTTTATGTGGAGTGCCGCTTCACGATTGCCTGGCGGCGTCGTCCCATCGAGAGAAGTCTGCCTCGATTCCACGTTCCAAACAGGATTAGCTCTGGGCCAAGCATGTAAAGCAATAGTCTGCAGGGAAGGCTTTTTTTCTTTAATTTTGTTTCCCCGTTGGTCTTACGTGCGAGGCTGTGTGTGAGGCCTCGGACTGTAGGATTTATTTATTTCATATTATTATCATTCCTTTTGCAATGATCGATCTTTGTAAATATTTTTGTAGTCAGTAAATGTATTCCTTTCAAGACACTGTCACATTGTGCTGTCCTGGTGCAGTAGGCCTGTGCTGTGCTCTTCCCCGTGCTCCTCCGGGGTGTTCCCCTCTTCACCCATTACGTCCCGTTAAACACGCGGCATTAATCCCCGAGTCTCGGTGTAGCCTTCAAGAGCAGAAGCTTTGCCATCCATCCAGGTGGGTTTAAGCCCTCGGACATGTGACAATATACATATATATATATATATATATGTATTTATGTATGGATGTATGTATATATTGTATGTGTATGTAAGTACGTATTGTTACGGTTGTATGGGGTAGATGTGGAGTGAAAATTATTCATAGGACTCAGAGAAAGTTAGGATTGTATCAAGGTTGCTGCGTCCTGTACATGCAGGAAGGCATCTCGATGCAAATTAAGGAGGGAAACTTGTGAGCTAAGCGTTACTGTGTCACGCACGGGGGGGGGGGGGGGGGTGTGCTGTGTTAATTGATAGGGATTAAGACCAATTTCCCCCAATAATGCAATAGCCCCCTGTGGACCTTCCACTATGTTTTGTGTATTTCCAAAGCAGCCATGAAAGAAGTTGCGTTGTTAGAACAACAACCACAACAACATACGACAGATGCATGGTAAGCATGCGAGAAAGGCCCTGCCTTCCAGCTTTACTGCCAGCTTCCCCCGACTGGAGGCCTGGGAGAAGGAAGAATTTTTGGTTTGTTGGTTCAGTTGGGTGTGTAAGAAGGTACGCACATAGTCAAGAGACGAGAGAGCTAGGAGATGGCATGAAAGATCAGGGCATTACGGCGGCTTTCCTTCAAGCATGAAGAAGATGGCACGATGTCATATTCGTGCTGAGGCAAATTGGCTCGCGTGTGGGTATGACGCTGGGCCATTGACTCTTGCTGGTCGTGAGAGACAAGACAATCGAAGCCTCGTTGTATTTCACCGAACGGAGCAGCGCCATTCTGCAGAGAGCGGCTGCATCGCTCGGGCGGATGGACGAAGAAGCCGCACGGTGGTTGGTGGAGCCCTGGTGTTAAATTACCACCTCACAAATTACCTCAAGTACATTTCCAAAAACCAGAGAGTGGGCTCAGCCGCCATTTGGCGCGCGTCTTCCCGCCGCAAGACGAAAGGCACCTCGAACCCCAAAGTTTCAATAAAGACCATCTCTGACCAAGCTAAGTGCCAGAATAAAGGAGGATTTTCTTTGTTCATTTTCCCCTGTTCGTATTAAAGTCCGTGTGTAGAGGTGCCTCAACTTTCGGCTTAATTACTTCACGTATTTCATCACATTTTGAATTACCCTTGTAAATATTTCTTCTGTTTTCATGAATCCCCGTTTATTTTAAGTTGCTGTTCCGTTGTATTGTCGTGAAGTTTGAGATAAAACCCCTGTGCTGTGCCTTCCGTTGCTCCGCCAGTTGCCCTCTACCCCTCCTGGCACACACCATAATCTCTGAGGATCCACGTGTTCCACCTCCTAAAGCAAAAAACCGTCTCCGTATTCGCGGTTCTGGTCGGTGATTGTTAACCGCCCGTTCCACCACAATTGTTTCGGGTGATTAAATTAAAACTGGCGCAAGACCCACACAGTATGTATGTATAAAAGTATTGGGTGGTCGCTAGACTACCCTTATTCTCAGTTTTTCGCCTGTCTGTATGTTTGTTGTTGGGTGGTCTGCTAGAGTTACCCTTATTCTCAGTTTTTCTGTCTGTCTGTATGTTTGTATGTTGGGTGGTCGCTAGAGTACCCTTATTTTCACTTTTTCCGTCTGTCTGTATGTTTTATGTATGTATGTTTGTTTTATGTAATGGACAGCTCTGGAGGGCCAGAGGAGTCAACCGATTTTGATGAAACTTGACAGGTAGGTTCATACCAAGATCTAGTTGTATGCTTCTTGAGCCACCGTTGCTATGGACGCTACCGTTGCCTAGCCACGGACTTTGAACTTTTTTTAAAAATCCTAAATAAAAATTTTTTCGAAAATCAAAATCGGCTTCCAGCTTTTATGCACGCACTATAATCAACCTTTGTCAAAAATTTCAGCCCGATCCGTCAAAAAAACTGTAAGACTAGTATGCAATTATGGTGTAGCGACCCACCCATGTCACCTACGCTTGTACTGGTATTATGTATATGTAACATCTCTCTACTAT
>CM068957.1:70602063-70619520 GCA_035128595.1 Eptatretus atami | reverse complement strand
GAAAACTGCCCGGAATCATATCCCACGAGGCGGTAGAGTTGAATATATACTTGGACTTTCAATGGAATGTGCAGGACTTTATGATGACCATATCAGCATGTTTGAAGTAGACCCTTTCTCTGAAGATACAACAGCCCAAGGTGAGAAGGTGATGGAAAGGAACAATGTGTGTGTGTGGGTGTGTGTGTGTTGATTGTGGTGGGTGTGTTATGTCACCCGATCAAGATCGGGTACTTAACTTTTAGCATAACATCACAAGAATGATGTTTTGAGCTGAGTGAAAATTAACCTGAGTGCAATATGGCAATGATGGCCAATGCCTCATTTCCTCGTTTGAGTCAGAAAAAGATCGGCGATGACTACTTACATTCACTGTTGTCTGTAGAGGATTTGAACATATATATATATATATCTATATATATATATATAATTATATATATATAGATATAATGTTGCGAATTCGCGCCCGCCAGCGTGCGGATGGCCAGCCGTGACTCGAATCCGGATTCGCCCACCGGACGGTGGACAATTCTGTCTGACCCTTCGGACTACGCCGGGAGCTGCCTCACCACGATCTGCCCAATCGCACCGCGTGGGCATAGGGTTGTTCGCCAAATCGACCTACCTAAGTACCCACGGCGGGATAGTAAACCGTCGATCGCACTCGCCACAGGCGACTCCGAACGGCCGCTTTAAGCGTCCGTTTCCGTACTATCGGATAACGAGCGGTTTATCGTCGCCTCGACGGTTCCCGATGATTATCAGGCGTATTAAGCCCACGACGAAACCCTACGTGAAGCAAGATGAGATCAATTTAAAAGGAAAGGACGCAGCGAAACGGGGAACAATTCAACACAGCACTTTTTTTTACACGACACACGGAGAGCACACAATTAGTCCTCAGAAGTGCACATATATCAATTGCAAGATGAAAAACAACAATGCAGAGCACGACCGAAATACGCGAACACCGGCAACCACTTAAAACATACTACTTGACGGACGGCGCCGGACAACATTTACTCAAAAGCAAAAGAAAAGGCCACCCTCAAAACAAGGGGTCAGACGGGGCCGGGGCCAATAATAGTGCGCGTGACCTGAAGGAGCGGCCCAGGCCCGCGAGACCGGGGGTCCTCCCGCGTCCTCGTGAACGAGCCGCAAATATCCTGCGCGGCGTTTGCCCCACTTCGTGCTCCTTCGCGGGTTTCGTTGCACCGCTTGGAGGGGTGGAACGGGGACCCTTTTTTGCACTCTCTCAGCGCGGGAAAAAGGCGGGGATTGTTGATGCTCTGGGGAAGGAAATAGGTGCTGCTTGGGTCCCGCGACAAGCGATCCCACCGCGACCGTCGTCGCCGACCGCAGTCTTGCCGGCTCGGACCCGAGCTCCTTGGCCTCCTCCCACAATTCTCCTCGCCGACTGCAGAAGCCCACCTTGACGCCTCCGCCTCCCGACTCCACTCCGCTGCGTTGCCCCAACACTCCTTCACCAACCCGACTCTCTTCAAAACTGACTCTATTCACTGCCACACTTCTGCTTCTGCCTCTCCTCTCTGCACCGACTTGCTCCTGCCATTCACTGCCGTGCGCTCGGCGTTTTATCCGCCGGCAGGAGACAATATGCAGATTCCGGATCAGGATGAGCCAGGGCGGAGCCCACGCTCGCCATTGGACGGAGGTAAAGTGGGCTGTGAACCTCCCCTGATCCTAGAATTTGATTAATGATCCACACAGACCGCCTGGAGGCGGGCCAACCGCTCCGCGCTTGCTGATGGACGGATCAGAAGTGGGCGTGAGCATTCCTATCCGAATTCTTCTCTTGGAAAGGGCCGCTATTTGCCTCGCGGCTCGGTGCGTATCGCGTGAACGAGCCCAGACAGCCCGACGGCTCAGGTTTCAAGGTGGTGCGGGAAGGCCGTAGCAGAGAGAGGTGAGGTGTGGAGGGTTTTTCGATGGTGGTTGATGGTTATGGCGGGTTTGATCAAATAAAGCATAGAAAGAGAAAAGCCTAACTCAAACGTAGCCCGAATGAATCACATGTAATTCCCTCTAAACCAATGGGTTGGGCTAACTTACATGTACTTAAAAGATACTCAACCTACGGGACTAATGGTGTTTGCGAAGTTCCACAGCCGTAACACTACCCCTTCCCACTTTTACAGACTCGTCCCGAGTCGTCAAATTATCCGTGTGCCAATCATGTGTAGTTCTCCCCTAGTCGTTTTCCTTCGGATCCCCTGAGTGCGACATTCATGGTTTCGTGCTCCCAAAATAAAAACCTGAGGGCTGTAGTAACTAACTAACATAACCACTCATACAGACGATTAAACTAAAATGCCGCGCTATGACCAGACATGCGGGCGGCAACTCGTATTTACAGATACATCAACATCTTAACCTTAAAATTTCAACTAAATCCAATGGTCCAGGATCAATGGAGTCTGCGGCAAAACGAAAAGTCAAACAAGAACCGGCTGCCACGGGCCGCCACGCAGGCCGGTTGGGTCAGCTGCCAACAGGCAACGTTCCCTGCAGTTGCAAACTGTTGCCTCAATGATCCTGGCGCACATGGCAATGACAAGGGGGAAATCAAAAAGAACGGGGCACAACGATGATGAATGGGCAGTGGGCATGAATGGCAAAGAAGGCAGGCAAGGAGGCAAAGTGACAAGGCAACACGCTGCAGAATAGCCGCAGACACGCGCAGATGAACTGGCGGCACAGGCCTGAGCAACAGCGTCGAGACGATCCCGCACTCAGCAACACAGTGCCTAGTGCGCAGGCGAGAACAGCCCAGCCGATGCCACAGGCCTTGCCAGCAACAGCGCCGAGATTGCCCGCCGTGCAGTGCAGGCTTGGTGAATGGGCAGTCGGTGGTGCTGGCCACTCGCAGAAGCGGGCTGCCGGACCTCCCTACTGTCTCCCTCCCACCTATCGCCTTTGCTCTGTCACTTGTATCATACCCACTCCTTAATTTTGTAAAAACCAATTTAGCCCCAATATTTTTTGTTGTTGTTTTTTTCACCCTTATCCCCACTATAATTCTCCCCTAACCCTTTTCGTTCTTGTTCGGCACTATCGTCTCCTAGCTACTCCAACCCTACCGTTCCCTTCCGAGAGGGGATGAAGGAGAGCTAGCGTCCTGCGCCGAGCCAAAAGCTCAAGATGGCCTCCCCAAGTTCAGCGATCTTAAACCCAAGTGGGTCCAGCGCCCACAACCGAGAGCGAAGATGGATGGATGCGGAGGGGTACACTTCCTAATCATACCTACATTACTTAAAACTACCCCGGGGCTTCAACAAGCCTCTGCTTAAACTATTGTTCTAACACACCAGATTTCCCGTCCTGCTGTTGGTGTC
The DNA here is from genome assembly GCA_035128595.1 of Eptatretus atami. Taxonomy (NCBI): domain Eukaryota; kingdom Metazoa; phylum Chordata; class Myxini; order Myxiniformes; family Myxinidae; genus Eptatretus; species Eptatretus atami. The sequence goes on along the minus strand of CM068957.1, from coordinate 70,616,164 downwards.
CTCTACAATTTCGGCCTCGCCCCTCAATTTTCCCCCGTGCCCTCGCACGATCTTCATGGCTGGACGCGTGGCTCCCCTGGCAGGCACGACCCTGCTGCGATTCTCCTACGATGCACCCCCCGGGACTCACTGCTCGAGCTAACCAGCTCCTAAACACCGGGAAGTGGCCCCCATGGCAACTCCCTGAAAACGCACACTGTGCAGGTTGGCTGACCCGGCCCCTTTCCCGAGGGTCACCTGTGCACCCGCCAGCGCTACGCCGCTATCGGGCACTGCCCTCGTGCCCCCCATGGGCCCTTGGCCCTACAGGCCGACTCCCGGGCCCGGGGTACCCACTCAGCGATACTCACCTTTCGCAGCCACGCTCCCAAGCCCGTCAACAGGCTCGCTGCACCCCTCCAAATGGGTTTTCGAAGCCTATTCCCACCAACAGCAAAAACTGACCTCCATTTTGTGATTTAACTACCCAGCTACATCACTTTACACTGCCCCGGGTCCCTTGGGCGAAGTCGACTTCCCTCCCCCCACAATCTCACGCACCATGCATTCCACATTCCGCTCCACACACAGACCCGCGCCTCACTCACTCAACAGTATTCTCACACCTCACCAACACACAACGCTGAATCCTGCCATCCTTCTACTAGCACTCCCCTATTAACTACGCTCGTCTCAGCCGTCGTCCTTACACTATAGCACCTTCTTTTAACACTACTAGCTAAGGCTATCGCCCACTACACATTTCACAGTCGTCCAGTCCCCTCAAATCACTCCACTCATTTCCCCACCTAAACTCAACTAAACAATCCCCTCTAACTAATCCTTCCACGGGCTCCATGAGGACTTACCCCTGCCCATGAAGCCGGTCTAACTAACTAACCCTTCCCCCTAACTAAGTGATAGTACCTGTGCCCTGCGCAGGGGTTACCCCTTCCCAGGGAATCCTGTCACTAGAAAGCGAGCTTGCTTTAATAAATTTTTATTTTCAAAATTTTGCGCAGCACCAGCGCGGCAACTCCAGCTCGCGCACTTTGCACCTGCCGTGAACGTCATGCAGCTGCAACGTGTACCTCGTCGCCTTTTCTTTGGGACCGGTACCATCCGCAGGATTCACCCTCCTGCGGATTCAACCACCAGAATGCGCCATTGACTCACCGCTGCGCACCCACCAAAACAACCTCGCACTCCGGGGGTTCCCCACTGGACCAATGTGGCTCTGCCCGTTGAGCTTAACACAAGCTCGCGTGGAGAACCCATCCGGTCTCCAAATCTTACTATCTGCCATTATCTTACCTGGGAAAGCACATTTCGCAAGCGCTCGCTCTCACAAAGCCTTAGCGCCCCGACTGGGAATGCCTCCGTTTCCTCCAAAGTCCTTCCTGGCGCTTGAGTCCCTGCCAACATGTACAAAGCTTTCATCCGACAGCCTGATGGGAGTACTGCTTCCTCCCTCTGGCTGGTGCTTTCCTGCTCTCCACCTTTCCGAAGCTCCTGCTGTGGAAACTAAGCGCATTTAGCGATCTATGGTATCTCCCTGCACATGAGCTGAGTCCTTGGCTCTTCCACTGCTCATCACCCAGGGGTTCGGTGGTCTTTCTGTCTTTCTGACCGTCTCCTCTCCGACCTTTCTGCCCCCCCTGCTCTCTCTGCCAGTTGTCCCCACCACATTTTGCACGCGCTTCAAGGTCGCAAACAACCCCTTCTGGTAAAACTACCAAAATTCACGAACCACTGCTCACCTTCACTCCTTCATTCCTCTTTTTCCCTCCCGCCTTTGCGAATAAACTCCTCACTCTTTCGTTCCCCATCTTCCCTCCAGGCCTTTCAAAACAGCTGTTCACCACCACCTCTTATCATCCCACATCAAAATCCTCGATCTTTTCTCTCCCGATAATCACCCAAGCCCACTCCTTCAATTCCCCTGCTTTCCTTCCTGAAAGTCCTGTATGTCATTTTCTCTCCCCATGTTCCCCGTCCATCCCCATCCCTCTCCCTTCCACAGATCACCTAATGTGCTGCCCCAGCTGTTTTGTCCCTCCACTCCCGCCCCTCTGTGACTCGTGCCCCCTGCTGTGCGGTTGGTGGTTATCTCATACGAGCCATCGACATGTATACAAAAAAAAAAAAAAAAAAAAAAAAAAAATCCGTTACCGCCCACTTTGTCCGTCGCGGATCGGCAAATCCACCACTGGCGTTCCGGACCGGGCTTCACTTCCCGCAAGCGAGGCACGTGGGCCTCGTGCGTTGCACGGCACGGACCTCCGCGCTCGCTGCCGTGCAAAACCCAGCACGGTCCCCCGTTGAAAACTACGGCGGACCGCTACCCGGCCTTTGTCTCTCACATTGTCGCCGTCGTCGTCGCCATTCAACCCACGACGTCCTGCGTGTTACGACCACTCAGACTCCACGAACTTACACCTCCACACCGGAACGCGGCTTGCGTGTTCCTGCATGCCAGCCGCCATCTCCCTACACACAGGCGACCGCACAACGCTGTCCCTCTCACACACCGTGTGCTGGAGGCACGTTACGTCCGGCACACTCGCAACACACCACTCGTCACACACTGGGGCGCATGACACCTGCACCCCACCACACCGGGACAACCACACTGGGACAATCACAGCATGGGACTTGCGCCACCAAAGGTGGTTCGGGTCTCTATACCCCCCAAGCTGCACTGCACCCGTCTTTTAACAAAGCCAAGAAAAAAAAACCCGCCCCATCAACTCCGCGAAGCTCGGACCGAATTCACCTGTCGTTGGTCGCCCAGGGGAGGTGTGGGGGTGGGGGCTGGGAGGCATACTCCCTCCCCTCGTTCCTGGAGGAGGCCATCCAGCTGCTTGCACCGGTAACTTCTACCCAGTTCCGCCAGCTCCCCCCTCTACCCCAAATTGTGTGTGTCGTCACTAACCCCGTCCCAATTCACTCTCTATTCTCGTGTCTCTGTACAATTATTAGTTTCTGTTGTCTCCCCCCTCGTGTCTATTAGTCTCGCTTCTTCTGGCGTCTTTCCCTTATCTTTACGTAGGTCAAACCTTGCTTCTCCTTAAGTCGCTCCCGTCCTTCCCTCTTCCCTCCTCTCTTTTACGATTCTCCGCTACCTCATCCTTGCTTTCCGTTGCTTAATTGTTCTTTTCTCTCCCTCCCAATTCCTTTCACCTCGTGTCTTATCTCCCTCGTGCACGTCTCCGTCACCCCAATTAATTTTCCCCTCTGTGTGCCCGTCACTTTCCTCACCACCCCTCGCCAACATTGTCTCCCGAATAGTTTGCCTCACCCGCCTCCACATGCGGGCCTGACAACGTTGCACCCCCTCCAGCCGTTCGCTCCCACACGTGGCGTCGGCCATTACGCACTCCGCTGTTGTCCGCGCTTCCACTGCACGCTATTGCCTTCATGCCCGCCTGCAAGCTCGGGCCTATTTGCTGCATCTCACCCCGCATTTCTTTCATTTCTTCTTCACTTGCGTGCGCATTACTTTCATTTCGTTCGTGTTTGTATCCATCTTTTCGTATGCCTTTTATTTCGTTTCATTGTTGCACATACGTTTCATTTCTTGCCAGTCCCCACTGATTCCTCCGCATGGCGGCATAGGCTGGGCCGTGATCGGGTACACTCGGCTGAGCCGGATGTCGGCCAGTAATCGGGGGGTTTTGCGGAGGGGGGAGGTAGGTGTCATACACCACGCCTCTGCCGCTGCCGCGCCCCTTTCGGGCTCTTGTTCATTTTGGGGGGAAACTGTTCCTGACACCAATGTCCTGCTCGGGGCTTCCATCCTGAGCCAGGATTTACATTACGACACAGACCTGAATACCCCGGCTCCCCGCTCGCCTGAGACGCCATCTTATTTCTCTACGGTTAATTATTAAATCGCTCGTAATTTAGAGGGAATCGGGGTGCTCCTTCTCACCCCTGGACCAATTCCCCATGAATTTAGCTTGGAGAGCGAGAGTTCGTTTCCCGCTCTCTGAGCACCAGTGTTGCGAATTCGCGCCCGCCATGCGTGCGGACGGACCACGTGACGCGAATCGCGGCACGGCGCCCAGCCGGACGGACAATTCTGTCGTGACCTCTCGGACTAACGCCGGGGAAAGCTAGTCACGGTGCTTTCGCCTCAACCACGATCGTGCCAATTGGCCACCCGCGTGGATAGGGTTTGTTCGCCAAACTCCCTACCTAGTACCACGCGGATGGTAAACCGGCGATCGCACCTCGCCGCAGGTTCGACTCCTGACACGGGCCGCTTAAGGCGGTCCGTTCCCGTATACTATCGGGATAACGAGCGGTGTTATCGTCGGCCCGACGTTCCGATTAATTATCGGGCGTATTGAATGGCCCACGACGAAACCCGTTACGTAAGCAAGATAGAGATTCAACAAGGGAAAGACGCAGCGAACGAGTGAACATTCAAACACAAGCACTTCATTTACGACACACACGGAGAAGCACACATATAGGTCCGTCAGAATGAATATATCAAATGCAAGAGAAAAACAACAATGCAGAAGCGTACGACCGAATACGCGAACACACGGCAACACTTAAAAAGAATACTACTTGACGGACGGAAGCCGACAACATTTACTTCAAAAGCAAAAGAAAGCCACCCTCAAAGACAAGGGGGCAGCGGGGCCCGTGGGCCAATATGTGCGCTGTGACCTGAAGAGCGCCACCGCCGAGCAGGGGGTCCTACCGCGTCCTCGTGCGAGCCGCAAATGTCTGCGCGGCGGTCCCAACTTCGTCTCCTCGAAGTTTCGTTGCACCGCTTGGAGTGGGTGGGAACGCGGCCCCCTTTTTGCACTTCTCTCAGCACGGGGAAAAAAAAAGGGGGATTGTTTGATGCTCTGGGAACGAGAATAGCTGTCATTGCTTGGTCCGCGACGAGCATCCCACGCGACTCGCGCGACCGCCGTCTTCCCGCTCGACCCGAGCTCCTTGGCCCCTCCCACAATTCTCCTCAGCCGATGCAGAAGCACCTTGACGCCTTCCCTCCCGACTCCACTCCGCTGCTTTGCCCCAACACTCTCTTCACCAACCCGACTCTCTTCAAAACTGACTCTATTCACTGCCACCACTTCTGCTTCTTGCCTCTCCTCTCTGCACCCGACTCGACGCCATTCACTGCCGTAGCGCTCGGGCCTTTTATCGGCCAGCAGGAACCATATGCAATTTCCGGATCAGGATAGTCAGGGCCGGAGCCCGCTCGCCCCATTGGACGGAGGTTAAATGCGTGAACTCCCCTGATCCTAGAATTTGCATATATGCATTCCACACGACGCGCCTGAGGCGGGGCCAAGCCGCTCCGCGCTTGCTGATGGACGATCAGAAGTGGCGTTGTAGCATTCCTGATACGAATTCCCTCCGGAAAGGCCGCGTATGTGCACTCTGCGGCTCGGGTGCGTATCGCGGAACGAGCCAAGACGCCCGCGTCAGTGTTCACAGGTGGTCGGGAATGCCGTACAGGAGAGAGGTAGAGGTGGTGGTTTGAGGTTATGGCGGTTTGATTCAAAATAAAGAAACAGAAAAACCCTAACTCAAAGCGTCGCAGCCCGAATGAATCACATTAATTCCCTCTAAAAAACGGGTTTGGGGCTAACTATACAGTACTTAAAAGATACCTCACCTACGGGACTGATGGCGTGCGAATTTCCACAGCCCGTAACAATATATAATTTCCCATTCTGCACACGCGAAATAAAAAACTAAATGCATTGGTTTGATTCCCCAAAAAAGTGAGCATTTCCTTTCGAGAGCTTTTAATTCATCCCTTGTAGCACGGGATATCCCTCCCACATCGATGACATTTTGCTGAGAAAAAAAAAAACAACCAATGTTGACAAAAATATTTCTTTAAAAAAACCGTTTCATCAGTCTGATGATTTACAAACATCTTTGTTTAAAAAAAATTCACTCATTTCCCTTTGAATAGAAAATCAGATCAATCTGGGCAAGAAATTCAGTTGAACGACCTCGTGTGCCATATGAGGGATTAAGATCGCTATCTCAGCACAACCCCATGAGAAGATGACCACCTCGCAGCAATTGGCCCAGCATCAAAGGTACTGCAGCTTGGTGATCTCATGATTTCACCGGAAACACTGAAAGTACCAAATGCGCTCCAGCCAAAACCAAAGGACACATCCGGCTCCCCGCTCTGCTGGCTCTGAATAGAGAAATTCCTGACCAGCCCTGACAGTTCCCCTGATCTCGAACAACAATAGTACAGAGGAAAATCTTGCTGTGCTGTAGATAAATTTTCAGCTTTTTATTAATTGGATAGCTAGTGTGAGAAGCTATTTCTTCAAACACTAGGCGTAACTCGATTGAAGGTTTATGCTCAGCGGTACAAGTCTCTCGCCTTGTCCATTACCCCAGGTCGCGCTTCACAAGATTGATGTCATTCCTTCACTTTCTCTCCCAAGAGCAGGAATTGCATCAAATCGTGGAACACCAAACTGAAATATCGACAGGATTTTACAGAGCGGAGGAAGACTCAGCGTCGCTGTGAACAATAAGCTCAATAGCTTCCAAACAGCGCTTTTGCGTAAACCCCAAGCCTGCGGGAAGCGCGCACGCATAGTGCCTTCGACTTTCTTCATTCATTGCCTCGACTGCCAATACGAGGTAAGCAGCAGGAAGTTGCGTTAATGAAACCAGAATTTGGTTCACTCAAGAGAAAAAAAAAACATTCTTTTAAAACAACAAAGGATTTTCTGATGCATTGATTGATTGCAAATGCTTAGGAAGCTGTTGGGAATGACTGGGGAAATGGGGCACGTGTTTTTGAAGTTCTGAGTGCAACTCTGTGATGGCTGCCAGCTTGTGAATCATTAAATAAAAAAATAGTCGATTAGCTTTGAGTATGTTCAAATAATTATCGGCCAGTTTGACTTCCATTGAATAATCCACTTTAATAATGTATCGCGTTATTTGACATCAGTATCTGTAATGAAAACTGCTTCATTGAATGAGTTAAATATGTTTACACTTACTACTACTTTGTCTCATCAGATCCTGGAAAGATCTCAGCCACGTCACTACGATAAAAGTAGAAAAAATATTAGTAGTTCCTGACAACCCACCTTTTAGCTAACCCTGAGCGAACAAGAGGAAGAAATGCACACTAATCATGGTGAACAGGCTTTCACCATGGAGCTCCATGGAGTTATGGTCCCCACTCTGGCCCGGCACTCCTGCTTCCCACCTTGCACCTCGAGAGAATCTGGACAAGGCTTGGGTCTGACATCGACTACCCAGTGGGTTGACGTCAGTCTCAGATGAAACACCATTCGGTGGTCAACTTTCTCGTACCTGAGCTACTTCCTGGGCAGCTAAATAGTTGGTGGTACCTTCAGTTGTTAATGAATGGGGGTTTAAATTTAAAATTCAATCAAGATGTATTTGCTCCAAATTGAACCTGGAACAGAAAAACGATGAATGTTGGATGAGCTTCACTCCATCCTTGGAATGAAGGACCGTACATCAAACAAGGTGATTTGCTGTCCACAGCACAGTCCACGATGTGGTTGGCAGTTGTCGCTTTGCAATTGCCTACCTTCAAATCAACAAAGAGTCGTGTGTCAATGGCAAGTCCAGGAAGTTGCAACCCATGCCATATTAGTCCCTTCTTGCCACGTCGTTCCATTGAACATCTGTTAAATGTTTGCAATGGGGCGAGAGCAGCGTCAGCATTCCCCTTACTGCTGGAGTATATTGGATAATTTATTCTGAAAATTTGCATAGAAGACATTGTTGAAGCATTTTCCATGTACTCGTCCAATTCCCAAAAAGGACCGGTGATAGTCATTTAGCACGCATTCGATTGTCTATGGCTGAAACAGAGTTGCTATCCATCACAGCATTGAATTTGGAACCCGTGTGACACCTGCATCAATGTGCTTCATATTGGATTCACCCATGACCCTGTGAATGCAACTTCATGATACTCATCACAGTAGTATAGGTACATCTTCCATAACTTTCCTTCCACACAATGCCTGAGCTCAGGAAGAGCTTTTGCAACAACAAAGGGCTGAGGGGCATAAATACTGACAGGAGAAGACAAGGGAAAGCAAATTTGGGGCTGGTGTACACGTGAAACTAGAGAGAGTCGAAGAAAAAAAAAACAAAAGATGTAAAAATACGAGATTTGACATGAAAGGTGAATTATGAGTTGGCACCTTGAAGCCTCGACACAGATGACCTCCCATCTGAAAGGGTATGCTAAGTTTGAATGATGTGCATTATAAAGACAAGAGAAATCATTTCCATCACATGGCGCACGTGAACATTATCAGTGATATATAGTAGAGACTGGAACAAACTAGACAAACAATTGCCCTTACCGAGGCAAGTAATCAGTGAGGTACTTGTTAGGCTTTGACCTGCAAGGACCGAACTGATCGTGCTTCCTCTCCATTCCACATAACTCTTCTGCTGACATCGTATTGTGAAGCAAAAGTTAAATTCTTACAGCACACACCAGACACAACCAACTATGCATTTGCGCACAAGGAAGAGTTCCGATGGCGTGGTTCCAGTTTAATGGAGAATAACTTTACATGATGTGAAAGATAAGAAAACCAGTGGACAAAAAAACAACAACCCAAAAACCATTCTCTTGTGGTCTTGTGACAAAGGACCACACAATGGAGAACCGCTTACACTCCTGCCGGTAGTTGCAATTGAACATCATGAAGGGTATGTATTCATGGTCAACGGTACTTAGCTGTTTCACAGTGGGAAGAGTGATACCAGGTTAAGTGGTAGAACACACAAGCACGAGGTAGCCCCCAACACTCGATGTAAAGAAGCCCGTTGATATCGGATTGAATGTGAGTTGTATGCCAATAAAACTTACAAAACTTATCGTGGTATGGAATTCTCCCTCTGGTGTGGGAATGGGAAAATTGAAACAATTGTCCATCATTGTTTCACGAGAAGTATGTAAAACACTATCGTCCGGTGCACGCAGCCTCTCTGGACGAATAGGATGAACCAGATCCTTGCCATACAAACAGCCATGGGAAATGCTCTCCTTATTTGCCTGGAAAGCCGCCATGGCATGTGTGGACTTTTAGTTCGACCATAAGTGTAAGTGTCATGTCGCTCGTCTCCAGCAGGCAGCACATGACTCTTTGTTTCAAGATGGAGCAAGTCGCCTCCTACCCAGCACGGAAGCTGAACCTGAGGAGGCTCGGCACACTGATGGCCCAAGCCTCATCATCGACGCAATCATTCAGTGGACGTATTTTATACACACGTGATTATGAGGAGCTTGTTCTGACTCCATGTGAAAAAAATCCAACGGGATTTGAAAGTATATGTTACAATGAGGCCAAAAGAGTTATAGATAATCATGACAAAAAAAAATGCCGTGCATTTGTAAAACCGCAATGGACCGTAGAAACAATTTGAGTATTTCACCTCTCGATTACCCTCACTGCGTACATTTCACGTCCCAAATTGAACTTTTTATCATGCAATGATTCTCTGTTGTACTGTTACACAAAACTTCTTGATTATGGATCCAACTGTGAAAAACCAATGGAGAGCAGGAAGATTGTATGATGCTGGCCATTACTATTGTCAACAGTTTGACATTACTGTCTTAAACTATAATAATCGCAGCACTCAACCAAACAGTAGTCTTGTACTATTGTTCAAGGTCTGCGATACCTTTATGACTGACAGTAACAATGTATATTGTTACAAGTCGAGCTTGTGAAGAGGACATACAGCAAGGATCAGGATGACAGTTAGAAAAGATGAGGGGGGAAACACCAAAGCAAAGATTGGGGGACAAAATAGGGAGACTTGGAACAAAATAAGGATATGGGAATAACCGAGGTGAAGAGGAACACAAGGATCACCCACCCACACCAACAAGATGTATACAAAGCAAACTCTAAGGAAAGAAAACCTGTAAAAAAAAAATTGGATGTGGGGGGCGGAGGGGTTTAATGGGGTATAAAAGGTCAGGTGTGATGGGGAATGATCGTGTGAATGGTGATGAACAACTGTCTTGAAGCCCTGAGAGCCAGAGAGAATGAGATTGGAAGAAATGGGAAGAAGTTGGTTTCCATAGGTGGGGAAAAAAGAGACAAGCTATGTGTGGGAATTAGCGATATTCTGATTTTGGATATTTACAAGAAGGGGTTTGCTGGTGGACCCTTGCGCCCTGCAGAACCTGGAGGTGACCAAAGCACGGACGAGGGCAGAGGATGCGACCAGAGAAAAGAGGTCATCGAAGACAGAAGACCACGACCTGTCTGCCATGGGAAAGTGTAGACCCATACAGTCAGCTTAAGCATGGAGATCCAATGACCTTGACCTTGGTTTCCACAGCATCAGATGAGCAAGTGTGAGCAAAGGGGGGGGGGGGGGAAAGGCCCAAGGCCCCCCACCAAAGGGAAAAGAGCAATAATTCCCTCAACGTGCAGATGAAGGCCTTGTAGGAAGTTCAGGTGTCCAAAGAAGACTTTGTAGAAAGGAAGCCCAGTCAATCAGCTGTCTTTGGAGCCCAACTATGAAATACGGTTTTGCCCAAAAAGGACCATGGCTGATATAAGTAAGAGTCTGCTGCCTGTCTACTGAACGATCATAGCTGAGGTGGAGTCATAGCAAAGAGGAAAAGAGGATTTTCCGAGAAGCCAGAGAGATTGTTGATAAAATTAGGAATGGCTAGAGGAGAACGTTCCTTGGGAATGGCAGGGGAAAGAAGATGAAAGTCATGAGACCACAGTTGGCTACCGAGAGTGGGGAAGTCAATAATCCAAATGTGTTGTTGGCCTTGGATTCCATAGGCCTACAGTTGGAGAGGCTAAGGCAGGTGCCAGACTGCGACCGAAAGCTCAAGATATTTACAGTATGTCCAGAGAAGATGCCCTATCTCGTTCTGTCAGGCAACAAAACCAAACAAAATGGAAGTTTAATCTCACATGAAAAAAAAACTGATCCCCAAACCAAAGACCAATTAATAAGGCAAAAGTCTGTTGTTAACAGGAACAGTTTTTGCCCATTGTTACCTCCCACCACTGGAAGTGGACGTGGTTGGTATTCATCCCTGTTTGGCTGGAGCATAATATCTCAAAAATGTGATGGATTTGGACGACTTGGACAGGTTGGTGTGTGACAGGAGAATTGATTCAATTTTGTGAAGAAATCGGACCGGATCTGTGCAGTTTATACATTTTTTAGTGCATTGCTCACCATTGCAGAGATAAGCCAAAACGTAATAGCATTATCATCTCAAAGTTGTGACGGATATGACAAAACATGGTGCATGAGTTGGTGGAAGGTACACGACAAACCGATTAGATTTTTGTGAAGGTCCAGATACAGATCCGAGCCTATATCAGTGGATACAAAACATAAACTGTCAGTCTTGGTTGATCTGTTATGATAGGCAGTTGTTCTAGTTGATGGTATGCGTGATGTTGGCTGACTTTTAAGCAAATGGAAGATGACCTGGAAAATAATCGGGTGAAAAGACAGAAAAGGATGTGCAAGAGCAGCGAGCAGTTTAGCACATGTGAGCAGAACCACCAGTCCCCAGCGGACGGAGTGTGCTCCAGGCAGGCCCGCATGGAAATCCTCAAGCGTGCTGCTGGAAAACTCACATGGCATGGGAAGAAGTCTATTCGACCAGGAAACTTGCAAAATACAGCACAAGAGATGGAAAGAGGAATCAACACATTGGGATTGTGAAACAATTGAATGGAGTGTGAGATTTATACACAAACTCAATGATTAAAAGAAAGAATTCAGAGTATGTATTCGGAGAAGAGGAAAATAAAAAAAGGAGTAGCTGAACATTATTGAGGCAATTATATGAGTTAGCAAACAAAGTCAGAAGGGATAATGGCACGATTACCCAACACTGAAAAATATGATAATACGGCAAGATTATTGGTTTTCGACAAAATATGAAGCAATGAGCTTCTATGAACAGGTTGAATGCCACCACTAAAAGAACACAAGAAGTGGATATATATAAATAATTATGGAGATTTAAACTGCAAGGTAGGAGAGTACCTGATCAGTGCTGTAATGGTTGGAGCGTCCGCTCCGGTCTGTAGTTTGGCGGCCCTCAACCTCCTCGAATCACACCAAAAGACTTAAAAAGGGTACATGTGCCTTTCTTGCTGTGTTCAGCATTTAAAAGGATAGAGCCACGAAAATCCCCACAGATTGGCATCCATGCGGGAGGAGAAAATTGCTCCTGAAGTAAATGCCCCACTGAATGCAGTGAAAAGGCAGCCTGTTGTTGGAATGTCGTTGAACACCCAGATTCCCCCAGGAAGTGATGGAAATTTCCCCCAAGCTTCAGTGTTGTGTCTCATCTAACATGTCCTGTTGTGTCTCATGCATTCGTCTGTATGTCCAAGTGTGTGAGATGTCCATGTGTGTGAGATGTGCATGGTGTGAGATGGGCGCATGTGATTGGCAACTCCATTACAAGCCTTACATCCTGTAAAAGAAAAAAAAAGGAAGAAAAAAAAACGCAGGATATTGCATGGCCACATGAATGAGGAGAAGATATGAATGAGGAGACCATCTGATGGAATTGTGAAAGAAAACAATATGACAACATTGACACTTGGATAAAAAAAAAGGGGGTCAAGATAGGAGCGTCCGTCGCCGGCCCTGGAGTATCACAAGTACTGGCTAATCCATCACTACCACAAGCAACAGCTGCAAGCTTGCTCAGCTACAAGCCTGGAACAATAAACATCATGCCCGGAGATAGACGCAGGTCGAATGTCAAAAACGAGGGACCTTTTTAGGACCGGCATTGACAGTCATTATCTGTGAACATCGAAGGTTTTCATCTGCTAAACAAAACATCTTAGCCAAGTTGTGCAGCAAGCAGCAGTGCGATGTTCTCTGCTTGCAAGAGACGCACAGAGGGAGTGAAAACAACGCCCCACCATACCTGGATGCCCTGGCCATCGAGCGAACCCACCGACAGTATGCAGTGCTGTATTTGTGAAAGCAGCTTAGTTATAGAAGCAACATCTATGTCAGAAGACCATGACATCGAAGTCTTATCAGCTGAGTTAAGCAGTGTAGTAGTAACATCTGTCTACCACCTGAGCTTTATGTTCCCTCAACCACCTCCAAGTACACAGCAAACCACAGTCATTATTGGTGATTTCAATAGCACAGCACCCAGTGGGTCTCGAAATGAACAAGGATGAGAAGCAGTAGAGGACTGGATGGATACCAACCACTCGTCTTATCCATGACCCAAGCTACCACACTCGCTCCACAGTGCTCGCTGGAAACGTGCTACAACCCAGATCTTGCCATGGCTACAAGCAACATCGCCGGACTGTTAAGAGATTGTGCTCGACCCCATTCCATCAAGTCAACACCGTCCCATTGGATCCAAGTCAATGCAGCTGTAGCCAACCACCGCCCCCTTTAAAAGGCGCTTTAACTACAGAAAGCAGACTGGAAAAAGTTTACCAACGAGCGGAAGAGAAGATCAAATATATAAGACCAATAAGCAAGAACTACGACCTGTTTGCTAATCTGTACTGAAAAACTGCCCGGAAACTATTCCCACGAGGCTGTAGAGTTGAATATATACCTGGACTTTCAATGGAATGTGCAGGACTTTATGTGACTATATCAGCATGTTTGAAGTAGACCCTTTTCCGAAGATACAACAGCCCAAGGTGAGAAGGTGATGGAAAGCATTGCCCAAGAGGCGCTAAGACCTGGAATGCTCTATTGAGTCTACCGACATCATGTCAAAAAACAGCAAGAAAGCATGTCACTAATCACAAGCTACGTGGCGATCCTAAAGCATTTCTCAGCACCCAAAAACCACTGCAAATCAAGTGGCCAACCAATTGCTAAAGATGAAAGAGTGAAAGAAGAGAGAAGATCAAGCTAAACCGTAAGAAATACGGTGAAGACCCTGGTTTCACAAGACCACTTACTATGGAGAGCTGGAAGCAGGAATCTCTACCCTCAAACCGGGAAAGGCAACAGGGCTGGTATAGATTGCAACTGAGCAGATTAAGCACTTTGGTCATGAGCAAAGAAGTGGCTTCTACAGTTTAACGAATGCTTAGTAACACACAAG
>CM068957.1:70542911-70553193 GCA_035128595.1 Eptatretus atami | reverse complement strand
TATATATATATATATATATATATATATATATACACATATGTACACACAAACAGGAAATATACACTGATTGTGGCATAACCAAGTTTGAATGTAAAATGTATATTATTTTCTACCCGTATCTTGCCTCGTGCATATTCATGTTTTGCTTCGTACATATTCGTGCTTTGCCTCATGCATATCAATGTTCCACCATTGTGTTGCATCATCTCCACTGGCAAGGGGGTGAGAGCAGTTCTTCCCTGTCTGGAGGAACGTGTAGTTTTGTGGAAAAGGCACGGTTTTTACCATCGCAATTGGAGTGTTTTAAAACAGAGAAAAAGTGATTTAAACCTCTTTGTGTTGGTAAACTGCCTGGAGCATTCTTTCTTCAAAGAATCGGGACACATAAGCTGTTCCAGGATGCTGATTATATATACATTATTATACATGATTACACAAATTGTATACATACATATTAATGTGATTATATGCATATTATACATATTATACACACTCACAAACCTACACATGAATCGTGATAATATTATACACACACACACACACACACACACACACACACACACACACACACCTCATCCCAAAGTATGAAGAAACCCAACTTCCTCAAAAATAAGGGCCAATGATATGCCTACCAGCAACATACAAACTTCTAACAGGATCATTACATAAATGATTCTCTTCCTTCCTCTGAAAGATAATGATAAGTTCTTATTTTATATGCAGCACACGGCTGCGGGTAGCATCATTGGCTGTGGGTGCGGCTGTGTCAGTGATGCATTGGCCCTATGACCAGTACACTGGTACTTATTTCGCCAAACTCAGAAGGATGACAGTTTGAGTCAACCCTACCAGATGTTGATTGAATGGTGAACAGGGACTCAAAATCAGGACCCTAAGATCCCAAGCCAACCACCCAAACTGCTAAGCCAACACCAGGCTTTACATAAATTATATGCCATCATCAAACACAACAAGGAGGTTTGGAGGCAGAACAAAAGGGATACAAGAGAGGTTGTTATGGTACAATTGACCACCATACTGAACAAGACCGGATTGGAAAATTGCAAAACACGATGAACAAAATTGTCCACCGCCTGGATAGACTAAGAAAGCTTTTGACAGTGTCCCACATTTGTGGATGATAAAATGCAAACAAATATACAAAATCATCCCAAAATAATCAAACTGATTGAGAAAGAAATGGAGCTCTGGAATACCACATTGATATTACAGCACTCATAAGGAAATATCGAAATACAAGATATGAAAATACGGCGTGGGATCTTCCGGGGAGACAGTCTTTCCCCCCTCTTGTTTTTTCTGTCTCTGGACCCACTCAATAACCTCATCAACAAACAAGGACATGGATACACCCCAACAACCAATAGAAGAACATCCAAAGAAACAGAAGTGGTGACACACCTACGACACATGGATGATTTAAAGGTCTTCACACCGAATGATGAAAAATTAACAGAACAGCTAAAACTCGTAAAACGATTCTCTGAGGCCATTCAAATGGAATTAGGACTCGATAAGTGTGCCAAGTGCACATTTTTACAAGGTAAACTAAACAAAAAAACTGACAACATAAAAATTGACCTTGACACAACAAACAGCAGTTAGAAAACAAAATGTCACGCAAATACCTCGGAGTAGAACAGGGCCACAAAATATGTCACAAACAAATGCACAAAAACAATCGTGAAAGAATACCTACGTAGAACGAAGCTGATTCTGAAAATGTACCATTTCCCAAGAAACAAAATCAAAGCCATAAACCAACTCGCAGTAGCAGTGTTCCAATGTGGCTGTGGAATAGTAAACTGGCCCCAATCAGAAATCAATAATTTGGACATAAAAACAAGAAAAATCCTTACCATCCACAAAATGTTCTACAAAAACCAATCCCTAATTCACCTTACAAGGAATTTCCAAAAACAGGTGCGAATACAAGATACCCTAAAGAAAAATGAAATGGCAACAAATACAGTCCCAACAATTGCAAAAGAGACAATATATATATATATATATAAAGAAATATCAACAAATATACCCCAACAACTGGGAGAATGACAAAAGAGCAGGGAAATACAAAAAAGAATTGGACAGATTGGGACAGACAAAGAATGCTCATTGGAATGGCTAAGAAGAGGTCAGTTCAACTGGGACAGAGAACGAATAATAATAAATGCCCAAGGTCAAGGTCACTACACCAATGATTTTGAAAAGATGGCGGGATTGAGCCAGCCGAACAAGTGTAAGTTCTGCAAGACAGAAAAAGAAAGTACTCGGCATTTGCTTTTGGGATGAAAAAACTATTATCAGAACAATTTTACACACAACGGCACAACAAAGTATACAAAATGATTCATTGGCATATCTGCAAAAAATTCAACATCACAGTTCAATAAAACTCATCGAAACACGAACCAAGGACAATCATTGAAAATAAGGACGTCATATTCACGTAAGACCTGATGATCCCATTAAATGTGAACGTAGAAAAAAAAGCTTTGCAACCGGACATCGTTCTCAGGAACAAAAAGGAAAAGACAGCATTGCTCATTGAGATATCAGTAACCAGCGATTTTGGCTTAAATAATGCAGAATTTAAGAAAATGACCAAATACCTGGACCTCAAAAATGAGATCAAGAGATCTTGGAAGCTGAAGAGCGTCGAAATTGCACCAGTGATAATTGGAGCAACAGAAATAATAAAGAAGAACCTTGCTGCGATTTTGAAAACCATCCCCGAGAATATTACCACAAACGAACTACAACTGGAGGCAGTCCGGGGTTCGGTGACGATCCTGAAAAGAGCTCTCGGAACAAAACTCTGATAACAACAAAGTTGAACAGCTTGGTCCATGAACTGTGATCCCTTACCGAAGCGAAGGTGGATACTTTGAGTCTTGGGAAGACTTTGATCCATCTCCTCAAACTCGCAATTGGAGATACCAACCAATCACACACACACACACACACACACACACACACACACACACACACACACACACACACACACACACGCACACTTTGAGACCTGGGAGGGCTCTGTTCCACCTTCTGAAACTCACATATGGAGATAGCAACCAAAGATACACACATGCATGTACACTTCAGCTTTTAGCAATAGATGCAAAAATCTAGTATACTTTCCCTTGTGGCCACGGAACCAAACAAATACTACATTTATAACAGCTACCATACCTCCTCCCATACATGATTAATAGTAAATATCATCATTTTAAACTCACCCTGTACATCCACAAGCCCCAGATATTTCCTTCACATCAGTGTTCAGGAGGACCTAATCCAGATACACAGTCCATCCATCAGGGGGCCGGGGGGGGGAGGGGTGGTTGTGTAACACATGTCCCTCCACTTGGGGCATGCGCTGACCCACATGGTTGGGAGTTTGCAGTATGGGTAGCTGCCCGTTCGGCAAGCTGAAAAAGTTCTCCAAGTTTTTCGGTGGGCAGACGCACAGTCCTTTCTTTCAGGTACTTTCCCAAGTATTTTTGGCTTCTTACAGAAGCTTGGTGAACCATTCCAAGCAACAATCCTTATCCCGTAATACATTTTATTTCACCCCGAACTTTTCAGCTTTCTGGGGGTTTTCTGTGCAAGTGCACCGAGCATTTTGGGATGGATTACGACACTTCAAAGGTGCTGTATTGATAGCTGTAGATAAGTTCTGATGTCATATTCTAATGACTTTCAGAAATGCTTGATCAGTTTTATATCAAGAGATTGTGGAAAAGCTCCTGCATGACCCTTCCCTCTCTGTGATATACCATACCCTCCACAGAGCGTTTGTGCCGTGGAAGCAGCTTCATGAGCAATGGTTACACTAGGTGGTTTGCCATTGCCTCCACAGCAGTAATTATGGTAGGAATTTGGTATTTGGTCATGGTGCCAGTGAGAGCTCATCTACTCTTCCCAAAGGACACCGTGGGGTCCGTCCCTAACACCCACCAACTAATGCCAGCAGACCTGAAGGATGGCACAAAAATTGATGAATCACCCTGCTAGTGAAACACTGGGATGACAGTTTACAGCTGTGTCGAGATTCAAACCCAGGCTAGATAGCTTAGAGGTGAGTATATGCACCTCATAGTCCATTTGCCGTTATTATGTGTTCCATTGTCAACCTTGTTGATGTGGAAAGTGTATGGTTTTATGATTGTTTTGGACTAACATGGGTCCATTAATAAAATTCAGGTTGGTTGCCGGGGTGGCTACCTTGGGGAACTCCTGTAATTTGCATAAATTCAAGATGGCCGCTACAGGTCAGACGATGGGGCTAAGTTTTTAATCGGTCAACATATAATCCTGTGTAATACCTCTTTTCCATATGATTTTGACATGAGGAATTCAATTTCGGGGTTATTTTTTTACGTTCAGGAATAAATAGAGGTTCACATGAAATGTCCATGACTATTTTCTGCTGAAAATTATGCAACACCAATGCAAAAGTGAAGTCATGAATGGTTCACAACAGTATGTTGATAATCAGAAAGCATACACATTGTCATGTCATCATATTGGACATCTTAGGAACAGAGGACATAGAGCCTAGTAGACAACTTACGTATTGTTCATTCCCATTCATTGTACTCGTCCCCTTCCGTATCCTCGTCTCTTTCCAGTTCTGCTTCGACACTCCCTTCTTCCACTTCACTTTCACTGTCCTCCACAGTCTTGTGTGGGTTGAAACACTTGTCACTGCAACCACAAGTGCAGTATAGCAGACAGGAGATCTTTGCATGGTGACAACTGCAACTTGCAGTACTGCAGGCCTTCCCCTCTGCTTTGCATTCCCACACCGCACAACATCCATGAGGTCCAAAGGGGCTGGTGGAGTAGCAGAAGTTGCTGGCACTGGGATTCCATCTCTGATGTCCCATCCATATTTTGTAATGTCAGTTCAGGTGGGGCCTGCTGATCAGCTGATTTTGCAAGTACTGTCTGTAGATGTGCACGCAAAATATGTAGGAAGAGATTGATCTAGTTGGAGGTAATGCCATGAGCTTGAGGGGCTTGCCAGACTTCCTTGTGAACATATAGTACCTCATCTCACTCATCGTGTTCCTTCTGGCTGACCATACAGGGCACAGAAGAATGTCCGCCCGCTTCCATGAGCTGTCATGGCTTGCGTTCAGCTGCCAAGTGCGGAGTACAAACCAGGGAATGCCAGCTCTCAGTGTCTTCAGGGCTGACACTTTGCCCTTGCCAATGGGTATGACGTGGTATCTGAGCCAGTGATGTAGTGCATTCCCAAAAGCTGCAGACACTTGGGGCCAAGCTGGTCACAGGTGGTGTTGATATCCCAAATGCTCCATCCCACCTTTCCATCTGCACTGTGGCCTGGATGTTGCGCTGGTAACCCAGTAAACATAAATACAAAAACATCAGTGTCATCAAAGAGGATACGTATCACTCTTGCATTACATTCAGCAGCCATGAGAAGGTGTGAATCATTGTAATGTCTGCTTCATCATGGTTGAACGCACCATGGCTACGGCTCTCCACAGTAATCCTTCACCAAAGTTATAGTACCTACAACCTTGGACAGCTGCAACTGTTTCTGCTTGTTTCAGGATGGCGTCTCGACTAGGCAGGGGTGTGTTTATTGTGAGGTCATAGTTGATGGAACAATGCCAGCACGCCTCACTCGTTCATGGTCCTTTGCAGAAACATCATAATATTTGTCAAAGAAAAGATCTTCTGACCAGCAATGGTAGACAGCCTTGTCTTGATGGACTCAACTAAGACTGACACAGTTCCCCTGAAAGGCCAGACAATATATGAGGAAGTTGGCTCCGTCAACAATGGTAACATCTGGTTGCAGAGCTGTTGTGCCTGAACACAGAGTTTGTGTGCCTGGTGCTTGTTTGCCTTTCCTTAAGCACCCATATTCATCAATCAGTGAGGGGGACTGCGCAGAGCTCAAACTGGAAGATAGTCCTAGCTCCATTTTGTCTTTGCTGTCCAATAGTCAGCAGCCTGAGAAGATGGTTTCTAGATCAAAGATCGTCTTGTCCCCAATTTTCACTCCTTTCTGTAAGTGCTCCATTGTCTTGATGGGCATGAGATGGTTGCATGGAACTCTGTGCATCTCAACCATTTTCTGACCTATAACCACGGAATCCTCAACATTCACTTCAGCTCTCGGGAGCAATTCGACCATTGGCAATGTTGTACAGAGTGGTGAGTGATTCTCAAGAGGATGGACACATTCGACAATTCAAGTAAAATCCGGCCCTATCATCTGCATCAAGTTCTCTCCTCTTCTTCCCTCCTCCTTGTGAGTGTCCGATTCTTGTGTCCTTTTCTCTCACTTGGTCTTCATTGTCCTTGTTTGAGGAGTCAGGTGAATGTGCTCCATTGTATCTGAGATGTAGGCAGTGACAGGAAAGGAATCGATCCACTCTGCTACCATCTCTGGAGAAAGAGTCATACCCTTGAGGCACCCTGGCCAATTCTAATAGCAGTTTGTCACCGAACTGATCAGAGCTCACACCATTCCAAATGCCTTCCTGTGACGACAACAAAAGCACCTGATATGAGCTCTGACTTGGCATCTGGTGGCAGCAGATACGCATCTCCAGAAGGTGATGGGTGATGTAACGGGCATAGTGATGGTGACCAGCAACAAAGAAGTAGGGAAGCATGCGTTCAAGTGTTAGCTGTTGCAGCAGGAAGTCTGCCTCCCTCTCACATGCAGAAGTTGATGAACAAGCAGAGTAGGCTTGATAATTATCAACCCAGTGCTTCCCAGTTGGGTGCTGTCTGCATGTCTCAAGGTAGCTGCACAACTCCTGGAATGTCTTGGGGCCGGTGGTGAGGAGGAAATGAGAAGAAGTCGAAACATCCGGAAGGCTCTCATTGATCGAACCCAGGACTTGCCACTCATGATTCCTGCCAGGCCCCGAATGCTGAACTGATGAGATCTCAACACCAGACCCACCATGAGTTTGCCAATGCAACCACAGAAGGACTGCACAGTGTGCATTATCCCAGGCCTCAGAATCACATTTAAAGCGATCAACGTCATGCCATGATTTGGCAAGCCACCATGTGAAGCTGGAGATCCACAAAGATGTGGACATAAGTCTTCCCATATCAGTCAATGACTTCTGAAGATACTCCAGTGAAGTCCTACAGTGATGAGAAAGCTTGGCACAATAAGGGGTCCGAACATGTAGGTACTTGCTGGCTTTTTTTCTGCATGACTGGTGAATGCTTCTTGGTTGTTGAACCCACCCCATTCCATGGCGTTCACCTGTGTGCTGACTGTGTTTAGCCACTTCATGTCCTTCCTGTGCAGCAGCTAACAAGCTTGCCGGGCACACACTTCTTGGTAGGAGAATCCAGAGGTTGCATCCACAGCCGGGGGTCTTTTGATGGCCCAGTGTAGTGCTGCAGAGGAAGGCTCCCTGATGAGCTGCTGCTTGTCCTGACTGGGCAGCTTTCTTAGACAGTCGTGGATAATAAGGTCGCTCTTCCCTGGGTGAGCATGCCCATACTCAAGAATGCCTGCAGGATGGGGTTGCTGAATTCATGTAGAGGACATGAGTAGTGCGCCGACCATTGCGTGAACACTTGCAGATCAAGATTATCAAACCAGGCAAAAATCACGCCAACAGTTCTACCTCAACCCATGAATGGGTGAGAAGCTGAGCATTGTCACCGAGAAAATGAGCAGCGGATTTCCTGAATCTCAGGACCTCATCATATGAGTTGTGAACCCATGTTCATGAAGGAGCTTTAGAAGATCAGAACTGCATGGCGGTGCAGTAGTTTGACAGCCAGTCCTAATGTTGTCTGATTTCTGGTACCTGTAACATGACTTTGAATTGACTGGCTCAGGCTTAGAGATTTCTTCATTTCACCACCAGACACTAAGTCGAAATCAACCTCAGTAAAGTTGGGCTTGTTGCCTTGATTTGTGTTGCTTGTGTAAATTCTGAGAGGTCATAATGGCACTGTTGTACTTGACTGAGCGGCCTCCTTCTGATCTGCCTTACACAGAATCAATACCCCTCTCATCTGCATCCCACTTAACCATTTTCAGATGGTTAGCAATGGACTCACGAACCAACAATGGTAGCAAATCCATCTACCCGAACTAACATAACGTCCTTACTCATGCAGTCTGTTAGTTTGCAACATATCACGTCGAGTGGTTTGCCACCAAGATCACAGTACAGGGAATGCAGTTCAACGCTATTCCACATCTTTGACCTGTCACAATTCATGCGCTCTATGACGTTCTTTAGGGCACTTTCTTCTGCAACACCAGTTGGCAAATCAGCATATTTAGGGACTGTCATGAAACTGTTATAACAGCGTACATGGTATTTGCACTCAGCCGCAGGGAGATCAACCAAATATCCAATATGTAACTTGACCGTTCTGGCTACTCATCATCATTTGCTCAGCAGCATTAATGATGGCATCTTTCATAGTTGGGATGGGATTACCTTCCTTGTCAAACGTTCTTTAGTCATGCACTGACGAACACGACCCATCTTTCTGGATGTTTGTCATCAACAGGTAAACATTCTTTGCCACAAAAAATGCAGTCAGTTTGTAAACAAACGCACCACTGCCGTTGCCTGTGTGCGAGATCTGTTTGTCACTGTAACACAATCATCTTCAGCTTTTCTTTTCTGTGATTTACGAAGTTCTCAATTTTTTGTTTTGATTGAAGTACAGTAGCATCCTTGTGACATTCTATGCGAACAGCATCACCACCACCATCAACAATGTCCTGTAGTTTTGCACGTAGCTCTTCATCTCCACGGGCTTTGGCACAGGAGATCAATGTCTTGATCCCTTGATCAGCGAATTTCTTCAATTCCCCTCCCATGACACACGGAAGAATGCACCTTGAATCAGCCATATCTGTAAAAACAAACAATGATTAGTAACCGCATTAATGTCGTAGTGAGCTCCAGTTGTCAGAATAGTGACCTTGTTGTCATTCAAAATGTATCTCACACGGCAAACAATTGCCAGGAACTCGAACATTGACCTCAAATTTACTTCTAATCACAAAAATAAGGTTAAATATCGATTCCTCGTGCCAAAATTATATGAAAAAGATCTCAGTGTAATTTTAATCATTACCTAAAAAGTTATATTTTCAGCCGGTCGATGACGGCCATCTTGATTTTCGCAAAAATAACAGATTCCCCCATGGTTGCCATCCGGGCAACCAAGCTTAATTTTGTCTATGCATGCCTGTGACCAAGAACCACCATAAAACCATACACTTTTGAGGACAACAAGGTTACTTCTCTGGCAAATGGACTATCAAGGCCATCTTGCCTGCCACCCACGACACTTTGATCACTATTAGAGAAAGAAAGAAAGAAAGAAACCATTCAAGTTGAGAACAAGCTTTTTTAGAAATTGTAAATGTTTTTAGAAACCAGTCTGCATTGGTTCATTATTGCGTAGGATTGTTTTTTAAATATCCGTCTGGCACTCGGTGATCATTGTAAAATTTAGAAGCTATTACCTACAAATTTTGCTTGACCTTACATTGGTGACTTGCTTGTTAGAGTATGTGAGTGTCAGTTTGTAGCAGGGTATTTTAGGTGAGCTGCCATATAATGAATCATCACATTGCACCACTGGTGCGGCCAGTCCTACAAATAGCTCGCTCCGAAGATGGAGCATACTTATTTTAGTGCAGCACTGAAAGAATTGATCCACTTTAAAAGAAGCAATCACATTGCAGAACATGAATCGAATCATTATAGAACATGAACCTGGACATAAACATTATTATCTGCCCTGTGGTATTGGAAATGAAGTTAAAAATGAAATTGGGAATTCCATTTTCTTTTGTTTTTACATTCATCCATTCATTTGCCTTGAGAATTTTTTATTTTACATAGATATAGCTAGTACATTAATCCCATGCAGGACAAGGAATTTAGCACACATCCACAGATACTTATACATGAATGGACAAACATTAGTAGACAATGGACAAACACAGTTAATATATGGTAACTGAACCTTGGTTCCCCACATCCTGAGCCAGAGGTTCAGATAAGAGCGCCCCCACAAACAGAATAAAACCATGCCGTCCAAGATCAATTTATTTTAATACTAGCAAATACACCCCCCCTGTTGGCTTCGCTGAGGGAATACTGAATGGGGGTGGGGGAGAGGGGGTGTGGGAAAGAGCGAGAGGAGGGGGAGAATGAGGGAGGTAGAGGGGGGAAGAAAAAAAAAAGAAAAAAGAAAAAAAAAAAAA
>CM068957.1:70522903-70536361 GCA_035128595.1 Eptatretus atami | reverse complement strand
CAATAGCGGTACAGTTCTTGTCCCGATAGGGATGTACTGTCAGCAGTTGCTACAAGGTGGAGTTACATGATTTACAAAGGTTATATGGTTTCTCTTTGTGAGTTTCAAAGCAAAATGTATTTGATACAACCGGTTTCTGACCTGTTTGCCATATGAACATGTTTTCGAAATTACAGAGCCATATTTTTATACCCTCACATGACGATTAGCGCTGGTTTTATCAGATTAATGTTTATGCACACACTCTCCCTGAAACAATATAATGCAACGTTGTTTTTTATTTGTTTATTGAAATTCCCCAAAAACAAGGGTTAAAACTACTCAAGGTTTTTGGGTTGTATACAGTACGTACTGGTCGGTAATCACACTGACCCTAATCTGCCGATTCCTGAAGATTGCCGATTTCAGCCAAGCACTAATACAGTGTGTGTGTGGTGTGGTGTGTGTGTGGTGTGTGTTGTGTGTGTATGTTGTTCATAAAGCATACATTTTCTCTCTGCTGACTCCCTCCACCCACCTGCCTCTCTCTTCTCTTGTCCATCCTCGCCCCCGCCTATACAACACAGCACCCTCCCACCCACCTCCTCTCTCTCTCTCGCTCTCATCCTTCCCCTCTCTCATCTCTCTCTCTCTTCTCCCCTCTCTCTCTCTCTCTCTCTCTCTCTCTCTCGTCGTTCCTATCCCCATTTCGTTTCCCTCTGTATCACTGTTCGTGTTTGTGGAGGTTTCCCCCTGTTTCCCTTCCTGCTGAGACGAGAGAGAGGGAGAGCGCGCACGGTTGGTGCTTTGTGGGTTTTCTTGAAACCTTCGGTTTCCGGGCCTACTTTTCATCTGCCTTGTTTTCATAGCTGCCGTTTATCGGTGATTTAGCTTCTTCCTTATACTCTTCTTTTTCCTTATATTTCATTCTTTATTTTATTTTACCTTCGCCTGCGAACTCTGCTCGTGACAGGTCTTTGCTTCCTTTGTTTTCAGCTATGGCGAACAGTCGTTTGCAGAATAGCGTTTACGAGTCACTTACTCGCAAAAATGCGGTGATAGTCCACCCGACGGGGTTCGGGTCGAGGACGTCGTGACGGGCTTGGGAGAACTCGTTGGTTCGAAAATGTGTTCGCAGCTTCAAAGATGACCAACGAGTTGTTTGTTCTTCTTCCGAGGAGCGCGACGTCGCTCAGGCGGTTGAAACCGGTTTGTCTTTACCGCCAGATATTTTCGTGAGCGTTAGTATGTTGGACTCACCGGCGGTGAAAATCACTTTATCAAATTTGCCACCTTTCGTTAAAAGCGAACAGATCTTGTCCGTTTTAAAACAGTTTGGCACGGGTGGTGTCAAAATCTCCATGATTCCTTTTCGTTGGCGTTCGGATTCCACAGTCCGCCATATTATGACCTTCCGGCGGCACTGTTACATGGTGTTAAAAAACAATGTTCAATCGCTCAATGCTCAGCTACGTTGGTAGTTGAAAACCGAAATTATCGAATGTACATTGCAACAGAAACAATGACGTGTTTCACGTGTGGTGCCTTCGGACATTTAAAAGGTGCTTGCCGCCGAAGTATATATCCGGTGCACATCGAGACAGTTAGACAAGCGCCGATCCTAGTGGCACATCTAGAGTCGATAGTAGTAATAATAATGGCGCGTCTGCAACGGAGATCGACCTTCACATTCGAGCGCGAAACCGATAATTCCCGGCTGATGACGCCGGTTTTATCACTGTGTCCTCCAAGAGGAATTATAAAAGAGGAAGCGGAAGTGAGGACACACAGGCGAGCTGTTCGAAAAAGATAGCGCCATCGAATGAACGCAATGTTTCTATCTTAGAAACAGAAGCTCCTGTAGCTGGCCTCTGCTGCAGAATAGGTTCAGTGTGTTCGCTGAAAAGGGAGGAGACGTTTCCGTTCATTCCTCTCAACGAACAAGGACCGAACTGTAGGGCACTCAGCAAGTGGCTTAAGCACTCAAGCAAGCACTCCAATTAAATGGTTGATAAGGAATGGCTGGCCAGGTTGTGGCTGCATACCATATAGGATCCCTATAACTTTAAAGCCAGTCTTCACCGCACCTGCAGCGTTTAAAAAATTTAATGAATTTGTTTAAATAATGACTTTATCCACAAAAGAGTTGCTGTTTAACGTTGAACAACCCTGGAGACATTGAAAAATGTAATTGCCCGTGAAATCAACATTGCAGATAATCCGCCACGTTGCCTGCTCGTCTGTGCACGTATCACGTGGTACATCGGTTCGCAGTCCGTTATAACTTCATTTAAAATGTCAGTTTTTCACCAGATTTGCTTTGATTCCCCGCAGAGCACCTCGTGAAACCTTACAAAATATAGACACAGATCTGGCAGATGCTATGGATAGGCAGTCCCTCTAAGGGACAGGGGGTGAGGAGGTCAAGCAGTGAATGCATTAAATCATATAGCTCAATGAAGCTAGTTAATTTTGGCACATTCCGAAACTTTTTTGTTCACTCAATATAATTCTCCAAACAGTAGGAAAAGACAAGTTTAATGCTTTGGAAATTTAACATTTTCTTGTGTATCTATGGAGAAGGAGGAAACATTGCCAAGTTTGCTTAAAGTAAATAGGCATATCGGCTTAGTTATAAGACTCGTTATTTCTTTAAATTATCAGATTTTACAACAGATTTCAACACTTCTTTAGTCCAGATGATATCCGATACTCAAAACCAAAATAATATTTCGATGACATCATTTAATTCGTCCGTGAGAGTAGATCGTGGAAAATTGCATCATATAATGCGTGAAATCACTCCAAGCTCCTAATTTGAAAACTATAGCATGTATAAAAGCGATGTATACAGCCATTCGTGGCTATGTTGAACATGCATTCGATAATCTGAGTGAGGAAAGTGAAAAAATAACTTTATCGTTGAGAAATCGTTGCGGCCTGTTCCAAATCAAGGCATGGTTGAGCAGGCCAAAAAAACATGGCGGCTTCTGACCCCAGCAAGGTTACCCAGGATACGCCTTAAGACCCCAGAGAGTGAGGTGGCCGAGGATCGCCTGATGAAGGATATGATTAAATAAGGCCGGTAATTATCTCCAAAATGGGTGTTTTAATTAACCCAAACAACCAATTTTCACTCATACATGTCCTTGGAGTTTTCTTACCGAGTGCAAAGTTTCATGGTACTAGGTTTCATGGTTTGGGAGTTATGGAAGAGACCACACACACAACACATTGACATTTATTAGTATAAATTGAATCTGGGGGGGGGGGGGCTCATACAGGTATGTTAAGCTTTTCAGTGAAAGCTAAATAACCCAAAAAAAGAGATTGCAAATCTAAAGAAAAATGTTTTTTTTTTACCTCTGCCACTGAAGGTGGACAGAGCTTATGTTTTCACCCCTGTCTGTCTGTTTGTTTGTCTGTGAGCATAATATCTCAAAAAGTTAGATTGATTCGGACGAAACTTGGTGGACAGGTTGTGTGTGTGTTGGTGTGTGTGTTGTGTGTGTGTGTGTGTGTGTGTGTGTGTGTGTGTGTGTGTGTGTGTGTGACAATGATGAATTGATTCAATTTTGGTGAAGATCCAGATCCAGATCCGGCAATCGGTGGGATACAAAACGTAAACTTCCAGTTCAGGGTTTTTTGCACGTGTGGTGAAAATCTGAGCTCCTCATTTCCACCTCATAAAGCTGAGTTTTTCGAACCGGATTTGTCGTGTTTTATGTTACTGTGTCTTGTCCCGATGTTGTATCCCATGCTATATTTCGTGTCAATTCGTTTCTTGTGTTTGTTATTCGTTTTGTTTCATTTCGTGTTGTTCAAAGCCTGACAAGGCCTATCCTCAGAGGGAAAGGCTGAAAACTATTTGCTTGTGTTCCTCGTTTTGTTTCCTTCTTCCCGGGTATCTTGCCTCGACCTCCTCAATATTATCCTATTTCCTTTCCTCACTTCAAAAATTCAAAACAAGCAAAACAAAAAAAAAAACTTTACTTTTAATTCCATAATGATTCTCATTTCTACCTGAATTTCCTTCTGATTCTGGTTCCACATTTTACTGCCGCCACACCTGTCTCAATACATCCAAACTGAATCTACATTAAATATAAACGCTCCTTCCTCTTTTAAAAGTGTTTACAATCAATTTGAAAATACATTCAACGCTTGTATCTCCTTTATAAATGTGACACAAGTTTTCCTTGTGCACCACGATGTATGTCTCTTTCTCTTCTTCACAAGATTTATTTTTCAATGATGTTTGTCTGCTCGGAGCTTGGTCCACCAATCATCCCTCCCCCCATCCCCCACCATTTATTTGTGTGTTCAATAAGGGAACTTATCTCCCATCTCATGATTCTTATCTCCGTTTGTCAAAGTCGGGAATCTGGAAACAGAATAAGCATCCATCCCCACACCACCCGCTCAAAGCTACATGTCCTCCCTTTCTGAATCCCTCCTCACTCCACCCTCTCAATGCTTCCCCATTCTCCACACCCTCAAACTTTCACTCACACCCCACACCCTCAAACCTTCACCCATATGTAATCAAACGGAAGACCAAGAAGGAACCCGAAGAAGTAAAGAACAAAGATGGAGTCATCCATCAGGTGGAAATTAGATAGGATTCCGGTTTCAGCTGCTACTCCTCAACCCTCAAACCCATCCAGGTGCAGCCAAGTGAGCCTTGCAGAAAAATTTCTGCAAGAATTCACTTCTCCTTCGAGACATAGATAATGAAAGAGAGGAATAGAGAGTACAAGAGATGAAAGAAAAGAAAAAGCAAGAATTAGAATGAATAAAGAGAACTGTCAAAAAAAAAATGACTAGCACTTTGTCATTGCAGACAGGTGGGTGGTCTCCGTATTCTACCATCTCCTTTCTGGTCTTGCACCCTCTGCTCTTTCCGTGCTTTTCTCACCTCCACTTATTCATTCCTCTTTTCTCCCGCCCGTGGAACCACCTCCCACACTCTCTTCAATCTCATTCTTCCCTCTAGGTCTTCAAGACTGCTGTTCAGAACCATCTCAGATCATCCCCAATTCAAAATCTTGATCTTTTCTATCCTTGTTAACCCCAACCCCAATCCCTCCCCCCAAATTTCCAGTTTTCCCTCCTGAACATTTCTTTATGTATCCATCTTGTCCTCCATATGCATCCTCCTCTGCCCCTCATTCCTCCCCTGACGCGTTGTTTGGCCAAGTCTGCTCGATCTTGGCCTTCATTTCTATTGGTGGGTTCTCGTTCTGTCTCTGTCTCTGTCTCTGTCTCTGTCTCTGTCTCTCTCTCTCTAAGGTACGCATTCTACCGCATTCCTGTTATCGTTTTTCAAACATTTTTTTTAAATAATAATGTCAGTTGTTTGTACTTGTTTACAGATCGACGCTGTGACTGCATTTTTGTTTTTCCAAGATCGAGGCTCATGAAGAAGCAAAGTAATGGGGGTTTATGAACTGACAGTCGGACAGTGGTAGTGGGGTTACTCTTCGATACAATGAGCAAGGGAATGAACAAATAAGAAAAGAGGAGGGAGAAAAGAATGAAAGAAAAACTGTAACCTGCAAGTAAGATGGTTGGAATAGGAAGGGTTAATGGGGGTAATAAAGATTGTGGGTAAAGATAGGGGATGATGTGAGATGGTTGTGCATTGCTTGCCTGAAGCCCTGGAGGGAAGAGTGGGACAGCAATTCGAGATGGTAAATCAGTGTGTATTTTCGAAGTATCACCATAAGGGGTATTCTGGAAGAACGTGTAGATCCTGGAGTTCTTGGGGAGTGTCGAGACAAAATAACTCTGGAACGGTGGGTGGCAGCATCCCATCTGAATGAATCCAGGGTGACATTGAATAAATCCACTGAAGCAGCATTAGGTTGTACAATATCAAACATAATAACTTATTCTTTTGTATGCAGCACATGGCTGCAGGTAGCATCATTTCCTGGAGGCACAGCTGTGCCGCTGATGCAGCGCCCACTGTAGGTTAGAGCAGGAATTCGGAATTTGTTCAGTGCGCCGCCAATAGCTCGCCGACTCTTTGAATGCGAAGGACACCATGGGATCTTTAACGTCCATCAACTAATACAGGCAGATAGGACACCCAGTTCAACGTCCATCCGAGGGACAACACGCACATTGATGAATCACCTGCGTGTGAAACACCTGGATGACAGTTTATAGCTGGGTTGAGATTCAAACCCAGGCTACACAGCTTCGAGGTGGGTGTGTGTACCTCTAGTCCATAATTATAAGTGTTCTGAACAAATAATTCCACCATTTACAAAAATTAATGGATAATTGTTTAAGATTTTGATTAAGGATGTCGATAGTATCACTATTTCTGTTCTTTTTTGCACATTCCAGAATTTTCTATTGCTTTTCATGGCAGAAATTTGGAAATTAGCCAGAGTATCAGCAGACAATGCCTTACTATGTTTAAAAGGTACCATGGGATCTTTAACGTCACCAGGAAATGTGAGCATATGTGACACCGAGCTTAACGTCGTGGACGACGCACCCCTGTCACAGGATGACAGCCTATAGTCAGGACAAGAGTCGAACGCCCATGAGACAACTGGAAAGGCAACGATGCTACTGACGAGCTATCCTATCAACACTTATCAAGAGGTCACAACTGCTAAATGAAGTATCCAAATAAAGAAATACATCAAAAATCTTCAGGTTTAGTTATTTCAAGTTATTTTCTGTTTAGTTGGTGGTGGCTGCTTTGTTGGCATTCCTCTTGCTAACATCGTCTGCAGACTGTAGCTGGTTGTTACTTGCAGCTGTGACCGCTGGAATGTTGGTCACATCTTCGTTCACTTTGTTGTGACTCCCAGGCATTCTGAAGACTCTCCAAAGGGAGGTTTTGTTTCGAGTGAAGCACACTTTGTATGAGCACAACCCATTTCCATACATTTCACATCTGCAAAATCAGTCAAAACCATGGCAACACGCTTGGTAACTGCACTTGTGACGACAAAGTGGAATTATTTGATAAAATAGCAGTTGCGTCCATTAAGTTGCAGGTTTGGGGAAAATTATTAGTTCCTCTCTCTCGTGTTGGCTGTGGTGCTTTGTTGGATTCCTTCCTGCGTTGCATTGCGAGGAAATGTAACTCTGCTCTTGGTTTGAGGCTGTTATTAACATAAGTGTTGTGGGAATGCTTTCCAGGGGGTAACCTTGTACAGTTTAGTATAACGATAGTTATTTCCCTTCATGCATGTTTGAGCATAAGTGTGAGGTAATTTAATTGTGCTGGAGGATTATGCGTCGTTAGGTGGATAGCAAGCTGCTGTCTTCCTGCCTGGTACTTGTGTCTCACACCACTTTCCCTTGAAACCTTTTTAATGTTTTATCCGTTTGTAATGTCTTGAATGTTCTCTTCAACGATTTTACAGGCCATTGGCACGAGTTTAGGCAGGAAAAGCCACCACTACGACCAGACCCACACTGTCAATCTAAGTGAGAGGTTAGGATGGGATGCCCCACCCATGAACTGGTCTCACGAGCCAATGACAGCAGGGGGGGTTGGTGGGAGGCTAGTGTTTTCACGGACTTATGGAGGGACTGAGACAACAAAGGAAGGTGCAAACCGCAGTGGCAGAGATGCTTTTGGACTCGACAAGGAGAGCTGTGAACGGTCTCTTGGTGCTTTCCGTTGGCACAGGCCCTGCTTGCAGTACTCCCTCCTTCCACCAAAGCCCCACCACAAGCCACGCTCAGACCTGCCTTTCCATCCTGCTGGCTCATGCTTGCGGCACAAACTGTTTTCCAAGCGGGGCCGTATTTCACCTGGGGTCTCTCCATGTCCCGTCGGACACAGCACCCGTATTTATGTCTTCTCCGATTCTTCTGTGGAACGTCTGAGGCCTTAAAGATTTAGATAAGATAAGGAGCCACTGCTCGTCCAATGCATGGGGGTCATGGAAGATGGGAGGGGGTGGGGTAGACAATGAATAATCGTATTGCTTCTTTGTATTCCCACAATTTTGGCTGTTCCAATACACAATTATAAAATCACTTAGTCTCAGAGTGATTCGAGTTGTGTTTGATCGCAAGCCACATTGGCTATCAACATCCGTTAAAGGACCGATTGGGGTTGTGGCAATTATCACCCATCACGAAACGTACCTGTGGCGCGGCAACCACCACTCGAATCGCCAACTTGGCCAACTGAGCAAACAGTATTCTCAGTAAGTCTCCCGACTTGACTCGGGCGTTACACCCGAGCATGGCAATGGAGCACACAGGCCTGGTACCCTGCTCAGCACACCTGAATCAGTTGGTCAACGCAACCACTTTGACGCGGTTTGTTCGATTCAGACCAGGCAATTGAGATGAGTCTGGCAACAAACATCAAGGTTTATCCCTCTGGATTTTGAGTGGTGGATCTGTCAAAGTCAGTGAAGTACATCCATTTGTGAAATTAGAATGAACATTTCTCAGCAACATCCAATAAGATTTTTAGAGGGACTTTCGAGAATGCCACGTATATATATATATATATATTATATATATTATATATATATATATATATATATATATATTGTTGCGAATTCGCGCCCGTCGGCGTGCGGACGGCCACGTAACTCGGATCGCGGCACGTCGCCCACCGGACGGACAATTCAGTCGTGACCCTCCGGGAACTATCGCCCGGAGCCAGTCACGGGTGGGCCTTTCGACCTCACCACAATCGTGCCAATCGGCCACCCGCGTGGGATAGGGTTGTTCGCCAAACTCGACCTACCTAAGTACCCACGCGGATGGTAAACCGGGCGATCGCACCTCGCCGCAGGTCGACTTCGGACACGGACCGCTTAAGCGGTCCGTTCCTTGCTATCGGGATAACCGAGCGGTGTTATCGTCGGCCTCGACGGTTCCTGATTAATTATCGGGCGTATCCAGCCCACTACGAACCCTTTTACGTGAAGCAAGATGGAGGTTCAATTAAAGAAAAGACGAAGCGAAACGGGAAAACGTTCACACAATGCACATTTATTCCGCGGCACGCGGAGCACACATATAGCACGTATTTACAGCCACAATTAGCAAATGCACATATATCACATAGAACAAAAGAAATGCACATATAAAAGAAGGAGTTAAAACCGACTACACGACACACGGACCACTTATACAGTTTCTACCTTACAAGACACGGCGCCACAACACGCATTCACACCTAAGCAAAGAAAAGACCCCCTCAAAGGCAAGGGAGTCAGACTGGGCCCGTGGGCCTAATGCGCGTGGAACCTGGATGAGCGGCCAGGTCCACGAGACCGAAGGGTCCTACCCGCGCCCTCGTGGCGAGCCGCAAAATGTCGCTGCACGGCGGTGCCCCAGTTTCGTTGGCACCTGCTTGGAGTAAAGTGGGAACGGGGCCCCCTTGTCGCACTCTCTCAGCGCGGGGGAAAGGGGGAATTGTTGATGCTCTGGGGAGGGAGTATGGCTGGCTTGCTCGAGTCCCGCGACGCGCGACTCAACGCGACCTCGTCGCCGACCTCCTCGTCCCGGACCCGAGCCTCCAGGTCCTCCTCAGCCGATCGCCCTCCGCAGCCGTTCGCCCCCGTAGCCGTCTGCCCCACTTCTGCTTCGAGCTCCGTCTCCCGACTCTGCCCCCACGATACTGCGACTCGACTCACTGCGCTCGTCTTTTTATCGGCTTCAGGAACCCACCATATGCAAATTCTCGGATCCAAACGACCTCAGGGGCGGAGCCACGCTCGCCGATTGGACGGAGAAAAAAGGGCGTGAGTCTTTCTTGATCTCAAATTTGCATATGCCGATTTCGTCAGGCGCGTCTGGAGGCGGGGCCAAGCCGCCCCGCGCTTCCTAATTGGATGGATCAGATGTGGGCGTGTAGCATTCCTGATCCGAATTCTCCTCCGAAAAACCGCCATCTGCACTCGCGGCTCGCGTGTATCGCTGAAGATAGCCCGACGCTCGGTGCCCACAGGTGGTGCGGGAATGGCCGTAGGAGAAGGTGGTGGAGGGTTTTCGGCGGTGTTCGATGGCCATGGTGCTGTTTGGAATGGCGGTGATGTGAGGTTTGCGGTAGCGAGTGGTGAAGGTAGGTTGTGGCTGCTGGGGTTGGTGTTGTTGTTGTGGTGGTTGGTTCAAAACAAAGGTAGAACAGAAAAACGCCTAACTCAAAGGATCGCAGCCCGAATGAATCACATTAATTCCCTCTATACAACGGGTTTGGGCTAACTACACATGTACTTAAGAAATATATCTCACCTACGGGACCTTTATGGTGTAATGCGAATTTCCACAGCCGCAACAATATATATATATATATATATATATATTCAGCTCATGAACAAAGTATATACTCAAGTTTGGACGACGCCAGACTACTGGTTGTTCATCGATCGATCCACGAACATTGGGTTTCATTACAGGGATCGTGACCGTGCCAGCAGTCGTGAAATCTACACTATGACATCTTGCAGAGGGGACATTTATTCAATGCGTAGAACTTACCAAGCATTTCCACGTGGAGCAGTCCTTACTGGTACTTTTGATGTCATGAATGGCTCACTGGTGGAGTCAAAATTTGATGTCCCTCAGACATTCACCTTCTGAGAGCAGGCCAAATGACCAAACCACCAGAAGCAAAATCTAATTTCCATTAAAGATTTTCTGCAAATCCTGAATGACAATCCAAGCCTGTTACTATGGGCCAAGCATTGATGAGAACTTCATTCCATCATGTTCTTTGCCACAGCTGGACAACAAAAAAGAGTTTAAGCCTTGTGGCTATAAACAGGGAAGGGACAAAGAATGCACCCCAAGTGAAAGTGGGCTCCAGGAAAACTTTAATAAATAACCACAGTTTTCATTCGATCTCTTTCATTCTTCAAGAGGTCTGAACTAAGGGATAGTGTATCTGCCAAGGTTCTTTAATCTATGACATTTACGCACCTAAGACACTGACCTGTAGTAGCTTGTACATGTTGCTGCGTTTGAGCATGGGGAGTAACTGCTGAACTCTCTCTCTCTCTCTTTCCAAGTTCTTCCTGACAGAAATGTGAAAAGAACAAAGCTTTCTAAATTTTTCACAATTCGCTTTATTTATTCGAATTCATGCTTTTTCGTCTCGTTTAATCTCTCTCGTAATTTATCTCGAAGAAGAAGTGAATTCTTGCAGGCTGCACCTGGATGGGGTTGAGGGTAGAGCAGTAGTAGTAGTAGTAGTAGTAGTAGTAGTAGTAGTAGTAGCTGAAACACGAATCCTATCCAGGTTCCTCTTGATGACTCCATCGTTGCTCTTTACTGATTCAGGTTCCTTATTTGTCTTCCGTTTGATTCACACGCCATGGCATGGTCACCTGAAGAAAGGCATTTTCTGTAGTAAACTATCTGCAGACAAATTCGTTCTTACAGACAAAGCTCCTGTTCTGCACACATTTTGCAACAAGAAAAGCAACCCAGCAAGTCTCAAATTCAAAGGTTTGTTAAAAACTTCAGACAGCATGACGGTCTTGAATATGAATTCCCCAAACAGAAGAGGCCACCATGGCCAACCAAAACCAGGAAGGTACACCCATCTATTGGGACCATACTCTGTACAGAACATTGGTGCTGCCAAAGCAGTCTCCTGGGCTATTGAACACAATCCTGGATGGGTCATCACTCCAACACAGGACACTCAAATGGCTCAATCATCCCAGCAAGCTGGTACTCATTTTACCAACCTCAGAAGGATGAGACTGAGTCAACCCCACCTGGTATTAATTCAACAGCTCTAAACAAGCAGGATTTGAACTCAGGACCCAAGGATCCCAAACCCATCACCCTAACTATTAAGCCAACACCAGGAAGGTCACCTGAGAATATTGCTGCTGTTGCTGACTCAATCCCCTGCAGTCACAACAAACCTCTTCAGCACTGCTATCAAGAGCTCAACATCAGCAAAGAAAGCTTGAGTTGAATTCTGATAACAGTGCATACAAATCAATAACTTTGCTCGATGTGTGGCCCTCTGCATTGAGCGAAATGGTGTGTCCATTTAGAGTGTATCAAACGTCGACATCATCAGTAACTTCATTGTAAAATTGTCAAATTTCTTTGGAGACAACTGAAATTTTTCATTGATGTCTTGACTATGAATAATATGATCTGAAAACTGTTACATTTGATTGGATAACGTTAAAGTTATTAAATATTCAACCGATAAATATTTATACAAGGTTTGACCCTGTAGTTGGACTGCCCAATAATCAGCCCTCATGTTTGAGAATTTAGAAAGTTGTGATGTCCTAAGTACGTTGTGGGGGGAGGGAAGCGTGGGGGGGGGGAGGGGTGAAGATAGGAGGGGGAGCTGAAGGATGGGACCCAATTCACAGAAAAGGGGCAGTTGCATTTTTATGGGATTAGGACTCGGACTATATTTTGAATAGGTTTGATTTGGCATGTAATACTGTTGCGGACCGGGTGTCGACTGCGAGCCGACCGCTAGGTGGGCAGTAGGGTCGACTCTACCGAACACCCGGAATCTAGATCGTACCTTTCGGAAAACTCCGACAGGTACGGGTCCCTTACCGGACCGTGAGTCGTCAATAATTCCACCACGTGGTACAGGGTTATTTGCCAATCTTCAAAATACCCAGAGCTCCACGTGGTGAGTTACCGAGTACTCACACCCTCGACGGCCCTCGTACAAGTCGAGCCGTTAGTGTGCCCGACCCGTGCGCAACCCGAGCGGACGGTTGCTGAAGTTCCGTCGGTCCAAACGTACATTTACAGCGGCCACAGCCTTTATAATTCACCAACACGCATCACGCTAAGCCAATAGAAGAAACACAGCAACGAACTGATACATTTAACAAATGTATTTTTTTATAATGGGGAAAATGGGGAAGCACGCAAGAAGCAGAGTTATCACGACTAATGAGATGCAAGTATGTACAGCAAAGAGCACTTATACAATTCCTACTTACAGACGGGCCCACACACAGACGCACACCCAAAATAAACGGACCCAAAGTGGTCTTTGTTACCCTTCGGCTCGGAGGGAAGATGAGCTGAGGGACAAGAAAATAGCAGGCTACCTGGCCGCACCGCGTGGCTCGACGTCCACACCTTCCCGGGGCACCAGTCGGCCAAGAAGGAACCAGGGCAGCCGACGCAGACCACGCCAGCCACAAGACGAGCCGAGAACCAGAGCACGCCAGCGACGAGAGCTGCCTCTTCCCCTCCGAGCTCCAGCAGATCCTCACGCTCGACCAGATTCTGACACTCTGGCAGATTCCCGTGCTCTTTCGCTCTCTCGATTCTCTCGCTCGACGTCCCTTTTATCGATCTCGGGTGCGGTTCACTCCTCGTGACCCGCTCTTGGGCGTGGTTCGCTCAGGCTTGGCTCGCTCTCGGGCGCAGTCCAAGCGAACCGATTCATGACCATATTTGGGAATGGAATTCAGTCCGCTCAACGTTGGGTGGGACACGACGCATTCCTTTACTTGGCCCGCAGCCAAGCGA
>CM068957.1:70508175-70522727 GCA_035128595.1 Eptatretus atami | reverse complement strand
GCCACATCTGGAGGCAAGCCAAGATTGCTGCACAATCTATTTACCCCAAATTCAGGCCACCTGACTGACAGTTTAGTTTCTTAAAATGAGTTTACTGAGGTAGAAGAGGGCATAATCATCATGTAATCTTTGAGTATGTATTGTTGCGAATCTGGAAGCCATGAGCACACAACATACAGGTCCTATAGAATAGTTATATCGGTAAGTATGTGTTTTAGTTAGGGTCCCCGTCCCTTGTTTAATGGGTAAAAAAATGTACATGCGCTGTGAGTTATTTTGATAGTTAGGGTTTTTACATCACTCACAACTATGGCTCCTACATCTCCAACTACAACAACTATGATCCTACAACTACACCAACGATAACCTCTGCTCCCGGCATCTCTCGCGGTGCTCGCTGGTATGCAGGCGTGTTCGGAATGCATTCGGGGATGGAATTCCATTCCCAAATATAGACATGAACCGATTCGCTTGGCTGCGGGCCAAGTAAAGGAATGCGTCGTGTCCACCCAACGTTGAGCGGACTGAATTCCATTCCAAATATGGTCATGAATCGGTTCGCTTGGACTGCGCCGAGAGCGAGCAAGCCTGAGCGAACCACGCCAAGAGCGGGTCACGAGGAGTGAACCGCACCCGAGATATAAAGGGACGTCGAGCGAGAGAATCGAGAGAGCGAAAGAGCACGGGAATCTGCCAGTATGTCAGAATCTGGTCGAGCGTGAGGATCTGCTGGAGCTCGGAGGGGAAGAGGCAGCTCTCGTCGCTGGCGTGCTCTGGTTCTCGCTCGTCTTGTGGCTGGCGTGGTCTGCGTCGGCTGCCCTGGTTCCTTCTTGGCCGACTGTGCCCCGGGAAGGTGTGGACGTCGAGCCACGCGGTGCGGCCAGGTAGCCTGCTATTTTCTTGTCCCTCAGCTCATCTTCCCTCCGAGCCGAAGGGATACAAAGACCACTTTGGGTCCGTTTATTTTGGGTGTGCGTCTGTGTGTGGGCCCGTCTGTAAGTAGGAATTGTATAAGTGCTCTTTGCTGTACATACTTGCATCTCATTAGTCGTGATAACTCTGCTTCTTGCGTGCTCCCCATTTTCCCCATTATAAATAAATACATTTGTTAAATGTATCAGTTCGTTGCTGTGTTCTTCTATTGGCTTAGCGTGATGCGTGTTGGTGAATTATAAAGGCTGTGGCCGCTGTAAATGTACGTTTGGACCGACGGAACTTCAGCAACCGTCCGCTCGGGTTGCGCACGGGTCGGGCACACTAACGGCTCGACTGTACGAGGGCCGTCGAGGGTGTGAGTACTCGGTAACTCACCACGTGGAGCTCTGGGTATTTTGAAGATTGGAAAATAACCCTGTACCACGTGGTGGAATTATTGACGACTCACGGTCCGTAAGGGACCCGTACCTGTCGGAGTTTTCCGAAAGGTACGATCTAGATTCCGGGTGTTCGGTAGAGTCGACCCTACTGCTCCACCTAGCGGTCGTGCTCGCAGTCGACACCCGGTCCGCAACAGATATACATGCCAAATCAAACCTATTCAAAATATAGTCGAGTCCTAATCCCATAAAAATGCAACTGCCCTTTTCTTGGAATTGGGTCCCATCCTTCAGCTCCCCTCCTACTTCACCCCTCCCCCCCCCACGCTCCCTCCCCCCACAACGTACTTAGGACATCACAACTTTCTAAATTCTCAAACATGAGGGCTGATTATTGGCAGTCCAACTACAGGGTCAAACTTGTATAAATATTTATCGGTTGAATATTTAATAACTTTAACGTTATCCAATCAAATGTAACGTTTTCAGATCATATTATTCATGGTCAAGACATCAATGAAAAATTTCAGTTGTCTCCAAGAAATTTGACAATTTTACAATGAAGTTACTGATGATGTCGACGTTTGATACACTCTAAATGGACACACCATTTCGCTCAATGCAGAGGGCCACACATCGAGCAAAGTTATTGATTTGTATGCACTGTTATCAGAATTCAACTCAAGCTTTCTTTGCTGATGTTGAGCTCTTGATAGCAGTGCTGAAGAGGTTTGTTGTGACTGCAGGGGATTGAGTCAGCAACAGCAGCAATATTCTCAGGTGACCTTCCTGGTGTTGGCTTAAGTTAGGGTGATGGGTTTGGGATCCTTGGGTCCTGAGTTCAAATCCTGCTTGTTTAGAGCTGTTGAATTAATACACAGTGGGGTTGACTCAGTCTCATCCTTCTGAGGTTGGTAATGAGTACAAGCTTGCTGGGATGATTGAGCCATTGAGTGTCCTGTGTTGGATGTGATAGACCCATCCAGGATTGTGTCCAATAGCCAGAGAACTGTTTTGGCAGCACCAATGTTCTGTACAGAGTATGGTCCAAATAGATGGGTGTACCTTCCTGGTTTTGGTTGGCCATGGTGGCCTCTCTGTTTGGGGAATTCATATTCAAGACCGTCATGCTGTCTGAAGTTTTTAACAAACCTTTGAATTTGAGACTTGCTGGTTGCTTTTCTTGTTGCAAATGTGTGCAGAACAGGAGCTTTGTCTGT
The DNA here is from genome assembly GCA_035128595.1 of Eptatretus atami. Taxonomy (NCBI): domain Eukaryota; kingdom Metazoa; phylum Chordata; class Myxini; order Myxiniformes; family Myxinidae; genus Eptatretus; species Eptatretus atami. The sequence goes on along the minus strand of CM068957.1, from coordinate 70,520,191 downwards.
AAGAACGAATTTGTCTGCAGATAGTTTACTACGGAAATGCCTTTCTTCAGGTGACCATGCCATGGCGTGTGAATCAAACGGAAGCAAATAAGGAACCTGAATCAGTAAAGAGCAACGATGGAGTCATCAAGAGGAACCTGGATAGGATTCGTGTTTCAGCTACTACTACCTACTACTACTACTACTACTACTACTACTGCTCACCTCAACCCCATCCAGGTGCAGCCTGCAAGAATTCACTTCTTCTTCGAGATAAATTACGAGAGAGATTAAACGAGACGAAAAAGCATGAATTCGAATAAATAAAGCGAATTGTGAAAAATTTAGAAAGCTTTGTTCTTTTCACATTTCTGTCAGGAAGAACTTGGAAAGAGAGAGAGAGAGAGTTCAGCAGTTACTCCCATGCTCACGCAGCAACATGTACAAGCTACTACAGGTCAGTGTCTTAGGTGCGTAAATGTCATAGATTAAAGAACCTTGGCAGATACACTATCCTTAGTTAGACCTCTTGAAGAATGAAAGAGATCGAATGAAAACTGTGGTTATTTATTAAGTTTTCCTGGAGCCCACTTTCACTTGGGGTGCATTCTTGTCCCTTCCCTGTTTATAGCACAAGGCTTAAACTCTTTTTTGTTGTCCAGCTGTGGCAAAAGAACATGATGGAATGAGTTCTCATCAATGCTTGGCCCATAGTAACAGGCTTGGATTGTCATTCAGGATTTGCAGAAAATCTTTAATGGAAATTAGATTTTGCTTCTGGTGGTTTGGTCATTTGGCCTGCTCTCAGAAGGTGATTGTCTGAGGGACACAAATTTTGACTCCACCAGTGAGCCATCATGACATCAAAGTACAGTAAGGACTGCTCCACGTGGAAATGCTGTGTAGTTCTACGCATTGAATAAATGTCCCTCTGCAAGATGTCATAGTGTAGATTTCACGACTGCTGCACGGTCACGATCCCTGTAATGAAACCAATGTTCGTGATCGATCGATGAACAACCAGTAGTCTGGCGTCGTCCAAACTTGAGTATATACTTTGTTCATGAGCTGAATATATATATATATATATATATAATATTGTTGCGGCTGTGGAAATTCGCATTACACAATAAGGTCCCGTAGGTGAGATATATTCTTAAGTACATGTGTAGTTAGCCCAAACCCGTTGTATAGAGGGAATTATGTGATTCATTCGGGCTGCGATCCTTTGAGTTAGGCGTTTTTCTGTTCTACCTTTTTGTTTGAACCACCACCACAACAACACAACAACCCAGCAGCCACAACCTACCTTCACACTCCGCTACCGCAAACCTCACATCACCGCCATTCCAAACAGCACCATGGCCATCGAACACCGCCGAAAACCCTCCACCACCTTCTCCTACGGCCATTCCGCACCACCTGTGGGCACCGAGCGTCGGGCTATCTTCAGCGATACCGCGAGCCGCGAGTGCAGATGGCGGTTTTTCGGAGGAGAATTCGGATCAGGAATGCTACACGCCACATCTGATCCATCCAATTAGGAAGCGCGGGGCGGCTTGGCCCCGCCTCCAGACGCGCCTGACGAAAATCGGCATATGCAAATTTGAGGATCAAGAAAGACTCACGCCCCTTTTCTCCGTCCAATCGGCGAGCGTGGCCTCGCCCCCTGAGGTCGTTTGGATCGAGAATTTGCATATGGTGGGTTCCTGAAGCCGATAAAAAGACGAGCGCAGTGAGTCGAGTCGCAGTATCGTGGGGGGCAGAGTCGGGAGACGGAGCTCGAACAGAAGTGGGGCAGACGGCTACGGGGGCGAACGCTGCGGAGGGCGATCGGCTGGAGGAGGACCTGGAGGCTCGGGTCGGGACGAGGAGGTCGGCGAGACGAGGTCGCGTTGAGTCGAGCGTCGCGGGACTCGAGCAAGCCGCAGCCATACTCCCTCCCAGAGCATCAACAATTCCCCCTTTCCCCCGGCTGAGAGAGTGCGACAAGGGGCCCCGTTCCCACTTTACTCCAAGCAGGTGCCAACGAAACTGGGCACCGCGTGCAGCGACAATTTTGCGGCTCGCCACGAGGCGGGGTAGGACCTTCGGTCTCGTGGACCTGGCCGCTCATCCAGGTTCCACGCGCATTAGGCCCACGGGCCCAGTCTGACTCCCTTGCCTTTGAGGGGGTCTTTTCTTTGCTTAGGTGTGAATGCGTGTTGTGGCGCCGTGTCTTGTAAGTTGAAACTGTATAAGTGGTCGTGTGTCGTGTAGTCGTTTTAACTCCTTCTTTTATATGTGCCTTCTTTTGTTCTATGTGATATATGTGCATTTGCTAATTGTGGCTGTAAATACGTGCTATATGTGTGCTCCGCGTGCCGGAATAAATGTGCATTGTGTGGAACTGTTTTCCCGTTTCGCTTCGTCTTTTCTTTAATTGAACCTCCATCTTGCTTCACGTAAAAGGGTTCGTAGTGGGCTGGATACGCCCGATAATTAATCAGGAACCGTCGAGGCCGACGATACACCGCTCGGTTATCCGATAGCAAGGAACGGACCGCTTAAGCGGTCCGTGTCGAAGTCGACCTGCGGCGAGGTGCGCGATCGCCCGGTTTACCATCCGCGTGGGTACTTAGGTAGGTCGAGTTTGGCGAAAACCCTATCCCACGCGGGTGGCCGATTGGCACGATTGTGGTGAGGTCGAAGGCCCACCCGTGACTGGCTCGGGCGATAGTTCCCGGAGGGTCACGACTGAATTGTCCGTCCGGTGGGCGACGTGCCGCGATCCGAGTTACGTGGCCGTCCGCACGCCGACGGGGCGAATTCGCAACAATATATATATATATATATATATATATATATATATATATAATATATATATATATATATACGTGCATTCTCAGAAGTCCCTCTAAAAATCTTATTGGATGTTGCTGAGAAATGTTTCATTCTAATTTCACAAATGGATGTACTTCACTGACTTTGACGAATCCACACCTCAAAATCCAGAGGGATAAACCTTGATGTTTTTGTTGCAGACTCATCTCAATTGCCTGGTCGGAATCCGAACAAACCGCGTCAAGTGGTTGCGTGACCAACTGATTCAGGTTGTGCTGAGCAGGGTACCAGGCCTGTGTGCTCCATTGCCATGCTCGGGTTGTAACGCCCGAGTCAAGTCGGGAGACTTACTGAGAATACTGTTTGCTCAGTTGGCCAAGTTGGCGATTCGAGTGGTGGTTGCCGCGCCACGGTACGTTTCGTGATGGGTGATAATTGCCACAACCCCATCGGTCCTTTAACGGATGTTGATAGCCATGTGGCTTGCGATCAAACACACTCGAATCACTCTGAGACTAAGTGATTTTTATAATTGTGTATTGGAACAGCCAAAATTGTGGGAATACAAAGAAGCAATACGATTATTCATTGTCTACCCCACCCCTCCCATCTTCCATGACCCCATGCATTGGACGAGCAGTGGCTCCTTATCTTATCTAAATCTTTAGGCCTCAGACGTTCCACAGAAGAATCGGAGAAGACATAAATACGGGTGCTGTGTCCGACGGGAACATGGAGAGACCCCAGGTGAAATACGGCCCCGCTTGGGAAAACAGTTTGTGCAGCAAGCATGAGCCAGCAGGATGGAAAGGCAGGTCTGAGCGTGGCTTGTGGTGGGGCTTTGGTGGAAGGAGGGAGTACTGCAAGCAGGGCCTGTGCCACACGGAAAGACCAAGAGACCGTTCACAGCCTCCTTGTCGAGTCCAAAAGCATCTCTGCCACTGCGGTTTGCCCTTCCTTTGTTGTCTCAGTCCTCTCATGAAGTCTGTGAAACACTAGCCTCCCACCCCCCCCCCCCCTCCTGCTGTCATTGGCTCGTGAGACAGTTCATGGGTGGGGCATCCCATCCTAACCTCTCACTTAGATTGACAGTGTGGGTCTGGTCGTAGTGGTGGCTTTTCCTGCCTAAACTCGTGCCAATGGCCTGTAAAATCGTTGAAGAGAACATTCAAGACATTACAAACGGATAAAACATTAAAAAGGTTTCAAGGGAAAGTGGTGTGAGACACAAGTACCAGCAGCAGGAAGACAGCAGCTTGCTATCCACCTAACGACGCATAATCCTCCAGCACAATTAAATTACCTCACACTTATGCTCAAACATGCATGAAGGGAAATACTATCGTTATACAAACTAAACTGTACAAGGTTACCCCCTGGAAAGCATTCCCACAACACTTATGTAATAACAGCTCAAACACAAGGAGCAGAGTTACATTTCCTCGCAATGCAACGCAGGAAGGAATCCAACAAAGCACCACAGCCAACACGAGAGAGGGAACTAATAATTTTTCCCCAAACCTGCAACTTAATGGACGCAACTGCTATTTATCAAATAATCCACTTTGTCGTCACAAGTGCAGTTACAAGCGTGTTGCCATGGTTTTGAACTGATTTTGCAGATGTGAAATGTATGGAAATGGGTTGTGCTCATACAAAGTGTGCTTCACTCGAAACAAAACTCCCTTTGGAGAGTCTTCAGAATGCCTGGAGTCACAACAAAGTGAACGAAGATGTGACCAACATTCCAGCGGTCACAGCTGCAAGTACAAACCAGCTACAGTCTGCAGACGATGTTAGCAAGAGGAATGCCAACAAAGCAGCCACCACCAACTAAACAGAAAATAACTTGAAATAACTAAACTGAAGATTTTTTGATGTATTTCTTTATTTGGATCTACTTCATTTAGCAGTTGTGACCTCTTGATGAAGTGTTGATAGGATAGCTCGTCAGTAGCATCGTTGCCTTTCCAGTTGTCTCATGGGCGTTCGACTCTTGTCCTGACTATAGCCTGTCATCCTGTGACAGGGGTGCGTCGTCCACGACGATAGCTCGGTGTCACATATGCTCACATTTCCTGGTGACGTTAAAGATCCCATGGTACCTTTTAAACATAGTAAGGGCATTGTCTGCTGATACTCTGGCTAATTTCCAAATTTCTGCCATGAAAAGCAATAGAAAATTCTGGAATGTGCAAAAAAGACAGAAATAGTGATACTATCGACATCCTTAATCAAAATCTTAAACAATTATCCATTAATTTTTGTAAATGGTGGATTATTTGTTCAGAACACTTATAATTATGGACTAGAGGTACAACACCCACTCGAGCTGTGTAGCTGGGTTTGGAAACAGATTTGGCTGCAAGGCCAATCTTCACCCCTTGTACACAACAGTCTTGTGCATTTAATTTCAACCACACCATGCCATGGCCCAGGGAGAAGGCACTTATTGACAAAGGGCTTCTGCTTAGAGGTGGGAAGATTGTGAAATGGGTCCATTCTGGCTCTTTTCTTGGATTAAAAGGATATGACCTTGTAAAATGAACCATCATGCACACGATATCTTTTAGGGATCAGACCATCACAAGCCAATTTGGTGGCACTGGATCCACACTGCAACTATCTAAATAGGTGACTTTCAAGCTAACCTGCTTAGAACTCAATTTTATAAAAGAAATCTGAGTTGAAGATGATCTCCAAAACCATGAACACTCGTGCTGCTTACAAGTACCTGGGACACAAGCTGAAAGCAGGCTAAAAGTGGTTCAGGCCTGTTGGAGCAATCTTCTGAGACATGTCCTCATTGGTGTCTTTCTTCAAGACTTCAAACTGATATTGGATTTCAGGTCAAGCAAGCAACCTTCATGCTTGCTATGGTGCAATGAACTTAAAAGCCTCCAAGAATGAAAACTAACTCAATCGAAAGATATTAAATTGGTATTTGTTAATCTCACTCAGCCAAGAGTAGAAAATATTGGAAATTGATCAATATTAATGCAGAAAAATCACATCATAAAACATGGACAAAGGCTGCCTGCCTCCAAATAGATTAACATGCACAATTCCCAACAATCAAGCAATTTTGCATGTACCGACTGGTTACGTGTTCGTCACAATTGGGAGTGATATTCGTGATGTGTTCAGATTTGTCTATGCAAAGATGTTCAAAACATTAAATTCCATACAAAATCTTCCAAACAAATCACACTCTCACCCTGTCTCTCCAGAAGGATGGTCTGGTGACCCCCCACTCCCATCTACTTCTTTACAAACCTCTGGAAGGTCAATCACTAAAATGTTTGGAACCCACATTTCTAAGTTGGTCTCCAAAGACAGCTGCCAACTGGGCATCCTCACCTTGACACACCTGAACTATTATCCAATTGCAAAGTCTTCTTCCACAGCTTGATGGAACTCTGCTCTGGCCTGGCACCCATTTCACACTTTGCTCAGCTTCACATCGTGGAAACCAAGGCTTTCAAAACCATGAGTATCGCCTGTGATGAAGCCAAATTTCTGGTCGGTGTTCTACTCCCTCCTTCCTGGTTCCTGCAGGGTGAACATAATCTGCATGCAACCCCCTTCCAGTGACTCCCAAAATGCAGTCTCACCGTTCACCAGCACTCATTCGTTCCTCTTTTCTCTCACCTGTGGAACCAACTTCCTCAGTCTCTAAAATATCATTTCTCATTACAGGGCTTCAAGACAGCTGTTCATGACCATCTCAAGTCATTTCAATAATTATTTCTCCCCTCATAAGCCCACCCCTTTTCATGTTTTCAGGTTTCACCCTGCTCCCTCACACACTGCAATGTTTGTTTGTTTGTTTCATTTCTGCTTCTTCCTCAGTTTTCCATTCTACTTCTGTTATTGAGATTCTGTACCTGCACCCAGTTTGTTCATCTCATTCCACAGTGTCCTCTGTTCCTCCAAATCTCCCTCAACTCTGGGCTGTTTGCATTCACTTCTTCCTCCCAACCATCCCTCTTTTCATGATGTTATATTCTGGTTCATTCTGGGTTCGAGCTACTCCAAGAGCTGAGACCCTGTACACAAAAAATAAAAAAATAATAAATAAACAATCTTGAATAGTCCATCCTTTATTCAACAAAACATCTGAATTAACTTCTGCCAAATCCAAGGTTAAAAGAACCTTTTAGAAAGGAGGAGCAAACAGTTACAATACCTTAATTCTTAAAAGCAGACTGTAAAGTTATCCAGCAATTGACCAAACAAAACAGAAAAGAACGCTTTTTGGCTTTTTAGGCCTGTTTTCAAAAATGTACAAATCACTGTTCTATCAGCACAATATGAAACAATTGAAGGATACACATGTCCGATAACAAAATAATGTGGCAGATAAATTCCAACTGCAAACGTTTCTTCTTTTAAATTTTATCACCAACAAGTACAGCTTTAAAAAAAAAAATTGGCAGCTTGAAGGACAAAATAAAAAAGGTCAAGAAGAATCGCAGTGAATACGAGGAACAAAATGAAAAAAAGATATTGAAGGCTAAATGGGTGATTTAAGTCAAATGTCAAACAGAAGACTCCTGTCATCAAAATCATTCACTATCAAATTTTACTGAGTTTACGCCTGTGTTGATCTCTCCTCCACGATAGCTTCCCCTCTTCTTCTTCATCTTCTCATGCTTGAACAACTTCCCTCGTGTTTTAAACAAGTCCGCACAGGCTTTCGCACCCCAGTCTGTAGAAAACTTTTTCTATTGCGAGAGAAAGGATTTTGGAGGTGGGGAAGAAAGGGAGGGGACAAAAGTTGAAATAAGTTTTAAACAAAGAGAAAAGGGGCAGATCCATATTAACCATCTCAGGGGATACGTTTGCAAATTTGCTAAAATACAGTAGTCCTCGTCTTTCACGGACACCCGCTGTCCAAGCAAAATGGTCTCAACATGGCAGGTGTCCTTTCATTACAGGGAAAGGATTTTGATAAAGTCTTCATAAATTAAGATAAAAATTAAAAAGCATCTGAAAGTACAAAACCCGATGCTATAATATAATATGCTCGCTTTGTATTCAGACCTTCTTCTTCTTCTTGTTCTGTATGCTAAACGATACCTTTACTAAATTCTTAATTTGGCTTCTCCATATTCTCATAATAAAGGCTTTATTCTCATAATAAAGGACAACAAGTCTCAAATGGAAAGCTATGGCGAGACACCCAGACACAAAAGTGATTGCAAAACCTCAGCTCCCCTGCATGTGGGGGGGGGGGGGAGAGGGAGGAAAATCAGAGATTGCAAGCGAATGCAAATTGTCGCTCAAATTTGCACTCCAAAAAAAAATTTTTAAAAATCAATCACAATTTTTACTGATGACCCACACAAAATCAAACGTGCCCTTTTTCAAAGATTATAAATTTTAATGGGCACTGAAAAATGTACATTAAAAAAAAAAAAAGCAATGTAGGACAAGACAAAAAGCTAATAACACAAACAGAATTGCCAAATGGCCACAAACAAGTGCCTATAATCAGGTTATTTAACATAACAAAATATTGCTCAACATAAACCTCAATACAGAGTCTTTCAGATCGACAGGTCAGGTCAGGTCACGTCAGGAATGGGAGCATGCGCTGGAGCAGCACGTCGTTGATCCACTTTCCACCAGCACTCCAGGAGCCTCCGTCTGGCCATCCTCCAGGCAGATGCCTGGACCATCCATCTCCTTGAGATGCTGATCAACCTGCTGCAACCACGAGGCACGTGGTCGGCCCATTGCCTCCTCCTTTACGAGCTCCCTATCTGAGAGAATCTGGTGAACAGGATCAGCGTCAGGAAAACGAGCCACATGTCCATACAGCCGCAGCTGAACGCTCACAAGACTATGCAGGTAACAAATCTCATTTGAGTCTCTCAGCAACCGCTCGTTGGACACAAAGTCCAACCAGCGATAGCCAAGGACTCTCCAAAGAGGCCCCTGGTACCGAAGGAATTAAGTCTCCCTCTCAAATCCCGAACAGAGTCCAAGTCTCACATCTGTAGAGCAAGACTGGAAGCACCAAGGACCTGAAGATTCAGACTTTCGTCCTCCGCACAGGAACCGACAGCGCCACACCCATGATCCAGTGAATCCATGACTCCCCAGGCCCGCCCCAGACATATATTGACCTCTGGCACACAGCCATAGAGATGTGAATATCACTGCCAAGGAAGGTGAATCTCTCCGTGACCCCAACATCCTCACCACAAAAAGGTAGAACAAGATAGCAGCATCTATGATGTCAATGAAAACCTGGATCTTAGTTTTGACCTGGAAACCCAGCAGCTCCGTCTCTTCATTCAGCACCTTAAGGGCCCCCAAAAGGATATTCAGAGTCTCCGCAAAGATGACTGCATCATCTGCAAAATCAAGTAGAGATCTTGACATCCCAAACGATGCAACATAGCTTGATCTCTCTGACATCCTCCCCAGAATTCAGTCTGGACCAGCGCTGAAAGTGTGAGGGCCAGTACACACCCCTGACAAACTCCAGTAACAATTGGAAATAGTCAGAGATGGTATCACCACATCTCACACACTCTCAGTACCAAGAGTATAGTTCAGACATCAGATTGATCAGTTTTGGTGGCACCCCACAAAGACCAAGAATCCTGCAGAGGCATCCCTATTCACTGAATCGAAAACCCGCAGACGACGAGATCAACATTGGCTGCAAGCAGCCCTTGCTGAAACTAGTCTGCGTTTGGTGAGGACCCGAAGCAAGGATAGGGTCAATCTGTGACCTCTTTGGTGTAAAGCTGACTGCTCTGGATGCTGATCGCCAAGCAGATAGTGGCGAACCCCTTAAGAATTAGCCGAGCAAAGACCTTGCCCAACAATGAGAGGCAGTCACCCCTCGGTAGTTGTTGCAGTCTTGGCGATCACCCTTCTCTTCCACAGAGGGACAACAAGCCCCTCTTACAGTCAGTTGGGATGATGCAACCACAGCCTGTTTCCACAAACGAAGGTAGATCACAGTTGATTGGAGGGTTAACAATCGGATAGTGAACACCCTGACATCCAACTCAACAGCTCTGATGATCAGCCTGGTACACAGCCAAAGTAATTGCCAGCGGCCTTCACTTCGGACTGATCTGTCAAGAGCCCACAACACTCCCCATAATGCAGTACACCGAGGGATGGGCTTGGAGAAACACAATGAGCGAATTCTCCTGAAGCAGGACGAGAATCACTTGACCACAGGATGTTCTACCCCCTCACAGATTGCTTGCACATAGGCCTCCTTGTCCACCTGAGTGCACATACAGCTTTACACCCAGCTCCCTGAATAGCTCAGCTCTCCAATTCAGCCTGGCCCTACGACTGGTCAATAGTATCCAGTGTCCCTTGCAAGACAATATTCTTCTTCGACCTGCAGTGAGTTCCAAGACATCCACTGGCAACATCAAGGATGGTGGTCTTGAAAGCACTCGCCACACTCTTCAGCATTCCCCCAAATACACACTCAGCCTGCTCACAAACTCCCAGCTACCCTCTCATCCTTGAGCTTGCCAAAATCCAGGGATGGTACCATTCTCCAGATTTAAACGCAACTTCAGAGTTGCTGCAACAAGCCGTATGGTCAGTATTGAGGACTGAGCACTCCGTAGACCCTGCAGTTCTGGATCATCTCCATCAAACATCGACGAGCACATGGTCAATCTCCTTTGCCACACACCAGCGTTGGAACACCAAGTCCAGCGATGATCTGTGGGCACTAAAACATGAACCAGCCACCCTAATCCATGACTTCTTGCAAAGTCAAGGGACTTGGTGCTCTTCTGTTCACAGTTCCTGACCCATGGGCACACACGTCTCATAACAATCCCTATCAGTTCCAGTCGATGCATTGAAATCCCCAAGACTAGAAGAGTATCTTCCTTGGGCACTATCAACCACAGACTTGAGCGTGGCATGGAGTACGTCCTTCATGGTGAGATCACTCGCCTCAGTCGGAGCATATATAGAGCCAGGGAAATGACACCCAAGGAGGGACGAATCCTAGTCTCATAATATGCTCATTGACCGGTGTTACCTCAATTATCACTGGAGTCAGCTTGTTGGACACAGCTACAGGAACTCCGTGGCATGGAACAATCATAGCAACCAGACCAATAGTAGGTGTAACCAACCGCCATGATCTCGCCGTATCCAGTCTCCAACCTCAAAGAGTGCTGCAATACCTTTGTCCAAATGCTTAACTCAGATGATAGACAGAGGTGATCATTCTCTCTTCGGGAAAGGACATTCAGGCACCTACTCAAAGGCTGCCTCAGGTTAACTGAAGGAGACCGCCATCTGGTGGACGACATCAGCACCACCCTGACACATTACCGCAACTGACCCTGGAAGGTTACCATGGTTTTCCTCCTATCAAAGAGTGGGACCTCCCAAAGCTTTGCCCCAATCCTGTCATCTGGTGACTGCCCTGTGGAGGCAGCTGCACAGGAGGTACTCCCACAGAGTGGGTTTTCAGATTTCTTTGTGCTGTTAGTACATTTTGCAGACTGAAGGGTTTTACGGTGGCCAGGTGGCCAGGTGGCCACCTAATCAAGTCTACCCATTGCCAAAAATAGGTCAAAAGTCAAAGCAAGCTACAAAAACGTCAGCATGACCTTGTTCGCAAAAATTTTTCTATGACACCATGGTGCATTAGGTCTGTCCTTATTTTTTTTTTTTCGGAAATTTCAAGGGCTAACCCGAATTTAGGTTGATATTTATGAGAAAAAAAGATGAACCCGAAAAAAAATGTTAGGGGTTCGAAATTTTAGGGGGAAAATTTTAGGGGGGGGGGGGAATATATTTTAGGGGTCCATCGAAATTGAAAAAAAAAAAGAAATTCATTTTATATTTTTCTTTTTTTTAATGTTATGCAAAATGACATTAACATATAATGTATGATATTTCTGGTGCATTAGAATCTGAAATACTGCAGAAAATATTGTTGAACTTGGCAAGATTTTCCAGTCCGTCTCATGTGAAACTTGAAAAGTCTTAAAAGTCAAGACTTTATGTATTTTTCGCGTTTTTCGGGTGGAGGGGCGCGCCGGCCTGGGGAGGGAGGGAGGGGGGGGGTCGGGGGCCGGGGGTCCGGGTGGCGGGGGCGGGGGAGGGGGTGACGGTCGCGAGTTCGGGCGGATCGGCACGAGGGGGCGGGGGGGTGGCGGATGGGGATTCGGGGGTGGTATAGGGCGTCGGGCGGGGGTAG
>CM068957.1:70492622-70503793 GCA_035128595.1 Eptatretus atami | reverse complement strand
AGTAGCCCATTATCGCCCATTTCCCGAATTTCAAGGCAACCCGATTAGGTGAATTAAGAAATAGCAAATGAACCGAAAAAAAATGCTTGGGGGCTACCAGCTGCAATGGTAACAGAGTTGCATCTGGTTTTTTTGATTTTGGTATTTTAATGTCAGAATCATGAAATCTTGCGTGCTTCGTTGAACGTGAAACATCAAAAAATGTTTTGATCCCAAAAAAATGTACATATCCCGAAACATGGCCAAAAATGGGAAATTTCCATTTCCAAACATGAAAAATATGTCTTTGTTCTGACGACATGCGCGTACTATGAAGAATTTCTGTAGATCTGTGAGTGTCTCCAATACTACCATGGAATCCACTATCGTCTCATGGACGACGGACTGCGCAATTCAAGGTCTGAGCCGTATCCAGCTTCCAGCATTCGGTAGAAATGGATACCCATATTACCGGGGAAAACATCATGGAACAAAAAGAAAAATATCTCAAACTCTATAAAAAGAAAAAGACGATACGATGATAAGACCAAAAGATTTGTCACCAGCAAAGAAACATGCCCGGAAACTGAAGATTGCACTCCGAAAGCAGAAGTTTTTGATAGTACGCATTTGAACCTCTGACTTCGCACAGAAAGACCCGGATCAATGGAAACTGAAGATAGCGCCGGTACGAAACTATCGCAGCAAGCGAAATTGTGCATGAACTGCAAGAGCGGGACCTGGCACGGAAGTACAACAGTCTTATACGAATGAGAGCAAAAGCATACCGTCGGTTCGGGGTATACAACGCTAACTGACACCTCGGGAAAACAATCCTCGACGTAAGAAACAACTTGAACAAGTGAACTAAAGCTCTGCCCGTGTTCAAAGATCAACCTGTCCACACGCGGGATCGAAAACGCAAAAAACATAAGTCCTGACTTGTAAGCTTAAGTTCACGAGACGACGGAAAACAGCTGCCAATCAACAATAGTTCTGCATGTATCAGCTTCTAGGCACCAGCAAAATAGCATACATTAATGTATCGCATTTGCAAACATAAAAAAAAAAAATATAAAGAATTTCTTTTTTTTCACAAAATTTCGTAAAGGATTCCCTAAAAATATACTCCCACCCCCCCTAAATTTCCCAAATAATTCGAACCCCTACTATTTTTTTCGCGGATTCATCTTTTTTTTTTCTCAATAAATACAACCAAATCGAGAGCCCCCTGAAAGTTCCGAAAAAAAAAATAAAATAAGAGAATGAGCTAAGCACCATGTGCATAAAACCCATTTTGCAACAAGGTCATTCTGACGTTTGGGGAGGTAACTTGCTTTGGACTTGACCTATTTTGGCAATGGGTAATCCTTATTGTAGGCCACCGCCACCTGGCCACGGAAAACCTTCAGCTGCAAAATTACTAACAACAAAGAATCCGAAAACCCACTCTGGAAGCACCCGGTGTCAGCGCCCTCCTCACAGGCAATCACCAAGATGAAGATTGCAGGCAACAGCCTTGGTACTCCCACTCTTTTGAATAGAGGAAAACCAAGGGGTAATCCTCCGGGTAGATTGCGGTAATTTGTCAGGGTGGTGCTGAAGCGCCACTGCATGCTCGCTTCAGTACCCTGACATCCCATGAGTAGTGCTGAATCTTAATCCCGGGGAAGGAAAGATCACCTCGTCTAACGAGTTAAAAGCATTGACAAACTATGCGGCACTAAGAGTTGGAGACGGAATTACCGGCGAGATTCATTGGCGGTTGGTTACCCTACCATAGCGTCTTGTGCTATCAGACCGCCACGGAGTTCCTGTAGCGTGTCCAACAAGCACTCATGGAAAATTGAGTAAACCTGTCAAAGACATTTATGGAACTAAGAAATCGCCCCCTTGGGTTAATTTATTTTCCCGCCAAAATGTCTCCGACTGGAGAGTATCTCACCCTGAAGGACACCATCACCGCTCGAAAGTCGTGATAGGCCCAAGGGAAGATACCCCTAGCTGGGGGGATTTCAATTGCAACGCTGAACGATAGGAGTTTATAGACTGTTTGGTCCCATGGGACGTGAACCAGAAGACACCAACCCTTGTGACTTGCAGAATCATTGGAGACCTTAGGGTGCGGTTCATTGGTTTAGCTGCCCACAGACCTCCGTGGACTTGGTCAACGCTGGGGTGGCAAAAGGAAGAAACCATGTGCTCGCGATGTTGATATGAGATTGACCAGAACATGCAGCTACCGGTCCAGTCCCAAACTACCATAGCTGTTGCAGCACTCCGAATAGTTACACAAAATCAGGGGAGACATTGACGAACTGCCTGACTCAGCTCAAGATGAGAGGGTAAGAGACAGCCTGAGTTGATTGGGGAATCTGGAAGATTGCGAGTCTTCAATAACCACCATACCTTGAGTTGCCTTCGCCGATGGATTCTGGATTATTTTTTATCTGAACCACGTCTGCAGTCGAAGAAAAAATTGCCTTGCAAGGGGACACGTGAATAGATGACCAGGGTAGGCCAGCGAATTTGAGATGACTTTCAGGACCTGAGTGTAAAAGCTGTATTCACGATCAGGGGACAATTAAGGTCCTAATGTGCATAGCCTACTGTGAGGGGGTAGAGCATCACCTTGTCAAGTGAATCCTTCTGCGCTTCAGAGAATCCGCGTCATTGGGTTCTCACAGACCCACCGGATCTGCAGTATATGGAGGTCGTTTGGCTCTGACAGATCATCCAACTTGAAGCATCCGCTGGGCCAATTACTGCTGGTCAAGGCGGATCCATCAGAGCGTGTGAGTGGATTCGGTTCACTATACCGCACTTGTACACTCCAAATCTCACTGTGACTCTACCTTCGTTGTGGGAGATACAGGCTGTGTTGCATTACCCAGACGACTGTAAGGGCCTGTGTCCTTCGTGGAAGAGAAGTGTGATCGCACAAATACTGCAACAGACCTACCGAGGTCACTGCTCTCTGCATTGTTGCGCAAGGTCTTGCTCGCTAATTCTTATGGGGTTCTCGCACAGCACCGATGCTGCTTGAAGCATCACAAACCCGAGCAGTTCAGCTTTACACATGCAGACAAAGAGGTCAACGATTGACCCTATCCTTGCCTTAGGTCCCCCAAGACCAGACTAGTTTCAGCAAGGAGCGTGCAGCAAGTTGATCTTCCTGCGTTTCGATTAGTGAATAGGGAGTCCTCTGCGAATTCTTGGTTCTTTGTGGGCCACCGAAATTGATCAATCGATGTCTGAACCTATTACTCTGTACTTTGAAGGGCGTGAAGATGTTGTATCAATACTCTGACTACTCAATTTTACTGGAGTTGTCAGGGGTGTGTACTGGCCTCACAACTTTTCAGCGCTGGGTCAAGACTGACATTCCTTGGGGAGGAAGTCAGAGAGACAAGCTATTCTCCGTGGAATGTTCAAGATCTCTAACACTTGATCTTGCAGAAAGCAGTCATTTCGGGCGGAGACCTGAATATCATCTTTTGGTGGCGCTTGAAGTGCCGTGAAGGGTGATAGAGACGGAGCTGCTGGGTTCCAGGTCAAAAACAAAGATCCAGGTTTTCATTGACATCAAATGGCTATCTGTCTCTAACCGTTTGTTGATGGATTGGGTACTGAGAGATTTCAACACTCCTTGGCAGTGATATTCACATCTCACTGGCTGGGGTGCCAGAGGTCAATTATAATGTCTGGCGCGGGCCCCTGGGGGCATTGATCAACTGATCATAGGGTGTGTGCCTGTCGGCCTGTCGGGAAGGGACGGAAAGTCTGAATCTTCAGGTCCTTGTGCTTCCATCTTGCTCTACCCATGATGTGAGACTTGACTCTCGTTACTGGAGTTTGAAGAAGCTAAATTTCCTTCGTACCAGGGGCCTTTGGCGAGGGTCCTGCTATCTGCTTGGAACCTTGTCCAACAGCGTGCTGACAGACCTCAGATAGATGTGTTACCTCATAGTCGGAGTCTCACGCGGACTGTAGGACATGTGCTCGTGGGTCTTTCCTCGACGCTGAGCCTGTTCACCAAATCTCTCTAGTATTCGAAGGGGACTCGAAAAAATAAAAAAATAAGGACAGACCTAATGGTGCATCACCTCCTTAAATGAACACCTCAACCCATAACAAATCAAGAAATTAAGACTTCAGACCAATATCTACCTGCTTTAGTCTGAAGTGGCTGTGGCAACGTATTTTTATGACAAGCCTTGTCTGGATTGGTTTAAATGTTTCCTTGCTTGATGCTTAGCATTTAAAAAAGATAGAGAACAGACAACCAACCATGGGTTGCCAACCATTGTGCATGTTTGATGGTCCAAATGGCCTCCTCCTGCATTGACAGTTCATCGTCATGGAACTAGTGTTCAAAAAATAACTGCCTTAAAGGAAAATTGAATCGTTGTATAGGAATAGGTTGTTTAAGGCCTTGTCACACCTTGACGATTTAGCCAACGTATGCCTGACATGTGCAAAATTGGGCTAAAACGCCGGCACACGTCGAATACGTTATGGGTAAGTTGTATACGTTAAGAGCATGCTGGCATACGTCGTTATGCGTGGCATACTCGTAGAATGCTGCATACGTCATAAATGCTGGCAAACGTCGTAGTTCGCCGAGCTGTTAGACAAATTTTCCATGCTTAAATTTCCCGACGTATGCCAGCATATGACTCACACGTTCCGCATAATGCTGCCATAAGTTGTAGGCACGTTACGCGATCGTTGACACACGTCAACACACGTTACTTGTAAGTTACTCATAAGTCGAAACACGTCGAGGTATGTTAGCGTAGCCGAAACTTATTTTAAACCTTAGAGTACGTGTTGTAGGCACGTTACGCGATCGTTGACACACGTCGACACACGTTACTTGTAAGGTACTCATAAGTCGAAACACGTCAAGGTAATGGTTACGTCAGTGTTCCAGACTCCCTGGTTTAAAAAAAAAAATTCCTTCGGTATGACGTCATGTTGACACTTCGATTTCTAGTGCGGTCATAACATAATATAATTAAAAGGCTGCCGCTCAACGATTTAAATCATAACCGTCATACTGAAAAAAAAAATAAAAAACAACCAGGGAGTCTGGAACACTGACGCTAACCATTACCTTGACGCGTTTCGACTTATGAGTAACGTACAAGTAACGTATGTCGACGTGTGTCAACGATCGCGTACGCTGCCCACAACTTATGCCAGCGTATGCGGAATGTGTGTCATACGTCGAGTACGTCGAGAAATTTTCAACATGCTGAAAATTTCTCGACGTACTCAGCGTACAATGACGTATGCCAGCGTACTACGACGTTTGCCAGCGTGCTCTTAATGTATACAAAACTTACCCATAATGTATTCGACGTGTGCCAGCTTGGTTCAGAAAATTTTTCATACGTCGGCATACGCTGGCTAAAAGTCAAGGTGTGACAGCGGCTTCACACTTCGATGTCTAGTGCGGTTATGATTTGAATCGTCGAGCCGCAGCCTATTAATAACCTATGCCACGTGATCGTCGGCGATACGCGCCGCGCTATGCATAAGATAGACTATCGTTGGGCATAGGTTGTGAACGCCGACAACACGCTCAGCATTCGTTGGTATAAGTTATCTATATGTGATTAAAACGTTCTGTGTACGTTACTAATACGTTATGCATACGTCCAACACGTTATTATACGCCCAAAAATTAAAAATAAATCAATAGTTCAGCGTACGCCAGCGTTTTACATACATTTTGATACGTTGCCATACGCTGGCTAAAACGTCAAGTGTGACAGTGGCTTTAGACAGTCTCGCTCTCTTTCTCCATATGCTTGAGGACAGGCTTCTTCAGCACTACCACTTTTTCTAGGTTGAGAATAATGATTTTCCCATTGCAGGGCAAGCCAAGACTGAAAACAATAACAATGCAACTGGAAGGGCACTCGGTAGAGTGCATGTAACTAGAAGGGCACCTCCGCCCTGTAACACCTGATCCACGAGAACATATCGGGCCAAATACATTTCTTAAATATCATGCCATATATCGTTTTTGAGCCCCATCTCTCACTGGTGAAGAATCAATCTAAAATTAGATCCAGATTCGGATCTTCACCAAAATTGAATCAATTTTTTGTCACACTCCCAACATGTCCACCAAGTTTCGTCCGAATCCGTCCACAACTTTTTGAGCTATCATGCTATATGTCATTTTTAGCTCTAATCTCTCAATAGTGAAGAATCACTTTAAAATTCTAGTAGTCGGATCTAGATCTTCACCAACATATAATCAGTTAATCCTTGTCACATCCCAACCTGTCCACAAAATTTCATCCGGATCCATCCACAACTTTTTGAGATATCCTGTACACAAACAGACAAACAAACAAAGACAAAGGGGTCAAAAAAAACATAACCACCTCCACCTTCGGTGGCGGAGGCAACAACAAAATAAAACAAATAATAAAAAAAAAACATCTGAGCGAGGGAACGATTTTGCAGTCTCGAAGTACAGTGCAGAAAGAACTAGCTCTCACTATTAGTGGAGAAATTGTCCATTTTTGAGGAAATAATAATCAAAGCCCCAAAAATGTTTGTCCACATCTGCATTGAACAGGTTTGTGCTGGTTCTTGGTGATGATGCAATGAATAACGTTGGTTATGTTGCTTAAATGTCCTGACAAAGCAGGTCTCAAATCATGGCAGGGGATCTGTTCAAGACAGGGACTACTGTATCAGGAATGATGAGTGCATCAATAATTTTGCTCTTTCACTCTTAGAGGGTTAATATCAACAGCATCAACTGAAAACAAAATTCTTGTATTTTGCCTCGACGACTTCAACACCCACCAAAAACACTACTCAACCGAAACTCAGCAGGACTTCTTCTTTCCCTTTTGCTGCAGCACACACCAGTTTTGTATGAGTTATTCCATCTAAGTTTTCAATTCCCAAAATACAACTTTCCATTGAAACAACAACCTGAAATAGCAGAACTGCACTGAAAAGATCAATAGGTTGGTTTAAAATGTCTGAAGAATCATATACATGACCTTAAAACCTCAGGCTATGGATGTAACAAATTTCACACAAAAAAAAAGACAACCAATTGGCCTTTGTGAAGGGGATCCATCTAATATTTGAGGGCAGCCTTGCATACAGAGATTCACTGAGAAATTAAGCAAAACCAGAAGGACTGCCCATCCTCAAAGGTTTCATATTGCTGATCCATTTATTTCCCTTTATATAATCAGCTTCACCACACACTTCACAACAACGCCAAAGCGAATACATTTAAAACTAGAGAGCATCTGAAAATGCAAATCCTGTCCGTTTTGTATTCTGACTTCTTCAGTATGCTAAACGGTATCTTTGACCTTTTGAACAAATTATTAATTTGTCTTCTCCAGTCTCACAATAAAGCTTTGTTGAAAATGGGATGACAAAAGCTTAAATTATAATTTCAATTCAAGGCCAATTGGACGAAAATTGGCTGACCTTTGACCTTTTGAGCAAATTAATTAATTTGACTTCTCCATAATCTCATAATAAAGCTTTGTTGAAAATTCAATAACAAAAGCTCAAATGATAAAAACATTATGGCCCGGACAGCCACACAGGCAAAACCCCGTCTTCCGCTGCACAGGGGACGGGCTAATATATGCCATGATGCACTTTCATACAAGTCACATTGTTCTCCGTTCCATCTCCTGGCTTCATGAAATTTGTCTTATTGAAAAGCAAGACCCTGCTTTGCACAACTAAAATTTTCAATCGAATATGAACATCAACAATCAATCATTACCAAGTTAAATGATGTTTTTTTTTGTTTGTTTATGTGAAATATATTCACAAATCTAATTTGCAAATGAATCTTATGGTGTTCTGTAATTTGCAAATCCACCCTCATGTTTGAAGAACAATGTCAACTGAGGAGGTGTAAGTTCCATAATGTGTGGTTCAATAAACAATGTTATTGACTATAATAATGCATTATTACGTGCAAAATCAAAGATTTGCAAGGATATTCGTTTCATGAGTAGGTTTGTCTGCAAGTCACCTACAGGTCACAATTCCAAACCAATATTCACAAAACTTAATCAATTCATGAAGCTCATCAAAAGCTGGAAACCTATTGTTTTTGAGGTCAATAGATCAGTCACACAAATCAGCAATTTCCATCCAATTGACTACATCGCACGCATGGGTAACTTGGTTGTGTCCATTAATAACGCATTATCGAACTGTGACTATCTATTAATTACATACTGGAATGTACCTTTCTGATTATGTACCTTTCCATTAAATTCTTTAAAAACCATTTACATTCCTTTGACCATTTGGTCCCTTCAGCCAAAGACCCCATAGACCCCTTTTTGTATTCAAAGTCCAAGCTTGTGGAAGAGCTAGAACACTGAACGGATTAGGATGCAAATGAACAAAAGTAACAGGAGAGAGAGAGAGGGGGGGACACCAATTTTAGACTATAACCACAATTGGAACATACCTTTTCGACTCTTTAGCCTTTTTAAGATCCTTAAAATCTCTAACACCCTTTAGACCCCGAAGACCCACCTGACCCTGAGACCCACGAGACCACTTGATCCTTTAAACCCCCCCTTAGGCCTTAACTACTTTTGGAACATACCCCTTCAACCCTTTGAATTTTTTTACAAACCCAAGACCGTATAGACCTGTTAGGCCCACACTACATAAGCATCTACAGAGTCTGCTTGCAAGTCCACTGTACTTTCTTCAGCAAGTAATGTGCAAATTCCACCCACCTGGAGGGTGGGTAACTCTGCTAGTTTGAACATAATTTGCATGTTGCTTCACTGAATTGGTTCACCAATCAAAACCTAGAAGTATGTTTTTGAGGTCAAAAAGTCAGAAGTCAAGGTCTTGTTTCCTGTCCTACTTTTTGAAATAACTTGAGACTTTAGTTTGCGTCACTACATTCTATTCAACCATTGGCTAGCTTTGAAATCGGTGGTTGGTCGATCACTTCCAGTCAATTTTTTTTAAGTGGGTAATGTTAAAACTTTGGCCCTCAAAGTCTAATTTCTAAAATTGTCAATTTACATCCGACTGACTTGAAACTTGAACAGGATTTGCATGATAGGTCATCAATTTGGTTCAGCAAAAACCACAACAATCGATTTAGCCATTTTGACACATCAACGGTTTCCATGGCAACAATTTCACTCCATTGTAATCAAACGGGATTTTTTGCGATTTTTTTTATCATATTGAAACTCACACAGCTTATTTGTACGTATGTGTCGTAAAGTCTGGTCAAAAGCAGTCAAAGGTCAGGATCAAGGGCATCCAAAACATGTAAAACACCTACTCGGCTGCAATTCGAAAATGCATCAACCAAATTTTAATGCATAACATTCAATCATATAAAAAAAAATAATGATGTCAAGTTGCTTGGCAACAAATTGCCATGTTTCCATGGCAACAATTCTTTATTTGCATTTCACAAGTATCGTGCTATGCACATCTTTGTTGTTGTGATGGTTATTACCTCTACCACTGAAGGTGGGCAGAGGTTATGTTTTCACCCCTGTATGTTTGTTTGTCTGTGTCTGTGAAGGATCCCGCAAAACTTTGTGGACGGATTCGGATGAAAGGTTGGGTGTGTGACAAGGAAGAATTGATTCGATTTTGGTGAAGATCCAGCTCTGAAATTTTTTTAAAGTGATTCTTCACCATTGAACTACAGTGCTAAAAACGAGATATAGCACGGATCTAAAATTGAAGTTAAGACGGATCGAAGATTGAAGTGAGTGGAGAATGTGGAGGACAAATTAATAAACAGTTTGCATTGGGGAAAACAGCAACGTCAGGATTGACATGGATCTGGAAAGACAAAGATGTGGCAAAAAAACAAACAAAAAACAAACTAAGATGCTGGTGAATGCTCTGGTATTTCCAGTTGCAACCTATGGATGCGAATCATGGAGAGTGGAAAAGGAAGGAAGGAAGACAACTGACATATGTAAAATGTGTTCAAGACTAATGTTAAAAATTCCATGGAGCGCAAGAAGAAAATAATAATAATAATAATCAGTGTTTGACGAAATTAGACCACCATGTGCATTCAAAGAACTGATGCTAAAACAGATCCTGTCATACATTGGACACGTGTGCAGAAAATGAAAGTCTGGAGAAGTCAACCAAGCTGTGAATGGTTGAAGGAAGATGAGGTCAGAAAGAGGCAGACCTTATACAATGTGCCACATGGATGCGGTAAAGGAAGCCACCAAGCTGTGTCTGCCAGAGCTTCAAGAAGCAGTTCAGGATAGGGATGATTGGAGAAATCTGATCATGAATGTTACTAGAAATTGGCCACGACTTGACGGAACTAGATGATGCATTATTTTAAGTCGCAAGTCCATCTACAGGACCAAATTCATTACCTCCAAGGCATTTTATATGGTACATTGGAGTTCATTTAAAATTTAAATGCATCAACCAAATTTTAGCCATTTTGACATGTTAACGGTTTCCATGACAACAATTTCATCCCATTGTAATCAAATGGGATTTTTTGCGATTTTTTTTATCATATTGAAACTTACACAGCTTATTTGTACGTATGTGTCATATGTGTGTTTTTAATATCTCTAATATTAAAAAAAAAACTTTAAATATTAAATTAACTCTAATATTTTTGAAATATTGCATATGCAGGTTTTGGGTGGTAGTCAATTGTGATTCTCAGTGGAGAGCTCTGCCTTCTCAGCAGGTTCCCATGAAGTCCACCTGCAATTTAAGTTGATGTATAAACAGACTCTGAACAAAGTCAGTAGGGTCATTCCATGTCAAATCAGCCAAAAAAATGAAATTCTGCGGTGACCCCCTCAGATTTTCCTGATCTCAAAGCTACATAAATATTGAGGAAAGGTTGCCAAGTTATAGCTCAAAATTCCAAGTAGTGTCCGAGACATGGCCCTACAAACACCCTCGGGGTGTTTCAATTCTGGCAAGTCGCGAGTGAGATTTTGCCATCTGAAGCCTTTTGGAGGGCTTCTAAATTCCAGAAGGTTTTACAAACAGAGTTCTGAACATTCACACAAATGGTGTCTATTAGTGAGGCTTTCAGAATCTGACATAAAAAATGTTCCACTTTAAATACTTTTTAAGATAAGTACTCTCAAATGTAGTGATTTGTAACATGCAGTCAAAAAAATTTGAGTTTT
>CM068957.1:70469667-70480828 GCA_035128595.1 Eptatretus atami | reverse complement strand
TTTGTTTTTTTTTTGTATTACATCGCCGCAGGCGAGTGGAAGTCAGGGCACAACAGGACGAAAAGAACAGACACAATGGCTGTGGGAGGAATGGAGTGGACAATGGATGGCAGATTGATGCAAAGAGAAATTCTCAAGAGGGAGAAAGAAACTGGCATTTTGTAAGGAGGAGGGTTGGAGCTGTTGTGGGTTGGGGTTAACGAGCATAAAAAAGACATGCTTTTGAATTGGGACAATCTGAGATTGTGGAGAATATACTTTCTTCGCCAGACTGGAGAGAAGAATGAATGAGTGGGAGTAGGGATCCTGGATTGAGGTAGATTCACCAAAATGGGGTTGATGGTCTTCTGGTGTCGGAATGGTGACCCATCCAGGTTGTACCCAATAGCAAGGAAAATGCTTATGCAGCAACCAATGCTCTGCACAGGGCATGGTCTCGATGGATGGATGGGTTGATGTTGGGACCATTGTGTTCCCTGCAGAAAATAGGGGGACAAAGCATGGAAAGAGCAGGGTGTGGGAAGACCAGAAAGAAGGCAGAAATCCCCACCTGACTGCTTGCGATGGTGAAGTTGATAGCCCATACTCTCAGGCATCATCGGGTAATCTAAGCCTTGATTTCAATGGCATCACTGAGCAAGAAGTGATAGAGGGGAGCCAGACCCAGTGAGAGAGCATTACTCCATCAAGCTGCGATGGAAAGCCTTGGAGGTGGATAGGATTTTCAATACCAAGAAAGGGACTTTGTATGACTGAGGGCATGCCCAGTCAGCAGCTGGTTTGGAGGCCAACTTTTGAAATGTGGGACTTAGTCCAAGAAAGATCGTGCCGACAGTGAGATCTCGGGATTTGAATGACTGAACTTCCTCCAAGAGGTCAGTCAGAGTTTCGGAGGCAGCAGTCACTGCGCTCCACTTTCTGCCGGGACTCCAGGGGCCTCCGTGTGGCCATCCCCCAGGCAGACGCCTGGCCATCGATCCCCATCTCCTTTGAGATGCCGAAATAACCTGCTGCAACCACAGAGCATTCGTGGTCGGCCATTGGCCTCCTCCACTCATGAGGCTCCCTCACAGAGAATCTGGTGGAGCAGGAATCAGCGCAGGAAAACGAGCCACAGCTGATCATACAAGCCACAGGCTGATGCTTCAGACTAGCAGGTAACAAATCTCATTTAGTCTCTCAGCAACTGCTCGGACACAAAATCCGACCAGCGGAAGCAAGGATTCTCCGAAGTAGATCCCTGGTATCTCCCTAGGAATTTAAGTCTCTCCCTCTCAGATCCCTGTCAGAGGTCAAGTCTCGGCATCTTGTAGAGCAGAACTGGAAGCACCAAGGACCTGAAGACACGGACCTTTCGTGTTCCTGCACAGGTACTGACAGCACCAACACCCCATGATCCAGTGAATCCATGAACTCACCAGGCCCGACCCCAGACGGACTATTGACCCCTGGCTCACAAGCCAGGGAGACATGAAAATTCATCTGCAAGGTAATTGAATCTCTCCGTGCAGCTAAACATCCTTCACCACAATTAGGTACAGACAAGATAGCAGCATACAATGTCATGAAAACGGAATCTTCGTTTTGACCCAGGAAACCCGTAATCCCAGAGCGGTTCTGACTCCTCATCGCACCTCGTTGGCCGCTCAAAGAGGGTGGTCCAGAGTCTCGCAAAGATGACTGCATAATCTGCGAAATCAAGGTCAGCGATCTTGACATTCCCAAATGATGCACCGCAGGTTTGATATCTCCATATCCTCCCAGATGTCATGTCCATACAAGCACTGAAAAAGTTGGGGCCAGTACTCGCCCCCTGAACCAAAAAAAACAACTCCAGCAACAACTGGAAATAAAGTCAGAATAGTATCACCACATCTCCAAAGCACTCTTAGTACCAGAGTATAGTTCAGACATCAAAGGATTCAGTTTTGGTGACACCCCACAAAGACCAAGGAATCCTCCGAGGGCATCCTGCATTCACTAAATCGACTGCTTTGCAGATATCACATAGGGCGGAAGCAGGCTCTGCCAAAACTCTTGTTTGTGTTCGGTTGAGGACTCGAAGAGTAAAGAACGGTTAAGGCGTTTGACCTTTTGGTGTAAAGCCTACTTGCTCTGGGTGCTGGTAGCTCAACAGGGTGGTTGGTGACCTAGAAGAATTATCTTGAGCAAAGAGACCTTGCCCGGCACTCAGAGCAGTGTCACCCCTCAGTAGTTGTGCAGTCTTGGCGAATTCCCCCTTTCCCTTTCCAGACGAACAGCAAGGGACCGCTCTTCCAGTCAGTTGGGACGATGCCTGTGTTCCAGCGTTAGAGCACAGAACCTGCATCAATGACATCGAGTACAAGCATTCCACCAGCCTTGAGAAGTTCAGCATGGATGCCAACAGATTACGAGGGAGCTTCACCACAGCCTGTGTTTTCCACCAACGAATTATGGATCACAGTTGCATTGGGGGTTTCGCCAATAGGGATAGTAACCACCCTGACATCCAACTCAACAGTTGGTGAATCAGCCTGGTTACAGGCTCAAAGTAACTGCCCAGAGGGCCTTCACTTCGGACTCCTCTGTCAAGAGCTTACCAACCCTCGCGCTCCAACTTGCAGTACACCAGGGACGGACTTGGAGGAACGCAATGCGCGAATTCCCCTGTAAGCAGGACGAGGAATCACTTGACCAAGATTGCTTCTACCCCTCACAGATTCCGTCGGCACATAGGCCTCCTTGTCCACCCTTAGCTGCATTGTACATTTTATGCATCACTCCCTGAACTGCTCAGCTTCTGCCATCAGCCTGGCCCTGCGACTCTGCGTCAATGTCATCCAGTGCCCTTGAGAGACCAAAATTATTCTTTGCCTTGGTTGAGTTCCAAGACATCCACTGGCAAACATCAAGGACGGTGGTCTTGACTGCCCGGCACAACTCTCAGGATTCCACAAAAACACCCAGACCCCCCAAATTCCCACTTAGCCAGTTTTGTAAACTCTTTCAGTTACCTCTCATCCATTGAGCATCCCTGCCTTGGCTTTGGAGATGGACCATTTCTCCCAGATTAAGCTGCAACGTTTCAGAGTCTGCTTACCACAGAGCCTGTGGTCAGTTTTGAGGAACTGAGCACTCTGGTAGACCTTGAGTTCTGGATCATCGACCGTCAACATGTCAATCCTCCACGACCATCAACGAGCACATTGTCAATCTCCTTTATCACACCACCAGCATTGGAATACCAAGTCTAGGATGAGCTCTGTGGGCCGCTAGCCTTGACCCAGCCACCCTACGTCCATGACTATCTTGCAAAGTCAAAGGAACTTTTGGTGCTCTCTGGGTCACAGTTCCAGACCCATGGGGACCAACACCATGCTCTCATAAACCATCCCTATCAGTTCCAGTCGATGCATTGAAATCCCCCAGACTGGAAGATTATCTTCCCTGGTGGCACGATCAACCACAGACTTGAGCATGGCAAGAGTCATCCTTCATGGGAGATCACTCGCCTCAGTGGAGCTATACAGAGACCAGGAAACGACAGCCAAGAGTGACAAATTCCTTAGTCTCATAATATGCTTGTTGATCGGCTTTACCTCAATTATTCATGGAGTCGGCTTATTGGACACAGAGACAGGAACTCCTTGGGGCATTGGTTATATCATTTCGGAGCGACCAAGACCCATAGAAAGTGTAACCATCCACCATTGATCTCGCCACTATCCGTTCTCCGAACCTCAGAGTGCGCAATACTGATGTTCAAATTGCTTGAGCTCAGATAGAACAGGGATCATTCTCTCTTAAGCGGATAAGACGTTCCATGGCACCCACCTGAAGGGACCGCCTCAGGTTAACCATTGGAGGACGCGTCTCGTGACGACACATTGTTAAGCATTCAAGAGGATTGTAAATTTCTTCTGTTCTTGCATTATGCAGCTTGGCGCTGGGTAGCTATCTTTTGTTGGCGTGTGACTATGCCACTGATGCTGTTCCCCTCTTCCAGTACATTGGTACTCATTTCACCGACCATAGAAGGCATGACAAGCTGCAGTCAACCCCACCTGGTGTTAATTCAGCAGCCAACGTGGCTCAAACTCGGGACCCTGGATCCTAAGCCAGCCACCCTAGCCGCTACACCAACACCAGGCTTGTTAAGAATTAGATGTGGGTTGCCAGATGGTCGTTTGAAGAGGATGGTGAGTGTGCAGATTTGTCAAGATTGAAAGACATTCCAAGTGTTTGACCAGCTTGTGAATTTGTCAAGGTCTGAGGAGAGTGAAGATGCGTGCAGCCTGCTACCTGCATGAAGGACGAGGGATGTCACGGCAGAGGATGGATCATAGGATTTGATAGAGAGATCTTCCAGAGTGAGAGAGATCATTGATTGAAGATCAGGATTTGTTCTATTGATTCACATCCAGATCATATGTATTTTTGAGACGTAAGGCAGTTTTATGTTATGGACCTTATATACTTGTGCACTCGTGTCTTGATGCACGTACTTTATCGACTGCATCGTGTTTCTAATAGAGTAATTGGTTAGAGAAGATGATGGCATGGGATTCTGCGCATTGCACACGGTGTTCTGCGGGTGGTTTCCTTTGTTATTCAAAATTCCCGTTTCTTTTGAATGATTGTCTTTTTTGCAACATAAATATTATCCCTTGATCGTGTATTTGACAAATATCAATTCACAGTTGATTCCACTATCATTATCCAGAAAAAAAATTGAGAGATCGTATTTGAGAACAAGTTTATTTCCACATCCCGGTATAAATATATGTTGCATTAATTATTATTTTTTTTCGCATTATGCATACATGATAACATAAAAATGCTTTCCAAAATCTGTGTTTTTTCTCTTTGATCATTTGATTCAAAAGTTAATTTCTGCAGGAAAGGTTGCAAAAGAAGAAAGGGAAAGAGAGAAGATGAAAGTAATGCCACCTCTTTAAACATAAACAAGCCGAAACACCTCACACTTCCCCAAAGGGTTAACAAGGTGATTAAAGAAATCTCCTGCATTGCTTCAACTTGTAAAATTTTGAAAATGTACTTTGCTTTTGTATGAATGCAGGCACAGAGACATTTTAAAAAGTCTGCTCTTCAGTGTATTCGTTGTGCAGCATGGCGTTCAAATTCAAACCAGAATGCCCTTTTTTGACGATCTGCCCAAGCAGTTAGCAAGTATTTGGTTCTTATTATTCGTTTTTTTTTGTATGTTGCCCCTGTCCAAATCAAGACCGCCTTGACGAAGTGATGCTTTGCATTCAGCAAAATCGAACGACAAAAGCACGAATGTAAATCGATGCAAAAGCCAACAAATAAAGTCGAAAATGATCCCTAATTATAAAACAAACAACCCTAATACCTACGGGCACACACACAAAACCTGATCTCTCAAATGATTTCCTGTCCTAAACGGTCGAGAAGGCAAGGACCAAGCCATTGATCCAAAGTGGTCATTGCACCCAAGGATAGTTTCATCATTTGGGAGCAGATACAGCCAGAGGAAAAATCTTGGACTAACAAGCAGTGAACGATCTTGCTCTGCAGCTTTTCCTCCACCCTGATGAGCTCCAGTGTGTACATGGCTCTCTGCTGCCACTCCCAATACTGCCGGTGTTCCAAATTTGCCTGCCCCGATGGGGCAGCCACCACTGTTTTGTGGGTTCATCTGTGGTCTTTGTCTCTGTATGTGCGTGCGCCACGTTTCCGGTGGCCAATAAACCTGTTGAAATCCCCTTTTCCAGCTCTCAACTGATTTATTTTGGGGAGAGCTTTTCCGTGCCCATCTTTTCTCCACATAGTTTAAAAATGGGAAACCTTGCTACATTTAGCTTTTACGTGTATTTCAGCTTTCGTTTGTTGGCTTTCACATTTGGCTTTGTTTCTTTAAAGTATTCCAGCATTGCTACAAAATGCCTGTTGAGATAAGCATTACCCAATTTATACTGTTCACGGGTTATGGACAGCGTAATGTGTTATACATGTCCACGTGACTACGGCTGCTCCGAGTAATGTTCTTCCTGTGGCTTTTAAATGATCGGCTCACACATTGCACGGCAAATTCCATTTGATGTCGTCATGAGAAATCTGACCAATTAACAACAACATTTGCACATAATCTCTCTCACTTTCTCCATCCATTCAATGTTTGAATGCCCGGCATCTTTAAATTCTTGCAGAACTGTTCTCTGGCCATAATTAAATGATGCATCACCAACTCATCTTGTAGCTGACAAGATAGCTTAGTCAGTGCAACTCACCGTCAGACTGTATATCCTGGGTCCGAATCTTGAACCGAATCCTAAGCTATAAACTGTCGTCCCTGTGTTTTTCAGGAGAGGCATGAATTGTGCCGTCCCTCGCAGAGGACGTTCGTTAAACTAGGTGAACCTCTTATGGAAATTAGGGCATTCCGACTGGTGTTTCGTGAAGAGTAGGGCAAGCTATCTGCCAGTACTTGAACAAAGTCCAACTACCTACTCTAATCTACAGAGGGCACTATACAGTAAGTGGCATTGCCATGTCCGTGCAAGACCTTGATCTAACCCACAGCCAATGCTGCTTATTAATGATTCGCTCACCTTGTTGGCTTTTGGCTTGGGTTTTGTAATTCTCACCCCCACCCTGATTTGTTCTCTCCCCCCCCCCCCCCCCCTCCCCCCCCCCCCCCCCCCCCGGCCATTGTTATTATTTTCAGGAATTGCTTCGATTTTGTGTGGCATTATTGCTGGTTAAATTCATGGGTCATTCCATGGATTGAGGAAAGATTATTGTGATAAGTATCTATTGCTCTATCTGTTTCTTCGCCAATTTTGATGCACCTCTCTTTTACCACATAGAGAACACAGATGTACCTTTTCGGCGTGGTAGAAGATTGACAAGGTGTAATTGAACCCCGATATTTGCCAACCAATTCATTTGAGCCAAGGTGCGTACCAACGATTATTGACTTGTGAAATGATTATTTTAATTGAGTGGTGCTGGCCACATGTTTAAAACTGACTCCCCTGCTGTTTTTGCCTCACACTGCCCCCCCCCCTCTTCCAACGCACCCCCAACCACCAACTGCCCACTTGTTTATTAAAAAAACAAAAAAAAACAACTGGTATATGGAGGAAATTGGACCTCATGCTACAGTTGCTCCTTATTATTATTATTATTTTATTATTATTATTGATTCTTATTATGTTTTTTTTCATACAAATCCTGGTTGCTGGAAAAGCAAGATGGAGCATGGTGAGCTTTATAGAAACCGTAAATTGGTTCCATTTACAAACTATATATGTGGCAGCTTGCGAGCCTTGTGTATCCGAAGACCCAAAATGTCGTTTGCTGTTAAATTCGATTATGCACTGGTCCAATCCTTCCCCACCAACCATAACTCGCTGATTCTCTTCTGCCTGTTGTACCGATCTACGCACGATAGTTCCCAAACCATCCGTCAGGGAGGCTGCGAACATCCTTTGTGCTCTGAGAATGTGACCAAATGGTTCAACTAACCTTTGGTTTCCTGCATGGAAAAGACAAGTTCCCATCTTCTCACTTTGTCACACCACAAGATCCAGCAGGCAAATCCCCCAATTTATTTTTGTGGTCAGCTCGTTTTGTTTTCTCTTCCATAACGCTTGAACTGCATTCAAAATAAATTAAACTAGTACTTGGGGCATGGAAATTTGTGAATATATAGTGAACAAACTTGTAGTGGTGGTGATGTCTTAACATGCGGCGGAGGGAGGTGGTCAAAGGTGACCATGGAATGAGGAAATGGAAGACTATGCGATGATGGTCAGCTCTTGTCTTGAAGTACTGGAATAAATGGAAGAGGTGCGGCGGGAGGGGAGGAGTTCATGGTTAACATTTAAATGGTCGAGCCTGAAATATCCCTGTAATGAACATAACATCCTGTTATTATTGGGTGGAGTTTGAAAAAGCGTTCAGGTGTGATGATAAGAGCACAGTCTTGTGCTTTCACCTTCTGGCAAATGGTACTGGGTCCATTCCGTTTCATTTCAGCCGGGGGTTGCGGGTGACCCCCTCAGATTTTCTGAAAAAATTCTCAAAGCTACGCTCAAATTATATGAGGAAGGTTTGCCACGTTATAGCTCCAAAATTCCAAGTAGTGTCTGAGATATGTCCCACAAACACACCTCGGGGTGTGTTGCAATTCTGGCGTCGTGAGTTGCAGATTTGTATCTGAACATTTTGGGGGGCTCTAAATTCCAGAGTTTTACCAAACAGAGTTCTAAACAAATTCACACAAATGGTGCCTATTAGTGGGCTATCAGAATCTGACATAAAAAAAATGTTTACTTAAAATACTTTTTAACGATAAGTACCCTCAAGTTATGTGATTTGTAACATGCAGTCAAAAATATTTACGGTTTCAAATGCTGCCAACAGTCAGTTATTCATCATGAAGAATTTTGTACTTGCCTGATTTACGTAATCTAGTGACTGTATCATTTACACAAGAAAACTGAAACCTTATGGAGCAAAATCTTGGGTGCTTTCGGTGTCGTGAACTTTGCTCCAGACTCAACGACACTTGAAATTTACCCCGGTTTTACCCCGTGTTCACCATGTTGACAGTTACACAGCTCTTTTAAATTTTTTGTCACTTAAGACCACATACAAGGCAACTGTGGTGGAAAAAGTTCAAGAGTTCGTTCTCAATGCACTTCTATTTTTAACACGATTTTTATAAAAGCACTATTTTAAAAAAAAACATGTTCGATTGAAAGTAGAATAAAGTTAGAAATAAATGTAGAAATGTAGAAAGATTGTAGGAAATAAAATGTAGAAATAATGGTGAAGAAAGTAGAATTAAATGTGAATAAAAGCAATAGGTGTGCTTTTGAAGTGGAAGCCATGCCAAACATTTCATAAGTTGGCACCACAATGATCAAATTGTTGTGTTTTTTTGGGGCAGAAACAGTTGTGGTTGCTTTAATTTGGCTCACATCTTTTTTTAAAGGATATTTTTAGTTTTAAGGCCGCCGCCAATCTCAACTCCAAATTTAAGAAACAATAATGTGATCATATAATCACCATTATAATATTCATTTGTATATCTAATTGTTTATATACTTAGTGTACATTGTACGAAAGTCACATCCATTTGTAAATGTAGGTACAATATCGTGATTCAACTTTTTTTTCATAAATTTCATATCAATGTTTGGACAAATGTACTTGGTCCATTGTACCAAAGTGGAACAGTGTTCGTTTTATAATTGCCAGGATATGAATAAAATTGTAACAATGAGCATTGGCAGTTACTACAGGCTGTATGTTAGGTTAAGCCCTAAATAAGATAGAGTTGTGCTTCATGCCTTAACTTTGGAAATATTTGGTACACTTCTTTAGCTTTACGAAACTGATTATATATTAGATTCCACTTAAGTTCATACTATCCTTACAATATCTTAATTTTTTTTCTATATGTTGTTAGGTAAAAATTTTTTTTAAAAAAAGTGCTTTTGGGATGCAGAATCATTAGAAATTGATGCATTGTTTGTTGTAATTACATTCAAACTTCAAACCCACATTTTATGATATTTTGCATGAATATAAAGTTTACACAAGTATTGACTTGAGTAGAAATTATGTTATGTGCAAATTTAATTCTATGATGAGATTAATAATGGTTATAAAAAGAAACACAGATTTAAGACTGATAGACCAATTTGACCAAGCCAGGAGTTTGGTCACAGGTGCTGAATATCAAGAATACCACCCCCTGGGTAACTCCTGTTTATTTAAGAGCTGAATTTAAAACCTGGTTATAGTGAGGATTAACCAGTCTGATTGAAACCTGTTGCCACATGTATATATTGAGGCCTAAGTCGGAGTTTGTCATTATGCCTACTTGACATTATCTATAGTGTGTGTGTCAGCACAAGCACCATGTCCGCAGAAGCACTGGTGCTTGTAGTGTTGGGCTGCTTTAAATTCTGATCATTGTCACCGATTAACTCACTGTAGAAAAACGGATATATTAGACGAAATAATCGGTCAGAAAATGCACAAGAAGCTGTTAGGTGGAGTGTTGGAAAAAACTTACTAATGAAGATGACAATATTTGCTATCATCAATGAGAAAACTCTACATTTCTAGTATGTTGCGGCCTGCAAAAGTATCGTTGTGATCCATTGAAAGTACACAAGAAGAAGTTGGACAGTAATGTACTACAATTTAATTATCAAATAATGCTTAAAAGTACCATTGTGAGTATGATTTCACCCTGTTAAAGACTATAAGGTACCATGTTTAATCTTCTACAAATGTGATACATGTAAGAATAGAATTGCACTTATTCCAATGTCACTTTCCATATAGAAAATAAAGTATATGCACTTTTTAAGATATTGTTTAATATGTTATTACTTTTTATATCATACAATATGAACCATTGTACATTGTGCCTTTTTCATGATTGAAGCATAAGTGTAGCATCTCATTTTTAATGGGAAAAATTACATTTTTGAAGCCAAAGTAAATTAACCACAAAGTTATTCCTGACCATGAAACACTTTAACTACATGCTTCATTGTTGGTGTCTTGCTTAGGAAATTCTTGACATGGCTTCCACTTCAAAAGCACACTATTGGCTTTTTTACTTACATTTTTTTCATCGACAATGTTTTTTTAAATAGTGGGCTTTTATAAAAAATCGTTTAAAATAGAAGCTGAATTGAGACAACTCTGTGATTTTCTACCACAGTTTGCCTAATGTTAATGTTGTCTTTTTAAAGTGACAAAATTTTAAAAGAGCGTGTTGTAACTGTCAACATTGTGACCACTTGGGGTTTAAACCGGGTAAATTTCAGGTCGTTGAGGTTCTGCGAGCAAAGTTCAGACACCTTATAGCACCCAAGATTTTGCCCTCCAAAAAGGTTTCAGTTTTCTTGTGAAAATTGATCAGTCACTAGATTATTTGTAAATCAGGCAACAAAATTCTCATGATGAATAAACTGACTGTTGGCAGCAATTTGAAAACTCAAATTTTTTTGACTGCATGTTACAAATCACTACTTTGAGGGTACTTATCTTAAAAAGTATTTTAAGTAGAACATTTTTTTTATGTCAGATTCTGATAGCCTCACTAATAGGCACCATTTGTGTGAATTTTTAGAACTCTGTTTGTAAAACTCTGGAATTTAGAGCC
>CM068957.1:70442471-70455123 GCA_035128595.1 Eptatretus atami | reverse complement strand
ACCTTGCCTCCAAAGCCAGTCGCCGACTGGGAATCCTCCGTCGTGCATTGTCCTTCCTCGGCCCAACTGAGCTCCTGACCACTTTCAAAGCTTTCGTCCGCAGCCTGATGGAGTACTGTTCTCCCCTCTGGGCTGGTGCTCCTCAAGACTCCACCTTCTCGGCTTCACGCTGTGGAAACCAAGGCATTTCGGATCATTGTCATCGCCCGCAATGAGGCTGAGTCTTTGGGCCTCTCACTCTCTCACCGCAGGCTGGTCGGTGGTCTTTCTGTCTTCCACCTCTCCTCTCCAGCCTCACCCCCCCCCCCCCTGCTCTCTCTGCGATTTGTCCCCACCTTTCCGCAGGGCGCTAAGGCCACCAACAACCCCCTTCTGGTAAAACCAAAATCACGAATCACTGCTCACCTTCACTCTTTCATTCCTCTTTTTTTCCCGCCTTTGGAATAAACTCCCTCACTCTATTCAATCCATTCTTCCCTCCAGGCCTTCAAAACAGCTGTTCACCACCACCTCTAATCATTCCCCATCCAAATCCTCGATCTTTTCTACCCCCGATAATCCACCCAAGCCCACCTCCTTCAAATTCCCTGCTTTCCTTCCTGAAAGTCTCTGTAATGTCCACTTGCATTCCCCATGTTCTCCCGCCCATCCCTCTCCCTCCACAGATCTCCTAATGTCTCTGTTCCCCACTGTTTTGTCCTTCCCACTCCCGCCCCTCTTGTCTCATGCCCCCCTTGCTGGCGCGTTGTGTTAGCTCTCACACGAGCCTCGACAAGGTACACAAAAAAAAGGAAGAAAAAAAAAAGTCACATCCCTCCCTTCTTCACTTATCCTCACTACAATTCACGGATTGGTGTTTGTTTGTCGTGCTACTCCTTCTACAGATGTGGGCCAATTACAATCCAGACTTGCTACATAGGATCAGCATGACCCCTATTAGTGTATAGGGGTGTTTTTATCTTTGCTGATGGTCTTTTGGGGGGGGGGGGAGAGACGGATGCAAATTCTCTATGAAATGTGCATCATGTAGCACCACCTCCAGATGGGGGAGGGTATTACAAGTCGCCACCATTTACAGTGCAGTATTCCCATCCCTATGTTTTCCAGTGCAGTGAGGTGTTTCAAATTATAAGCAGTAGGTATGTTTTAACTTCATGCACATAACTTCACTTGTTTAAAATATATATAAAAAATTTTTTGCGTATACAGACCTGTCAGTTGCCTATACATCATCCAAATAAAGGTATGCAACAGAAAAATGTGTTGCATGCTTGGAACAAGATCGCCCATAGGGCAGGTACTCTGCTCGTTACGTTTAACTGCACTTATAAGATGGAGTAACAGTAAGCACTTTCTTTTTCAGGGCTGTGAAGAGTGACGTGGGTGCGGTGCCATAGCCTGATCAACCGTCTCCGAACACCTTAACGCAGAAAATTTGTTTTCAATGATGGAGTCTAACACTATTACAGTCATCCAAAGGCATTTCTTTTGATGTGACAAAGTATATCTTGTGCCATTAAGCAAGATATGATAAAGTTGTAAGCACAAGCAATGGCTGTAAAAGGATACGAGAAGCCAGTGACAAACACAATCACCATGTTTCCAAGAGACAAAAACTCATTGAAGGAGATTTTTTTGTTTGTTTGTTAAATCATGTGATGAATGAATGTTATAAAAAGAGCACCATGAAGTCCATTCTGGATAGAATAACAAAAACCAATCTAGCTCAAGGCCAAGAATCAACCTTTTTCCCCAGCATAACAAAACAGATAGAAGCACTCGTTCCAAGGCTGTCCCACCACCCGCCGACTACATATATGACAGCAACAGCATTGCGAGACGTGAATTGTATCATCTGATAACAAATCATGCAAACGAGTGCACACCAAATATCGCATGAATGTATCCAATTGTGCTTTATCGTTTCTTGCTGCAACAAAATTCTTTCAAGATGTTGTCTTTACTTGAACTTTTCAACAATTTCAACATCTCCATTGCAGAAGTTACATTGATCGTCAATACTATTCAAATTGTCTCATTTAACACTCAGCTCATAGCCCTTGCCATTTTTCCGGCATTGATCCAACTCCAGAAAAACCCGATTCCACGCAAGCTTTTCGGTGGACAATTTCAGCACCAAGTCCTTGGAGCGTGACTCGTACTTATACATATACTTAATCATGCACTCATTGTGGTAATATAGATCATCCAAATATATCTACCAAGTCAGGTAATATAGATCTGCTTCAGACACACAATATGAATCGTGAAGGTCAAGTACGAGTGAAGACGGCATCTTGAAAGCATTTTGTTGCAGCAAGAAAAGATAAAGCACAGTTGATCAGGCTGCAGCACCACACCCACATCACTCTTCACAGCCCTGAAAAAAAAATCATACTGTTAATCCATCTCATAAGTGCAGTTAAATGTAATTATGATGCTTCTTTTCGTATCGGCTCTGGGGGGAGTGCGTGGATATGACTCTTTCAGTGTCACCTTTAATTTTATTGTTCTATATGACAAGAAATGTCTAATTTTATATTTTGGAAGCCATTTTGAATGAAATCTTAGAATTATGCTAATTAGGCCAACTCCAAAAATCACAATAATGGTGCCAATCAATTTCTTGGTGTCAAACACCTCCATATAGACACAAATATCAACTTCCTATGGCATTTACTTTTAGAGATATGTTCATTTTCACAAAATGTCCTAGAAGCAGCGACATAGGGATAGAATGTTTTTGGGTTACAACAGGCCCCATCGGCATCATATATGAAAATTTGATTGCTCAGAGCACTTAATGAGGAAACTTTTGGCCAATTTTGGTTACTCCACGTACAATATTGGGTGATTAAGAAGTCAAACATAGAACTACTTTCAAAGTGAAAGCGATTTTTGGCCAAAATTAAGTAAAATATGGTCATTTTGTCCTGTGAACCAAGATTTATGGCAGCGAATCGTGCTCAAAAGTTGTTCGTAGTACCCAAACAATCAAAATGAATTATAATTTATGGGTGCCTAATGATTTATTCAATGAATCGCCAACACTAGTTTTAGCTGCTTGGTGCCGAACCAAAAATCCCAGTTGGGCTCTGCAGAGAAAACGAACTTGACCTGGAGGTATTACCCAAACTTTTTTTTTTGCAAGTATTGGCATGTTGAACAAGAAAATTTTAACTACTGCTCTAAAAGGGTCATGTACAAAAACTCCCCTCCCCCCACCAGCCCCCCCCCCCAAATCAGGACTATATCTACTGTTTCTGCTGCCTCTACCATTCCATGCATCAACGACTGAGTGAAAGACCCCTGCCTTACCATTGTCTTCATCCTCTTCTTTACTTTCAGGCGATGGCGACGCTTGGTCCCATCACGGTCTACTCTGCTGAATAATTCTTCTTCACTTATTTTATCTACACCCTTCATGAGCTTGAACATCTCCATCATATCTCCTCGTAACTATGTCCTTTCTAGTGTATGAAGCCCTGTCTCCTTCAGCCACTCCTCATAGCTGAGTGCAGCTAGGCCCAAAATAAATCCAGTAGCCCTCCACTAAACCCTATTTTAGGGTGGTAGCTATGTCTTTCCTGAGTTGTGGTGACCAAAACTGCACACAATATTCTACATGTGGTCTCTCAATTCCTGAACAATGTTAAAACCACCTCTTTTGATTTACAATTGATCTCCCTCCAAATACAACCTAAAACCCTATTTGCTTTACCTATAGCTGCCTGGCATTGTGCTGGCTGCTTAGCTCCCATATGTTTTACCACCCCCAGATGCTATAATTGTTGTGGGATTGTGATGGAACGTCGAAAGATGTCATGATGGTAATCCAAAAGAGGATTGTGGTGTCCATACTTTCCTACCTTATTTGGTTGTTTTTTTTTTTGAGATTTCATCCCTCTGTTTTTACATTTTTGTTAATGTTTTTTCTTTCTTGTTTCTGCAATTTTTCAAAGTAGTAAAAGGTTTAATGTTTTATATATTCTGGTATGGATTAAATAAATTTACGTTATACAATTTGGCTTATGGTACCACTATGTGGATTACCGGATGACCACACGTGGAAATGTCGATGCAGTTATAGTTTTAAAAATAATAAAGTGCTTCATGTTTTATAAATTTTGGTATTCTGGTAAGGATTAAATCCACCTCTGTTATTAAATCGTTTTAATATTTGTTCCAGTTGATTTGGATGATAGTTTGGACATGTATCACTTTTGGAATGGTTCTGTCGAGTGTCCATTCCCCCCACCCCAACAATCTTGGCCTGGTTGAGTCCACATTTACGTTCAATTTCTTTGCCAAATTAAAACGATTGTTTTATATGTTTTAAATTTTTGGGATGCGTGCACTAGCCCAGAGACAAAGTAACTTCCTCGCGTTGGAATCACAATCATGGCTTCAGCAGTTATGTAGGTAGATTGGGCTACAGTTTTACATTGTTTTTAGAGGAGAAGAAGAAGATGAAGCAGAAGAAAAAGATGAAGAAGAAGAACAACTACAAATTGGTGATTTAGCGATCTCCCGATGTGGTACTTTAGCAATGTATTCTGACATCTTTTAAAAGTCTTGGCAGTTCAGAAAATGCTCAAGAAGAAAAAGTATGGCCTTTAAATGTTTATGACTTCATTCTATCGTTGTTTATGAGCCCATCATTGTGTCCACATTTGAATGGGTGGCCAATTTTCACCCGTATCATCCCTCTATATGGAGTACGACTGCACTCCATGATAAAGGTGTTGATACCTTATTTCACTCCCGGTGGGAGCGGGTGTTACTAATGTGAGAAAGGGGTTACAGAGCTGCTAAACTGAAAATGTTGCATGCTTTGGTTTCAAAATCAGATTTCTATTTTTAACATCCTAAAAGCAACAATTTAAACAACAACTTGGACACTATATTTTCACTCATTTTGCCACTTGAACCTTTTGAACTCCTTGAACACCGTCAGAAGAAAAATAAATAAATAAATAAAAGTTCACATCTTGCTGATTAAAAAAAAAATAAAAAAAAATCCAAACTCACCAGAATTTTTGGCCCTCTTGTTCAAAGGAGCATCCGATTGTCGACTTCCCTTCTTGCCTTTCATGCCAGCTGTAGCCAATTGACCTTGACTAGCCGTGGCTGGTGGATTGACTGCAACTTTGCTTTTTACTTGTTGCTGCTTCTTCTTTGAACCTGCTGTTTCTTCTTTTGCACTTTCCTTCTGAAAAACAAAACATCCAGAACAGACATTGGTCATCGAAAAAAGTCATGAAGCAAATCTTACCCAAACACACTTCTCAAATACCCGAAACCCGAAAAGGGTTACCATCATTAAAAATGAGAGAAAACCTTCCAAATACAATACTGCTTCAAGGTTCAGGTCGTTATATTATTGGAAGATGTGGAAAAAAAGTTGAATGCTGAATTTTTGTGCAGTGAGGGCGTCAACACTGAGCAAGTCGTAAAAAAAAAAAGTGACATGATCACAAGTCAAAAGATTATTGGTAAAACAGAGTTGGTGACATGCAGTTGAAGAGTGATCTTTCATGAAGTTGCTCAAGAAGGAAAACATCAAACCAACCGAGATTAACAGGAGACTGCCCATATAAGATGGTGATGTATGACTTTCATGCAGTTGTTTATATGGTACAGAGTTCCAAGATGGGGGTGAATTGGTGAGAAATATTGTGCATTCTCACATGCAAACAACTATCACTAAAATAAATATTAATGAAGATAGCAATTTTGGAGAATTGCAAGATTACTGTGCATTAAATTTCAGGAGGAAAGTATTGGAAGTGTCATCCACTCTCACTTAAAATTCAATAAGGAGAGTTATGCTCAGTACATTTGGCTCGGCGGCCGTAGGTGTAAAAAATCTACGCCACTAGCAATTATAGCGGCCGCAGTATTCCACGGTCACACAATGTAGCAGTCACATGTTTTTATTTTTCGGGGAGCCGCACGGGGTATTTATAAATTGTGGAGACCGAAAACGTGGGGTGCCGTACGGTCTTTGATTTGATGTCGCACGGTGACCTTAGGGCGTCCTCGCGCGGCCATAGAATTTTAAGGCAGACGCAAGGTAGCCTCAAGGTGCCCGCAAGGCGACCGCAGGGGGCCTAAGGCGAACGTGCGGCCAGACGGACGGTAACGAGTGGTATATATACCAGTTCTTTTCATATGTATATCATATCTCATATAGATTGTGGACCAGGTTATATACAGATTGCTGTATAATATGATAATATTATATATGTGCCTGTATAAACTGTATAATATGCTGTATATATATAATATGAAATGTGATGATGTGTGTGGCAAACACCTATACTCCGATCTCTAGCGGTGCGCACGGACGCACAGTCGACGCAGACTGCCACGGAGGCCGTACGTAGGGGAACCGTGCGTCGACACTGCGTTGCCCGCAGGTAGTCACACAGACCGCAAAGGCCACCGTACGGTGCACAGGACGCCTTAGGACTACCTACGGCGACCATGGAAATAGTGCGCCGCCGTAATTTTTTGGGGGTTGGCAAAATTCATTTTTCATTGATAAGAGCTACGGCAGCCACACGAATAACGCAAGCCCACCGTACGCCCTACGTACGGTCGACGTGGAACACATCACTTCATGGCTACGCTTGTCGAATTGCTACGGCCAACCTAGAAATGAAAAAAGTTATAACTCCGCTATAATTCCACGGAGACCCTACGGCCTGTAAAAGATAGCCATACGCCCTAGGGCCACCCTGAGGCCACCTCAGAAACTCTGCGGCCGCCGCACGTTTCGTCAATTCAGGGGGGGTACGGCCGCCGTATCCTAGCCGTAGAGCAAATGTGACTGAGGTGTTAATGGTGGGTACCAAAGCACCACAGGATTGATCAAAAGGCAAGTTGTGTGGGCAATGCAATAGAGCTTCTGGAATTCCACAAAAGGGAGGGAGATCAGTTCTTGAAGAAGAATGAGACATGAGATGTGACCTGGGTGCAACATTTCATGCCCGAACCAGAAGGGCCTCCATGGAGTGGAGGCACTCCAGGTCCCCACTACTGAAAATAAATAAATAAACAATGTATAATAAAAAATAATAACAATGACCATCAACCGGAAAGCTTATGACAAGAGTGTGTTCAGACCTCAATGATTTAATTCTTGTGAAATTTTGGAGAGTGGGGAAAAACTATCATTGCAGTTCGACAGTGACTTGTCATGCAATCAAGCGAGACAAGTTGTACATATATGACAAGCAGGTGGGATATCTCAATACACAATCTTAATTTACGACAAGGCTCACCATCATACAGTGAATTTGACCACGATCACTATCGGAGTACATAGTTTAAAATTAAATTTCAATAACTTAACCTGTTATATTGTTGCGAATTTGGAAGCTTACTGCACACAACAGCCAGGTCCTATAGATCAGCTATTCGGTAAGTATGTGTTTCTAGTTAGGGTCCGTCCTATGTTTAATGGGTGATTAATTGTACGTGCGCTGAGAGTTATTTTGATAGTTAGGATTTAAATTACCACAACAACAACGACACCTGCCCTCGCTTCCTTCCACCATCATCCACCAGCACCATTGTACGCGTGCGTGTCAGCACATATGTGGGCGGAGTCCAGTGTGCTAAGCGGGGTTTCTCTGGACGTTGGTGTGCTGGCTTCGCCCCAAATATGGGCACAAGCATTACGCTCTGGCTTCGCCCCAAATATTGGGCACAAGCGTTTCGTTCTAGCTTGGCTCCAAATATGGGCATAGAGCGTTCTCTCTGCCAATAAGGGAGTGCGAGCGTGGGACAAGAGAAGCGCGCATGGGCCAAACGAGGGAGTTGTTGAGAGTTGTCTTCTGGTCTTCGGAAGAGTGGTTGTCTTCTGGTCTTCGAGGAACTGTCTTCTGGTCTTCGGCCTTCGGACGTCTGGTGGTCTTCTGAAGCCAGTCGTCGCTTTCCTGGGTCCGCCAACAGAGCGTCTTCTCTTGTGGCTGTGTGCCTGCGAGCCTATCCCGCGAGGATCGCCTGCCTGGGCTTGGAGCGGCATTGTGTGGCGGGTTCGAGTCCTGCCACACCGGATCGTCGAAGACCGCACGAGGCAGAAAGGTCCAAGAACAGGCTCTGACTCCAGCTCGCCTTTCTCGAGCTGGAGCCCCAATAAAGACCTGACGGGTCCGTTTCTTTTTGGTGCACGTGTGTGTGTGTGTGTGTGTGTGTGTGTGTGTGTGTGGTGTGTTTGTGGCGCCAGTCTATTAAGTAAACGGCATAAGTGCTTGTACATAAATTGCTATTCCTTCATTATTCGGTTAACTCTGCCTTCTTGCGTGCTCCCCTGCCCCATTATAAAATAAATATCCCTTTTGTTAAATGTTCCAGCTCGTTTCTGTGTTTCTTTCATTGGCTTGGCACGGTGTGAATTGAGAAATAGCGAGGCGTTCGGGCCGGTAAATTGTCCATTTGGTCCAACGGGCCTCGGTAATCTCCGCTCGGGTTACACACGATTCGGGCTCGGTAACGGCTCGTTCCGCTCGAAGTCCGTCGAGGGTGTGAATTCCCCGGTAGCTTTGTCTGCATGGGTAATTAGGTATATTGAATTTTGGCAATTGACCCTACCAACGCGGTCAAATTATTGGCGATTCATGGTCCAGTAAGGGACCCGTTGTGCCTTTCGGACTTATCCACAAGGCACGACCTCAATTCCGGTGTGTTCGTAGGAGCGACTCTACTGCGCCCTCTACGGTCGTGCTCGCCACCGATACGCGGCCCGACAACATCCCATTGAGCCCACACCAATGTCATCAGGAGATAAAATAAAAATTATTGAACCAATCAACAAATTCAAGATAAGCAAAGTTACATGACATCACCACAAAAACGTACACAATCATGAAGAATATGCAAACAATAAAAACAACATGGCTACCTTCTTTGTAGAGCCAAACTCACCTGCAGATGTTTCTTCCCTCCTTCCACTTTTTGCTTTTCAACCACCTTCTCTTCACAACTACTGCTGCTACTGCTGCTGCTGCTGCTGCTGCTTTCTCCTTTCCCAGACTTTGATTGTGACTTCACTTTCTTATCCTGTGCAGTTGCTAAAGCCAGAGTAACACACGAGTCCACCACACAAGCAAACCAATTGTGTCAAAATGAGATGAAAGATAAATATAAATGACACTTTGCAGGTGTTTCAGTAGAGATGGAAGAATAAAAGAGAGGGGGAAGGGATCAGGGAACGCAATGCAAGCAGAAATCCATTTAAATGGGTCCAAGTGTGACAAGTCTACCTTTGGCATTTGTAGCCTCCTCCTCGCTCTCTGAACTCTCAGAACTACTTGATGGGTCTGCCTGCCGACCACGCTTCACTTGGGCATGTTCCGATACTGAATCTGCTTTTCGTTTGCCCTGTACATGAGATCTGCCACAGGTAAAGGCCACTCAGTCTCAACACAAGGAATGGCTTATTTGTTCAGTAAAGGAAAGGTAAAGCTTTTCCCACACAACCAGAACAGCATATGTCATACACAGAAATGTCGAATGAAAGCAAATATCAACAGTAATAAAAAAAAAACAGCTCGAGACAACAAAAGGCCAATCAATGTACTGTAGACATTGTGACAGTGACGGGTCTTTAAGACCAACGCGCCCACTGGGTGAGGAAGGGACAAGAGGTCGCTGTGTCCGCTCGATAATTTGGGGAGTGGGTCAGCAGTTAAAACCACATGACCGTAGAAAATCGGCCTGTCCGAAGTGGCAGAGAAAACCGTTACACAATTCACCTTTTATGGTGCTTCAATTGTGCGAACCCCAATTTACCTGGCTAACTGATTTAAATGTCAATCCTCTAAGCATGGTTGGGATCCCGTTCCCTTATGACCACACAATTTCTCATTTCAATCAGGATTTATTAACAATTGGGCAGGGAAGAAGAAGGAACATGATCGCACATGCTGTAAAACCAGACTGTACTCAATAATAAACAAGCCCGTGTGCAACAGTAACTCGATGGCTTAATGATCAACCTTACGCACTCATACAGGGTGACGAAATGGGGACAGAGAGAAAGAGAGAGAGAGAGAGAGAGAGAGAGAGAGAGAGAGAGAGAGAGAGAGAGAATAGTGGACATGC
The DNA here is from genome assembly GCA_035128595.1 of Eptatretus atami. Taxonomy (NCBI): domain Eukaryota; kingdom Metazoa; phylum Chordata; class Myxini; order Myxiniformes; family Myxinidae; genus Eptatretus; species Eptatretus atami. Next base: position 70,445,010 of record CM068957.1, on the reverse strand, counting down.
CTGCTTGGTGGTGTTTATCAGGCATAGATTACATACGAGGGATCTTTACAGCAGCTTCGCGTCCCAGTCAGGGAGGGTGAGTGAGAGCGAGAGCGAGAGAACGAAAGAGAGCCTAGTGCTGCGTGACACCATGGCACCACCAGCACGATCGGGATCACCAAAGAACGATGGAACACCAAGGATGGGATGCCAGAAACCAGATTCCCTGCAGCCTGCATTCCTCCTGAGTACTCACTTGTGTAACTCACGCTTCTCCTTTAGAGACTCACTAATTCTGTGCACAACTTGCGGTCGGGGCTTGTGGTAGTTCTGACAGGGTGGAACTGGACCCTCGCTGAGACAACCGATTGGGCGCCGCACGCATCGAGCCAGGCTCGCTGGTTTGTGCTGATTTGCGAGGGGGGGGTGAGGGGAGGCAGTGATTTTCCAATCACACATCGGCTGTGTTCCTGATGCGTGACAGAGCCCCTTATCTGATCGCTTCGTGTGAGTATGGAGGTGGAAAATGGGCCTCAGAAACAGACATTTGGACAGGGAAGTACAAGAGCTTTTGAACACCACTCAACATTTAATTAAAGCAATTACGTCACACTTATGCTGACATGCAAAATGAAATAGCTATTAGAATCTATTCCCCATTTACCCCTAACACCACATGCTTAACAATACATTTCGAGGCTAGTGCAAAGTAAACTCCAGCATATCGACATGTAATCCGAGTGTGTACCTTTTGTCCAGGAATCATCAAAATTAATAAATAAATAAAATCAAAATTTGTCAATACAATATGAAAGTGCTTCCAAATAAACAAGTTTACTCACCTGCCAATGTTAAGTTAGTTTAAAGCAACATTCTAACAAGTGTTCGACTGAAGCGTTAACGCCTCTAATATATTGAATATTGGAAATGACATCTCACACTCTCTCTCTCTCTCTCTCGATATGCGTCGAATGAGCTCGACAGGTTCAGCTGGCCTATTCTGCAGTTTCTAACGAGCGTATCACCATTCCCCACATATGTAATCACCCTTTGATTTGAGCGACTGGAAAGGACTGGCATGTTAAAAAAAAATACTAATAAATATTCAAAATCCTTGTCATTTAAACGTGCCAACTTGACATTGGACAGGTAACTATGAATTTTATTTCCAACTATCCAAAAACTTTTTGTTTGTTTGTTTTTCAATCGAGCATACAATATGATTAGGTAGAAGTGCAAGTGGGATTTGGTGAGAAACTTTTTAAAACCGATCATCCTGTAGTATGCAAAGCAAGTTTTCATACAATTTTCTAAGTGAGGTTAACGGCTGTTTGTTTTCACCATTTTAAATCTCAGGCAAAAACAAATTATATTGAAGTGGTTAGCCTGGAGAAACGCATGTAAAACCTCATACATCGACTTCCTTTTCTTTTCTTGTTCCCCCCCATAACATGGTCTCTTCTGCATGTGCAGACAAATAAATGAGACAACACTGGACAAAACGAAAGGCAAATGCAGCTACTGACGTTTGAGGAAGTAATAACCTCCCAGTACACTGTGTACCGATTACAGGCAATGCCGTCTTTACGATGTCGCTTTTCTCTCCACAACCAACGGGCCAAATAAGGAGTAACTTCCCCTTCTCCCCCCCAATGAAATGCCAACCCAAGGGGTTTATCCATGCTCTTCCCTCTAAATGCTGAGCGTTAAGCAAGGAAGTAGCACATACCATAATTGAAAAAAGCGTTTGGTTGGACTCAGCTGGGGTCTGAACCACCGGCCTTCCACACTCAGTGGTGGACTCTCGAATCATTATGTCACAGAGAAACAAAACTAAGAGGATTCTAACCAATCTCGAAGCTCTCATAACAAAGCAGATGTAGAAAAGCACTTACCTGGACCACACATTGTACATTTCCAGAAGGGTGGGTGCCTTGGGCTCAGGGGTTTTCTACGCATGGGGAGAAGAATTTCAACATGAAAAATCAAGCTAACAGCACATACTTGTACAGCAACACAAATATAACCAGAAGGGCACTCGGTAGAGCGCATACCTCCGCCCCGTAATGCCTGATCCATGAGAACATATCTGGCCAAACACATTTTTTTGAAATATCATGCTATACAGTATATTGTTTTTGGCCCGATCGCTCAATGGTGAAGAATTACATTAGAAATTAAATAATTCTCAGATATTCACCAAAATCTAATCAGTTCGTCCTTGTCACACACCCAACCTGTCCACCAAATTTCATCCGGATCAGTCCACATTTTTTGAGATATCCTGCACACAGACAAAGAAACAGACAGACAGAGACAGGTGAAAACATAACCTCCTTCACCTTCAGTGGCAGAGGTATTGTCACAGTTTTATAAACCACATGCTGAAATTGAAACGCACACAGCACGTAGACGTTTTGAATAGTCATCTCCGTAATGAACGTTAAGAATAGCGCCTTCCTTTTCTGCCTTTTCATTTTGTGCAATTCTGCCTTTTCCTTCCTAGAATAATCTTGAGGGATTGGGTAGGCACTGTACTGTATTTCGTTTCCCTAATCCC
>CM068957.1:70402655-70417674 GCA_035128595.1 Eptatretus atami | reverse complement strand
TTTACTGAAAGATTCCGACAATCCAACACTTCATATTTATGATTTACGAATACGATTCCGACGATCCAAACTAAATAAATAAATAATTGAAGGTGGTGTGTGGGTTGTGGAATTGTTTTCGGTAAATAAATAAATAATTGGAGGTGGTGTGTGGGTGGGGAATTGTTTTTAGTAAATAAATCATTAATTGGAGGTGGTGTGTGGGTTGTGGAATTGTTTTTAGTAAATAAATAAATAATTGAAGGTGGTGTGTGGAATCGTTTTCGGTAAATAAATAAACATATTATTAGAAATCCACAAAGACAGAAATGCCGGTGAATCCTTTTATTTTGGCTATTTATTTTCTATCTTTGGTCAATAACGTTTGGATCGAGGAGATCGAAGTGGAACGACGGTGTAGTTCCTTACAAACACTGTATTACACACCTTAAATGACGGTAAATAGACACCCGATTTTGAAAAGACTACCATTTGAAAATAAAACCTCAATCAAAAATCGGCTCGAGTAAATTTTTCTAAATATCTCGAAGTGTTTAATTCCGAAGTCTCGTTTCTTCTACATTCAAAACTGAAGACAAGTATTGAAAATACTGTACGCGGTTTTTCGGCCGCTGCACAGCAACGGGTGGTTGCTAGGCAACAAATTTACAACGCGCAACATTCCCAGTATATATTCCACCTGTTGGCAAGTTTCATCGAAATCGGTTCGTGTGTTCGTGCTGTGGAGCCTCGCGTTACAGCACACACACACACACACACACACACACACACACACACACACAGCGGAAACCGAAAATAAGGGGATATTCTCATATATAGCGAATCCAATAAACCTTTGTGGCTCTTGGTTATATTTTTCTGTGGCGCACACGACGAGGATGTTGGTTGAACAATGTTACCGTTGACACGATGTGAAGGACTTCCTCTTGCCTATCACTATTATCAAAGGCAAGCGCTGTCGAGACAGACAGATATACGCACATGGGAAGAGGTAGCGTGTCAAACTCAACACTTTCCAGCTTTTCCATACGTAGTGCTGTGGATTTCTTATAAACGAATGTAGGAACAGGCACGAAGACACGCTCTTACAGGACAGGTCAATTTAACTACCAGGCGGCCATATGACGACGGAGTTTGGTCAATTCGCCAGATATTCCCAACGCAGTCAAGGGCACGGATGGAAAACAAGTGAAGATGGCAGCCTCGTCATTCAGTGGATGACAGGATCCCCCCGGCTCCCGAAGTTGTTGTCACTTTGATGTCGTGCACTCGCTCCTTGTCGGCCAAGTGACTGCTCATGCATCATCAATGGCTTGAAAAGGTACGGCACCATGCAAGCTGCTGCACACTTGCTCCAACATGGCCAGTGATGATGATGAACCAGACCATGACCAGCAGGACTCGTCAGACGATGGTGACGAATGAAAGGACACCTACATCAGGATGCGAGTAATTACCTGACACGTGAAGAAGAGCATTAAAGCTTCTAATTGCCTTATATCTGCATCTGTACTAATAAAAGTGTGTGCGTGTGCGTGTGCGCGTGTGCGTGTGCGTGTGCGTGTTTTTAACAAACCATGCGGTCAAACATGTTCTCAAAGACCTTTTCATGTATATTGGTCGACTCTAACGAATTCAGCGTTTACAACAATATATTCAATCACTGAACACACACCTCGCTCGTTGTACCCGCCTGGGATCGATCACAACCATTGGAAAAAATATTAACAATAAATAATCAAGCGTGGGGGTTCAAACCCCCGTGATCCAACATTCACATGTGACGCGGTAACCCGTATAGTTTGCCAACGGTGTCAGACGTTCCGATTTCGAGCTCGAAACACGTGGCTACAACACGTGACCACGTTTGGAAACTCGACGCCCGTCCACGGCTCTTTACACCGCCGGAGAGGACGACGGGACTCGGCCCTGTGAAACATACCAGGTTGGTCTTTTTAACGAAAGCCGCAGCCGCTTCGGAAAACCTGTTTTCCCGCAGAAATCGCAACACAAAAGGAAACAGATCACTGGGCACGCCATTTACAGGCGCATCCATGTTGACCAGCAATGACGGAAACGGAAACAGCGGATATTTAAATAACTTTTTGGTACATTTTTTAACTTCGGCCATAGAAATATCGAGACGATACCGTTTTAATGTGAGCACGACTTGTAAATCTGCAGTGGAGGGGAGAGAAAGAAAAACGAGACAGAAACCGTGAAAAGTACACGAAACCACCGACTATATTCTACCGTCGTTACACCACCTCAGGTGAACCTACTTATAAAGAGTGCGTTTGTGTATATATACCAGAAAAAAAAACATTTATAAAAAAGAGTAAAAACATAGAGGGAAGATATCTAAAAAGAAACAACCAAACAACATAGCAATGACACCACAATCTGCTTACGGATTACCATGACGACATCGTTTGACATTTTTAATTTGTTGTGGGATTGCGATGGATGAAGAAGAACATTGCAGAAGAAGAAGAAAAAGAAGACTACCAATGAAGAATGACACCACATTATGATGCCACAATAGGACAGAACAATCTGCTTACAGATTACCATGACGACATCTTTTGACGTTTTACTTTTGTTATTTTTATCTTGCCAAAACGAAGTTTTTGCAAGATATGTTAGTCAGTCTGTATGTTTTTTGTTTGTTTGTTTTGTGTTGTTTTGTTTGTTTGTTTTGTTTGTCATATTGTATCTTAACAGAAAAAAAAATTTCCTGCAGACCACAAGTTTTCTTGGAAATTTTTAGAACTTCGGCATATCAGAGGGCCTAGGAAAGGTCACTTTTCAGGCATAAAATTTGAGGTTCCTAAGGTCAAAGGTTCCAAAGGTCACCTGTCGCAAACTTCAGGGGAATCGACAAAACCCTGTATTTTTTGAGTAATTTTGATCTGGAATCGTCTCACAACTTCATGGGAGATATTCATTGGTCTGGCCTGCACTGATTAATTTTGGTGGCGAATTGGCCTTGCCTTCATTGTGTTTTTTTTTGTTGTTTTTTTTTTTTTTTTTTTTATCTGTAATCACCGTATAAAAATTTCTGCAGAGCAACAAGTTATATGGAATATTTTGTTAACTCGTATTCAGGGCCTAATAGAGGTCCCTTTCAGCGCAATAAATTTTGAAAGGTCAAGGTCAAAGGTCAAGGTCACTTCTGTCGAATCAGGGGAGTCGACGAAAACCCTTATTTTTTTGAGATAATTTTGATCGGATCGTCTTCAAACTTCATGGGAATATAGTCATGGTCTGGCCTCAGCTGATTAATTTTTGGTGGCGATTGGCCTTGACCTTCATGTGTTTTTTTTTGTTGTTGTTTTATTTTTTATCTGGTATCACGTATAAATCACTCCTGCAGAGGCACAGTTATCATTGGAAATTTTGTAACTTCGCATATCAGGGCCTATAGAGGTCCCTTTCAGCGACATAAAATTTTGAGAGGTCAATGGTCAAAGGTCAAGGTCACTTTGTCCAAATTCAGGGGAAGTCGACGAAACCCTTATTTTTTGTGTAATTTTGATCGGATCTCTTTCAAACTTCATGGGATATAGTTCATGGTCTGGCATTCGCTGATTAATTTTTGGTGGCGATTGCCTTGACCTTCATGGTTAGCGCTAAGGTCAAACATATTGACCCAAGGTCAAATTTTCAAGTTTTAGGAACCATATCGTGTAGTACCTCAAATAGAACACCTCGATGAATGCTTTCTAGAATTATATCAGCTTGAGACATTATGACGTGATTTGGTGACGTTTTGAGGCGACAACATATTTATCATGGTTACTCTGTTAGAACGATTCTCATCGGATCTCTCGTAGGCGATATTCCATCAAGGGATGACGTCCCATGGATGGATAGCCAGCATCTGTTTCACCCTCATTGTGACCTTAAGAAGTCACACGTGGTCACCTTTTGGCAAGATACGGATCACCCTACGGGTGACATTGGTTTATTTAGAGATTTCATCCCTCTGCTTTTACATTTTATTACCTCCGCTACTGAAGGTGAAGGAGGTTATGTTTTCACCCCCTTTCTATCTGTTTGTATGTTTGTTACTTGCAAAAATCGAAGGTTTTTTCCAAGTATATTGATTGGGTCGTCGATTTTGTTATTCTGTCTGTCTGTCTGTTTATCGCCTACAGGTCACAATTTTAAACCGATCTTCACAAAACTTCACCACATGGTCGAGTTTTTCATGAGGAAAAGGCCATTGTTTTTGAGGTCAAAAGGTCAACAACTGTGGTGGTATTTCTAAAATCCTCAATTTTCATCCGATTGACTTAGAATTTGAAGAGGATTTATATTTCAGGTCACTGAATTCAACAAGCCAATTACTTTTGAGGTCATCATGGACCAAAAGGTCCACAGAGGCCCAAGGTCAACAACTAACTGGTGGTATTTCTAAAATCCTCAATTTTCATCGAATTGATTTGAAATTTGAAGAAGATTTCTACTTCAGTTCACTGAATTCAACCAGTGGATTATTTTGGAGGTCCACATAGGCCAAAAGGTTAACATAGTTCAAATTTCTAAAATTGGCAATTTTCATCTGATTCACTTGAAATTTGAAGAGGAGTTGCATATTTGGTTATTGAATTCAACCACCAATTATTTTTGAGGTGAAATTTGTTTTATGGATTTTGCAAGTATCGGGCTCTCCATGACGACTTCTTGTTTGTTTGTCTGTTTTTGTTTGTGTGCAGGATATCTCAAAAAGTTGTGGACGGATCTAGATGAAATTTTGTGGGCAGGTTCGGTGTGTGACAAGGATGAACTGATTAGGTTTTGGAAAAGATCCAGATCCAGCTACTTGAATTTTTTAAGTGATTCTGCACCATTGAGAGATAGGGCCAAAAACGATATAGTACTGTATCGCATGATATTTACCTCCACCACCGAAGGTGAAGGAGGTTATGTTTTCACCCTTTTCTGTCTGTTTGTGTGCATCATCATCATCATCGTTTTATGGCCGTTTCCACGCTTGCATATTTAAGCCGTGGTTCACCTAATGGCTGCTTTCCAGGCTGCACGATCCCTTGCTCGCTCTCTTGGTAGGCCTTTCACTCGAAGATCATCTCTCAGCAACACATCCCATCAGTGCTGGATTAACCATTAGGCAGACAAGGCATGTGCCTTAGGGCCAGCCAAAAATTCGGGGCAAAAATTATTTTCACATTAAATATTTGTCTTTTTTTGTATTAAATATTTTGTTCTTGAATCAGTTCATCTTTTGTCTGGGGTCCATTTCCATGAGCCCGAGATCTAATTTAAAATTTTCAGGCCATTCTCTAAAATTTCAAAATGTGCCTTAGGGCCAGCCGAGGCTTAATCCGGCACTGCATCCCATGTTTTCCTCGGACGGCCTCTAGCTCTCCTTCCATTCATATTCATATTTATACAACTCTTTACACAACTACCTGACCACATCCTTTCCACATGTCCAAACCATCTCAACCTACCCCTACGCATAACCTCACTAATGCTTTCTATACCTAACCTATTAGTCCGGGAGCAAAAGGCAGATATTTTAGCGAACCTGGTTTTGCCGGATAAAGTTTTTTTCTATGCTGTTTCTTGTAGCCTAGGGGTAGCTTTCATTTGATTCAGGGGGGTGACCGTCGTAACCCTTGGGCAATTTCTTATATTAACCCTTTTATGCCAGTTACACCCAAATGCGCCAAAGTACTATTTTTTGCGATATCTTGTAAATAGCTTTGACCAAAAGTCATCACATTTATTTTTCATCATTATTATTCACAAGGCAAGTATTTTACAGCTGATTTGGACACAATTTGCCCAAACTTGTGATTATTAACCCTTTCCTGGCATTCCTAGGGATCATATATCCCAAACGTAGGCCTACATTTCTGCTTTGATCTGTTTATCACCCATGCTATTAGATGATAGTATTGGCTGAGAGACTTCATTAGTTAGTTAAACTGACAAAGGGGCACCATTGCATTGTTTCAGATATTAGAAGCACATGGCTGGGCACCACTAACACTCTGCTGTGCAGTTTGTCATGGAATAGGCTACCAGACTTCCAGTTGTCAAGCTTTATATGAAGTAGTTAGTAAAATAGAATCTCCAGATTAAAATACTAGACAAATTCAGATTGTATAAATTTAGTTTTTACAATGACAGTTATCAAAATGGCATGCACAGTTGTTGTGGGTGCTGCCCTCTTTTAGCAGGGAACCGTACTAATAAATTGAACTTTGTCGGTACTAGTATTCAGGCACAGTGTAAAATGCTTTTCCCAGGTTAGAATCTAATTTTGACTTATTTATTTTCAGGGTTGACATTTTTATGGAGTTCCAATCAGGAAAGATGTTTCTTCCAGTGAAGTTTCACTGTGAAACGAACACCATTAATCACCGCAACGCTGTTCGATAAAGTAATGATCAGTGTAGCAAGATCTATGGTGATGGGAAGCATTTTGACCTTCAGGAAGCAGTGAACCAGAATAGTGAACTTACTATAAAATGCCATAAAACATGTGTGTCTACATATACAAGCAGTAGACAAACAGATCGTTACAAACGGCAGAATGACAGAGAAGCAGACCTTGCAATACCTCGGAAAGTCACAAGACAGTCCTGTCAAAACCTGGTGGTGAAACGTTCAACTTCAGACAGCACTGTCTATTCTGTGGGATCATTGTGACATTGAAAAGGACAAAAGGCACCCATCTAGGTGGAGAGCAGCATATTTATGTCGAGAATTGACACCAAACAGTCTTTACTGGAGATATGTGAAAAGAGAAATGATGCTGCTGCAGCGAGTGTTCGACTTCGTGTTGAAGAGGCAGTCAGAGGTCTGCCTTGCACAATTTTCTGTGCCTGTTATGCAGTTGGCTGCTCACGTGTGCAGTAGCAAGGTTTGAGGAGATTGGGAGCAACTAGTAGTAGCAGATTATTTGTTTGTTTCACGAATTTAATTGATCTTACGGTAGGTCAAACTAAACACATTGAGTGTCTAACCCAGTCTATTTTGCATCAATGTCAGCAGGTCGGAAAGCAAGAGATGACATTAAAATCCCATGCATAATTTTGGAGTGGTTTTTGTGCAATAATGCGTCAAAGACCCTGTTGTCTATAGATGTTCAAGATGTTTGTGCTGGGTAAAATAGTCAGGAAAGGGTTAATATTGAGTATTAAGTCATTATTCTATCTTTTAAGTTGTTTTTGGTTACATTATTTGTGAATAAAGTAAGGATGAGGTGGTTATTGTGCAATCATATGTTGTCTGTGTTCAAATTTTATGTCCTCGGTTAAAATAGGCCGGAAAGGGTTAATACTGAGTAATTCACAATTGTTTTATATCTTAAGTTGTTTTTGGTTACATAATTTGTGAATAAACATCGACAAAAGCAAATGCAATGATGTTGGTTGGGTTCATTGCAATAAATAGTGAAAAAACTGATTTTTTTCATTATTTATGCGTTTACCGGCACAAAAGGGTTAATATAGCAAATTGCCCAAGGGTTGCAAACGGTCACCCCCCTGAATCATGAAGAGCTTCCCCAAGGCTATAAGAAACAGCAAAAAAAAACTTTATCCAGCAAAACCAAGTTCACCCCCACTGCTCCTGGACTATATCTCTTAATTCCAGATTTGATTTCCTATCTTTCACATCACATATGTATATATACATACATATATATATACATACTTATATATATACATATATATATACATACATACATACATACATACAACAGGCTTGTATTGTTGATGAGAAAGGTAGATGGGGAGTCACGATTTGGTCTTTTGTTTACAGATGTTCAGCAAACACTTGTCCTGCCTCACAGTAATGCCGAATAGAAGAGGAAAGTATCTTTTCACAAGTTCGCAAGAACAAGATTGATTGCTGAAGGCAATTGTCAAATGAGATCACGTGCTCTGCTCGCGTGCTAAACCAACTCCTTCTGGAAAACATCGGGTCATAAGTTTGATCCTCTGAGAGATCTCGTCAGAAAGGCCAAGAAAGCCTGAGGTGAATACAATGCCGAGCACAGTCACATGAAGAGACTCGTCCGTCAGGTCGTGGCCATGTCAGTTTGATTGATCTCTGCAAGTTTGGTGCTTAACGATTGTTGAGATGAGTCTATACTTAGACTGCAATGGTAAGTAAACATTTGAGATGGGTTCAAAACAGCTGCAAGACCACCTCGTCATTAAATGACTGTCTCGGTATTCTGGTGTATTTTGTGTCACTAACATCTCAAAAAGCGTTTTTACCACGTTTGGTAAAAATAAATAAATAAAATAATAATCCGCTTTGGACTCCCACCAACTCATTTTTCATCACCTCCAGCTTGCCATGTGTGGAACATCCATCGATCGACGGGGATAGTCTCGATCTCTGTCAGGAGTTTCGGCATTTCAGAAATCATGTTAGTTTTGTCTTGTCTGGGAGGGTCACAGATATACCAAAGCCTCATCAAGCAGGATGGCTCGAAACGTGGATCGGCGAACAAGGTCGTCAAATCTACCAAACTCTAGCTTGTGAGGAAGGAGAGAAAGAAGGCCCGGAGAAAGTGCTCGACAAATTTCAGAACTATGTGCAGCCCAGAAAAAGAGTTTCCAGATACCGCTTGAAGCAAAGGTGGGTCTACACTCTTCGCCCAAGCAGTAATATTGCCACTTGTGACAAGTGGGCAAAGACTGTCTCAGTGCTGGGTCAGCCAACTCGGTTCCAGATCGACATAGGTGCTAGGTGCACCACGCTAAAACTCAGCAACTATCAATCAATTCAGCACCTTGCAGGTGATTGACAAACATCGCAGAATGTTCTGAAAACTTTTTCGAATCGCATTATTCATCCTGTAGGTACAGTGACACTCCCTCTCTCTCTCACATGGGCAAGACTACTGAGGCCAGTTTTGAGGTCATTGACCTTGATCAGGAGTATGTAATAACAGGTGCAATGTCTGAAACCCTAGGCCTCATTATCAAGCTTGACAAGTTGTCTCTGGTTCAGCCTCCAGTCCATGGGCCTCAGCAAGTAGTGGTGTCTGAGTTTCCAGAAGTTGGCAAGACAACTGGAACTCTTCCTGGAACTTATCGGATCAAGCTTGTAGAAGGGTCACAGGGAGTAGTTCACCCTCCTCACAGACAACCTGCAGCATTGAAGGAGAAGATAGTTGATAAGCTAAAAGAGATGGTTTCCGAAGGTCACATCACAAAGGTAGAATGCCCGGCTGAGTGGGTGAGTTCCATGGTAGTAGCTTTTCGCAATGGCAAAGTCCGCATCTGTATAGATCCCAAGGACTTGAGCAAGTGCATAAAGCATGAGCACTACCCGATGAGAACTGTTCAGGAAGTCTTAGCTCAAATCCCTGGAGCTAAGGTTTTTTTCAGTGCTTGTTGCCCGCAGCAGATTTATGCAAATCTGTCTTGACAAGCCATCCACATTCTTGACCACAATCAATACACCTGTCGGGAGATACCGCTGGTTGCATTTTCCCTATGGTTTGAAGTGCTCTCCTGAGATATTCCAAGGACTTATGGAAGGGACTGAATGGGCAACAGCAGTGATGGATGACATCCTAGTTGTCGGTTGCGACATCAGACACCATGACTATGTCTTGAAGCGAGTTATGCAGTGGGCTGCAAGTTATAACCTGCAGATAAACCTTAGGAAGTGCCAGATCCGAAAATCTTCAGTCCCTTACATAGGCCACCTACCCACAGCAGAAGAAGTGCAGCTAGATCCACTCAAGACAGAAGCAGTTGAGAGAGGTTTTAGTATTTCGAGTATTTAGAGAGGTATATCCCCAACCTAAGCGACATGAGCAAACCTCTACGTGATCTCTGCAAAACTGATGTGGAATTCAGTTGGCAGTTAGCTCAGGAGTGATTGTTTGAAAAACTGAAGCATACATGTATTTCTACCCTGGTCCTCCAGTACTACAATGCAAGTCAGCCAGTCGAAATTCAAGCTGATGCCAGCCAGAATGCCATGGGAGCCTGTTTGCTCCAGAACGGCAACCCCGGAGCATTCACATCACGCAGCCGAACTAACACCGAGTGTTGCTACGCAATCATTGAGAAGGATATGCTCTCAATAATCCATGCAACAGAGGCGTTTCACTTCTACATATTTGGGAAATGAGCAGTAGTATCCAATGACCATAAGCCTCTCGAGGAAATCTTCAAGAAACCTCGCCTATCTTCTCCCATGGATTTACAATGCATGCTGCTCAAGCTTCAGTGGTATGATTTGGAGGTTAAGTATTGCCGTGGTTCTGAGCTAGTGCTTCCAGACACATTGTCCCGTGCACCTCTACTAGACACCCGCTCGGAAGCTGGCAAGGACCTTGAGTCTGTCAACATTTTCCAGTTCTTTGCAATCACGAATGAGAAATACCTTGAAATCCAAGAAGTTACTCTGAGTGAATTGAGCCTTCTCTGCAATGTAATTAGGGAGGGATGGCCTGACTCCCGAAAGGAGGTCCCAGGACCAGTCCGTCCTTACTTTGATTCCAAAACGCAGTTGGTAGTCTCAGACGGTATTGTCTGCAAAGGTATGCGGCTTGTCATCCCACCAAGCCTCAGGCGCAAAATGCTTAAGTTGATTTATGAATCTCACTTGGGAATGACCAAGTGCAAACAGCATACTCATGAAGTAATGTACTGGCCCTCAATGAACTCTGACATAGGAGAAACGGTCCAGAATTGTTTCAAGTGTGCTGATTATCAAAGAGCTCAGCAATGGGAGCCCCTCTTGCCAACTTATACACCTGATCTTCCATTTATCGAAGTTGCGAGTGACATTTTTGATTTTGAATTAAAGCAGTACTTGCTCAGAATGAAGTTCCAGAATGAACTTCCTTCCTGCAGAATGAAGAATCTACATATTTAATCATCTCATCACCGACAAAAATAGTCTCCCATACCTAATGTAGACCAATCTTTATTGCTGCATATTCACCACTTCTTACACCCGCTGCACTGTCACCACTGCCTGCATCTGCTGCACCGTCACCACTGTCTGCACCTGTTGCACCGTCACCACTGCCTGCACCCGCTGCACCATCACCACTGCCTGCTCCCGCTGCACCGTCACCACTGCCTTCACCCGCTGCACCGTCACCACTGCCTGCTCCCACTGCACCGGCACCAATGCCTGCTCCCGCTGTAGAAGTAAAATAATTAATTCCATCTTGTGAAATGTGACTAATATGCTACACCAACAATTTTTGGAAATACATGGTGATATAAAGTTCTGTAGATCACATGTCTATCGCAAAGCATTGGTGTTTCTGTATTGATCATGCTGAAACAATTTTTTTTTCATTTTGGAATAAGTGCTCTTTGTCCACAAATTATGTAGTGTTTCTTTTTATTTGCTTTCAAATGCTTTTAAACAATATGGAAGTATGAAATCTGTTGTAAAGCATTGGGTAACGTCATTTTGTCACAATATAAGGAATGGTTCGCCAGAAAACATCGTGAGTAAAGGCACTGAGACTGAGAGGAGATAAAGATTAAAAAAGCCTGCAGCATAGAACATGCTTATTAGGTCACTCACAATGAGAAAGTCAGATGGAATCATGGAATGGCCAGCACAGTCTCCAGACTTAAACCCCATCGAGCTGGCTTGGGATTAACTGGACAGAAGGGTGAAAGCAAAGCAACCTACAAGTGCAACACATTTGTGGGAACTTCTGCAACAGTGTTGGGAAGAACTTTCAGAACAATATTTGATTTCCATTATAGAAAGAATGCCACGAGTATGTTCGGCTGTTACATCTGCAAAAGGTGGCTACTTTGATGAGTCAAAAATTTGGATTAAATTTCGTTCAACAAAATGATTCCATGATTTCTTTTTTATCTGCAATTGTTTATTTGTTCTATGCTTTAATTTCAGAGTACATTGAAACATTAAGCTGCTTAAATTTCAGTAAAAACTGGAAAAATGGGGGTGTTCGAAAACTTTTGACCGGTAGTGCATGTCACTTAGTTTCTTGGCATGGGTTACGAACGTCATAAATTGAATTCTTCTCACATCGGGTCATATAATCAGAGACTGTATATGAAGTTTCGGATTTTTTAGATAAGAATTTCATTTAAAACATTATGGCTGAATACCAATTCTCCAATGATGTCATCATTGTCATCCTATATACCACATGGGGAGTTGATGACATCTGTGAAGTTTCAATATTTTTTGCTTTGTGGTTTTGTAAAAAATGATGTCAACTTTTTTCTCTAATCCAATATGGCTGCCATGCCATGTGACCCATGAAGTCATAAATTTAAATCTTCACTCACATCGGGTCATATAGATCAGATACTGTGTATGAAGTTTCAGATTTTTTTGGAAAATTATTTCAATTCAACCAATTATGGCTGGAATCAGGGCCGGATTTTCCAATAGGCAACATAGGCCATTGGCCTAGGGCCCACCAGTAACTGGGGGCCCACCGGGGACTTGTGGGTTCTCTGATCGGCCAAGAAGTAGGCGAGTAGGCCCTATAGTAAAATGAATAAAATAAAATAAGGTAACGAAAAATATAACAGTACATTTTTAAATGCCTGTTTCCCACCATCTATCTATCTATCTATCTATCTATCTGTATATCTATTTATCTGTATATCTATCTATCTATCTGTAGATTATATACATTACGTGTTGTATTTAGTGGACTTCAAATTGTTTAATACGTGTGTTTTTGTGTTCTTATTTTGTGATACTTGGGTATCTCTTATACTAGACTTGAACTAATTTATTATTACTTTATGCTTACCTGATTTATTATCTGACCTCCGACAATCCCTTGACACAAACAGTATCATTGACAAATTTTCCAGAGAAAAAAGCAGGAAAATGTCATTTTGAACTTCACATAGTTGTGCTTGCAAAATTTATTTATGGCTTCAGTTTCATTGTATTTTTCCATTATTCCTATGTGTAAGATGTACATGATATGGAAATTGATTTACTTTGATGAACTTTGATGTACTTGATATGGAACTAATTTGATTAAAATTATTGATGTGTTACATTATTAGCAATGAAATTAGTTAACAAAAACAAAAGTTAGCAATGAAATATTCTCCATTGGGGAGTCCCTCCTATGTTTAAAGTTTTGCATCAATCGGAGAGGCGGTTGCAGAGAAAACCATTTTAAAGAGAAAATATATAGACGTGTAAAGCGGCATCAGTTTGCCTTTCTTGTGGTATATATATATATATATATATAATTTACTATTAAATATTATATATATATATATATATATATATATATATATATATATATATATGTTGGATCTATATGTAAATATGTTGGATCTATATGTAAATATGTTGGATCTCAGGTTTCCGGTTCCGGTTGCAACGGGAAGTGAGGAGCGGGAGAAAAATGAGTTCACGTTGTCGTGAATAAAGTATTGACACGGATTCCGACGGCCTCGGACATGTTTTCCTTTATGTACTAAAGCCGCACATGCAGACGGACACGCACACGTATTGCAATAATCTCGCATCCCCTTCAGGGCGAGACTATTAAAGCGTGACTGACGGGCACAGAAGTACACAAAATTATACTGTATATAGTAATACTGTACTTCCTGAGGGTTGATAGGGTGGTCTAGAAGTATGCACACTTTCCTCTCAGCCGTGTCGCCTCAGTTTGAATGTTAAACCAGCTTATGGATTGTCATCCTGGTGTTTATCAATGTGTGTGCCGTCCCTCAGATGGACGTTAAACGGTGTATCCCATCTTATGGATTATAGTGTATAATTTTTTTTTGGCCTGTTTTACGTATTTTGTTCTCCCATTTTTCTCATCATTGATTCTTCCTTTGAAATTGTTTCTCGAATTGTGTTTTAACCTCCGTTGCGGTGTAGCGGACGTGCAATCGCTGGAGGTGTACGACATTGAGTTTTTTATTTTTTTTTGAACAACGTGTGATATTTCACATTGTCTTTATAAACTGGGTGCTTATCAGTGTTATTGAAGCTGAAGTGAATTAAATTTGAAAACGTTGACGAAATCCAAAGCCTGATCGCATAATATTCCACGGTCATTTTCGACGTACAGTACCAGATTTCACGTTTCCGGTATCGACGGAGCCGTTGCTGTTGCACCTTTAGACGAGCACCTTGTTGTCATTTACTGAGCAGCCGCTTCAATGGAGACCCATCCTGAGATGACATCGATGTACGACCAGGCTCTGCTCGCCGTGTTGCAACACGAAGAGCGGATTGAAAAATTTCTGCACGTCATGTTCGGCTTTCTGTACCGCCGTACGGATTTCTACCGCATCATGGTCACCTCGGCGGATAAGCTGGGATTCCCTCCCGGAGTGGCTGAGAAGATCGTAAAGAAGGTAAAGATCGGACACTCGGATGTACCTCATACTATTGATTTATATCCCGCTGTGGACGTTTCATCTTGTGCTGGGAGGGGTGGGGTTGGGGTGGGGGTTGAGGTGGGGGTTGGGTGGGGTTGAGGTGGGGTTGGGTGGTGGTGGGGGTTGGGTGCGGGTTAGACTGTTAAACTGAGAAAATTAAAATTAAGAAAGGGAAGAGTATGGAAGATGATAAGGGAGAGCGAAGGGAGGTTTGAATCCCAACGCTGCTATAAACTCACGCTGGTGTTTCGCAGGTAGGGTGAGGCATGTTTCGTCCCTCAGATGGATGTTAAATCCTCCCATCTGCCGGAGGACGAAACGGTGAAGATCCCACAGTATCTTTCATGAAGAGTAGGCCAGTTATCGCCGGCACCTTGACCAACTTCCTGTCCTGCCTACGACCGGGAAGGCAAAGGTAAATCGTCCAGTGTAATCCTTGCCATGGGGCTGCTTTTGGGTAGCATTCGATCTGCCTCGGGCAGAGCAGAAAGAAGAATGGAGGTGAGGTGTACATGGTCATAATGAGGAAAAGTTTGGGTAGAGATGGGAGTAAGAGCATGTGAGGAATCAGAATTGTGCCATATATATATAGTAACCATTCCATCCATTGGGACCATACTCTGTGCAGAGCGTTG
>CM068957.1:70391690-70402494 GCA_035128595.1 Eptatretus atami | reverse complement strand
AACTCAGGATTCTAGGATCCCAAGCCCACCACCCTAACCAGTAAGCCAACACCATACATCCATTCCATCCATTGGGACCATACTCTGTGCAGAGCATTGGTGCTGCCGAAGCAGTCTCCTTTGCTATTGGGCACAATCCTGGACGTGTCGTCACTCCGACACAGGATACCAGCAAGCTGGCACTCATTTTGCTGACCTCAGAAGAATGACAGGCAGAGTCAACCCCACCTGGTATTAATTCAACAGCCAAGTGGGATTTGAACTCAGGATCCTAGGATCCCAAGCCTACCACTTTAGCCATTAAGCCAACACAATCCATCCATTCATCCATCCATCCATTGGGATCATACTCGGTGCAGAGCATTGGTGCTGACTCGGCAGTCTCCTGGGCTATTGGGCACAATCCTGGACAAGTCGCCACTCTGACACAGGATACTCGAATGGCTCAATCATCCCAGCAAGCTGGTGCTCATTTTGCCGACCTCGGAAGGATAACAGGCTGAGTGAACCCCACCTGGTATTAATTCAATGGCCGAGTGGGGTTTGAATTCAGGACCCTAGAATCCGAAACCCACCACCCAAACCATTAAGCCAACACCAGGCATATATATATATATATATATATATATATATATATATATATATATATATATATATATATATATAATAACATACATAATAAATAGAGGGCACTTTATCACAGTTTTATCAGTGGAGTGATTGGATGGACTCATCCAGAGTAATGTCGCGACCACCAAAGCAACCCAAAGTAAAGTTGTTAGGGTTAGATTTTGGAGCAGAGGTGAGTATTGCCCGTCAGTGTCTGCTTACGCAGACCGTCTAACTTGGAGGTCTACGGTTTCCACAAGTAGCCAAACAATCTGTACACGTTGCTGTGGGTGGACAGCGCTTGCTTTTTCTTCTCCATGCACTAATAGTGGGAGTCTCTGTTACAATTTAATTTTCCTCAAGTCCATTTAAAATGGCCAAACCAGGCAGTCTTTCCCATCTGTGGGAATTTGAAAAGCAGGAAGACTGTTCTTACAAATAATGATTTATTTAAAATAAATGATGGCGTCAAAACTACCAAGCTCAGGAAGGATCTGGTGCAAAAGACAACAAATGGGGGCAGGGAAAGACACAAACCTATTATACAGTTTAAATTAAATCCCCATACTGGCACCAATACCGGATTTACACGACCAATGGGGACAGGTGAGGACTTCAGCAAATAAACTGGCAAGCAAATCTCTGCTTGCTACTGCAAATCCTGGTGGTCTGGCATCTCTGCACCGCACCGTTACAGCAGGGCCAGATGAATCAGTAACCAATGGACAGCAGGCCAGAGTGCCCTCATGTTGCCAAGCAGAATCCTGGGCAGAGGATCTATGGTCGAGGGAGTTCGTGGGCCAAACACATTGACGCATGAGCCTTTTCAAGGCAAGGACCACCCTCTAGCACACGGCTGGTCTTGTGATTGTCTGTTCCACTGCCCAGGAACAGCGTCTCCCCATTGGCCTGCCAACTCTGTGTTTTTCCATAAGGAGTATAAGGACCATGCTATCTTAATACATTCTAGCTATGGATCCCACCCACCTTCCATGTAATATGTTAATAATAATGGAATAGAAGTAATCTAGTGGTAGAAGAGAACCAGAGCAATGCCATTTGGCATTTACCAATGAAATCAGTTTGTGAATAAAATTAGCATTCAGGTAAACGCCAACAGCACCGGATATATTTTTATTTACGACAAAACGTAGATCTTTTCTCAGACTATGCAGACCCCTAGCTTTTAACATGCATAAAGCAGGCAGGGTGCAAATCAAATTAAGAAGGGGGAAAGTAACCACGAGTGTGAATGGTTCCAGATATGCTTAAATTTTATTTTCACATATGAGTTGTGCTGTGCCCTTCCCCAGCTTCCAAATACACCACTGACAAGATTTCAAGGCAGGAAGCTAAATGTTGGATTGCAAAGGGTGCGGTGGGGGGGGGAACCAGGCAGTTTAGAAAGGAAAGCTTTATTCAGTTGATTTTGCATGCACTCAGGCTATTTCTCATTTTCAGGGGCAGGGCACCTTTCAATAGCCTTTCCATGGGGGTAGGAAACCTTGAAAAAGGGGGCAGCACACATTTTAAGATGGGCACAGTAGAGCGTCCATCTGATTCATTCCAGCTAGGGATCTCGTGTATATTTGTGATTATAACACATGTTCCAAAACTGTTGATGCAAAAAGAATGCTTAGAAAGTGCTGCGCTAAAAATGCTGTGATTATTGAAAATTTTGGTGAGATGAGCAATTTCAGATTCCATGATCAATTGTCAACATTAAATTTCCCTTTTTTTGAAACTCAAAAAGAAAATGTACAAACTATCAACAACGACAACCAAAGAATAACACTGGTCTGCGTCATTTCAGAGGTCTAGGTTTTCTCAACGGTTCTTATATGCTTTTTGCATGCTGAATTGGAAATTGTATCTCATTTCGCTCAATCAGGTCAAGTTTTTTTTTTTTTAAGGAAAAAAATTTAAGGAATTTTTTAATTTAATTTTAATTTTTAATTTCTATCTCAATTTTAAGGAAAAAATAATCAAAATTTGTTTTTTTAATTAGCATATTTTAAAATTCAAAATCGGACTTACATTGAGAGAAAAAGTACAAACTATATATAAAATGACGGCAAGTACCGTTAATGTGAAATTCAACATTAAAAAGATGAAGGAAAACAGCGACTGCTGGAGCGACTGAAGTTGGGTGTTGCCAGAAACAACGATTTATCTATATTTTTCTGAAATTGAAATGAAAGTAATTGAGAAGGCACTTTCTTCCACATTAAGGTGGGTTTTCACGGGACACGCGAACGGTTCGTGAAGGATGCGAATGTCGAAAAAATGGCAAAGTCCAACATTCGTATTTTAGGCTCCAAAAGTTCGCCAAACATGCGCGGGGTTCGGAAGCGTCGTCAATTGTCGCAGGAGTCGTTTTTTGTTCGGCGGGATTTCAAAAAAGTTTGAAATTCCCGCCAAAAAAAAACGACTCCTGCCAACTAACCCTAACAAAAACTTGACCTGATTGAGCGAAATTAGATACATTTCTGAATTCAGCATGCAAAAAACATATAAGAACCGTTGAGAAAACCTAGACCTCTGAAAAAATATTTAAAATGCAGCCCAGTGTAATTTATGGCTCGGTGGTTTTGACATCAGAGATGACATTCTGATAAAAAAGGGAGGAAGGGCTGATAAGTGATAGGGCTGGTATAAAGGTAATAGAAGTAGATCGTGTGTTTTACATTTGAATTGTGTTTGCTTTATATACACCTGATTTGCAATATTTTCCCAAAAGGCATTTGGAACCTTTCAACGATTGGCCAATAACGATCACAAACAGCGCCTGAAGCAACGAGACAACTTGCAGAAGCAGCAGCAAGAAGAAAAATAAAACAGCAGGATATGACTATGGTATGTCCAACCGAACATGGTATTGGTCCAGCTGTTGTTGCAAGTGAGGTGGAGGTGGTTGTGGAAGAGGAGGTGAGCTCAGAGAAGCCTGTTGATAAGACCCGTGTAGATGTGGATTCTGATATTGAACCAATGAAAGTGGAGTGAGCAGGCGGGGCAGCTGCATTTCCAGATAACGCTCCTGAGGAACAGCAGGTGAACACTACTACCAAGGAGCTTCTTGAACCAAGTGCCTCAAAAGTTGGGTGAGTTGCTTGTCAGTTCTTGTAATGTAAGGAGATCATTGTGTCTGCTTGTAAAAGATGCATTGCAGCTTAATGTTTAATTGCAAAATCGGGGAAAACCAGTTTCTGTACGTCATTAGACTCGAATTGAAAAAGCTGTCTCTTGTTGATGAGGGTGAAGACCTTTTAAGAGAATACTTTTTGATAGAAAGGACTTTTAATAAAATGTAAATTTCCAATTATAAACTGCATCGTGTGTACGCCACACTCCCCAAGTATTGATATTTTTGAAAAACAAACTCTAAATAAACTGCAGTTCAGCTCAGGTATGGCAGCATGCGCCGGAGCAGCGCATCATGACGTCCACTTTCCGCCGGTACTCCAGGGGCCTCCGTCTGGCCATCCCCCAGACATTCCTGGCCCGTCCCCATCTCCTTTGGATGCTGATCACCCTGCAGCACCACGAGGCATGTGGTCACCCACTGGCCTCCTCCACTCACGAAGCTCCCTCACTGAGAGAATCTGGTGAGCAGGATCAGCGTCAGAAAAACGAGTCACTTGTCCGTACAGCTGCAGTGATGCTCACGGACGATGCAGGTAACAAATCTCATTTGGTCTCTCTCAGCAACTGCTGATTGGACATAAGTCCGACCAGCAATAGCCAAGGATTCTCCGAAGAGACCTGGTACCAAAGGAATTAAGTCTCCGTCTCAGATCCCTGGTCAGAGTTCAAGTCTCACATCCATAGAGCAAGACTGGAAGCACCAAGGACTTGAAGACTTAAACTTTCGGCGTCCTGCACAGGTACCGACAGCGCCACACCCCATGATTCAGTGAATCCATGACATCCAGGCCCAACCCAGACGTCCACTGACCTCTGGCTCAGTCATCGGAGACATGGATATCACTGCAAGGAAAGGGAATCTCTCCGTGACATCAACATCCTCACCACAAACAGGTACAGACAAGATAGCAGCAACCAAGATGTTATTGAAAGGCTGGATCTTAGTTTATACCAGGAAACCCGTAATCCCAGCGGCTCTGACTCTCATTCAGCACCTTGAGGGCCCCCAAAAGTATACCAGTCTCCACAAAGATAACTGCATCATCTGTGAAATCAAGGCAAAGATCTTGACATTCCAAAACGATGCACCGCAGCTTGATCTCTCGACATCCTCCCAGAATCCAGTCCATACAAGTGCTGAATAGTGTGGGGCCAGTACACACCCTTGACAAACTCGAGTAACAACTGGAAATAAGTCAGAGATGGAATCACCACATCTCGCAGCACTCTTAGTACCAGAGTATAGTTCAGACATCAGATTGATCAGTTTGGTGGCACCCCTTGAAGACCAAGAATCCTCCAGAAGGCATCCCGATTCACTGAATTGAACGCTTTACAGAGATCAACATAGGCTGTAAGCAGCCTCCGCCAAAACTCTCATCTGCGTTCGGTGAGGACCCGAAGAGCAAGGATAAGTCAATTGTTGACCTCTTTGGTGTAAAAACCCGACTGCTCTGGGTGCTGGCACTCAAGCAGATGGTGGGAACCTTACCAATAATTATTTGGGCGATGACCTTGCCCGGCACTGAGAGCAGTGTCACCCCTCCGTTGTCATTGCAGTCCTGGTGACCACCCTTCCCTTTCCAGAGAGGACAAACAGGCCTCTTCCAGTCAGTTGGGATGATATCCTGTGTTTCAGGCAGAGCACAGTACTGCATGCAACGACACAAGTACAACTTTTCCACCAGTCTTGAGAAGTTCAGCAGGGATGCGACAGATCCCTGGAGCTTACCCCATTTCAACCGGTTCACCGCAGCCTGTGTTTCCACAAACGAAGTGGATCACAGTTGTGAAATAATGAGGACCATATATAATTACAATCGGGTACACTTTATCTGCTGGTAATTTTAAGTGAAGGTAAAGCCACTAAAGACAATCAAGATTGTCGAAGACACGTTTTGTCGGCAATGATCCATTGTGCATATGGTGAGAAGAGAACCTGAACAAATTAATACCACCAGGCAAAGTATAAGCCACACAATGTATTAATTGCACTGGATGGTTTTGACTGCAAAATTTGTGAATAAACAATGGTTTATAATTGGAAAATTACAGTATTTGTGCTTATTTACTGTGCAGGGTAGTTAGATCAGCTCATTGCCATTTAGATACAAGAACAGTCCTTAGACCTGAGTTGACCACTAATGGCTGGAGGGTGGTTTAGAGGTACGCACACTCACTCAAGCTGTCTCGCCTGGGTTTTATTCTCAGCCCAGATATAAATTGTCATCCCAGTGTTTCAGGGGCAGGGCCATTCAATTGTGTGCTGTTCCTCAGATGGATGTTAGACTGCGCATCCCATGTGTTGGCATTAGTTGGTGGACGTTAAAGATCTCATGGTGTCCTTCGCAAAGAGTTGACCAGCTATCCCTGGCACCCTGGCCAAATTACAAATTCCTGCCTCACCACAGAGGGCATTGTGGTGGCACAGCTGTGCCCTTAGCCAATGATGCTACCCCAGAGCCTTGTGCTGCATAAAAAGAAGTAGTAGACCACTGCTAGTAAAGTCTGGCCTGGTTAAGCCACTGCTAGGAAAATGCACTACTCAACACATGACCTAATGTATTTTACATTTTTACTGCACATTAAGGGCACATTTACAAAAGGAGTTTAGCGAGCATCTTGCCAACACACCGAAGGTGGATCACAGTTGTGATCCCCTTAAACATCTTGTGGATGTTTATCTTGCTGACCCTTAAACACTGACAAAAACACAGTTGTACTCGCATAGCTAATCACCCATCTAAATAGCAATTTACGAAGGGAAAGAAACAGCCGTTTATTTGTGCATGTCTAAACAGCTAATTTGCCTGTATAACACCACACATATCTCCAACATCGAATTGAAATGATGCACTTGCATGGAATCGCAGTACCACAGATAATTGATGGAGGGGATGCAGTGCGTTGCTCCTCATCGTAGGTTGATCCAGGTCATCTTACACTGGATCCAGCAGCCAACGAAATGATTCCTTTGAGAGTCTGTAACATGGACAAATTTGAAATTGTCATACTTCTCCAGAGGTTTCACCTATCCTCGAAGATTATCAATGCAGGTCAACGAACTGCCCTATTCCTATCCTCTTCTGCCTCTTCTTGAGCTAATTGCAAGCACTCTTAACGCATCCATATTACCATTCCATGTAAACTACCAATTATAAGCCATGCAATTCTTATACGTCCATTTATTACAGTTATTCTCTGCAGACTACTGTAATTAGAACTATAACCAACTAGAGTTTTAACTCTAGTATTAAGGAGTAATTTTCTGAATACCACTGCAATTAGAACTGTAATCACTTCAGTTACCAGCATTCCTTACTGCAGTGCCTAAACCACAATTGTGTAATCTATGGTGATTCTAAAGTTAACTTAAACTGCCAGGAAGTATGAGAGTACAACTGTCGTTCTAAATGCACTATTTTTTCCCTTCAAGGCTGTAAATCACAAGTTTATTTGTTAAGCAAGCCCTCGCCGACGTGTGAAAGTTTATTTGTTTTATAATGCTGTGATTTTGTTTTGATCATGCATTAGATAATCGCTTTTCTGTGATTGGTGGTTAGCTTGAATGGGTGATCATTACACGATTAGTGATTCTACACGCGTCTAACTCTTAACCACCTTTTGTAAATTCGGCCCTCAAGTTTAATCGTGTAATTATTTAATAACATCGATTTTTTTTTTTTTTTTTTTTTACCGCTTTTATTATTTTTTTGAATAAAATGTATACTCTAGTTTTATCTTGGTAAATGGTGCAGACCTGCCTACTTGCATGGAAATTGCTTATATGTTACATGAAAAACTTTCCAAATGCACATTTTATGCCAAAAACCTAGAATAAAATAATTTTTTGTATATTATTTGTCTTTTATGCCAACATCAAGCTTTTATGTGAACCCAACTTGTTTCTGTCTTTGGTAGTTTTGTGTTGCCCTTATCTGAAGAGATGCACGTAGACAACAAACAAGTTCAGTGATATCTTTGGATTGTTTCTATGCCCTCTGTCATCTCACTCTTCATTGAGCGTTGATCTTATGTGGAAATTATTTAATACTGAAATTGTACTGAGCTGAAAGGATCTAAACCTGAAGGAAGAGCGTGGACTGGATTATTATCCACAATTGATCAATTTCAGAAATGAATAGACAGTTCAGAAATCGAAACCAAAAACTGTAAATTGGTCTCGTTAGTCAATTATGAAATTGTGCTACTTCAGGGCTCTAACTATTTTGAGTAGGCAATTGCAACAAAGTTAAAATCTCAGGTGTATCATTATATCATCCTTGTAAGATTTATCTAATGCGTCAAATTGCCATTGATCAAATAATTGATTTCATTGTTTGAGGAACAGTTTTATATTAAAGTGTTTTTTTCTTCTTTATTTTTATAGTAAGGATCAGGGACTTTCCCAGGACAATCCTGAGAGCTATAATGGTGCTGTGCGTGACAAGTATGTGTGGTCTCAAGACTTCACAGACGTTGACGTTCGAGTTCCTGTACAACCCTCCATCACTCGAGGAAAGCAGTAGTTTGAGTTTCTTTGATAACCGTCTTGAGCATTCATTTGCCATTTTATTTCATTCCATTGTATTTCCTTATGCCTTTACTCCTTGTGATCATCTTGGACATCCTGGTCTTGTGCATGCTGCAACGATTAGTTCCACTTCCAGAAGCAATTGGAGGGCATTGTACAAGTGGTTGTAACTTCATTTGCCACCCTTGTGCAGATCATTCACTGGCAAGATTGATGAAATGATACTCCTTTAAATTGTTTTAAATTTGGGATGAGAAGTGAAAATGCTAAATAATATGTTGTAATTAAAGTTTTAATAAAACATGATGCATTTAAATGTCTTTTCATATTGAAGGAGATTATATGAAGAGTTTTGAAATAAAACTCAACCAAAACTTTGAAATGAATATGAAATGTTTTTGAATTGCTTACATTGAATTACACGATGCTACATTTGAACGGCTCTATCTTTATTCTCCAAAAGCACGAAAGATCATCACATTAATGCAGCACGTCAACAAACTACAAATAGGCACTCGTATTGTGTCAACCACATGAAAATGAATATTATGTAGAACAAAACATTCAGATAGCATATGATGTTTCAAATGCTTTAGTATCATACTAAAATTGGTGTATGTACGTATAATACTGTGCACAAGTTTGGGTTATTTTCACTTTTGCTATTCCCATTAACCACTTGTGGAAAGTTAGAGGTGTGCAAAATAGGTAGATAATTCAAATTTCTGTGAAAGTCAATTTTCTATAAGAGTTACCTTTAAATATATAAAATAAATTAGGAAGTTAAAATGTTTTATTTTTGCTATACTGTACATATTGTTACGGCTCTGGAAATTCGCAAAACACCATAAAGTCCCGTAGGTGAGATATATTCTTAAGTACATGTGTAGTTAGCCCAAACCCATTGTATAGAGGGAATAATGTGATTCATTCGGGCTGCGATCCTTTGAGTTAGGCGTTTTTCGTTCTACCTTTGTTTGAGCCACCCACGCAACAACAACAACAACAACGCCAGCAGCAAAACCTACCTTCACCACTCGCTACCGCAAACCTCACATCACCGCCATTCCAAACAGCGCCATGGCCATCGGACACCGCCGAAAAACCCTCCACCACCTTCTCCTACGGCATTCCCGCGCCACCTGTGGACGCCGAGCGTCGAGCTGTTCTCGCGAGACCGCGAGACGCGAGTGCAGATCGGCGGGTTTTCTGAGGAGAATTCGGATCAGGAATGATGCACGCCCACATCTGATCCACCCAATCAGGAAGCGCGGGGCGGCTTGGCCCGCCTCCAGACGCGCCTGACGAAATCGGCATATGCAAATTTGAGGATTCAGGAATGATACACGCCCCTTTTTCTCCGTCCAATCGGCGAGCTGGCTCCGCCCTGAGGTCGTTGGATCCGAGAATTTGCATATGGTGGGTTTCCCGAAGCCGATAAAAGGCGAGCGCAGTGAGGAGCTCGAGCAGTGTCGGTGGAGCAGCAGATCCGGTGAGGAAGTCAGTTGGGCTGGGTCATTGGAGACGGAGTCGAGGAGATCGGTGAGGCGAGATCGGTGGGGCAGACGGCTGCGGAGCGAACGGCTGAGGTGGACCTGGAGGCTGCGTCGCGGATCGAGCAAGCCAGCCATACTCCTCCCCAGAGCATCAACAATCCCCCCTTTTCCCCCGCGCTGAGAGAGTGGCGACAAGGGCCCCGTCCACCCACACCAGCAGGTGCACCGGAACGCCGTGCAGCGACATTCTGCGGCTCGCCACGAGGGCGCGGGTAGGACCCTTCGGTCCGTGGGCCTGGCCGCTCATCCAGGTCCCACGCGCATTAGGCCCACGGCCCAGTCTGACTCCCTTGCCTTTGAGGGGGTCTTTTCTTTGCTTCGGTGGAATGCGTGTTGTGGCGCCGTGTCTTGTTAAGGTAGTAACTGTATAAGTGGTCCTGGTGTCGTGTAGTCGGTTTTTAACTCCTTTTATATGTGCATTTCTTTTGTCTATGTGATATATGTGCAATCGTTAATTTGTGACTGTAATCGTGTGCTTTGTTGGCCTCCGCGTGCCGCGGAGGATAATGTGCTTGTGTGATGTCTTCCGTTTCGCTCGTCTTTTCATTTAATGTAACCTCCATCCATCGTTCACGTAAAGGTTCGTATGGGTGCAACGCCGGTAATATCTGGAACGTCAGGGCTGACGATAACACCGCCGTTATTCCCGATAGTACGGAACGGCCCGCCAAGCGCGCTCGTGTCCGGGAGTCGACCTGCGGCGAGGTACGATCGCCCGGGTTTACCATCCGCGTGGTACTTAGCGTAGTCGAATTGGCGAACAACCTTCCTACGCGGTGGCCGTTGGCACGCATTTGTGAGGTCGAAAGCCCCACCCGTGACTGATCCCGGCGTTAGCCGGGGGGTCACGACGGAATTCGCGTCCGTGTGGCGAGGCGGTCGCGGTTCGAGTCGCGTGGCCCGATCGCACCGCCGACGGGCGCCGAATTCGCAACACTCGTGTCAGAATTCGTCTCTTGGT
>CM068957.1:70361513-70383396 GCA_035128595.1 Eptatretus atami | reverse complement strand
GCCAAGTGAGTTGCACCTTAAAACTCCTTAGATAAGTGGGGGAGCTTAATTTTTAAGTTAAACCACCGATTACATACAGGTGAAACCTATTACACTTGCTTTGTAACCTTTCAAACAAATAATTTGCTCCTGAAGTGATTTAGCATTAATTAGGCAAAGGGTTTGAATACCTGTCCAACTGAGAATAATCTGATTTTTCTCTGTTTACCCGAGTTATTCACATTTTATCTGCACTTTTTAGCTTTGTCACTTTGGAGTAATTTGTGAAGACTCTCGGCCTATATTAAATTTGATTTGAAAGCATCATGAAATAAGCTCAGGTGGCATCAAAATGTGGAAACTTGAGAGCAGGGTGAATACTTTTGCAGGCTACTGTAAAATATCAGAAAAGCTGAAATTCTCCGACTATTGTTTGTGGTACCCTTTGCACCACTTCAAATACGCTGGTTCAGCATAAGACAAGAAAAAGACCATGAAGACCCAGAAAGAACCTCCAAGGCAAGACGAGCACTTGAAGTTGCTCAGCTTGCATAACTGAAGAAAATCAAGTCAGCAGCTGACAAATGATATAAGAGCATACCTGAACATTAACATCTTGTCCAGCACTGTGCACAGAAGGCTGATTGCAGCAAATAAACCACTGGTGAGACCACAGAATAAGGTGAAACGACTGAAATTTTTTTGTTGTTGGATTTCAGAAACGGCAGTTCGTATGCCGAAGACCTGGAGAATGTTATGACATGTAATGTTTGGAGCCTGCTGTTAAATGTGGGGGTGTGGCGGGGGGCGAGCTCTGTGACTGTCTGGGGGTCTCATATTTTGGTGAGGGAAAACTTGTTAAAATCATTGTGCCACTAACAAAAAAGAAGTACAAGCAGATACTGCAGCACCATGCAGTTCTGAGTTGAATCGTTTAATCAGAAGAGGATTC
Organism: Eptatretus atami; assembly: GCA_035128595.1. Taxonomy (NCBI): domain Eukaryota; kingdom Metazoa; phylum Chordata; class Myxini; order Myxiniformes; family Myxinidae; genus Eptatretus; species Eptatretus atami. Next base: position 70,382,465 of record CM068957.1, on the reverse strand, counting down.
ATTTTCCAACAAGACGTTGATTCAATGTCCAATATAGAGTAAAACAGTATTTTGGAGAACAAGGAAACAGCTGGTGTGCTCCAAATGTTAGAATGGCCACCTTAAAGTCCAGCAATGAGTCCCATCAAGGCCATATATGGGATTACCTGGAAACAGAAGAGCAAGAGGAACCCTTGGAACTAACCTTGCAGAAGTGGAATGTACTACAGGATATTTGGCACAATATTCCTGTAGGAGTGCTTCAGTCTTCGACTGAAGGCATGGGTAAGAGAGTGATGACACTCAAGAAGGCAAAGGGTGGACACACAAAGTATCGACTGATACTACAACATAACACTTCTTATTTACTTAAGCAGTTTCTTTCATGTGCATTTATAAAGACTTTTAATTTACAATAAAAAAACAGTTGACTTATCACCGATCATCATCATCTGATCGAGCGAACTCGGGCATGTTGCCACTCGATGGCAGAAATAATCTACAATGGTTGCCAGTCCTATTGTAGATCACGGTGTTCACTTGAACCGGTCTCCCCCCTAAGGCGAAGTGCACTTCATACCGTTCTGCAAGTATATTAGCAGTCGCTAATTCGTGCCTCATCTACCTGCTGCCATAGATGATTTTGATGAATTTTTTTTATCACTGATGATTTGATGAATTTGTCATGATGTATGAATATCACTGGAATAACCCAAACTTGTGCACAGTACTGTATGTCTGAACTTTGTAGAATCAAAAACAGCTTGGCCAATCTCCACCAAATTTTATATACCTGCTCAAGGTATCCAGGGTCAGGCCATGGGCACAAAAATAATCCCTCCTCTCACCCTCAAGGATGGGGAGACGACTTGCAAATTTTGCTTTCACATGTAGAACAGTGCACATAGTTTACTGACCCCTGTCAGAGGGAGAAGGTATAGCAAGCCATGGTCACAAAATGAATTAGTCCTACCTCCACCCAGGCTGCTCCGAAAGAGAGCGTTTGTTTCTAGTCAAACACATTTATTGGATTGCACTTGTTTTCTAAATGCTACAAAGATCGTTTCAGTTAGGTTTATGTTAAGATCCAAAACTTATACATGATATTGTTACATGACAGTCTTAGGCCCTGGCAACGTGAGCTCAGCAAGGGACGGCAGAGCAGTTGATGCATATTATTACAGTGCGGATTTTCTTGCATTTTTACTCTTTTTGTCTAGCACCAAAATTGTGGGAAAGAAACATTTCTACATCCACCATTTCTACATTTACACAATTTTAATGGAAATAATTATAAACAAGAATCAGTGCAGGTTATAAATAAATGACAATCTTCAAGCCCGAATGAAGGCACAATTCCAAACTGAGCCCTTACGCCAGACACTCTGTGGACCCTGCATGTAACACTGGACACAATTCCGAAGCTTAACTTATCCTATGGCCACAAGCCATTTGCAAACATAGGAAGGGTAGGAGTGGATGGGATGCAAGTGAATCTATCATAAAGAATGGAGAAAAGAGGCTAGTCGGATGGGGGACTGGAATCAGGAGGAGGGGTTGAGCCTTTTCTGGCAGTTCCAATCACATTCCGAGGCTCTCGGGAATCCTCACCATGATTCTCCACCCTCAGGGCATTCACAAATTGCAGCCTGCACCAATACCAACCTCCCATGCACTGACAGACAGCTGTGGAGTCGACCACTCTATATTGGGAGGGGGAACATGTTCTGTTGCCTCCCCTCCTCTGTCCGGCCTCTCCCCATGCGACGCCTTTGCCCAACTTTCTCGAAATTGAACCTCGAGGGCAACATTAATGCCTTTTTACCTGAGACACAGCTTAATACAAGGTAGAAGTTCTGTAGCTAGGCAAATTTTGCCCACTCCCCATATATGTCAATAAGCAATGAAACTGATGGAGGCATGCAGCGTTGGAGTTCTCATGCATGTGCTACTTGTAAATGTCCATAACTGTAGAGGAACTCAGGTCGAGTTTGAAAGAGCAAAGGGCTTAGACGTTGATTCAAAAAGCCTTGTGTGGCTTTTCTTGATTGTTTTATGCAGCTTTCTTTCGCGAGAAGGGCAGATTGTTGATTTATTACGTATAGTAATAGTTGCAGCTGGGGATGATTGATGAGGTGAGACCTTCTGATTATGGGTGAGATTTGATTGTTCTAAAGGTTCCTGCCGTTATCGATTAATAAATGTTATCGTTGGAACCACTGCATTAAGCTCCCATTCCCACTTCTTTTTTAACCAAGGAAAAATTGCTTTTAAAATGGACACATTTTTGTTCCAAGTAAATTAATCATTAGCTTTCCAAATGTATCATTTTTGTCATTCTACGACACCAGGAACCCTTTAGAATAAAGCGTGACACACGGACGAATGGACGCTTCTCCTTTTCAAAGTAGATATATACACAAGATTTGCATTGTTGGTATTTAGGTGATAGGAAAAGTCACTGAATTAATTTTTTGAAGGTGTAAATTGGTCTTTAATGTCTTGCAACATAAACTTTTGTGTTTTTTGCTCTCTCTCTCCCCACTTCCCTATTCCATATAGTTCCCTTTATTACCTTATTGTAATGCATTGCTTTCCAGGTTTCGGTAAACATCCAGAAGGACTCTTTGCATGTTTCTGTGATGGACGGAAGTGGGGGAGAGGAGGTGCTTGTCGAAGGCCGACTCAACCACCAAGTAAACACGGAGAATTCCATGTGGAGCTTAGAGCCAGGAAAATGTATTCAGGTATCTACAATCACAGCGGTTTTCTGAGATTTTTTTTAATATTTGAACTTTAATAGCCAGTGTATTGCTGAAATGAAGCGGTATTTTTCTTCAATGACTGTGAAGTGTGTGGTTTTGTGAGATGCAAAGCTACAGGAAATGTAAATGGTGAGCATGAGGCTTCATCCATTTCCCTATTTTGAGCTCTTAGCCTGCAGAGATGATGAGAATTTTGAAAGCATTGCTGTTTTGGTGTTGGTTGGTTTTTTTAATTTTTTATTTTACTATGAAACATGAGTAGTTTTCATAAAAGTTTTTTGGCAAAATACATGAACCTCATCATGAGAGGTGCTTTACGCTCAAATAATTGTCAATCCAAAGCAAAGCCTTTCAATTTTATATAGTTGCTGTGGTTAAGATTATTGGGTGGTCGCTAGACTACCGTTATTCTCAGGTTTTCCGTCTGTCTGTATGTATGTAATGGACAGCTCTGGAGGCCAGATTCAACCGATTTTGATGAAACTTGACTGGTAGGTTCATATCAGGACCTAGTTGTATGCTTTTGAGCACCGTTGCTATGGACGCCACCGTTGCCTAGCAACGGGATTTGAAATTTTTGAAAAAATCCGAAAAATATTTATATATTTTTTTTTTAGAAAATCAAAAATCAGCTTCCATGCTTTTATGCGCACTATAATCAACCTCTTTGTTAAAAAAATTTCAGCCCGATCCGTCAAAAACTATGACCAGTATGCAATTATATATCGACCACCCATGTCGCCTACCGGCTTGTTATTCACCTTCCATACAGATAAATAAAATGGTATGTTTCCAAAAAAATTTTTGTAAACCTCAACACATGTTCTTATTCTGGTTGAAGATGACCAACATATTGTTATGTGGAAGTGGAGGGTGGGGGGAATTCATAGCTTGACCGTGGTAAGTGTACCATCGTCCGTGTTTCAAGTATGTTGGAATGCCATGTATCAGGGACCTGTTTGAGTAAGTCGTTTTGTTACATATGATGTTGAGGCGGTGGCGTATGTATTTTATTGACAGGATAGTCAGGGTAATATTGTATGCATAAACACCTCATTTGCTGGTGGGGCCAGGTGAGGACTTCCGGTCACAATAAGGCACACGGAAAAGCATCACACGCTCCAAAAAGGCCGATCACAAATTGTTCTGGCCAGTGTGTGTGCAAGCTACTGTGGCGTAGTGTGGTGAGGCCCGGAAGATACAATATACTTGTTTTTTTATTGGGGCTGTTCTGGGGGCTGAGGGAAAGGAAGCTGAGAAGCTAGAAGAAGAATTCCTCGAAGAAGAGAAGCTGAGAGAAAGGATACAGCAGAAGGACCAGCATACAGAGAAAGGACACGGAAGGCACACCAGAGGACCCTGCATGAAGAAGCTCTGAAGCTTGCTGTAGAAAAGTGCACAGATCACAAGGGCTGTTTCTGGGTGCACGTCCCGAGTTATTGGAGCCTTTTAGACAAATAATATTGCTCTCTGTTCATTGGCTCTCCTGATCTAGGGTGCTCCTCATGGCTGGCTTTCCTCATCTGTGTCTCTATTCGTCATTGGCTCATCATCTTGGGCGCTCTCTTCATCGTTGGTTCTCGTCATCTCACTCCTGCATAGATAATGGACTGCAGCATAGCTCTGCGCTCCACACATCAGCAAAGGGAAGTCCTCGCCTGAGTACCTCATTGCTGTAGTGAATCAGTTTTCTGTGGTGGTGAGAGGGGGTTAGGAATTATTCTTATTCATCATTGTATATAAGTTTGTGTGTTCCCACATCACTGCTTGTGTTTGCTGACTAGCATGGTTTGTTCCAAACTGCCTGTCCTGTCCATCTTTCTCCCAAAAAATATTCTTTATAAATATACCCTTCAAAGGGAAAGAAAACATGGTCCATCCATCTGCTTCCCATGTGTGCAGACACCTCAAATTTGGTTATTTCATTTGGGTGACCTTGGGGAAACAGTAAAATGTAGATAATTAAACTGAACGCAGTAGGAAGAGACCGTTTCGGAAATCTGTTTAGGAATTCATAAGACCTCAGGCCACATGGTCGTGTTTGCCTCTGCACCGATCACACATCCACGACGCATGTGTAAAGAGTAAGATATGTGGATTCCCTTTCAGTTGGTGAGCCTCAGACTCGACAATATTGATCTGTGCAATCCATAAACAAGCATGTCAGTGGAAGACAAAGTTAAGTACTAATAGACATAAAAGTATAAAAAAAAACCTGTTTAATGTCAGCCGACCAATTTAATGGATGTTAATTTACAATAATGTATTATATTCATACCCTTCGCTTTACAATGGAATAATGACCTTTCATCATCCTCGAGAGCACACACACTTCCCTCGCTGTTTTCACTGTAGCAGCACACATGCTACCCCTTTGGCCGCATGGGAAAAATGTGCATTAGTGAAAATACTTCAGTCATGTATAGTAAAATGTGTTAATTTCTTTATTAATTGCATATAGGCAAAAATGCATAAACCGGGAGTGTATGTAGCGAGAAGTGCCTGCAGTTACATAAAAAGAACATGCACTGTATTTAAAGAATGCACAAATTGGCAACTACACCAGTTTACAGATGGTCACAGACAAGCTGCATTGACAGAGTAATAATTTTTTTTATATACTAATAACTCATTTGATTGCCATCAACCCAATACAAAACATTTCGTCATCAAGCAAATTTGACAATTTACAATATCTACTGCTGTGGAATGTTGAATGTGCCTTGATTAGGAGCACTTCCATTTGATAAAGAAAGTCGGGGTGCACTTGGCAATCCCCAAAACGCCTCACTAGGATGTCCCAAGTATGTTTGATGAGATTGAAGTTGGGAGATTGTACAGGCTAGTCCATGTAAGTGAGGTGTTGGTCCTGAAATGCAATATTGACAACTTGCATGATGTGGATGACGATGACCTGAGTGTTTTCCTCCATGGACTTGGAATTTAGATCTCACTGTTAGGCGAGAGAGACCACTATGTAAGTCGTAATCTCTTCCCTGGATTTGACGCATCTGAATGATAAGATTCATTCTTCAGCCAACTTGAATGCCAGCTTATACCATGAGGCTGCATGTAATTAATCAAAAGTTGCATTCCCTCATGGAGAATTAGCAAATCATTCATGAACTAGTCTCCAGGCTTTTGCAAATCCATTGTTGAAATTTAGTTCAGTACAGGGTGTTCCTAAATTATCTTTCCTATTTTGAATGTAAATTTTTTTTCAAGGACCACTGGACCTATAGCTTATCTGGTCCCTGGCCTAATGGTGTAACCCACATTTGGTAACATTCTGACTGGTGCATGTGGAGAAGAAGATTTTTGAAAGAATTTACGCAATTTTCTCAAAAATTGACGAAGGTGGCCATTTTGATGCACTTCCAGTAATGTGATCGGAATGACCTCCACAATTTAACATCCCTACCCTGGCCTAATGTTCCAACCCAAATTTGGTAGCATTCTGATTGGTGAGTCTGGAGAAAAAGATTTTTGAAGAAATTTACTATGTCAGCCATTTTGACCTACTTAGTTACATGACTGAAACGAGCTTTGCAATCCCCGTTACCAGTGAGGCGCGGAATGTTGCTGCCAAATTTCAGCCGGATCGGCCCAGTGGTTTGGCCGGAGAAGACGGATGGACGGACGGTGCACGATGACAATACCTTGTCTGGAATTTTAATTCCAAATAAACTAAAAATAACTAAGACATACAAACATGCTGTTTGGAGCATCTCATAGCCCAACTCAAAGAATTCTTATTTGCAGTTTTCTTTCAGGTGTCTCTCTGTGTGTAGATTAGCCTCTGAAAAATGTTGACTTGTGAAAAATGTCTGGAAAATGTGTGACTGTGGATATGTTGCGGTGAACATCGACTGAAATTGAATATCAGACGTTCTGAGACGCACTAATGGTACACATATGAAAGTTTACTGGCATATCAAGAGAAACTAACTTTGGCTGTAATATGATGCAAACTGCATACTGTACTTGTATGTCTGGTGTTTGCTTAGCGGTTAAAACCTGGTGTTGGCTTCGCGGTTAGGGTGGTGGCTTGGGATCCTAGGGTCCTGAGTTCAAGTCCCGTTTGCTGCTGAATTAACACCAGGGGGTTGACTCAGCCTGTCATCCTTCTGAGGTCAGCAAAATGAGTACCAGTATAGCAGCCAAAAGGCTGCACATGAAGGGAAGGGGTGGGTATTGATGGATTTATAAAATCTGGTATTGGTGTGGCGCAGGCATGATGGGCCGAATGGCCTCCTCCTGCGCATAATTTCCTTGTAATTCCTTGTATGTCTTTTCGTTATTTTTTAAATTTACATTCAAAATCAAAGATAATTTTGGAACACCCTGTACTCCATCCTGCCGTTAGACAGCAGTTGCATCACTGCTTTTCTGTAATTGATTAGATGCTGGTCTGACGAATGAATCTCAGTCTCACCTGATCACTCCGCAAGTTTTGTCAATAGAATACACCTATTTATTGCTATGGTCAGAAACTGGAAGTGGTTGTCTGTGGAGTTCAGTTTTCACCATCAGCCATGGCCTCTCCAGGGCAGACCTTAATTGTACCAGAGCTGGCCTACAAAGCCAAGTGCAGACGAGGTACCTCCTCTGTCCTTCATAGTCGTCCATTCAAAAAAAACCCCACTCAGCCTACAAGGTCAACATTATTGGCATCCCCTTCAGTGATGCAGAAGCACAGGGCTTGTTGGTCTCACATCGCAGAGGCGTTGGTGGTTTCTATTTTTACCACCTCTCCCGTTGTCTAACTCACTCTGCTCTCTCAGCCTTCCCACCATCCCCACCTCCTCCACGAGGTATGTATTCTAATAATGCCCTTATTGTTATACAGCACTCCAAAAAGCAACGCTTTGTCTAACTCACTTTTTTGTTGTTCATCTTTTCTACAAGTTATAGAATTGCATTCCTGAGGCTGTTCAATTATACTCTTCCCTCCAGTGCTTCAAGTTATCTGTACACAACCATCACGTCATTCCCTTCATCTCGACCCATGATCCTTTTGACCCATATTAACCTACTTAACCAAACCCTCCTGTTGGTTTATTTTCCTCCAGTCTCATTATTCTCTTGCTTGTTGTGTCCACATGCTGTCAGCATATTGCCTATTTGCTCTGTCTTTTCACTCTTCCATGAGCTTAGATTTTGTATCCCCCTCCTCTTCCAAAAATAAAATTGTCGATGTGTCTGAGAAAGGAACGTGAAGCCGAGGTTTCAGCCCCCACCAACTGTAAAGCTGTTTCACCCATTCCATGCCCTAATGTAGAGGGTGCTTGTTAGAAGAATATGGAGTAGTGGTCTTCTGGATCTCATGAAATTTGTTCTTAACTTTCTGAGTTGAAATGCAATAGTGTCTTTTTGCAGGTTATTCTGGCTAGAAAGAATGCTGCAGAACAACTGTTGAGGATGACAAGATAATCCCCACATGGTGTTTTTAAACCCTTGGGCAACCTGAGCACTTTCTCCATTAACCGTTCAGTGTGATAGTACCTTGTCAGTGCCTTAGCAATAGCACTGTGTTGAGCATTGTACTGGGTACCAATGGCAGCCTGAATTGTCCCCTCTTGAACCGCTCCGATGGCATGAACCAACTTATTTGGCGTTCAATGGTCCCTAGCCATTCCAATGTTGACCTACGCCACATGGATACCCAATTTATTGAGCGTGTCAACATGGTCTGTGTGCAGAATTGTATGAATATTCTATAGGTGGTGTGATTTGCATGAAAATTCCCAGGATTGCTTGGCTTACAGATGATAAATATACAATTACACATCACACATCCAATTTTACAGCTGGGTTTCTTTCTTCAGTAGACAGTTTAGATGCATATGACCAAGGCATCTTCAAACTGTGAATCTATTGTTTATTTCACAACTTAAAAGTTGAAGGTTTTGTTGGGCTGGTACACATGCTGTTCAATGTCATGAAAGTTTACATGCAACTGCACAGGTAAACCTGAACAAAAGTGGGCCATACTGGTGGAATGCACTAATTGAAGGCGAGGAGCTAATCGACATTGAGAAAATCAACAAGGAGCGTTCGATGGCCACTGTGGATGAGGAGGAACATGCTGTGCTTAATCGGCTCACATTTGACTACAATCAGAAGATTCAAGGCCAGCCACAGAGCCATGAGCTGGTGAGTAGGTCAGAACTACAAGAGGTCGTTGGGATGAGGAGGAGAATGCATCGAGTTAGTGTCTCGTCCATTAAATGTAATAAAGATCGTGAGTCCTCAATGTGACTTTATTTTGTTGAAAGCTCCAAAAATGAGGAAGAAAATTTTGCTCTCCCCTTCCAACCTTCTTATTTGTCATACAAAATATTTTCTTCATCTGAGGAACATTTTCTATTTGGGAGAGCATCCCAGAGATGTAATAGGTTTCCACGGCTATGTCATTGCTTATTTCTGCGAGTACGTAATTGTGTGAATGAATGCCAAAATCGTAATCCCAGGCTGTCAAGAAATGTTAAATGGTTAATCTCTTTATTTTATGTATTTTCGATAGGATTTGGCAGTTGTGGTTTGAGTTTTAGTGTGGTGCAAGTTGGAGTTTTAATTTTTTTTTTTAATGTGTGTGCCTGAATGCAGTCTTTAAACGATCTCGACAGGCAGAGTGGTGACTCGAGTCACCAAATTTTGCGACGACGAAATTCGACTTGGAACTCGCGACATGCTTGCAACTTACGTGCGACTTGAGTTTATATTGACTTGACAATGTTCGGAAAATAATCGTTGAATAAACCGAATTCGCCACAAATGTTAAAGGGAGTGTTCACTGTCCACGCAGGATGTGGTGTTCACACCACATCCAAGCAGCAAGTACCAATCTAAAGGCCCTGTCACACCTTGACGTTTTAGCCAGCGTATGCCGACGTATGAAAAATTTGGTGAATACGCTGGCACACGTCGAATACATTATGGGTAAGTTTTGTATACGTTAAGAGCGCGCTGAAGCACGCTGGCATACGTCGTAGTACGCCGAGCTCGTCGACAAATTTTAAGCATGCTCAATTTTTCGACGTATGCCAGCGTATGACTCACACGTTCCGCATACGCTGGCCATAAGTTGTAGGCACGTTATGCGATCGTCGACACACGTTACTTGTAAGTTACTCATAAGTCGAAACACGTCGTAATGTTTAGCGTACCCGAAACTTATCTCTAACCTATGAGTAACGTGCTTTGAACCTATGTATAACGTATCTCCAACGCATATTGACGTATGTAGACTTATTTGACGTCTTCGGAGACCCACAGAACTTACTGAACGTGTTCCTAACTTACAGCTACCGTATAATGGTGTATTGGCAGCGTTTAAGGGAATTGGTATATAAAATGGGCTTCACAGGAGGAACCCGTCAGTGTTCCAGACTCCATGGTTTTTTTTTTGTTTTTTTCTTCGGCATGACTGATGTTGACACTTCGATTTCTAGTGCGGTTATGATTTACGATCGTGAGCGGCAGCCTATTAATAGGCTACGCCACGTCATCATCGGCGATAGGCTGCCGCGCGCTATGCTTAAGTTAGACTATCGTTGGGCATAGGTTGTGAACGCCGACACACCCTAAGCATTCTTGGTATAAGTTATCTTATGTTATCGAAACGTTCTGTGTACGTTACTAATACGTTATGCATACGTCCAACTCGTTATGAATACGCCCAAAACTGAAAAAAAACATCAATAGTTCAGCGTACGCCAGCATTTTACATACATTTTGATACGTTGCCATACGCTGGCTAAAACGTCAAGGTGTGAAGGGCCCGAACCAACGTGGCTACATGGGAAAATGTTGTTCAAACCACGAATACAGTATTCGTCCAGGGGAAACTTGGCTCCTCCGATAAAAAAAAAAAATTGTGGTGATTTACATATCGATGTCAGGTGACTTGAATTATTTAAACCTCGTCAATAATTGTAAATTATATCATGACATCTTTTAAAAAAGAAAACGTAAAAAAGTACGGCATCTTAAAAAAAACAAAAAACAATTGACGTTAATAAATCAATATTAATAAAACACAGGTTTATGAAACAAAAATAGTCTTAAAACGATCAATGCTGATTTCAATTATCTATCGAAAATTCTAGCAATCTCTGTCTGTCTGTCTGTTCTGTGACCGCTGTTTCTGACAACCACTGGTCCGATCTAATTGAAACTTGCCAGGTATATTGCTGGGGCCCTGTGGATGTGCTTTTTCAAGGTTTGATATTATGCGACAAGTGGTTCCCAAGTTATGGCCATTTATTTACCAACAATGACAGGAACGGTGCTATGACGTCACGATTGATGTCACAATTCTTCTTCTTCTTTTTTTTTCTTTTTTTTGCATGTACGGCACGCACGTACGGGCACGCACTAGTATTTCAAATGAACATTTTTTTTTTGTAGAGTTGTTAAAGCTCATTCTGTTAATTTGCTGTCAAGCTCAATTCTGACGTTTTAAATTTTGAAAATCGGTTCAGATTAAGAGTTTGTACAGCGTTTTATTAACAGTGTGCGGAAATTAAATAATAATAAAAAACGGAGACACCCGGAGTTTAGGTACGTGGCGTATATAGAGCCGCACGGCTCTGAAAACGCGATTGAACACAAAAAGAAGAAGAAGAACACCTGGTCTCACATCAAAAGAAGAATTATTCACAATAGTCAATAGCTAGTCTAATAATAGAGCGCCCACCTCAAATAAGTTTGTGTGCAAACTTAAGTGCATCCGTTAACAGGCTGGGGGCGATCACGTGACCTTCAAAAAGGGTCGCTTTGTGCTTCGTGAGTGCCTCGGCTTATGTCACCAGATTACTTCACGTATCATCCATTCTATCTATCAAGATGTCAAGGCGTTCATTCACCACAGCGTTCAAACTCTCCGTCTGCCGGACTGCAGGAGAGTTTGAGAACCGGGAAGCTGGCAGGTGATTCGGCATGGACAAGTCTGCCATCTGGCGCTGGAGAACAATCAAGGCAACGATAGAGAAGGTGCAAAGGAAGAAGAAGGCACTGAGGGGAAAGTCAGTGAAGTGGCCTCAGCTCGAGGAGCGTCTTGTCGCTTGGGTCTGGGAGAAGAGAACGGGTTCTGCCATCTCAACACTTGCCCTCAGGCTGAAGGTGAAGAGCTTAGCTCAGGAGGATGACATTGGGGACTTCACGGCCAGCTTGTCATGGGCCTACAGGTTCATGGCACGCCATCAACTGTCGGTTCGACGCTGCACACACATCTCCCAGCATCTACCCGATGATATGGCTGATAAGACGACGCGCTTCCAATCCTACATCATCAAGCTTCGCCGAGAGCATGAATATCCCCTCAGCAGGATTGGGAATGCCGACCAGACCCCCTTTACCTACGACATACCGAGAGGGACCACCATCAGAGTGAAGAGGTAGCACAATGTGATGATCAACACTACTGGTCATGAGAAGGACCGAGTCACCGTCATGCTCGCCTGCACTGCAGACAGTGGCAAACTTCCCCCGTATGTCACGTTGAAGAGGAAGACGATGCCCAAAGACAAGTTTCCAGCCGGCGTCATGGTTCGTGCGCAGCAGAAGGGGTGGATAGACGAGGGACTGGTCCAGGACTGGGTGTGCACGGTCTAGAGTCGTAGGCCGAATGGTGGTCTCTCCCCACACGACCGAGCATGCTAGTCCTGGATGTGTTCAGATGTCACAAGACCGATGACACCAAAGTGCTGCTCCGTCGGACCAACACCGATTTCATCGTCATCCCAGGTGGGATGACATCGCTCCTGCAGCCCCTCGATGTGTCCATCAATAAGCCGTTCAAGGACAGGCTATGTCGCTGCTGGTCCGACTGGTTAATGAGTGGGGAAAAGACCTACACCAAGAGCGGGAGGATGAGAAAGGTCGACCTTCCGATGATCTGCGGCTGGATCGTCAAGGTGTGGGAGAAGAGACCGTCGGACATCATCAAGCGAGCATGTCTGAAATTCTGCATCTCCAACAACGTAGACAGCACAGAGGACGACATCATTTTGGAGGTGGAGGCTGCGACAGTGACGGGGACTTGCTCTACCCTGATTCGGACAAGGAGTTACGTGCCGTCTTCGACGAGGAAAACATTGACGAGGATTACCTCGGGTGTAGCTAAATAGCTTCATCAAACCCAAACGGCCCTTTTCAGGGCCACAAATCCACAATAAATATGTATGATACCAGTAATGAATCCCTTTTCTTCCTTTTTCTAGGAACAAAAATATCTAGGAACTTAAAAATAATAATAATAATAAATAAAAAAGAACTAGAAGGGCACTTGGTAGAGCGCATACGTCCACCACGTAATGCCTGATCCATGAGAACATATTGGGCCCAATACATTTTTGAAATATCATGCTATACAGTACTATGGTGTTTTTGGCCCTATCTCTCAATGATGAAGAATCACTTTAAAAAATAAATAATTCTCGTATCCAGATCCGGATTCGGATCTTCACCAAAATCGAACCAATTCGTCCTCGTCACGCATCGAACTTGTCCACCAAGTTTCGTCCGAATCAGTCCACAACTTTTTGAGATATCGTGCTATTATATCATTTTTGGCCCTGTTTCTCTGGTGATGAATCACTTAAAAATTCTAGTAGTCGGATCCGGATCCGGATCTTCAACAAAATCTAATCAGTTCGTCCTTGTCACGCTCCGAACCTGTCCACAAAATTTCATCTGGATCCATACATAACTTTTTGAGATCCTTTACACAGACAGACAGACAGACAGACAGACAGGGGTGAAAACATAACCTCCTTCACCTTCGGTGGCAGAGGTAAAAATAAAAACTTCTTGGTATCCTTTCCTCTCTCTTCAACTTCTTGAAAATGAGAATAAGACTGTTAGACAGAATTAAGCAGACATGGGAGTAAGCATGTTAATACCTCCGTCACTTTGATCCGGAAAAAGTTAATGTGCAAACGTATTTCGATCCAGATCGGAAAATAAAATGATCAACATATTCATTTCTTTTGAGGGTGAAAAACATTGATGCGGTTAATACACCGGAAAATGTGTTGTGTTCAACAGGGGTGCGGTTTAATAACCGGCCGCGGTTTATACACCGGAAAATATAGAAAGTATATTATTAAAATCTCCTTTCCTATTGCACATTGAATGCTTTGGCTACACGTGTAAACCATTTAAGCTGAGGTTACTGACTAGTTTTTTGTACATATGTTCAACTAGGTTTACGAGATATGAGAAGTAAATTTAAAATAAATTTACTTTTGTTGGGAACAAAGCAAATGTTCAATGTATGAAGTTGAATCAAACAGCATATATTTTCAGAACATTCAATGCAATATACATACATTGATTGCCCCTGTGTCTAAATTCCTTGATAGCTTGTACTCCAAGGTTGATAAGTAAATGTGGGACTTGACACAAGTGGAAGACAAGTAATGCTATTGTGATGTGAGACTTCATTCAAGTGACTTGTCATCTCTGTTTACAGGTATTAATAATGTGTGACATTTATTATTGTTATTATTATTTGCAGAAGGTGCACAAAATGCTGCAAAAAGGTTGGGATGCCGAAGGGTCACCATTTAAAGGCCAAATGTTTGATCCATCCATGTTCAACATATCTCCAGATGCTGTCCAGTTCTGAAGCATGGATCCTGTTCACCGGGCTCAAGTTGTGTTGTCTTGGTGTCTATTTGTTAAATATTGGACTTTGTATTGATATGCTTGAGGCAGGCTATGATCTTCAGGGCGGTGGGTGAAAAGATGAGAAGATTTCAAGGTATGCAGTTTGTGGATGTTTCCACATGCAAACCATGCCATGACAGATCTCTGTCAGCACAATTATCCTCCACTTGCACACTAGCTTTCCTGTTGCAATAGAAAAGACATCAACATCACCGTACGTGTGGTACATCAAAGTTAAAGCATGTTCAGCATCAGCTGGACACAGCGCGTAACAGCATGTGGCTGTGACATTACTTGTGATGTTGTCGACAAGATTGAATTCTTACCGAGACTACCACTTTTAACAGAGTGGCTTATTCCATATTCGGGAAATGGAATTGCTGTTGCAACTCGGAAGTTACTGCTATGACCTATAGGAGGAACTTTCAGCATACCACATTGTATCCATTTTTTTTAAAAACTGGAAAGCCAGCATCCTTTGAAAGCACTGAGCTACATTTCTACACAATTCAATGACTGTCAGACAGACTGCCAATATATTTTTTTCTCAGGTGTTGGCAACCATCTGGTTGGCTGACTTCTTTCAGCAACTCGGCAGAAACTACAAATTTAATTGGCATGATGGGTAATCGAGTCAAATAAGAAGTTATTTACCCGTTCCATATGTAAAAGTGGGGTTATTCTTGATCTCGCTCTCCCCTCCCCCCCCCCCCCCCCCCCCCCCCCCCCACACACACTCTCTTTTATCACTCGTATCTCTTTCCATAGCCCTTTACAGTTACCCTCAGCTCTTTCCTTTGTGTACATAATATGTAGATGTTGGTTATCTATTCTGGTCATGAACTGCTATGCTGGGTGAAAAACTCAATATTTTTAACATTATTGACTTTGTGATCTCAAAACATTAATAAATATGTTACTGATTCAAAATTGTGCAACATTGAAACTCAATTCTTGACTTCTTGCAAAGAAATGCACAGTCACAACTTGCTTGCTACACCTAAAGTATCACGGCCATCATTTTTGACATTCTGGAATACCTCTCCATTTTTAAACAGGTAATTTATACCAATTATCAAGATGACATATGTATATATGTATGTATATACATAGTATTCTCACAACCTTCTCACAGATTCTCACAACCTGACACTTCAGGCCAGCTGTCCAGCCATTGGGTGTAAAGCAGTGGGGTGGAGTGAGAGCAGCTGAACACTAATATAACCCATCCATGTATAATGTGATATTTTAAACTCTAACTGTGAAAAATTGACAAACACCCTGAAATTCGAACATGTTCTGTAACTTGTCATAACAATAAAGCCATGTACCAAGTTTCAGTTGAATATGTTAAAGAGCATGGGAAAAGGTCGGAAAAAATAAACCCCACAGATGGGACGGACAGATGGGACACCCGGCAAACCTATAGTTCCCTCCGGTGAAACCGGTAGCAGGACTAATAAGTGATTAATTGGTTGAACAATGTTGTATTGTATGGGGTGACCAAAAGGAGCATCATGATAATGTGAATGAATCCCTGTGTTCCACTGTTCAGCACACCACCCATGCATTATGAGTTTTCAAGCATCTGATTTCCTGTGCGGTATGTTCGAAAACCTTTTTTTTTTAATATAAAAATGTATTAAATATACTTTTTAAATTTAATTTAAAAAAAAAAGAAGTAAATGGACGTGTGTAGTATAAGGGATAACGCGTTGGTTAGAGGGGTTTATGGTGAAGCAGGGTGAGCACGGCTATCTCTTTTGTCAGTAAAGAACCCCATGGAGAGAACGGTGTGTGAACTGGCGGAAGAGTGTCTGGAGGGGGGGGTGTGAATGAGGTGTGAATTATGGTGTGAATGGGTAGTTAACTCTCGGTCGTATTTCCTGCGTTTAACGCTCAGCGTGGTATGTTCAAAAAAGCAGTGTTCGTGGGAATGGATGTAACGTTCGAAAGACCGAAACATGGTTATGAAGTTATCATGTTCGTGTGAATGGATGTTTGGAAGCCGGGTGTTCATAAACCGGGGACTGCCTGTATTTTGAATTTGTTTTATATTCCCAGGGATCAGATGTCGCATCATTTTATTTTTGAAGTTGCAAAATGCAATTCTCATTGAGTCATGAATAATATATACTGCTATAAAGGCCTAGCCAAGCGCTAGATGTAACACTAATGATGTCCCAGACGTAACACCATCTTACTACACCGCCATCTCACTAAATCCGTCATCTTGCCACCAAGCATCTGACATTCAGCATCACCTACAGACGTCAGATGGTCAGATATATGGGTTATGGTGTTCAACTGCCATCAGTGAACCAACATGATGGGTTGGGTGCTGGGCGCCGGAATGACGTGCATGTCCGTAGAAGCTTGGCGTGAGACCACGCCATAATGACGTCCCAGTGAAAAGAACGTGACACAAAGATGGACAGAAAAATCTGCCTATTGGTGAGGCTATCGGTAAGATATTTGATGAATTGTGCAAATTGGGATAAAAGCATCAAGCGGTACACATAGAGTATTCCCCAAAACTGATCATTTTATGATGGGGAGCCACTGTACCAGTACCCCCTGGTGGCCAGCAGTGCCACCTATTGGCAGTGGGCCAAGGCAACCTGATTCTCACAAATGATATTCTTCAAATGTTTGCAACTTCACAACTACACCTTTTTTTTTTTTCATTCAGATTTCACAGCTATGATGTGTGGACATTCTTAAATACAACCACATCATTGTTTATGTGAATAAACTATATTGTCAGTGGGAAAAAAATTATCATTCCTTGAAAAGCTGTTCAATTCTACTTTGTTTGGGCACTAATGGGCATTTTCTTTTCTCTTCCTATCCAGATGGCAAAAAACACTCCATATAACTGTAGCCAAAATGTCAAAACCATGGAGAAGTATACACCCAAGTACTACAAACACACAAGACAATGCTGACTTTACAGATTAGAGTAAATGTCGATTGTGTTAAGAGGAAATATCAGAAGCTCTTCAGTGCCCAGCGATGACAAAGCAGACTCAGGATCTGGATACAAGTCACTTGCTCAAAGTTTGCTTCAATTTAATTAAATAGATGTGCTACCCTTCGACATTAAGCGACTTGTTAGTGAAACCAGTATCAAAGAAACACTGGCAGAAAACAGAGCTGTTATCCACAAGTCTTGTTGTTTGAAGTACAATAACAGCAAGTTGCAATGGGCAAAAAAAGACACCCTGTAGAGACTCATAGTGACAATGGAGCAAATAGAAGATACACTCTCCTGTCAACACCTCAAGTCTTCTTCTTCTTTCGGCTGCTCCCGTTAGGGGTCGCCACAGCGGATCATCCATATGATCCGCATAGTAATTTGGCACATGTTTTACGCCGGATGCCCTTCCTGACGCAACCCTGGTCGCCTCTTAACGACACAGGGATATGGTACACCTATTTTAACCGGGGTATACACCGGCCCAGTACAATGGTACTCATTTTGCCGACTCGGAAGGATGACAGGCTGAGTCAACCCCCTGGTGTATTAATTCAGTGGCCCAACGGGGCTTGAACTCAGGACCTTTTGGATCCCAAGCCGCTGCCCTAGCCACTGCGCCAACACCAGGCTTGTCAACACCTAAAGTGAACGAGCCAAATCGAGTTTGTTTAATCTATGATGAAGGAGATAATGTTGACTCCTTACATGAAACAACTAGCTTTAAGCAGGATGCACATGTCAGTGTGTGCTCAAAAGCTTCGGGATGAACAACTGTTATCAAAGTTAAGTGCTGAGAATTTTGTAGCACAAGATGCAAAATATTATTCAGTGTTTGGGGTGTCTTTTTATAATGAAGCAGAGAGAAAACAGACCAAAGAGTGTTTGGATGATAAAGATAAGATCATACATGGCATTGTATTAGCAGAAGTTGCCGATATGGAAGGACTGAGACAAAATAGTTACACAGTTCCCATCATGAAACTGTCTGAACTTTCCAAACTCTACACAAAATGTCTTGAGCAACACCAAATCACTACAACTAGCAGTATCCACACTACAAGACTAAAGGAATGTATTTTAGCTCATTTTCCTATAAGCCTGGTGTTGGTTTCGTGGTTAGGGTGGCAGCTTGGGATCCTAGGGTCCTGAGTTCAAGCCCCGTTGGGCCGCTGAATTTTAATACACCAGGAGGTTGACTCAGCCTGTCATCCTTCCGAGGTCGGCAAAATGAGTACCAGTGCACTGGTAAGGGGGACACTGCATCAGCGGCATAGCCGCGTCCCAACCAATGATGCAACCAGCAGCCATGGGCTGCACGAGAAAGAGAGAGAGAGAGAGAGAGAGAGAGAGAGAGAGAGAGAGAGAGAGAGAGCTCATTTTCCTGACCTACAGGCTCTCAGGGCCATGAGGTACTCCTCACCTTCAATAACAACATTGTCACGATCTTAAGAAGGTTATGGAGATAACGCTGATGACGACGGGATCCATTTGATAAAAGCTGCAAATATAGTGCATGGCGAAATGTTCAAATCAAAGTCCACATTTAGCGGCTCGTTCACAGACTGATGCCAGCAAGACTGTCACAGTCACTCTTGACACGAGTGCAAATGATATTGGATGGCCCAAGTATCATCGATCAGTCTTAAAAATGTAGAACCCAACCAACCAGCATTGTCTATCGTATAACTTTTGTTGTACAACAGCCATTCCTATTGATCAAGCAAACTAACCAATGCATACCATTCCAGAGACCAGGAAACCCCCTTCCTATCTACCTGGGCTTGAAGGTGCATGCTCTTACACGAAAGAGAGACCTCGTTGATACCTTGATCAGCTTAGGACTGTCTGTCATAATGACAGGGTCTTGTTGCATCAACAAAGTTTGCAAATGTGTGTGTGAACAGTAAAACAACCAGAGAGTTGGTGTCAAAGCCACCCAATGCTCGCCTGTTTATACATTTATCGTTTTTAAAGTCTAATAAATATTTTTTATAAACGATTGCAGTGAAGTCTGATCCAAATAATTTAAAGCAATATATGTATTTTTGTATATTGTAATCAGTAAAAAATAGTGTGGTAGATAAAAACATTAAAAAGGAAAAAAACTTTAATGTTGATGTGCTACAAAAAAGTTAAGTTCAAAACAGGTCAAAAATTTTGAAAAAATTGAAATTATTTTTAAATTTCAACTTCACTACACCAATAGTATACCCCAAAGGAACCTCCATGCCAAATATCAGCATCAGTACACATATTAAATGAATGGCAAGCTTCTAAATAACTTGCATCAAAAACTTTAATGTTGATGTGCTACAAAAAAGTTAAGTTCAAAACAGGTCAAAAATTTAAAACATTTGAAATTATTTTTTAATTTCAACTTCACTACATCAATATATACCCAAAGGAACCTCCATGCCAATATCAGCATCCTAGTACACATATTAAATGAATGGCAAGCTTCTAAATAACTTGCACCAAAAACTTTAACATTTTCACGCTGAACGCTGACGCTCACGCCGGGGGTATCGCTATAGCTCTCTGTTCTTCGAACAGGCGAGCTAAAAATGGGATAGTGTGCCCTCAGCATATGCGAACTGGCCTGTTTACGGCAGGTGCAATTGACAACATTGAGCATAACCCAAGCTCAACAATTGCACAAAGATCCTTCCATGGTATAAGCATCTCCCCATTTCAAAACCCATTCAATAATTGTCCAGGCTCTGAACATGAACGAACATCTGTGTACAACATCTTCTCTGAGAGAAAAGGACTTGCACCTCTCCTGGATAGCTACACTGTTGTTCCTCCCATGATTCTCCCCAAAAAGGACCCTTCTGTTCCTGCAGCCAATGGCCCCATCGTATCTGAGAGCATACTCTTCAACAAAGTTGTGTTGGATGAATCCAGGTAGCTCGTTCGTGTCCACAAAAGCTCCAAGATGGAAGCCTGCCAGAGGGAGCAACCGTTACTTGGTCAAGCTATTATGCCACAAAGGTGAAGGCGAACAAGTGGGAGGTGTGTCCAAGGTGTATTATGCTCCTGTATCTTGACGAGGCCAAGTCAGTGGCAATTATTAGTCATGGCATGAATGTGATAAAGCGGGCAACACACCCCTTAAACCCAAGATAAATACCAGTGTTCATAGTGGACCAACCACTCTATGCAACATCTAAGCAGGTGCAATGGATCTGGCCTGATGTATAAGGTGAGGACCACTATGTGGTGATTCTTGGTGGATTCCACAGCTCTCAGGTACATAGGAAACTAGTTGGCAGGAAAGGGGTGGACTGAAGCTCTGTGCAGGCATGAATTGCAAATGCTGGTGTGGCAGACTCATTCATCAAAGTGGCACATTGCACCTGCACACAGCATGCACTAAACATCCTCCAATAATTACATGTAGTTACAGAACACCCAGATGATCTTCAATTTGATTGGTGTACTGATTGAATGAACCAAAGCCCTCACTTCATGTGTTGGAACATCACTGTAGTTGTTGCTTCTAATCCTCACCTTTGTAAAGGCCCTGTCACACCTTGACGTTTTAGCCAG
>CM068957.1:70348336-70361503 GCA_035128595.1 Eptatretus atami | reverse complement strand
GGTATCAAAATGTATGTAAAACGCTGGCATACGCTGAATTATTGATGTTTTTTCCAGTTTTGGACGTATTCATAACGTATTAGTAACGTACACAGAACGTTTCGATAACATAGAGATAACTTATAACAACGAATGCTGAGCGTGTTGTCGGCGTTCACAACCTATGCCCAACGATAGTCTTAACTTATGCATAGCGCGCACCGTATCGCCAACGTCACGTGGCATAGGCTATTAATAGGCTGCGGCTCGACGATTCAAATCATAACCGCACTAGACATCGAAGTGTCAAGCCGCTGTCACACCTTGACGTTTTAGCCAGCGTATGCCGACGTATGAAAAATTTGCCGAATACGCTGGCACACGTCGAATACGTTTAGGGTAAGTTTTGTATACGTTAAGAGCACGCTGAAGCATGCTGGCATACGTCGTAGTACGCCGAGTACGTCGACAAATTTTCAGCATGTTGAAAATTTTTCGACGTATGCCAGCGTATGACACACGTTCCGCATACGCTGGCCATAAGTTGTAGGCACGTTACGCGATCGTTGACACACTTCGACACACGTTACCTGTAAGTTACTCATAAGTCGAAACACGTCGATGTAATGTTTAGCGTCAGTGTTCCAGACTCCCTGGTTTTTTTTTTTTTTGGTTTTTTTTTTTTCTCGGTATGACGGTGATGTTGACACTTCGATTTCTAGTGCGGTTATGATTTAAATCGTTGAGCGGCAGCCTATTAATTATATTATATTATAACCGCACTAGAAATCGAAGTGTCAACATCACCGTCATACCAAAGAAAAAAAACCAAAAAAAAAAAACAGGGAGTCTGGAACACTGACGCTAAACATTACCTCGACGTGTTTCGACTTATGAGTAACTACAAGTAACGTGTGTCGACGTGTGTCAACGATCGCGTAACGTGCCTACAACACGTTACTCATAGGTTAGAAATAAGTTTTGGGTATGCTAAACATTACCTCGACGTGTTTCGACTTATGAGTAACTTACAAGTAACGTGTGTCGACGTGTATCAACGATCGTGTAATGTGCCTACAACTTATGGCCAGCGTATGCGGAACGTGTGAGTCATACGCTGGCATACGTCGAAAAATTCAAGCATGTTAAAATTTGTCGACGAGCTCGGCGTACTACGACGTATGCCAGCGTACTACGATGTATCTCAGCGTGCTCTTAACGTATACAAACTTACCCATAACGTATTCGACGTGTGCCAGCGTTTTAGACAAATTTTTCATACGCTGGCTAAATCGTCAATGTGTGACAGGGCCTTAATGTCAATCAGAGGGGAAAACTTCCACCTCTATGTTGAAAGTTTGTAAAAGATAGCACATTGGTGCTTCACCTTGGACCACACAAACTTTGCACGCTGGCTACCCGTACATGTGCGTGACATGGTCATGCTAGCCGGTTCACATGCCTTCCATCCCAGAAGCATTCCTGAAAGGACAGTTTGTAGACGTGAGGATGCAAAACAGGGTGCAACTATTTTCAGCTCTCGCTATTGACCAGGCACATGAGCAAAGAACGCTCTCATCAAGGGTGATGGAGGGGATGTTGGCCTCACTGAAAACCCACGAACACTACATTGGTGGATGGTAGGTGGACTTGAGACAGCAAGAGTTATGCAATAATTTGAAAGCACCATGGACAAAAAAAATGCAATACAAACTCACCAAAATATCATGATGTGTCACCCAGTAACCAAACACAATTCATCAAAAAAGTCAAAGCATAAGTCACTGTTATAGAGGAAATGTGCAACCCCTTTCTTGAAGAAGATGAAATCATTTTGGTACTTCACATGAAAAAAAATTGTCAGTTGTGAAATGGCAGGAACAGTGAGGAGTGTCGAAAGGTTTGGAAAAGAGCAAGACGATCCATTTGTGCATGAACGGCTCATTAACAAAACCAAATCAATGGTAGCAACAATAAGCAAAAACAAGTTGCCACTGTTCTCCCACATGAAAATGAAGCTATCATCTCTCAAGAACGACTGTTCCGCTCTTCTCTAGGCTATATATTGCCTGTCAAACAAGAGATGGGAATCTCGATGACTTCTTTACCCATGAAAATCAAGCATCCCCACCTTCTTTATCAGATATTGTTGAGCTGAACAGTGGAACCAAATCTAAACTTGTAACGTGCTTAGAAAGCCTTGTTGCACCAATACCAGACATACCGGATACCAATGCCATCATCATTTACAGTGCTGTCAGAGTGAATATTTTGAGCCCCAGGCATGCAAAAACATTTGGAGAGTAAGCTGCAACTATATTCCAACCATTTTTTGCATGCCAACTTCAGAATGTTGCAAGGATTGACATTCTGTTTGACTGATTTTTTGAAAAGAGTTTAAAGGAGAGGAAAAGGAACCGGGAGGAGGGTCTGTCCGACAAGAGCGCTGCCAACTAACTGGCAGCAATTTCTTTATGTGAAACAAAACAAGACAGAACTGTTCAATTTCCTTGCTGAGCATATTGAAGAAGCCTTTACAGAAGAATAAAGGGAGGTTGTTGCAACAGTTGGAGACTGTGCTCTACAATCGACCGTGTGAAAATGCATCATGCCTTGCCCCCTGCAACCATGAGGAAGCTGACACATGCCTTTTACTTCATGCTGCAGATGCTGCTAGGCAAGGTCATGACAAAATCATGCTGCACACTGCAGACACAGATGTACTGGTGCTTGCTATCAGCTTCTTCCAAGAACAAGCTGCCACATAATTGTGGGTTGCCTTCGGTACCAGCAACAACTTCCGGTATATTCCAGCCCACATCATTTCATTACATCTGGGTGATGAAAGTAGGGCCCTTCTCATGTTCCAAAGCTTCACTGGATGTGACACAACCTCTGCATTTCACGGCAAGGGAAATTGCACTGCTTGGGAGACATGGTCTAACTACCAAGAAGTCACCCCAGCATTGCTTTACCTGTCAAATACACAGGACTGTGTTGTTGATGAGATGATGGCCCTAATTGAGTGCTACGTCTTGCTCATGTATGATCGTGCAAGCCCAGAGGACAAAGTCAATACGGCACGGAAGGAGCTGTTCACCAAAAAGTCCAGACAAATCGATGCCATACCATCACACAGGCTGCCCTTCTTCAACATACAAAGAGAGCAGCCTACCAAGCCAGACACTGTTGGGGTCAGGCATTAGTTGCTTCCCTGACACTACCAAGCCACGGTGCATGGGGATGGGTTTCTACCCAGGACAGCTGGAGGCCCTTGTGGACAACCCTACCTGAGGCTGAAAGGTCACACCAGGAACTTCTGAAATGTGGATGTAATAAGGATTGCCAAAAGAACTGCAAATGAGTCAAGGCAGTACTCAGGTGTACTGATCTCTGTGCATGTGGTGATGAATGTGCAAGGGACTAAATTTTCAATCATGCCATGAGTACAATGTTAAAACATTGCTGTGTATTGTATTGACGTCACTACACAGTAGTTTCGCTGTGCTACTGTCATGTCACATTGTCATTGTGCCATTGTTTCATAGCTGCTTGTATTTCTAAAAGAATAGATAGGGTATGTGTCCTAAATATATGACAATGTACATAAAAAATGTTTTTCAGCTTGGTGTTCTGATCGCTTTTTTGCGCTGTTTGCGCCATCTGACCTTTTTGCGGACGTGCGAATTCTTTCTTTAGCATTTTTATTTTATGAAAAAAAAGTGATCTTCACGTATATTCGACAGAACTTAAATCACAATATCATCAGGCAGTTGTATTAAGGCATGTGGAAGCATCATAGCAGTGAAATCCGAATGAAAAAATAGTGTGTAGTTGAAGTTACAAACCTTTAAAGAATATCAATACGAGTATGAGGTTGCTTTGGCCCGCTACCAATAGGCGGCGCTGCTGGCCACCAAAGGGTACTGGTGCAGTTGCTCCCTGTCTGAAATTGATCAGTTGGGGGGAGTACTATATGTGTACCAAGTTTGATGCTTTTACCCCAATTTACACAACTATACTGAAATCTGCCCCACTATACTTCATAAACGAGAAACACCTACTCACTTTGGGAGCAGTGGCAAGAAGGGAATTTTTGTATTCCCTTCACAGTGGGGGAGGGGGGGGGTTATTTTGTGCCCATGACCTGACCTTGGGTACCACCAACACGTATGCAAAATTTGGTGGAGATCGGGCCAGCCCAGTTATATTCAATAATTTTCAGATGTATTCATTTGCCTTCTTTGATATAGTAGGATAGATTAGTGAGTAATGAACTGGAACGGCACTCTTCGACATCACGACGTCACCAGGTGTACCTCCGTCCACATTATTGCATCATTATACACTGATGAGCCAAAACATTATGACCACTGACAGGTGAAATGAATAACAGTGATTATCTTGGTACAATAGCACCTGTCAAGGGGTGGGATATATTAGGCAGCAAGTGAACAGTCAGTTCTTGAAGTTGATGTGTTGGATGCAGGAGAAATGGGCAGGAGTAAAGACCTGAGGGACTTTGACAAGGGCCAAATTGTTATGGCCAGACGACTGGGTCAGAACATCTCTGAAACGGCAAGGCTTGTGGGGTGCTCCCGGTCAGCAGTGGTGAGTACCTACTGACAGTGGTTCGAGGAGGGACAAACCACAAACCGGCAACAGGGTGTTGGGTGCCCAAGGCTCATCGATGCGTGAGGGCAACGAAGGCTATTCCGTCTGGTCCAAACCGACAGAAGGTCTACTGTGGCACAAGTTATAGAAAATTTTAATGGTGGTCACAGGAGGAATGCGTCACAATCCACAGTGCATCGCACCCTGCTGCGTATGGGGCTGCGTAGCCGCAGACCGGTCAGAGTGCCCATGATTACCCCTGTCCACCGTCGAAAGTGCCTACAATGGGCACGCGAGCTTCGGAACTGGACCTTGGAGCAGTGGAAGAAGGTCGCCTGGTCCGATGAGTCCCGTTTTCTTTTAGATCACGTGGATGGCCGTGTACGTGTGCCCAGTTTACCTGGGGAAGTGATGGCACCAGGATGCACTGTGGGAAGGCGACAAGCCGGTGGAGGGAGTGTGATGCTCTGGGCAATGTTCTGCTGGGAAACCCTGGGTCCGGCCATTCATGAGGATGTCAATTTGACACGTGTCACCTAACTAAACATCGTTGCAGACCAGGTCCACCCCTTCATGGCAATGGTATTCCCTGATGGCAGTGGCCTCTTTCAGCAGGATAATGCGCCCTGCCACACTGCACACATTGTTCGGGAATGGTTTGAGGAACATGATGAGGTGTTCACGGTGTTGCCCTGGCCTCCAAATTCTCCAGATCTCAATCCGATTGAGCATCTGTGGGATGTGCTGGACCGACAAGTCCGATCCACGGCAGCTCCACCTCGCAACTTACAGGACTTGAAGGATCTGCTGCTAATGTTTTGGTGCCAGATACCACAGGACACCTCCAGGGGTCTTGTAGAGTCCATGCCTCGGCGGGTCGGCGCTGTTTTGGCAGCACACGGAGGACCAACAGCATATTAGGCAGGTGGTCATATTGTTTTGGCTCATCAGTGTACATACTTGTACCAAGTTTGATTTAAATTCCTGAACCCAGATGCAAAATATTAAATAACTAGCGAGATACCTGTGCTATGCACGGGAGAGGGGCCAAAGTGTAGTGATAAAGTAAACAAACATAAGCATAAAAAAACAACTGGGGCCTTTTAGGACGTTCTCACGTGACAACCAATACAGACAAATCTGTTAGCAAGAAAGGGTGGATGAAACGCTTCGTACGGATCGAAAATTAAAATCATCATTGCATTGAGAAATTTATGAAACCTCCCACCCACCTGAGAATGGATAAAAGTGGGGTTGTTTGGGTGGAAACTCAATGACAATTGTATTGAGATATCAAACCAGCGAATGTTTCTGCCCAACCCATGATTGTGTTTACTTCCGGATCGGGAGTTGTTTCGTGCCAATTTTTTAATTTTTTCCAGGGAGCGGTTTCGGAGATACAGTTCCAAAGTTTTTCCTTTTTTTCCAGCATGGCTGCCACATCACGTGACCCATGACATAATAATTATCATTAATACATTCTACATGAGTAGTCGCACCTCTTGCAAATTTCATGTCAATCGGATAAGCGGTTGCAGAGAAAACAGAGAAAATTAGCATGGACGGACAACTCGAAGACAATGCCTCCAGCGACTTCGTCGGTGGAGGCATAAAATGTCTAAATTAAGACCCTGTATCTTGAGACATCTTTGAACTCTGAGGTTAATTACCAATCAACTCTATTGAGAATTATGTGAAGGAGATGCGTAGCAGTGACGATCAAATGATAGATTTATCAGCTCCTGAAAGCAGTTATCGATCAAATAAAATTTACCAGCAATGTTTAAATATGGCTGTCCGCAATCATGGTGTCTTCACTTTAGTAGCTGGGCTTGGTTATGGTAATCTCAAATGTATTAGAAAGCATCTGAAGATGCAAAGCCTGTCCGTTTTATTTTCGGACTCCTTCTCCTTCTCCTTCTTCGACCAAATTCTTCTTCTTCTTCGACAAAATTCTTCTTCTTCTCCTTTGACCAAATTCTTAATTTGTCTTCTCCATATTCTCATAATAAAGCTATATTGAAAATTTGATGACAAGGCTCAAATGGAAAACTAGAATTTTAGGTGAATCAAATGAAAATTGATGACTTTTGGTGATGTCGACCTTTGACCTTTGAACAATCATTAATGTCGTCTCCACGTACCCATAATAAAGCTTTTTTGAAAATTTCACGTCAAAAGCTCAAATGAAATGGTAAAAAAAAAAAAAAAAGAAGTTATGGAGAGAGGAGAGAGAGGAGAGGAGAGGAGAGGAGAGGAGAGGAGAGGAGAGGAGAGGAGAGGAGAGGAGAGGAGAGGAGAGGAGAGAGAGGAGAGGAGAGGAGAGAGAGGAGAGGAGAGGAGAGGGAGAAGGGAGAAGGAGAGGGACAGACTTTGACTTTTGTATCTTTTATTTATAAAAATAGAAAGAAAGCCCCCAAATGGGAGTTACATTTTCATTTCAGAGAAAGAAGGAAAACCAAGAAACAATTTCTGAAGAAAGGAAAGGATGAATCGGGTGGATTATATACAAAACATTTCACAAAAGGATAAACATTCCTCTCGGACTTTGCAAATAACTTACTTTTATACACCATTTTGATTCGAACTGTGGAATCTTCCCGTTACTGAAAAGAAAGCAAAATCCAATTTAACCGACTTATTACAAGGTTTTGGAAACAAAACAAAGCATCTTCATCATTTACTCAACACCGTCAAGTTTTCTTTTCCTTGACTTATATACCGCCATCTTTGCCTGAGCAAGCAGGAAATTGGCTAACACAGCATTGGAATTTTTGTGTGGATATCCAATCCGTAGATAACACACAAGTGTTAAAAATCAAACCAAACCTCACAAAACAATTCCGAAGTAAAATAAATAAAGGTGCCAACCGTTGGCATTCAACATAGATGTGAAAAAGGTTTTCAGATTTCTTACAAAAAGGACATTATCATCTACAAGCAGATTTGAAAAACGGTGTAACAAGTGATTAGAAGGAAGGATCCAGTGTACTAGTCTCCATTGGAGGTCGCCATATCTGGTGGTACAGGGGGTGATAAAAACCTTTCCAGTTAGGAAAATAAGGGGGAGAACAAGGTAAGAGGTCTCTCCATAGAACCTTCTGCTGTGTTATTTGCCGTTGCGAAAGAAATTTTACACAACCCAAATAAAGGCCTTTTTTGTTGGGAAGGCCATTGAAGCCTACGTTAAAAGGGCACAAGGAAGAGGGCTGGCAAGAGAAAAAGCACATACGAGTTCAGGAAAGGTAGAGAGAGAAGGTATTCGATGTGCATTTTGTTCATTGCTTTGGTGGTCCTGCTCCCAAGCAGGTGCGAGCTGTGTGCATGTCCAAAGCACACTACATAATATGCGTGCCACGATTTGAGAGGATCGCACACCGACCAGGCTTGCCAATGCATCAGCTCCGATCCAGCTGCCGTTTGGGCTGAGAAGATCTGCGACAGATTTAACGCCCTTGTCGGTAAAGCGTTGAATAAAACACCTATCAGCAGGCATATCATGGAAAAAGGAGTTGTAGAACAAAGGTTCTTCCAGAAACATCTGTTTCGTGTAAGAATGTGTCGCTCTTGTTATTGTCAGAGCTTGCCACACATTTAGCATGCTCTGATAGAAACCAGAGAGGGGAGATGTGTCGATTTTGGAAAGGTCCATCAGGAAAAGAGAGTGGTCATAGCCTAGCCTCCAGCCTGTTGCAAAAGGTGACGAGCGACGTTGACCAGGTGGAGAGGGTCGCGTGTATAGCATCGAAGAGCAACCGAGAGTCGAAAGGCCATTAGCCGGCTCTTTATGTCGACCAGGCCTTGGCCTTCATCGGTCAGTGGTAAACTGAGGACCCCAGGTCGCAGCCAGTGTTTCCGTCCCAGAAAAAGGACACAAAGCACTTCTGGAGCTGTTGAAGCAACACCGCTGGAGGAAGCAGCACGAAGAACCTGTGCCATAAGGTAGAGGCCACCAGTGTGTTGATGACCAAGACCCTTCCATGATATGACAGTTGTGGATCAGACCTTTCCATTTTTGCAGTTTACCCTCAACAAACTCGAGCAGACCAGCCCAATTCTTTGCTACTGTGGTATTATTACCTAAGAACACTCCAAGGTATTTCACACCACCATTGGCCCATGACAGTGGAGCAGGAAGTCTTGGCGCCAAGTGGCACAATGGACCGAGCCAAAGGGCGCTCGTTTTGTTCCAATTTACTTTGGCTGAAGAAGCTTTTCGAATAAGGACAAACAATAACGAACGATGTTAACATATTGATATCTTGTACGAATACACACACGTCATCGGCATATGCCAGTACCTTGATGGGCCGTTCAAACTGGGACAAACTAAACCCTGTTAGTCTACAGCACAAAGAAACCAGTCGGGGTTCGATGGAGAGAGCATAAAGCAACCCAGAAAAGGGCAACCTTGTCTAATTCCCCTGTTAACAGACAAGGTGCAACAAGTTCATTGTTTCTTAAGCACACTATAAATATTATTGTATAGTAACTTAATATAGAGATGAAGGTTGAACCAAGTCCAAACCGCTCAAGTACTTCGAAAAGGTATCGATGGTCAACACGGTCAAAGGCTTTCTCCTGATCGAGGAGAAAGAAGTCCTAAATCTTTAGGGTTTTCCCTTGCACATTCAATGATGTCTCTCACAAGGGAGATGTGTCATAGATGGAACGTTTTGGGACACAGTAACATTGGTCTTCCTTCAACAACGAGGATAAATGAGGAGTAAGTCGCGATGCAGGGCTTTTGAAAATATCTTATAGTCCGTACATAACAGGAGATAGGACGCCAATTTAAATACATAACACGTCTCCCTTTTTGGGATGATGGTAAGAAGAGCTTGTCGGCAACTCTGAGGTAACTCTCCAAGCTGGGAGCTTGCGTTCAAGTGTTAATGAGTTCTGGACCCAATAAGTGCCAAAACTTCTTGTAAAATTTGGTTGAAGTCCATCCAAACCAGGTGCTTTCCCAATGGCAAGGCCATGCAGGCAGTGCCAAGTTCATCCAAATAATGGGTTTTTCCAGTTGGGAACGCCCATCTGCACACAACACTGGCAGGCCAACGGAGATGAGGCGACACTGACAGGATTTATTTGTTCCATTGAATATATTTTCGAAAAGTATTCCTTCACGAAAAGTTTGATTTCTGATTGTGTAAAGGTAATGGATGAATCTGCCAACGCAGCTGAGAAAGCTGCTTACTGGGAAGACGTTTCTCTAAGGAAAAGAAGTACTTGGTTGGTACGTCTCGCCTCAATCAGGTGTCGCACCCTCATCCGAACTAAGGCACCACGTGCATTCCTCTCTCGTTATTTCCTTTAATAAGGACTGTTTCTCAGTTAAGGTTTTTTTATGTTACTATTATTTTGTCCGATGACCCGTTGGAGTTGTAAAATCTCTAACTGTAATATTTTCTTTACTTCATGGTCAGCCCTTGTTGAGAAAAACTGATACTGTTGACAGAACCCTTTGAATTTGGGTTTTTACTAAATCCCACAATATCAGCGGGTTAACGGAACAGCTTAACTTCTGTTCTCGGAGAGCCGTCCAGAAGGATTCAAAGGCCTGAATGAAGTGGAGGTTTTCTGTAAACTGTTCTGAATTTCCAATGAGAGCTCCCTGACATGGTTTAGAGAGTTGAATAAAGACTCGAGCTAGGGAATGGTCGGAGAAACCAGAAGGCACGATATCGGATTTATAAGCTCCATGTAATAAATGAGAATTTACATAGATGCAATCAAGCCTCGCAAGTGAGACGTGGTTGTTTAAACAACGACACCATGTACAAGACCGATCAGAAGGTGCTGTATGCGCCAAATATCATGAAGATTATATTCGCAATGATGTTTGCAAAAAGTTTTGCGGTACATGGTTGGGGTTCCGGCCCGTTTCGGTCACATGAAGCATTAAAGTACAGTTAAAGTCGCCACCAATAATTAGGCAAGTCTGCAAATCCAGTGTTTGCAGGAATTTCCTCAGTTCGGCAAAAAGGAGATCTGCTCATCATTTTTGCTTGGAGCGTACACATTGAGAATTGTGAACTTGACCTGATTGATAGAGAAGGTCACGGAGGCAAGGTGTCCATCAATAATACTCATAAATTTAAGGCAGGACGGATGGAAATGTTTCCCTAAGACAAACATGATGCCTGACTTCGACGTGGAGTTGTTACTGAAGAAACATTCCTTGTCCATAAATAGTCGCCACTGAGCCTTAACAGATCGGACAGCATGGGTCTCTTGTAACAAAGCTATGTCAAGACCGTTGACCTCTACCAGCTGTTTAATTTGGATCTTGCGGAGCGGACTCCCACCACCATTAACATTTATTGTTCCAATCTTGAAAACTGGCAATGAGGAAAATAATAGCTTCGAAGAATAAGATTAGAAGTGGGATAATTGATTAGAATCCCTTTCCACCTTGGCAATCAATTTTTTTAAGCGGTGACAGTGTGTCTGGTGGAAACCGAATAAGTCAGGCTTACTGTACGATAGCCTGAGGCACACTTGGAGGAGGACGGTAGATCTGGAAAGTATTCCGTCAGGTTTATATTGCGTTTCCTGTATGTATTCTGTAAGAAGAGTCTTATTTGTTCAGGGGGGGGGGGGGGGTAGGACCTTGACTGGTCAGGCCTCTACCTTTCCACCTGACTGTTCCTGTTTGCTTCCTCCAGGTCAGATTCGTCAGAGTCGGTTTTAATTTCCGAGTCACACAAGTTTGTACTGTCCTGCATATCGATACTGTCGTCAGTATTGATACACGGATCTGTACTTACCACGTCTATGTGCTCTTCCATTGTGGGAACATCTCCTGGTGAAGGAACGGAAATAATCGGGGGAGTTGATGAAACGGAAACACCATCAGCGGATGCAGAGTATCGCTTCCCTCGACCGTAATGGTGTTATTGACCTCCAACGGCGTGGAGGTAATAATACTTTGGGGGTCTCTCATAAAACATCCATTTTAACATTTCCTGCGTTCCAGCTTCACCACGTGATGGACTGGGAGCAGTAACAGGGTTAACATTTGTTTCACTATTTCCTGCTGACAAGGATTCAGGGTTAACATTTACCGAAGTGACAGCAGGTTCATCACTAGTGGTCTGTGTATCACCGTCAATGGACTTAATCCAATGAGAGTTTTTAACGAGTGAAACAGTTTCATTACTGTGATAACAGGTAAAGCGGTCTCGGTAAGGGAGACGTCGATGTCCTCACCGGCAAGTAGGGTAAACTTGTTGGCCGTAGGTACCGGGTCCATTCCGTAGTACCGGGCCGTCCGTACCGGTCCATTCCGTAGGTACCGGGTCCGTTCGGGTCCATTCCGTAGGTACCGGGGTCCATTCCGGTCATTCCGGGTAGGCCTTGTAGAGTGACGTCAGTCACAACTGCAGGAACATTACCGACAGATTCCTCGTTTGTAAATGCTCCTTTCTTCTGGGTTAAACGACCATCAGGTAAAGTCTTTCTCTTTCTTGATGGAACGATGGTAAAACCATCCCAAACATTCGTTTTGCTGTTTAGACTCTCGGACTGAGAGGACTGGGCCTTATTACCGGACACGGGATTCGCTTCCTTCACGGTCGAGGAAGAAGAAGAAGAGGCGTATCCTTGTTGACGGGTTTGTTTCATCGTTTGACAAGTCGCCTTTGGGCAAGATCGTTTCAAGTAACCGAAATTACCACTTCGAAACATTTCAGGGTGTCAGTGGTTACGTAGACTTGTAATCGTGATTATCAATTTTTGAGTTTTAAAACGATGTTCAAGGTTCTTTCAGCGTTAGAGGAGGAAGCACCACAGAGCTTGTCTCCGAAAAGACATCACGTGCTTCGTCCGATCGTCTGCGCTACGTAAAGGTAACATGGTGATCTGAGAAACCACAGAACCATAACGAGATAGTTCGGAGATCAGCGTCTGATTCTTCAGGAAAGGAGGAGAGTTCGAGATAATGACCTTCACGGCCGGTGTGTCGAGAGGGGAGACGAGCACGAAATGTCCGTCATCTGTTGATAGTCCGTCGATACGATTTCGTGAACACAGTTCTGTCTCAGACACGAAGATTACCACACGTTTGTTTATTCGTGAGGCTGCACGAACTTTGTCAGTACCGACTATGTTTCCCGTAGCGATAACGAGATCCTCGACGCTGACGTCGTCGGGCGGGACGCAGACGACGCCATGTTTTCTTGTTAATGATTCAAATGCCGAATAACGGGAATACGAGGTCATGTTTAGGAGGGGGGGGGGTTCGGGGGAGGAGGGGTGATTGCTCTCGTGCAGTAATTAAATACGAGCCGAGACAGGTTTCCAAAGGAAATAAACACAGCTACAGTGAGGAAAAAACGATCAGTTGAAGGGCCGGATGGGCCGCCAACTAAAAGCTATCCACAAGAAGCTGTGGGCCTCTTTCTCTCTCTATCTCGGGGAAAAGGTATGTGAGGAGAAAACAGGGGATGGGGGGAAGGGGAGGGAAGGGAGGGATGGGGAAGGTGAAGAGATGAACCAAAGGGCAAACTGCGAAATAACAAGGACAGATGGGTGGGTGGGGTGACGACGGCGCGAGGGAAGGCCGAA
>CM068957.1:70329803-70348311 GCA_035128595.1 Eptatretus atami | reverse complement strand
GGCAAGGCCATGCAGGCAGTGCCAAGTTCATCCAAAGTAATGGGTCTTTCCAGTTGGGAACGCCCATCTGCACACAACACTGCAGGCCAACGGAGTACGAGGCGACACTGACAGGATTTATTTGTTCCATTGAATATATTTTCGAAAAGTATTCCTTCACGAAAAGTTTGATTTCTGATTGTGTAAAGGTAATGGATGAATCTGCCAACGCAGCTGAGAAAGCTGTTACTGGGAAGACGTTTCTCTAAGGAAAGAAGTACTTGTTGGTACGTCTGCCTCATCAGGTGTCGCACCCTCATCCGAACTAAGGCACCACGTGCATTCCTCTCGTTATTTCCTTTAATAAGGACTGTTTCTCAGTTAAGGTTTTTTTTATGTTACTATTATTTTGTCGATGACCCGTTGGAGTTGTAAAATCTCTAACTGTAATATTTTCTTTACTTCATGGTCAGCCCTTGTTGAGAAAAACTGATACTGTTGACAGAACCCTTTGATTTGGGTTTTTACTAAATCCACCATATCAGCGGGTTAACGGAACAGCTTAACTTCTGTTCTCGGAGAGCCGTCCAGAAGGATTCAAAGGCCTGAATGAAGTGGAGGTTTTCTGTAAACTGTTCTGAATTTCCAATGAGAGCTCCCTGACATGTTTAGAGAGTTGAATAAAGACTCGAGCTAGGGAATGGTCGGAGAAACCAGAAGGCACGATATCGGATTTATAAGCTCCATGTAATAAATGAGAATTTACATAGATGCAATCAAGCCTCGCAAGTGAGACGTGGTTGTTTAACAACGACACCATGTACAAGACCGATCAGAAGGGTGCTGTATGCGCCAAATATCATGAAGATTATATTTCGCAATGATGTTTGCAAAAAGTTTTGCGGTACATGGTTGGGTTCCGGCCCGTTTCGGTCACATGAAGCATTAAAGTACAGTTAAAGTCGCCACCAATAATTAGGCAAGTCTGCAAATCCAGTGTTTGCAGGAATTTCCTCAGTTCGGCAAAAAAGGAGATCTGCTCATCATTTTGCTTGGAGCGTACACATTGAGAATTGTGAACTTGACCTGATTGATAGAGAAGGTCACGGAGGCAAGGTGTCCATCAATAATACTCATAAATTTAAGGCAGGACGGATGGAAATGTTTCCCTAAGACAAACATGATGCCTGACTTCGACGTGGAGTTGTTACTGAAGAAACATTCCTTGTCCATAAATAGTCGCCACTGAGCCTTAACAGATCGGACAGCATGGGTCTCTTGTAACAAAGCTATGTCAAGACCGTTGACCTCTACCAGCTGTTTAATTTGGATCTTGCGGGGACGGACTCCCACCACCATTAACATTTATTGTTCCAATCTTGAAAACTGGCAATGAGGAAAATAATAGCTTCGAAGAATAAGATTAGAAGTGGGATAATTGATTAGAATCCCTTTCCACCTTGGCAATCAATTTTTTTAAGCGGTGACAGTGTGTCTGGTGGAAACCGAATAAGTCAGGCTTACTGTACGATAGCCTGAGCACACTTGAGGAAGGACGGTAGATCTGGAAAGTATTCCGTCAGGTTTATATTGCGTTTCCTGTATGTATTCTGTAAGAAGAGTCTTATTTGTTCAGGGGGGGGGGGGGGGGTAGGACCTTGACTGTCAGTTCCTACCGTTTCCACCTGACTGTTTCTGTTTGCTTCCTCCAGGTCAGATTCGTCAGAGTCGGTTTTTAATTTCCGAGTCACACAAGTTTGTACTGTCCTGCAATATCGATACTGTCGTCAGTATTGATACACGGATCTGTACGGTTACCACGTCTATGTGCTCTTCCATTGTGGGAACATCTCCTGGTGAAGGAACGGAAATAATCGGGGGAGTTGATGAAACGGAAACACCATCAGCGGATGCAGGATATCGCTTCCCTCGACCGTAAAGGTGTTATTGACCTCCAACGGCGTGGAGTGATAATACTTTGGGGGTCTCTCATAAAACATCCATTTTAACATTTCCTGCGTTTCCAGCTTCACCACGTGATGGACTGGGAGCAGTAACAGGGTAACATTTGTTTCACTATTTCCTGCTGACAAGGATTCAGGGTTAACATTTACCGAAGTGACAGCAGGTTCATCACTAGTGGTCTGTGTATCACCGTCAATGGACTTACAATCGGAGAGTTTTTAACGAGTGAAACAGTTTCATTTACTGTGATAACAGGTAAAGCGGTCTCGGTAAGGGAGACGTCGATGTCCTCACCGGCAAGTAGGGTAAACTTGTTGGCCGTAGGTACCGGGTCCATTCCGTAGGTACCGGGTCCGTACCGGGTCCATTCCGTAGGTACCGGGTCCGTTCCGGGTCCATTCCGTAGGTACCGGGTCCATTCCGCGGTTATTCCGGGTAGGCCTTGTAGAGTGACGTCAGTCACAACTGCAGGAACATTACCGACAGATTCCTCGTTTGTAAATGCTCCTTTCTTCTGGGTTAAACGACCATCAGGTAAAGTCTTTCTCTTTCTTGATGGAACGATGGTAAAACCATCCCAAACATTCGTTTTGCTGTTTAGACTCTCGGACTGAGAGGACTGGGCCTTATTACCGGACACGGGATTCGCTTCCTTCACGGTCGAGGAGAAGAGAAGAAGAGGCGTATCCTTGTTGACGGGTTTGTTTCATCGTTTGACAAGTCGCCTTTGGGCAAGATCGTTTCAAGTAACCGAAATTACCACATTCGAAACATTTCAGGGTGTCAGTGGTTACGTAGACTTGTAATCGTGATTATCAATTTTGAGTTTTAAAACGATGTTCAAGGTTCTTTCAGCGTTAGAGGGAGGAAGAGACCACACGAGCTTGTCTCCGAAAAGACATCACGTGCTTCGTCCGATCGTCCTGGCTACGTAAAGGTAACATGGTGATCTGAGAAACCACAGAACCATAACGAGATAGTTCGGAGATCAGCGTCTGATTCTTCAGGAAAGGAGGAGAGTTCGAGATAATGACCTTCACCGGCCGGTGTGTCGAGAGGGGAACGAGCACGAAATGTCCGTCATCTGTTGATAGTCCCGTCGATACGATTTCGTGAACCAGTTCTGTCTCAGACACGAAGATTACCACACGTTTGTTTATTCGTGAGGCTGCACGAACTTTGTCAGTACCGACTATGTTTCCCGTAGCGATAACGAGATCCTCGACGCTGACGTCGTCGGGCGGGACGCAGACGACGCCATGTTTTCTTGTTAATGATTCAAATGCCGAATAACGGGAATACGAGGTCATGTTTAGGAGGGGGGGGGGGTTCGGGGAGGAGGGGTGATTGCTCTCGTGCAGTAATTAAATACGAGCCGAGACAGGTTTCCAAAGGAAATAAACACAGCTACAGTGAGGAAAAAAACGATCAGTTGAAGGGCCGGGATGGGCCGCCAACTAAAAGCTATCCACAAGAAGCTGTGGGCTCTTTCTCTCTCTATCTCGGGGAAAAGGTATGTGAGGAGAAAACAGGGGATGGGAGGAAGGGGAGGGAAGGGGGGATGGGGAAGGTGAAGAGATGAACCAAAGGGCAAACTGCGAAATAACAAGGACAGATGGGTGGGTGGGGTGACGACGGCGCGAGGGAAGGCCGAAGCGCGAGGTCTAACGAAGAGGGGAGGTGGGGCACAAATAGCGATGCGTAGAAGGAAACAAAGGAAAGGAGGTGAAAAACGATGCGAAAGGGATAGAAAGGCGAAAAAAACAGGGCAGATCACAGCTCACCAAGACCACACAGCCACCATGACACTCCACTCGACTCACCAACAGCCAGCAGGGGGCGAGAGAAAGACAGAGAGAGAGAGAGAGAGAGAGATAGAGAGAGAGACAAAGAGGACAAAGAGAGAGACAGAGAGAGGGAGAGAGAGAGAGAGAGAGACAAAGAGAGACAAAGAGAGAGACAGAGAGATAGAGGGACGCACAATTACAAAACCCAGTCTTCCGCTGCGTGGGGGAGGGAAGGGGGGCTAACTAGAAAGCATCTGAAAATGCAAAGCCCGTCCCCTTTGTAGTTGGACTTCTTCCATATGCCAACGGTACCGTTGACCTTTTGACCAAATTCTTAATTTTTCTTCTCCATGTTCTCATCATAAAGTATTGCTGAAAACTTGATGACACAAGCTCAAATGGTAATTAAACGTTACGGCCCAGACAGACACACATAAGTGATTGCAAAACCTTGTCTTCCGCTGCGCATTTTTTGTTTTCTTAATCGAGTTCCCTTTAAAAAATAAAAATTGAAAATTAAATGATTCAGACATTAAGTACCACGATGGATGTGAAGTCTGGGTCATGAATCAAACAAACGCTAAACACCAGGACAACACAATGCGCTGAAGCACTTAATCAATTTGTTTCCTCCTTTGTAAACCCATGGCATTGCTGCCCCTCCTTAAGAAACCTGGCACAGAAGAGGTACCATGATGGCTGGCCGATCTACCATTGAACTGCGGAGATCCAAATTGTTTGCATATCAACGGTTTCGGAGATTCTACATTTCGACTTCCTTAATTTCGTCGTGAAAAGGTTGAGGGTTGTTATGATTGGGATCTCATCATAGGATATTGGTCCATCACAAAACCCGAAGGTTCTTCAATCGCTCGATTTTTCAACTGACAGGCAGGTGTGCTCCAGACTTGCATTTATTTTAAAAATGAAGCAAAAGTGATGCACGAAGCACTCGAGTACGGCATGATGCACAACAAAGCAACTGATGACTGGCTTGTCTAAGTTGTCTTGCCTGGGTTTGAATCTCGATCCAGCTATAAACTGTCATCCCGAGGTTTCACAGGTAGGGTGATTCATCACTGTGTGTGCCGTCCCTCGGATGGACGTTAAACTGGTTGTCCCATCTGTCAGCATTCGTTGGCATTTCACGGAACGGTGGCTTTAACGATCCCACGGTGTCCTTGGTGATGAGTTGGGGAGCTATCGCCAGCACCATGAACAACCTACAGAGGGGATTGCATCAGTGGCCCTCAGCCAATGATGCCATGCAGCCTTGTGCTGCATACGAAAGAAGAAGAGCATGGTTTCTTGCCTCCTGCTTTTCCATTCACTGGCAGAGTACCTGCCCTGTGGGCAATCTTGTTCCAAGCATCAACACATTATGCTGACACATACCTTATTTGGGTGGTGTATAGGTAACTGACAGCTGTCTCAATCGCTCCCAAAAAAACAAACAAGAATGACCGCACTGTGGTCACAACCTGCGACGATACAGTGCCTACAGAAAGTCTACACCCCCTTTCAAAATAATCACCTTTTGTTGCCTGAGAGCCTGGAATTAAATTGCATTAAATCAGATTTTTTTGTCCACCTTTATTTACACATCGTAACCCACAACTTCCAAGTGAAAAACAAGTTCTACAAATTTCAGAAAATTAATTCAAAATACAAAACGAGAATATCTTGGTTAGCTAAGTGTCCACCCCCCTGAGTTAATACTTGGTGAAAGTACCTTTGACAGCAATTACAGCTGTGAGTCTGTTGGGATTGGTCTCCACCAACTTTGCACACCTTGATTGGGCAATATTTGCCCATTCTTCAGCACAAAACTCTTCAAGCTCAGTCAAGTTGCAAGGGGAGCGTTGATGGACAGGAATCCTTAAGTCATGCCACACATTTTCGATTGGATTTAGGTTGGGGCTCTGACTGGGCCACTCAAGGACATTTATCTTTTTGTACCTTAGCCACTCCAGTGTAACTTTGCCTGTGTGCTTCTGGTCATTGTCATGCTGAAAGGTGAACTTCCGTCCCAATTTCAGCTTTCTTGCAGAGAGCAGCAGGTTTTCTTCCAGGATTTTTCTGTGTTTCTCCATCCAGTTTCACTTCAATCCTGACAAGTGCCCCAGTCCCTGCTAATGAGAAACATCTGCATAACATGATGCTGCCACCACCATGCTTCCTAGTAGGGATGGTGTTCTTTGGGTGATGTGCTGTTTTGGGTTTGCACCAAATGTAACATTTTGCATTTAAGCCAAAAAGTTCCATTTTGGTTCATTCAGACCACAAAATGTTTTGCCACATGGCTTCAGAATCTCCAGAGTGTTTTTTTGCATACCTCAAACGGGATTCAAGGTGGGCTTTTTGAGTAATAGTTTCCTTCTTGCCACCCTCCCGTACAGGCTAGACTTGTGGAGTGCTTGGGGTATTGTTGTCACATGCACACAGTGACCAGTCTTTGTCATAAAGGAATGTAGCTCTTTCAAAATTGTCATTGGCCTCTTGGTGGCCTCTCTGATCAGTTTCTTCCTTGCTTGGTCATCCAGTTTGGAGGGACGGCCTGATCTAGGCAGGGTCTTGGAGGTACCAGACGCCATCCACTTCTTAATGATTGTCTTGAGTGTGCTCCAAGGGATATTCAAGGCCTTTGAAATATTTTTATACCCATCCCCTGATGTGTGCCTTTCTATAACTTTATCCCAGAGTTCTTTTGAAAACTCCTTGGTGTACATGGTTGAGTCTTTGCTGTGAAATGCACTACTCAGCAGAGGAAACCTCCAGGAACAGCTGATTTTATTCTGAAATGATCAGAATCACTACAATTTAACACAGGTGGAGGCCAATTAACTCGGTGTGTGATTTTAAATGTGATTGGTTACCTCTGAGCTAATTTGCAATTGCTATTATAAACAATATACAATTGCTGTATTTGCTCTGATGCAAATGGCAAAAACTGGATAGTTCAAACAACTGGATAAAGTGAGCAACAAACAACACTCAATCCCAAACACCACATCCACATGTGCACAACACCCAACGAGAACTCCAACACTCACACAACCAACACCTAATCATGCTCAAACCGGACACAAAACCAGCCGAGTTCGTGCCCCAGAAACACAAAAACAACAACAAGCGTACACACATGCTCACCCACACACATGCAACACCAGATCACATGTAAGTAAAAAAAAAAAGAGCAGAGCCACCCTTCGATGATGTGATTTGACATTTATTTTGCTTTTACAAAATAAAACTTAGAGGGGGAGCACTCGGTAGAGTGCAAAACCTCCGCCGCCAATACTGCTAGTCACTCAAGTGAACCTGATATCCTATTCATTTCAATTTTTTGAGTCAACAGTGCTCAGAGTTATAGTTTGCAACTTTCCCTTTTACTTTTAACCTTTTACATACTCAATTCCATTCGTCTAATAAGAGTCATTCGTCGTCATTCCTTGAGACAGAAATTGATTTTACGTGGGTTATCCAACTAGATTCCAAAATCAGCTGTCAATTATAATTTTGGCATGTTTTTGTTGGAAATCACTATAACATGTAGAAATGCAAAAAAAAAAAATCGAAATTTGTTGAAAAAAAATTTGCAAATTTTTTTTTCTCTAACAATTTTTTTTTTGGGGGGGGGTTGAAATCACTTAAAACATGTAGAAATGCCAAAAAAAACAAAATCAAAATTTTGTGTAATAAAGTGACCAAAAATTTTTTTCTCTAACAATTTTTTTTTGGGGGGGGGGGGTTGGAAATCACTTAAAACATGTAGAAATGCAAAAAACCAAAAAATTCAAATATTTTTCAAATTGCCGCCATAGCGCCATATTGGATTTTGGACCAAGTCCAAAATCTAATGGCATGATCCTTGGACCAGACTAACCCCCCCCACCAAGTTTCTCGAAATCCGCGCAGGAGTTTTCCTAATACTTTCACAAACAAACAAACAAAACAAAACATATAGGGGTGAAAACAGTAACCTCCATTCCATCTTCCGATGGCGGAGCGTTAAATAATAATGATAAAAAAGCACTCCTCCATTTGACCAGTATGTGACCGCATATGACGGTGTATCGAATAAAAACCGGACACGTGCCGAAAGCTCGGGCTGTTGTGTCTGAGGAAGCCAGCTGTGAAGCTGGTGGAACGTCACCTGAGACCGGGTCTGCTCTTGCTTTTTTGCTCAAAGTAGCGGAGTCGATCCAGTTTTTACTTTTGGTTAGATGCACGTTCTTCTTCTTAAAAAACAAACATCCACACCAATAAATGTCAATGTGTGTGTGTCTCCTCCATAACTCCAAAACCATAAAACATAGCAGCCTGAAACTTTGCATGCATACTAAGAAAACTCTAAGGAAGTGCATGACTGAAAATTGGGTGTTTGGATTCATTAAAACACCCCTTTTAAAGATCATTAACGGCCTCATTTAATTATATCCTTTATCAGGCACATCCTCAGTCACCGCTCTCGAAGAGGTCTTAAGGCGTTTCTTCGGTAACCTCACTGGGGTCTGAAGCCGCCATGTTTTTGGGCCTGCTCAACCATGCCTTGACTTGAGACAGGCTGCAACGATTTCTTAAGGATAAAGTTTTTTTTTCACTTTCCTCATGTTATCGAATGCCTGTTCGTCATAGCTACGAATCGCTGCATACACCACTTTTGTAAGTACTGGATGGTGCAAACATCACCATCCAGTACTTACAAAAGTGATGTATGCAGCGATTCGTAACCATGATGCACAGGTATTCGATAATATGAGTGACGAAAGTGAAAAAAAATATATAGTTTTCAAATTAGGAGTTTGGAGCGATTTCATGCATGAAATGATATGATTTTCCACGATCTACTCTCACGGACTAATATTAAAGTATATCATCAAAATATTATTTCTGTCTTGAGGATCAGATATCGTCCGGACGAAATAAGTGTCGAAATCTGGAGTGAAAGTTGATAATTTAAAGAAATAACGACGCTTATAACTAAGCCGATTATACCTATTTACTTTAAGCAAGAAAGGCTATGTTCCCTCCGGCAAGGCCATGCAGTGCAGTGCCAAGTTTATCCAAGTAATGGGTTTTCCAGTTGGAACGCCCATCTGCACACAACCACTAGCAGGCCAACGGAGACGAGGCGACACTACGGATTTATTTGTTCCATTGAATATATTTTCGCAAAAAGTATTCCTTCACGAAAAGTTTGATTTTCTGATTGGTAAGGTAATGATGAATCTGCCAACGCAAAGCTGAGAAAGCTGCTTACTGGGAAGACGTTTCTTAAGGAAAGAAGTACTTGTTGGTACGTCTGCTCATTCAGTGTCGCACCTCATCCGAAACTAAGCACCACGGTGTGCATTCCTCCTCGGTTATTTCCTTTAATTAGGACTGTTTCTCAGTAAGGTTTTTTTCTATGTTACTTTATTTTGTCGACATGACCCGTTGGAGTTTGTTAAAATCTCTAACTGTAATATTTTCTTTACTTCGATGGTCATCCTTGTTGAGAAAAACTGATGACTGTTGACAACCCTTTAATTTGGGTTTTTACTAAATCCAACAATATCCAGCGGGTTAACGGAACAGCTTAACTTCGTTCTCGGAGAGCCGCCAGAAGATTCAAAGGCTGAATTGAAGTGGGAGGTTTTCTCGTAAACTGTTGCTGAATTTCCAATGAGAGCTCCCTGCACATGTTTGTTAGAAGAGTTTTGAATAAAAGACTCGGAGCTAGGGAATGGTCGGAGAAACCAGAAGGCACGATATCGAGGCATTTATAAGCTCCATTGTAATAAATGAGGATTTACATAGATGCAATCAAGTCTCGCAAGTGAGACCGTGGTTGTTTAAGCAACGACCACCATGTACAAGACCGATCAGAGGGTGCTGTATGCGCCAAATATTCATGAGATTATATTCGCATTGATGTTTGCACAAAAAGTTTTGCGGTACATGGTTGAGGTTCCGGGCCCGTTATCGGTCACATGAAGCATTAACACTACAGTAAAGTCGCCACCAATAATTAGGCAGTCTGCAAATCCAGTGTTTGCAAGGAATTTCCTCCAGGTCGGCAAAAAAGGAGATCTGCTCATCCATTTTGCTGTGTGGCAGCGTACACATTGAAATTGTGTACTGACCTGATGATAGAGAAGGTCACTGGAGGCAAGGTGTCCATTCAATAATACTCATAAATTTAAGCAGACGGATGGAAATGTTTCCCTAAGACAAAAACCATGATGCCTGCCTTCCGACGTGGAAGTTGTTACTGAAGAAACATTCCTTGTCCA
Organism: Eptatretus atami; assembly: GCA_035128595.1. Lineage (NCBI taxonomy): Eukaryota > Metazoa > Chordata > Myxini > Myxiniformes > Myxinidae > Eptatretus > Eptatretus atami. The sequence goes on along the minus strand of CM068957.1, from coordinate 70,338,302 downwards.
TAAATAGTTTCGCCCACTGAGCCTTAACAGATCTTGACAGCATTGGGTCTCTTGTAACAAAGCCTATGTCAAGACCGTTGACCATCTACCAGCTGTTTAATTTGTATCTTGCGGGGATCGTGACTCCACCACCATATAACATTATGTTCCATCTTGAAAACTGCAATGAGGAAAAATAATAGCTTCGAGAATAAAGATTAGAAGTGGGATAATGATTAGAATTTCCCTTTCCACCTTGGCAATCAATTTTTGTATTAAGCGGTGACAGTGTGGGGTCTGGTGGAAACACGAATAAGTTCAAGCTTATGTACGATAGCCTGAGCCATGAGGAAGGACGTAGATCTGGAAAGTATTCCGTTCAGGTTTATATTGCGTTTCCTGTATGTATTCTGTAAGAAGAGTCTTATTTAGTTCAGGGGGGTGGGGGGGGGCGGGTAGACCTTGACTGTCAGGTTTCACTACCGTTTCCACCTGACTGTTTCCTGTTTGCTTTCCTCCAGGGTCAGATTCGTCAGAGTCGTTTTTAATTTCCGAGATCACAACAAAGTTTGTACTGTCCTGCAATATGATCTGTCGTCCAGTATTTGATACACGGATCTGTACAGTTACCACGTCTATGTCTTCTTCCATTGTGGGAACATTCCTGGGTGAAGGAACGGAAAATAATCGGGGGAGTTGATGAAACGGAAAACACCATCAGCGGCATGCAGAGATCTCGCTTCCCTCGACCATAAAGGTGTTATTGACCTTCCAACGGCGTGGAGTCGATAATACTTTGGGGGTCTCCATTAAAACATCCATTTTAACATTTCCTGCGTTTCCAGCTTCACCACGTGATGGACTGGGAGCAGTAACAGGGAACATTTCGTTTCACTATTTCCTGCTGTACAAGGATTCAGGGTTAACATTTACCGAAAGTGACAGCAGCTTCATCCACTAGATGGTCTGTGTATCACCGTCGATGGACTTTCCAATCGGAGAGTTTTAACGAGTGTGAAACAGTTTCTTTACTGTGATAACAGGTAAAGCCGGTCTCGTTAAAGGGAGACGTCGATTCTCACCGGCAAGATAGGGTAAACTTGTTGCCGTAGGGTACCGGCCGTCCATTCCGTAGGTACCGGGTCCGTACCGGGTCCATTCGTAGGTACCGGGTCCGTTCGGGTTCCATTCCGTAGGGTACCGGCGTCCATTCCGCGGTTATTCCGGGGTAGGCCTTGTAGAGTGACGTCAGTCACAACTGCAGGAACGATTACCGACAGATTCCTCGTTTGTAAATGCTCCTTTCTTCTGGGATTTTAAACGGACCATAGTAAAGTCTTTCTTCTTTCTTTGAGGAACGATGGTAAAAACCATCCCAAACATTCGTTTTGCCTGTTTAGACTTCTCGACTGAGAGGACTGGGCCTTATTTACCGGACACGCGGATTCGGCTTCCTTCACGGTCGAGGGAAGAGAAGGAAGAGGCGTTATCCTTGTTGACGAGGTTTGTTTCATCGTTTGACGAAGTCGCCTTTGGGCAAGATCGTTTTCAATAACCGAAATACCACATTCGAAAAACATTTCAGTGGTGTCAGTGGGTTACGTCGAGACTTGTAATCGATGATTATCAATTTTGAGTTTAAAACGATGTCAAGGTTCTTTCACGTTAAGGAGCGAAGAGTACCACACGAGCTTGTCTCCGAAAGGGACATCACGTGCTTCGTGCCGATCGTCCTGCTACGGTAAAGGTAACCATGGTGATCTGAAAACACAGAACCATAACGAAGATAGTTCGGATATCAGCGTCTGATTCTTCGGAAGGAGGAGAGTTCAAGATAATTGACCTTCACGGCCGGTACTAATACCAGTATCTGATTGTGTCGAGAGGGGAACGGAGCACGATGTCCTCATCTTTGTTGATAGTCCCGTGATACGATTTCCGTGAACCAGTTCTGTTCTCAGGACACGAAGATACCACACGTTTGTTTATTCGTGAGGCCTGCACGAACTTTGTCAGTACCGACTATGTTTCCGAGCGTAACGAGATCCTCGACGCTGACGTCGTCGGGCGGGACGCAGACGACGCCATGTTTCTTGTAATGATTCAAATGCCGAATAACGGGGAATACGAGTCCATGTTTACGGAGGGGGGGGGGGTTCGGTGCGAGGAAGGGGTGATTGTCTCGCTGCAACAGTAATTAAATACGAGCCGAGACAGGTTTCCAAAGGAAATTAAACACAGCTACAGTGAAGGAAAAAAAACGATTCAGTTGAAGGCCGGATGGGCCGCCAACTAAAGCTATACCACAAAGAAGCTGTGGGCTCTTTCTCTCTCATATCTCGAGGGAAAAAGGTATGTGAGGAGAAAACAGTGGAGATGCCGGGAGGGAAGGGGAGGGAAGGGGAGGAATGGGGAAGGTGAAGAGAGTGAACCAAAGGGCAAACTGCGAAATAACAAGGACAGATGGGTGGGTGGGGTTGACGACGGCGCGAGGGGAAGGCCGAAGCGCGAGTCTAACGAAAGGGGAGCGTGGGCCACAAATAGCGATGCGTAGAAGGAAACAAAGGAAAGGAGGTGAAAAACGATGCGAAAGGGATAGAAGGCGAAAAAAAACAGTGGCAATCACAGCTCACCAAGACCACACAGCCACCAATGACACTCCACTCGACTCACAACAGCCAGCAAGGGGGCGAGAGAAAAGAACAAGAGAGAGAGAGAGAGAGAGAGATGAGAGAGAGAGACCAAAGAGGACAAAGAGAGAGACAGAGCGAGAGGTGGAGAGAGAGAGAGAGAAGACAAAGAGAGACAAAGAGAGAGACAGAGAGATGGACGCACAATTACAAAACCCAGTCTCGCTGCGTGGGGAGGAAGGGGGCTAACTAGATAAGCATCTGAAAATGCAAGAGCCCGTCCCCTTTGTAGTTGGACTTCTTCATTGCCAAACGGTACCGTTACCTTTTGACCAAATTCTTAATTTTTCTTCTCATTTCTCATCATTAAAGTATGCCTGAAAACTTGATGGACCACAAGCTCAAATGCGTAATTAAACGTTACGGCCAGACAGACACACATAAGTGATTCAAACCTTGTCTTCCGCTGGCATTTTTTGTTTTCTTAATCGAGTTCCCTTTTAAAAAATAAAAATTGAAAATTAAATGATTCAGACATTAAGTACACGATGGAGTGAAGTCTGGTCATGAAGTCAAACAACGCTAAACACCAGGACAACACAATGCGCTGAAGCACTTAATCAATTTGTTTTCCTCCTTTGTTAAACCCATGGGCATTGCTGCCCCTCCTTAAGAAACCTGGCGAACAGAAGAGGTACCATTGCTATGGCTGGCCGACTACCTTGAACTGCCGGAGATCCAAATTGTTTGCTATCCAACTCTGGTTTCGGAGATTCTACATTTCGACTCCTTTAATTTCGTCTTGAAAAGGTTGAGGGTTGTTTATGATTGGCGATCTCATCATAGGATATTGGTCCATCACAAACCCGAAGGTTCTTCAATCGCTCGATTTTTTCAACTGACAGGCAGGTGTGCTCCAGACTTGCATTTATTTTAAAAAATAAGCAAAAGTGATGCACGAAAGCACTCGAGTACGCATGGATGCACAACAAGCAACATGACTGCTTGTCTAAGTTGTCTTTGCCTGGGATTTGAATCTCGATCCAGCTATAAACTGCATCCCAGGCTTTCACAGGTAGGGTGTGATTCATCACTGTGTGTGCCGTCCTCGCATGGGACGTTGAAACTGTTGTCCCATCTTCAGCATTCGTTGGGCATTTCACGGAACGGTGGGCTTTAACGATCCCACGGTGTCCTTGGTGATGAGTTGGGGCAGCTTATCGCCAGCACCATGAACAACCTACAGAGGGGATTGCATCAGTGGCCCTCAGCCAATGATGCCATGCAGCCTTGTGCTGCATACGAAAGAAGAAGACATGGTTTCTTGCCTCCTGCTTTTCCATTCACTGGCAAAGTTACCTGCCCTGTGGGCAATCTTGTTCCAAGCATCAACACATTATTGCTGGACACATACCTTATTGGGTGTGTATAGTGTAACTGACAGCTGTCTCAATCGCTCCCAAAAAAAACAAACAAGAATGACCGCACTGTGGTACAGACCTGCGACGATACAGTGCCTACAGAAATTTCTACCACCCCCCTTTCAAAATAATCACCTTTTTTGTGCCTGAGAGCCTGGAATTAAATTGCATTAAATCAGATTTTTTTCCAACCTTTATTTACACATCGTAACCACCAACTTCCAAGTGAAAAACAAGTTCTACAAAATTTCAGAAAATTAATTCAAAATACAAAACGAGAAGATCTTGGTTAGCCTAAGTGTCCACCCCCCTGAGTTAATTACTTGGTGAAAGTACCTTTGACAGCAATTACAGCTGTTGAGTCTGTTGGGATTGCCGTCTCCACCAACTTGCACCACCTTGATTGGGCAATATTTGCCCATTCTTCAGCACAAAAACTCTTTCAAGCCAGTCAAGTTGCAAGGGGAGCGTTGATGGACAGGAATCCTTGAAGTTCATGCCACACATTTTCGATTAGGATTTAGGTTGGGCTCTAGACTGGGCCACTCAAGGACATTTATCTTTTTGTACCTAGCCACTCCCAGTGTAACTTGCCGTGTGCTTTGGTCATTGTCAGCGGAAGTGTGAACTTCCGTCCCAATTTCAGCTTTCTTGCAGAGAGCAGCAGGTTTTCTTCCAGGATTTTCTGTGTTTTCGTTTTTTTTTTTTTTTTTTTTTTTTCTCCATCCAGTTTTCACTTCAATCCTACAAGTGCCCATTCCCTGCTAATTGAGAAACTCTGCATTAACATATGCTGCCAACCACCATGCTTCCTAGTAGGATGGTGTTCTGTTGGGGATGTGCTTGTTTTGGGTTTTTGCACCAAATGTAACATTTTGCATTTAGCCCAAAACGTTCCATTTTGGTGATTCAGACCACAAAATGTTTTGCCACAGGCTTCAGAATCTCCAGAGTGGTTTTTTGCATACCTCAAAAACGGGATTCAAGGTGGGCTTTTTGAAGTAATAGTTTCCTTCTTACCACCCTCCCGTTACAGGCTAGACTTGTGGGTGCTTGGAAGGTATGTTGTCACTGCACACATGACCAGTCTTGTCATAAAGGAATGTAGAGCTCTTTCAAAATTGTCATTGGCCTCTTGGTGGCCTCTCTGACAGTTTCTTCTTGCTTGGTCATCCAGTTTGGAGGGACGGCACCTGATCTAGCAGGGTCTGGAGGTACCAGACGCCTCCCACTTCTTAATGATTGTCTTGAGTGTTGCTCCAAGGGATTATCAAGGCCTTTGAAATATTTTGTATACCCATCCCCTGATGTGTGCCTTTCTATAACTTTTATCCCAGGTTCTTTTGAAAATCCTGGTGTACATGGTGAGTTCTATTGCGTGTGAAATGCCACTACTCAGCCAGAGGAAAACTCCAGGAAACAGCTGATTTTATTCTGAAATGACAGAATCATACAATTTAACACAGGTGGAGGGCCAAGTTAACTCGGTTGTGTGATTTAAATGTGATTGGTTACCTCTGAGCTAATTTGCAATTGCTATTATATAAACAATATTACATTGCTGTATTGCTCTGATTGCAAATGGCAAAAAACGTGGATAGTTCAAACAAACTTGGATAAAGTGAGCAACAAACAACACTCAATCCAAACACACATCCACATGTGCCACAACACCCAACGAGAAACTCCAACACTCACACAAACCAACACCTAATCATGTCAAACCGGACACAAAACCAGCCGATTCGTGACCCCAAAACACAAAAACAACAACAAGCGTACACACATGCTCACCCACACACATGCAACACCAGATCACACTGTAAGTAAAAAAAAAAAGAGCAGAGCCACCCTTCGATGATGTGATTTGACATTTATTTTGCTTTTACAATAAAACTAGAGGGGGACACTCGGTTAGAGCTTGCAAAACCTCCGCCGCCAATACTGCTAGGTCACTTCAAGTGAACCTGGATATCCTATTCATTTCAATTTTTTGATGTAACAGTGCTCAGAGTTATAGTTTGCAACTTTCCCTTTACTTTTAACTTTACATACTCATATTCATTCGTCATAAGAGTCATTCGTCGTCATTCCTTGAGACAAAATTGATTTACGTGGGTTATCCAACATAAATTCCAAAATCAGCTTCAATTATAATATTTGGCATGTTTTTTGTTGGAAATCACTTAAACAGTAGAAATGCAAAAAAAAAAAATCGAAATTTGTTGAAAAAAAAATTGCAAATTTTTTTTTCTCTAACAATTTTTTTTTGTTGGGGGAGTTGAAATCACTTAAAACATGTAGAAATGCCCAAAAACAAACAAGAATCAAAATTTTGTGGTAAATAAAGATTTGCCCAAAAATTTTTTTCTTAACAATTTTTTTGGAAGGGGTGAATCACTTAAAAACATGTAGAAATGCGCAAAAAACCAAAAAGAAGTTCAAATATTTTTCAAATTGGCCGCCATAGCGGCCATATTGGATTTTGGACCAAGTCCAAAATCTAATGCATTGATCCCTTGGACCAGACCTATAACCCCCCCCCACCAAGTTTCGTCGAAATCCCGCGCAGGAGTTTTCCTAATACTTTCACAAACAAACAAACAAAAAAAACAGTATAGGGGTAAAACAGTAACTCCATCTCCATCTTCGAATGCGGATTAATAATAATGATAAAAAAGACTCCTCCATTTGACCAGTCATGTGACCGATATGACGGTGTATCGATATAAAAACCGGACACGTGCCGAACTCGGGGTCTGTTGTGTCTAGAGGAAAGCCAAGCTGTGAGCTGTGGAACTCACCTGAGACCGGGTCTGCTCTGCTTTTTGCTCAAGTTAGGGAGTCGACCAGTTTTTACTTTTCTTAGATGCACGTTCTTCTCTTAAAAAAACAAACATCCACCACCATTATAAATTCAAAGGTGTTGTTCCTCCATAACTCCAAAACCATAAAACATAGCAGCGCCTGAAACTTTGCATGCATACTAAGAAAACTCTAAGGAAGTGCATGACTGAAAATTGGGTGTTTGGATTCATTAAAAACACCCTTTTAAAGATCATTAACGCCTCATTTAATTATATCCTTTATCAGGCACATCCTCAGTCCACCGCTCTCGAAGAGGTCTTAAGGCGTTTCTTCGTAACCTCACTGGGGTCTTGAAGCGCCATGTTTTTGGCCTGCTCAACCATGCCTTGACTTGAGACAGGGCAACGATTTCTTAAGGATAAAGTTTTTTTTTCACTTTCCTCATGTTATCGAATGCCTGTTCGTCATAGCTACGAATCGCCTGCATAACACCACTTTTGTAAGTACTGGATGGTGCAAACATCACCATCCAGTACTTACAAAAGTGATGTATGCAGCGATTCGTAACCATGATGCACAGGTATTCGATAATATGATGACGAAAGTGAAAAAAAAATATATAGTTTTCAAATTAGGAGTTTGAGCGATTCATGCATGAAATGATATATTTTCCACGATCTACTCTCACGGACTAATATTAAAGTAATCATCCAAATATTATTTCTGTCTTGAGATCAGATATCGTCGGACGAAATAGTGTCGAAATCTGAGTGAAAGTTGATAATTAAAGAAAATAACGACGCTTATAACTAGCCGATTATACCTATTTACTTAAGCAAGAAAGGCTATGTTCCCTCTCTCTATAGATACACAAGACAACCAATGTCACCCCCAGGTGACCAGTATCTTGCCAAAATGTGAACATGAGTGACTTATTTATTCGTATTAAAGTTACTCAAAAAATAAGGGTTTCGTCGACCTTGATGCTTGACCTTTTGTGACCTTGACCTTGAGCTTTATATTTTCGGTACGGTTAATGGTATCTCTCCAGGACCGTTGTACATGAAATATCAAGAGATTTTGATGAGAACTGAGGAAATAAAATTTTCATGAAAAAATCCGTTTTTTCGTCATGACGACATCAATGACGTCATAAGCATCAAAACTTTTGACAGATCTGGAAAGCACTTATCAGCGCTTTCATATGAGGTATTACTCGATTATGGTATCTAAGATTTCAAAATTTGACTTGGGGTCAAAAACTTTCGACCTCCAGCGCTAACCATGAAGGTCAAGGCCGACGCCACCAAAAATTAATCAGCTGAGCGCCAGACCATGAACTATATTCCCGCATGAAGTTTGAAGACGATCCGATCAAAATTACTCAAAAATAAGGGTTTCGTCGACTCCCTGATTTGCGCACAAAGTGACCTTGACCTTTGACCCTGACCTTGAAAATTTTATGCGCTGAAAGGGACCCTCTATAGCTCTGATATGCGAAGTTACAAAAATTTTCCAATGATAACTGTGCTCTGCAGAGTGATTATACGTGATTACAGACAAAAAAAAACATACAAGCTGACTAACATATCTTACAAAAACTTCGTTTTGGCAAGATAAAAATGTTGATATTTCCAAAGGCATTAAAATTATCTTTTTCT
>CM068957.1:70284008-70299555 GCA_035128595.1 Eptatretus atami | reverse complement strand
GACCGCAGGCTGCTCCCAGAAGGAGTGGCTGTTTCTATTATACAAGAGTGGCGTGGTTGGGATTACACGTAGTGGAGAAAAAGGTGCATCCAACCAAAAAAAGGAACTAGAAATACCGTGCTGTTCTAGTAATAAACAAGCAAAAGCAGATCCATTCTCATGTGGTTTCCCACTTCCCAGCAGGCTTCCTCAGGCCAAAATACCCCAGGCCCCAGCAGCACGTGTCCAGTTAAATACCTTAAAACGTTGGCATCATAAAATCATTTCTCAATTGGCTGCTCGCATCAGCACGTGACCGGAAACGAACGGCCGCATCTCGGGAATAAAAGCAGATACATTCTGAGGCCTGTTGGCCTGAGGAAGCCCGCTGGGAAGCAAATGAAATGTCACCTCGGCCAGATCTCTCGCTTGTTTGTTACTAGACTAGCAGGGTACCTTTCTCTGTGGTGAGAAGTGCAGATTTACCAATGAAGGATTGGCACTAAGAGGATGCCCAGTCCTCAAGAGTTGGTTTCTGATAATTGCTATCTGTGTTTGTCACATGATTCACCTTTTTTCCTGCAAGCATTAGTCCTCCATGATCTGTGTTCAGCTCAGTTTAGTGAGTCATACTTTATTACTGAGCACATTATAGAGTACTTGCAAAAGTACCCATCCCCAGTGATGGGGAAAGTTAAACTTAATCTGTCAATTTGAATTATTTCATGTATGTCAAAAAGGTTAATGGTGTTAAACTTTGTTTCACTCACTCAGAGCCAAAGGTCTGAGCTACTTATACTGTCCACCACAAAATGGTGAAACATCGGGCAGCAAAGGTTGGATATGTCTCAAAAAGAGGATAAAATATTGATATTTTAAAATTAATGTGTGTTACTCCGTGAAGATCTGCATTAAATCGACTTTAATCCAGATGGTGATTTTAAAGATCACTGGGAGGGACAATAACTCTCTATATTGCATCAAGAAAACTGAAATGAAAATGCAAAACAACCAATCGGTGGCTTTTCAAATGCAGCGTGGGAAGTGGCTGCCATAAACAGGAGACAGATGAACGTATGGACAGACACCACTATTCGATATTGTGTGTACATATATATATTTATATAACACACACACACACACTCGTCGAGACCCGTGGAAATTCCTCGTAATGTAAAATGTGACTCAACCCTCCTCTCCCCTCCCCTCTTCTCTCCTCCCCCTTCCTCCATCCCACTCTGTCTCCCTCCCCCTCCATCTCTCCACCCTGTTCCATCCCTCCTCCCTCTTCCATCCCTCCCTCTTCTACTCCCTCCCCATCCCCTTGCCCCCTTCCACTCTCCCTCTCCCCATCTGTCCATCTGCCTCTCCCTCCCCCACTCTCACCTCCCCCCTCCACTCTGTCCATCCTCTTCCCCTCTATCCTATTCTCTCCTCCTCCCTACATTGTGCCGATCAAAAACGGGTATTAAAGTACGTTTTCTCTTTTAAAACTTAAATTTTCATCAGATTTTTTTTTTTTTTGAAATTTGTCTTAAACCATTTTAGCGACAATGACAAATGAAATCAGATATCAAATTAGAGTTGAGATGAAGCCTTAAGGGAGTCTGAATTGATTTTGCATTATAACCCTGAGATTGAAAAAAATAGGCCTATTTTCACTTAAAATACATTTTGGTCTAAAAACACCAATATTGTCATCAGATTTTCTTCCCATTTTTTACATCCGAGTCTTAAAACATGTTAGTGACAATGAAAAATTAGATTACATATCGAATTAGAGTTAAGATAAAGTAGTGAGAGAGTCAGAAAGTGTGAGCCTAACGAAAGAGGCCGATGGAGCCTCAGAGCTATGAGGAGCGAAGAAAATGGTGGAGATTTGATTTTTAAGCCCTGCCCTGAACGGGGGAAGCCACTCCCTGAACGGGGGAAGCCACTCCCTGAACGGGGGAAGCCACTCCCCTGAACGAGGGGAAGCCACTCCTGAACGAGGGAAGCCACTCCCTGAACGGGGAAGCCCCTCCCTGAACGGGGAAGCCACTCCCTGAACGGGGAAAGCCCCTCCCTGAACGAGGGAAGCCCCTCCCTGACGAGGGAAGCCCCACCCTGAACGGGGGAAGCCACTCCCTGAACGGGGAAAGCCCCTCCCTGAACGAGGAAGCCCCTCCCTGAACGAGGGAAGCCACTCCATGAACGGGGGAAGCCCCTCCCTGAACGAGGGAAGCCCCTCCCTGAACGAGGGAAGCCCCTCCCTGAACGAGGAAGCCCCACCCTGAACAGACACACCAGAGCAGAGTATTGTTATGGTTGTGGGTGTAGATGGAGGAATTTAAAAGGAAAGTTCGGATAGGAAAGAGTTGCTTGGTTCGTAGACGTGTAGGAGACATTTCAATGTAAATCAAGTAGGAGGACTGTTATGTGAGCTTGTGTTTACTGTCACCACACGGGGGGGGGGGGGGGGGGGGTGTGTTGTTAATTAGATAGGGATTAAGCCCAACTTCCATCAGTATATAATTGCCGCCGTGACCTTTCCCTCTGTTTTTGTATAACAAACCAGCAATGAAAGAATTCCGTTTACATAACAAGCGAGTCAAACGTCTAAGCAGGCAGAAGCCGTGCTTTCCCGGTTTTTTGTGCTAACAAGCCACGCCCAGAGGTGGAAGATTAATGGGCATGACGTCAGAGAGTGGGTGGAAGAAGGATGAGGTTGGAAGAGCAGACGGGAGTTGTGAGGAACATGGCTGGGACAGAGGATCTCACTTTGCTCTCCTCTCGGCGTGACGAAATGGCTGCGTGATTCTCGTATTCGTGCTGAGGTGAATTGGCTCGTGTGGTGGAGCAAGATGTTGGCCATTGACTCTTGGTTGGGTCGTGAGAGACCGACCTCGAAGCCTCGTGTATATCGCCGAAGGGAGTGGCGCCATTCTGCAGAGAGCCGTGGCATTGGCAAGCACGATCGATGAGGAGGCCGCATGGCGGTTGGTGAGCAATGGTGTTGAACACCGCCTCACGAATTACCTCACGTACGTTTCCCGGCCACAGAGCGGCTTGGCGCCATTTTGGGACGCATCTTCCCTTGCAGTGACGAAGCAGTTTGGTGACTTTCAAGCTCCTGAAACTCACGCCTGGACCGGAAGCTAAGTGCCGAAATGAAGGAGGGATTATTTTTCTTTGTTTTGTTCTGTTCCCCTTGTCTGTATTTAAGTCTGTGTGGAGGTGCCTCAACATTCGAGTTAGGTCTCAACCTCAACCTTACGTCTTGATTTGTTCCATTATAACTTGATTTTCTGTTTAATAAATCATTGTATATCTAAGTTGCTGGTGTCCGTGGATCTGTAGTGGGTTCGAGTACAACCCGTGTGCCTCCTAACCCTAACAGATAATTCACCACACTCACGGCCATAAGGAATAGACCCCCGCGTCCACAATCACATCGGCTTCACCGCTACCTTACACATTCATTCAATGATGCTAGAGGTGACAAGACAGAAGAGCAACCTCCTTCACACGTGATGTTTATGTGGGATGATGATATGGTCTTGGAGGGTCGTGACTGGCTCTCCATAACTCTCGGACTCCCCGTTGTGCACGTGCTCCTCACCTCTCTCGTCGAGCTTAGCCCTCCGGCACCCTCAGCTGTCTCTCGAGGCTTGAGCTCCCACATGTGCTGTTTCTCCCCAATCCAAATGTGAAGCGATGGTCTGGGATCAGTAGCCAGAGCACGAGATCCAACCCATGGATAGATACAAACATAGCGACTGTTTTCTCCCCTGTCCCTCTGACTTTATATCCACCCGGCCCAACTCCAGCTGTATGCTCATTGGCTCATCGTGCGGCTTCTAGTCGCTTCGAGCTGTTTCTGGTCATTTTGAGCCATTTTCCTAGGCTTGAAGCTTTTTTGTGGTCGTGACGTGTCACTCTTTCCATTCTCGCAGGGGGTGGGAGGCTCTGAGTGAAACCGAGAATTTAGAGGATTCGTGTGGCAAGAATGGTGGGATGTTAGACACATGACAGAATGGAAGAGTGACGATTAATTCTGTCTAAACATACTTTGACACCATGTGATCCTTGTACACAAATACCGTACGCCTTATGCTGAACATTTAATAATGAAATAACTATCCTATAATATATTACTTCCATTCAACTCCGATCACATCCTTGCAACAATATTATTAGGCCTAGGAAACAAGTTAAAAAACAGAAATGTTAAGAAAACAAGGTTTACCTCGTGGGCATATAACTAAACAATCGTAATGAGGTTAACCTAGCAGGCATGTCGCTCACTTTCTGATATCTTTACACATGCACACCTTTTGTAATATTGTGGGTGAAGTTGTTCGTGCTTGAGAATTTTTTTCCCCCCTGTATCACAGTACCTAGGTACAAGCATTGCCCATTATTAAAAATCACATTTTCTTTTTCTTTCTCATACCTGGCAGTTTGAGAGCAATATTACATTTTGCATCCTGATGTTATTTTAGTTATCCAGAGGAAACGACTAATAAACGGTGGATTATATTTGCTCATTTATTTGTTTTGTAGGTCAAAAATGAAAACGTACGACTTACCAATCTGATCCACTCATTGTGCCAGAAACAGATCAACGCAAAGAACGGTGAAAGGCACAGAGTGTTCAAAGTTTGTGGCAAACCTGCTTTCAACGCGACATTCTCGAGCTATTCCTTCTTGCGGGTGTAACTCATCGGTGGACCCACCAACGCAGCATACTTTATTTATTTGTACATTTGTTTACGTATTTACATATTAACTTACTTGCTTTAGACATTAGCATTACATTTGTTTACTCATTTACAACTGACCGAATGATGTATTGTTATGAAAACTGGTTTTAAGTTAGCTCAGCATCATATTGTGAGGTGTTGTCTTTGTGCTTCATGTATTTGCTCGATGGTATTGTGATGTGAACTTGGTAAATGGTTTAATAAGATCTGACTCCCACCTGATTGTTCCTGTATTGGCTCTGCCTGGAACATTAAGACTGAACTGTTCACGCAAATGACATGCTTGAAGTGTTGGCATTAATATAATATTAAAACTGGGAAACCTCTGGGTTTTGCACACCAAGCCTGACTTGTTCTATTGGCTCACACACGTCATCTGTACACAGTTAAGGCCTAATCGGTTTTTCAAACCACCACCAACTTACTCACGGCGATGGAAGTACAACTACTCAGTTAATCCTTCTGACTAGTTAACAGCCAGAGTGTTCGTGAAAACATTTGGTTTAACAAAGTGTTAATGCTCGTAACGTCGGCTTGTCCTTGCTTCCCAAGGCAGTTAGCGTACCTCAATCAACGTCCTGACGATTCCATCCATCGTTTTACTCAATTGGTCTGGCTTCACTCAGTCAAATTGGGACCTCTTTTGGAAATTAATAAAATATATCAGTGATCTCCCATCTTTAAGAGTGATATTGATTTGGTCTGTGAATATGCTGGAGCTCATTGCATCACTTCGAAGATAATTGGAGATCGATCTGCAAATCGCAAACAATGAAAAAATGATTGGATTTTGGTGAAGATCTGGATCCGATAATTTTTTGAAAATTGATTCTTCACCATTGAAAGATGGGGTCAAAAGCAATAGGTAGCACAATATTTCAAAAAGTTGTGGACAGATTATGACAAAACTTGGTGGATGAGTTGGGTAGGTGGCAAGAACAAGCTGCTGAGATATTGGTTCAGGTCTGGATGCAGATCCCGCCTATCAGTGGGACACAAACCATAAACTGTTCAGCCTGGTGGAGGTAGATGCTCTAGTGAGTGCCGTTCTCGTTTGCTTCTGCTATCAGCTTCTGGCAGAGGCACAGTCTTTCGGACTCTTTGGAATAACAATATGCCTAACCTTTCCTAGGCTGATCATATACCCAAGCTGGCTTTTAGGAAGGGAGGTACCTTGGAATTCCTTGCAAAGCTAAGTCACTCACTCCTCAGCCAATCTCAATTTCTAACAACATACAAAACATTCATCCACAGAGCATTAGTATATGGATGTCATGTGGGCTGGTGATGCCAGATTTCAACTTACGTCCTTGGAAGCGGTTGAATCCAAGGTGCTAAGGGTAGTTGGAATTACTGAACAAGAGGTTGAGGTGCAAGGCTGTTAGGCAGGTTTGTCTGTGTGTCTGTGTTTGTCCTTTGCCACCACAGGCAGGTTTGTCGCCTAGCATTCTTCTATCACCTCATTTCTGATTTCACCCACCTGCCCTCTTCACCATTTGTCACTCAAGCCCAACCAAGTTGCACTTGCTCACCAGCAACCCAAAACAATCATCCTTCCAAAAGATTTAAGCTACCTCCACCCTCAACTTTTGACCCCCCCCTCCCTCCCTCTTCTCATGACTGCAGAATCGTTTGTCTGAGTCTATCCAATAAAGATAATCTCTCCACTCCTTTAAAATGGAGAATCATCCACGTCTCACATTATTCCCTCTTCCGATTCTTTTATATTCTCACTTTCATTCTCATCGTGTTTATTTTATTTTTTTCCAAGCCATAGCTTTAATTCACAACACAAAGTGATGTCACTCTCACTATCGCAATTCTGAGCTTACCTTTACATCAAAGCAAGGTCGACCTGTTTTTGTTGCTGAAGCTGTACAGGAAGGATGGAGTCCGGCGTCACTTTGGAACCGTACATCTGGATTACTTTTCGGAATTTTCTCAAACTGGTCAAAATATTGTCACATGTACGGAGAGGCACACAAGATGCCTGCTTGCTAACATGACCGCACACACAGGGTTCCACCCACGAATGATTGAATGACATGATTTGCCAAATTCAAATCCGTGGTGGGAAGATGGTCTTCACACAAAAAATCCAACGGCTTGGCCCAGCTGACACCTACATTAGAGAAGGATAATCGTCCCCAAGTTTGTCTTTAACAATATAATCATAATGGTGAAAAAAGTTTAAAGCACAAGTATGTTCAACAAAAAACTATTGGACACAAGGTATAAATCCAAGAGGCCTCAATGGAGGACACACGCAAGCCACGTCCGACATACATACCTAATGATATATAACAGTGTGTATTTGTCTATCCCCTTTCATAACGATGATTTGAGTGGGGTTTTAAAGGCCAATCTTTTGATGTGACTGCATGTTCACGACGGTCTATTTTTCAGGATTAAAAAAAAAACTCAAAAAACATTTTTCATAAAAGAGTAATTACATCTCTTCTATTGGAATTGTAGACGGTGACTTGCAAACCGAGCCTCAAAGGCGGTGTACAGAAGCGTTTTGTAAATAACAATAAATACAGGGCACAGGGAGGTGAAACTCGCTGCGCATGATGTGTAACGCGCACAGAGTAAAAGGAGTGTTCATTTATGTCCGTAGGATGTTTAATAAATGAAGATACCAGCACACCAGACGCTTGCTTTGGCACGCTCACGAGGCTGCACCATCGAAACGTAACGTCCCAGAAGATAAACAAAATAGGGTCACATCTGTACATGTAGTGTTTTAAAATAACACCTTTTTTCTTGCTACAAAACATCATATGTTCCAGTTTAATAAAATAACTCCAAGCCGACATTTTGATAGGCTTTTGTATGAGTTGATTTATAAAACTAACTACGCCCTGCTGTAACCAGAGATGTCCAATAGTTTATTTGTTGATTGCAGAGGGCCAGTTGGGAATGGCGGGATGCAAATAAATAAAGCACCATTGCTGGGGTGAGAATAAGAGAGAAAAGCACATACCTGAGGCCATGAAAATGGTCACTGGGACCATGTAGTCTGTGCTTCATGCAGATATGAAGGGCTCACCACCCATGGGCCACACCTTGCCGTCCGTGTTGTCGATGCTCCAGATCACCACTTCCCTGCATGACTCCGGTCCTACAGAGCTCTGACAAACAGGTTCCACTCTCAAGCAATTCAAGACTCTTTCACTCTCAACATCACTGGCTGTGCGCTCGAGGAACTGACAACAGACCAGTCCTGTCTAACCTCCCATTCCCTCACCCCTCCCCCTCCAATCCCAGCCTCATTGTCCTTCCACAGCAATTGTAGTGCTCTGAGTCCACCCAGGGTGATAAGCCGAGCCTCCAGTGTGACTCCAGAATGGTGTGGAGTAATAATATATTAATAATAATAATAATAATAATAAAGAGGGAGGTGGGGTGAAGGGAATCCAGGATGTGTGCGCCATTTGCCGACAAACTAAAAACAGCGAATTTTAACCATGTGACCATGTTCGTACAACCACGCCATACATATAAAGATGTTCTATTTACAATAATGACAACATGAGGTTCCTCACTTCTTCCCAAACATGTTGCAATATCAAGTAAGTTTTCAACTTTCATTTTACCTTAAAATTGGGAAGAGGGGGTGGGGGGGGGAGCATTTCCACATCAATAGGCCTTTCTTTAAGATTTCTAACATGTTAAGACATTACCACACCATTGGGATAAATGTGCACATATAATTCCCCTATTATATGTGCACATTTATCCCAATGGTGTGGTGATGTGTTGGAAAATATGGACGGACCTTATTCTTCAAATTTTGTCAAAGATTAGAAAATTTCCCTTCAACAACTTCTGCTCTTATAACCAGTCATCAAATATATAAAGCGAGCTCAGTCTTGGCGTGCCTGCCTGCGTCCGTCCGTCAACAATCGTCCTCCAGGGGTCCCCTAGTAGGGGATACCACTAACCAAGCAGCAAAGCAATACACGCAGCATATAAGGTGCTGCACACACACACACACACACACACACACACACACACACACACACACACACACACACACACACACACACACACACACGAGGAGAGTTTGTTTCCTGGCATGGCCCGTGCCTAATTACGTACCCCAGACGGTTCGATCAAAGGAAGGAAGCAAGGATGAGGGGGAGGGCGAGAGTTTTGTTTTATTTTGATCTTCCTCTTAATGTGTTGTTGTATATCACTTGGAATTCAGAATCTAAAAAGGCTGTGATGAATATCCTCCGAACACTCTCCCCCTCTCACTTCCTGAGTGCATAGGTAGGCCAGTACCGACACACCGCCAAATTAAATTTTCCATCAACAACAACCATTTTTTTTTCCAGCAATTGCACAAAGATTTGTATTCCCGTTAGCGAAGCGACGGGTCTTACATTCTCGTACGAAACTCAGAGGATGTGTAACAGGGGAAGGCTTTTTGTGAATACACAATTCACGAAAGGTCGACTCTTTTAATCGAGTAAATAACAAACACTTTTTGTAGGTGGCAAAAAAAACAAACATCACAGATCCTCACACCAAGTCCTTGTAAATTAAAGTATGTTTGTTATACGCATCCTCCTGTGACAGAATTGTGCGCATGCGTCCATGTGCACACGCACACACATACACACGTTTTACCTTTTTGTGTTCGACAAACTCATTCGAACTTTGGCAATGTGCATAACCCCCACATTTGCACCAGATGGCGCTCAAGTCCACCTGCAACTTGCGGGGTGGTGTATTTAATTCATTGGATCAATCAAAACTCGGGGCATAGACAAGGTCTTCAAGCCCAATTAATATAGCCCCGGCAACCGCACTCTCCCCACTCCCCCACCCCCCAACCACCTTCCTATGCCAGAAAATAATTTGCAATGGGTCGACAAATGGAACGAAGACATACAATTTGAAGTTTGTTAATTTGAAACACAGGAAATTTGATCACGCTCAGCATTTCTGAACATTCGATGTGCATGAGTTTCTTCATGCTGTTCAATGCTTTATTAAATATCTAACTACAATGTGCCATTACACAGAAATGGCAAAATATAATGCAGACATGAAGCACATTAAAGTCGAGTCAAATGAGCGGCAAAAGTTTTTGACGAGTCAAAGAGAATTTTACTACAAAATTACATGTATTCATTTGGAAAGAAAAAGAGTTGAGAATTATTTTCATTTGAACATATTAACGATTTCCAAATTGCATATTTGACCTCTCAGTGTTCCGGGGGGGGGGGGGGGGGGGGACTGTAAAGCTTAAATGATCAAGTTAACATCAGAGGGTGAGAGTTTTTTTTGGCATTTTCATCCAAATCACTGAATATAATCTACAAATCCACCTTTTCCCCTCCTATTTATTTTCCTTCCTTTCCCTCGTAAGGGAACGCACATGGTGGGTGAAACGTTGTTTTTCGCCTTTTTCTTCTTCTTTACGGTCGGTTTTGGCCTTTTCCTTTTGGGTTCTCGACCCACTGGTGCCGCGTACGTTGTCGGATGCCATTTCTGATTTCTTAAACGTGCTGCCGCTTCACTCGTGTGATCACGTCTACTCCTCCGTTGACCCAGCAGCTTCTTTGGCCCATTGCGTACAAATCCAGTACTGGTGGGCCTGCCCTCTGTTTGCTGTCCACGCTCGAATCGCTTGTGAAAGAGCCAGTAGGGCTTGGAGTTGTGTTGGCCATTCTTCCAATGTTGCCCTTTTCTTGCTCTTTTTGGTGTGTTCCTGCAGAAGTCATCTGTATCATCGAGGCATTGTTGGATGGTCAGATTCACCATTGAGCTGTTAAGCATGCCTCGCTTCTGCAGTTCTGTGGAAGAAGGAGAAATGCAACCGGTTTCAAAAGCTGACAAGCAAGACTCAGAAAAAAACCCAACTCTGCTCAATTTCCATGCCATGATTACAAAAAAGAAAAGTAAAATAAATGACCATCAAGTCATTTCCATCTCAAATTTTTTAAACCATGCAATTTGCACTAACTGCACAGCACAATGGTGGGTTATTCATAATGACGAGACGAGAACGAACAAAGGACAAAACAAGGCTTACCCAGGCTACGTTTTTCGCTTCTCATGTCCCTCTCCCATATTTCACGGTTGTGATCATAATGGCATACAAATGGTGTTGTGGGAAAGATCCCATTGCCCATTCTCTTGCGGTGACATTCCTGCATAAAACAAAGACCTCTGATTGGAATATAGTGTGATATGTTAGCAATATAACTATGACATATTTTGGCAATTGTGTAATTTATATTGAATTGTACATTGCAATTGATCCTCCAAAAAGACATTTGTGATCACAGTGTAGCAAATGTAATCAAATGTAGTCAAAAACCATGATAAAATCACGATGGTTTCACTCAGCTTTTAACATCAATGAGTACTTCATATTGGCAGAAGACATCATCTATTGAGAATAATTGCTTATTGCTCACATCACAGCCGTAGGCCGAGAACTTAAGTATTGCGATCATTCCATCTGAATGTACGTCTGTTTGTCGGCAGAATAACTGGACAAATATAGCAGCTCGTAACGCCAGACTTGGCACAGAGCTTCATAATGTGAATGACTCAGACGAGTTCAACTTTGAGCTCACAAGGAAAAATATGAAAATTAAAATTAGTGCAGAACTACGAGGTGTGATCAAAAAGTTTGGTGAATGGTGCCACTACTAATAAATGCATGAACATTGTTGAGGTCAGTGGGTGGGGCTTATTTTGTTAAGCTTCTCACTTTCCAGCAAGCAACAAACACCATTTTACTACGTGCCAATACGCCATGGCATTGCTTTGTGTGAGCAAGTGTTTGTGGCGTCTGGCACTTTTGTAGAAAATGTCGAAGTTTCAGCAATGTGCAAACATGAACATTTGTTATAAACTTGGCAAGACGGCTACACAAACACACAAAATGCTCCTAATGGCCGACACAGATGAAGCTGTGACAAAGAAGACTGTTTTCAAGTGGTTTCAAAGGATTTGGGAAGGAAATGAGTCGGTGGAAGATGACTAAAGAAGTGGTCGTCTGTCAACAACACAAACCAATGACAACATCGCTCAAGTCAGCATGGTTGTCGATGAAAAACGACGTTTAACCATTCGAAAAATCGCGGAAGAGACCAGTCTTTCATTAGGTTCCGTTCAGGCCAAACTGACAGAAGATTTGAACATGAGAAGCGTCAGCGCCAAGTTCGTTCAGTGCATCTTCACAGATAACCAAAAAGAAAATGGTGTCTTCATTTCATCCAACTTGTTTGATCGATGCATTTCGGATCCAACATCATTACCCCAGGTGATAACGGGTGATGAGATGTGGGTTTATGAGTATGACCCGGAAACGAAAGCACAGAGCTCCCAATGGAAGACACCCGCTTCACCAAGACTGAATAAGGCACGTCAGTCAAGATCGCAAATGAAGATCAAGTTGATTGCGTTTTTCAACATGGAAGGAATGGTTCATGCAGGATTTCTTCCCAAGGGTGTTTCCGTTAATGTGGCTTTGTACGTGTAAGTTATGAAACGTTTGCGAGAGGTAGTCAGATGGAAAAGACCAGAAAAGTGGAGGAACAGGTGGCTCCTCCATCACGAAAACGCACACTGCCACACGTCGCTCTATATCCAACACCATTTGTAAGCAAAAAACGTTCCTGTCATCTCGCATCTGCCTTATTGTCCATTCTCCAGCTATTCAAACAAAGAGCGTGGTTATCGACTTCTGGCTGTTCCCCAAATTGAAACAAACGATTAAAGGGAAGTGATTTGACAAGATCGAAGACATCAAATCGAACGTGACAGACCTTCTGAAAGCGATTAACAAAGAGGACTTCCAGAAATGTTTCCAACAGTGGCAGGAACGGTGGAACAAGTGAATATGTGTGGGAGGGGAGTACATCAAAGGGGATTAATGATGTAAGTGTGTAATAAAATGATTTTATTTAACATTCACCAAATTTTTTGATCACACCTAAAAAATTTACTCACATGACGTCCACGCGACAGTGTAGGTTAGCGTCCTCTGGGGCGATATTGCACCAAGAGGAAACAATGGCGTGAGTCAGCAGCTTCCTTGAATGCGTTCTAATTTCTATTCTA
Source organism: Eptatretus atami (assembly GCA_035128595.1). NCBI lineage: Eukaryota > Metazoa > Chordata > Myxini > Myxiniformes > Myxinidae > Eptatretus > Eptatretus atami. The sequence continues at coordinate 70,286,740 of CM068957.1, read as the reverse complement.
TTTGTAATGTGTGCAATTGCTCTGGGTTGAAATGCTGCAGATAAGTTATAGAAAGGGTTGAGTTTGTTTGTGTAGTGGAATAGTGGAGATTGAATTTGTTTGCAGATCAGGTGGTTATAAAGCCTAGCCTTCGGGCCACCGTGACTAGACAGGATTATATTGTAGATTTCTTTCAGTGTGATGTAGTTGTTGCTGTCGCATTGGTAAGTTGGTGCCTCGGTGGGTGAGGCTTTGTTATAATTTGCAGTTGTGAAGCATGGTGTTGGCTTAACGGTTTAGGTAGCTGGGTTAAGATTTTAGGGTCTTGAGTTGTAACCACTGTCTTCCATTGAATTAACACCAGGTGGGGTTGACTCAGCTTCTCATCCTTCTGAGGTCAGCAAAATGAGTACCAGTGCACTGGTAATAGAGGGCACTGCACCAGCAGCACAGCCACACCCACAGAAAATGATGCAACCAGCAGCCAAAGGCTGCACCGACAGCTGGCTAGCTAGCAGGGATGGACGTAACATTTTGAGATTGGGCATCATTTCGCTTGTCAGAGTGTCGAGGGTAAAGGCGGGCAAGTAAGTTGAGATGGTGGTTGTTGAGCAAGATATAACTAAGTGTAGCAGAATGGATAGTAATGGAACAAGGGGGATAGTACAGGTTGAAGATTGTTTAATCTTGAGGCATCGGTGGTGGGAGAGGGAAATTTCTGCTATCACAAGTGCAAATAAATAGTCCAGCTTAGAAGTGCATTCGCTGCACAAAAGGAAAGGTTTGCCAGATTGCAGGAAGTAAGGGAGTGTGAATAGTGCGTAGAGTTGAGCATGTGTCAGGGTGGAGTTGTCTGAGCAAGGGGAAGCTGGGGGTACAGATTTGAAAGTTGTGAGGCAGGTGTGTGCCGGACAGTGGTGCGAGCAGACAGTGGTGAGGCAGGGGTGTGGGCGGACAGTGGTGAGGCAGGGCTATGGGAAGGGAAGGGTGGGGATGCAGAGCAGATTGGCAATAAGGAAGAGACCATAAAGCTGACCTTGGTTGGTGATAACTTATTTAGATTTAGCTTTCTGCAGTAAGGATTATAAAATTAGGGTTGTGCATCATCGAGAATGGGCTGGAGTGAATGATGTTACAGAAAAGTTGGATGGCATTCTGACGGGCCGTAGCAGGACATTGGTTGTCAGGCGTATAGAAGGGAATGTGACAGGTTAAGTTTACTTCAATGTGATTGGTAAATATGGAAGATTGGTTTAGGTTAAAGGTATAGCTTACTGAATTGTTAGCTTACTGAATTGGTGGCAAGTGGTTGTTACCCCATGCATGACGCGAAGCGAAAAGCAGCGTTAAGCAATTGGTCTGTGTCCGTCCGTCCGTCATCAGTTTATGATCGAGGAACAACTTATTTGAATTGATTGTTTTACTTTGAACACAAATCGGAAGACAAACTTGCCGTCGAACAGTACTTTGTCTGTGAATTCGACTTGATTGCACATGTGCAGAGAAGAGTGAGATGTTTTTTTTTTTTTTAAACTCTGTCTGCCTGACAGTCAAACAAAACTGAAAATCATTCCAAACATGAAACTCACTGTTTAAGAGGCATGAATAACTAATGTAACGTGTTAGATAAGGTGGTGTAATTGACACTGCAAAAACAGCGGTAAAACGGTGGTCAATTCAGGAATTAATTAATGTATACGACTTTTACAATCATTATTTTATTGAAATCGAATTGTATATCTGAACACTGCAGAACACAAATCGCCTTCCTGTCACTTCCAAGAGAACCTCCAATATTGGGTGGTGGTGTATAAAGAGTGCTTCAATAGCATTAAACTTCCAGAATTGTTTTAAACAATTTTAAAAATTATTATTTTATTAAACTTTAAGTAAGTATATACTTGAACAACTTAAACACTGTGTGGGGTATCGTGTTCTATGAACTCTCTAGTTAGGTTAAGTTTTAAATATGGTTCCAAGAATAGGAAAAGTATTCACAAGTAGTTGAACAATAGTTATTAACCTGCAGTACTAAAGATGGGACATTCAACAAGGTTTTGCATTTAGGAAACTTTTTGGGCAAAAGGAGTGTGTGAAGCCACAACAAAGTAGGTGGACGGAGGTTCGCAGCGCGGCGTCGAAGAAGGGATACAGGCGGTATTTATGCTCGAGGATGAAAGAAACCCCAAAAAGGGGTTACACAGTAAATAGCACAAGTGGTAGGAGCAGGAAAGAAACAAAACGACAGGAAGGAAGGTTTTAAAATTATTATATACCGAAGCCTTGAGTTTAAACGTCCACAGAATCATAAAATCATGTTTGGTTTAATGAATAGATATGGCTTCTCTAAACACATAATCGTTGTTCTTTTCTTCAATAACTATCTTGAAAGGAAGATTTTATTATTATTTGGTTCCCTTTTACACTTGATTGGTGACGCTCCTCTCATGACGTCATCTCGACCACGGGTTCTTACATGTACGGTCTGTCAGCACCTTCTACGATGGTCATAATCAGCACTATGGTCATAATCTGGGGATTCTTGATCAGAAAATTATTTGTCAAATTGACTTTTTGACGAGTCTGAAGCGAGTTATGCGGCCATTATCGATTGCGTGCTGACAAGCTTTCCCTCGATTACGTCATGGCAGTTTATCTGGAATTTTTAGGGGTGATACCCGATGGGTTTGCTTTTTTAACTGTAACACCTCAAGTGTCAGGTCAGGTGAGATTAGATCTGTGACTTGCTACAG
>CM068957.1:70249315-70262576 GCA_035128595.1 Eptatretus atami | reverse complement strand
ATATATACATACATACATACATTGTTGTGTACCCGGGGTCGGGGGCGAGAAGACCACGAGGGGGTGGACGGGAACTACCTCGGGTTCCCACCAGACTCTCCAGAATTAGTGTAGTAGATAGTAGAAAAATCGTGCAAATTATGATACAAGCATCAAATTTGGCATTTCCTGTTCTCAGGCTTTCTGATCAAATCTGCCCGATTGGCCATTTTGAAAATCCAAATTTTGAAAAACTTGAAAGAAAAAAAAAAAAAACAACTTCAAAAAAATTTGAAGTAGTCAGAGATCTGTGAAGGCGCAAGTGAACATCCAAGAGAGAGAACCAAGGGGAGATGCAGTCATCATTGATGGCTCAGCCACTTATCAATGCCCACCTCCACGCACTTCAAAGATATTTGATGACTATGCTAAAGAAGACATCATCCAAAGGTGGAATCCTATGGTGCCAGGTACGAGAGGGTGGACGTAGTGTTTGATGTGTACAAGAAGTCAAGTCTGAAGTCCGAGGCAAGGTCGAAAAGGGGGCAAGGAATCAGAAGAAGAGTGACAGGAACAGTAAGACCCCAAGTAACTGGAGAAGCTTTCTTCGAGATGACAGCAACAAGACTGATCTGTTTCACTTCCTTGTGGAAAAGATGTGTGAAGCACAGACGACAAGCACAGTCATTGTCACAAAAGGAGAAGATGCCATTAGCAACACAAGTCATGAAAAAGCTGACACTCGAATATTTGTACAGCGCCAGGATGCAACGACGGATGGTAGCAAGTCCATTATCATTAGGCTAATGACACGGATGTACTAGTCATAGCAATATCTGTATTGCCATCCTTACAGGAACTAGGTCTTGAGAACATGTGGATTGCCTTTGGCCAAGGAGCAAGGCACGATGGATTCCAGTCCATGAGGTAGTTCTGCAATAGGGCCTGAGAAAACTGAGGGATCCCATACTTCCATGCATTCACTGGATGTGACGTCGTGTCTGCCTTGCGGTAAAGGGAAGAAAACTGCATGGCAGACTTGGAACGTCTTTGATGATGTTTCTGAAACATTCACCAATCTCAGCCAGAATCCACATTAATTCGTGATTTTGACTTTTTTGAAGTTTTTTTTTTTTTTCAAAATTTTTCAAAATTTGGATTTCAAATGGCCAATAGTCAGATTTGATTAGAATCCGCGCTGGAGAACAAATGTGCCAAATTTGATGCTTGTATCATTATTTGCACGATTCCTCTCAAAAATTGCTGTTATCTGCCCCGCTAAATCGCAGGCCGTCGCTCATGAATAACTCCATGACACGGCGGGTCACTAATCGACCGTGAACGCCAACAACTCAACCATGTGACTTAGGGTCCTCCATCTAATGAATACCGTTTACCTAATTGTCATGTGATCTAATTACCGGGGGACATGCCCTCGGTACGCCTTGTTCAAACCCGATCACCTTACCGGATCAGATGCAGCCGAGCGTAACTGCCCAAGAATGTACCGGCTAGAAAAACAGATTGTTGGGGGATAACGTCCCAACTAAGCTAGGATATGGACCATGCTGGACCAATGAAGGAAAAGATGAAAACGAGCTGGGAACATTTCTATACAAAGCATTTATTTACAATCAAGCGAGGAAAGGTGTATGGCACAGTGAATGGGGTTTATTATTACGTACAGCAGGGATAGCAAGGAATTTGTAGGGTGCGACAAAAGGCAAGCAATTTACAAAAGCAGACTTATCCCGTTATAACTTCTACAATCTTAACTTATGCTGCGACAGGCGCCATCTCTCTCTCACACACACGCACGCAAGCGTGCGCGCACACACACACACACACACACGGAATATTAGAGAGCCAGAAGGAAAGAGAGCAGATGAGGACTAACGACCTCGCAATACCTGGCGCGGTCGGCCGACCAACGCAACCCAGTACACTTCGGGGGAGGGTAGGAGGGATAAATACTGGTGTCTATGGTGTGGGAGTGGGAGGTGTGGTGTGGTGCAATATGGGGGGGTGCGGTGTCGTTGCAGAGGAAACTGTGATTGCGAATCAGTAATGGATGCTCTTCTGTGCGTCCAAAGGGGACGAGATAGAAGGATGAAAAAAGACAGAGGAGAGAAGATGCGTGAGGCAAAAGATTCCCATCCTAGTCGTGCATAGGTCTGTGAGTGTAGCATGTACCATCATGGGACGCTCCACTTGAGTGTTCCCACCTCAAGAGTCGGCCCGTTATCTCCCGCTGAGTCACTTTGCCGGGGCTCGTGGAAACGTGTGCTCCGCACTGGTCACACAAGAACGTCTGTTGCACATCAACCACGAGTGTAGATCCAGCGATGGGCAGACGAGGAGGAGCAGTAAAGAAGAAGGCGGAGCAGAGAGGCGAAGGAAAGAGTGAGGCAGACAGGCATAAAAGAGGGTGGACGGCTTCGCGGTCCTCCTTTCAAAAGCCCCGGGCGAAGGGTGGGGTGATGTCCCGAAGTGACGCGCCGTGACCAGAATCGCGCTTCCTTATTGGGCCACGGCGGTCCGAGCCACGCCCTGCCAGGCTCCTGGGGCCGGAAGCGGTCTCATTCGCACATCCGGCGCGACACGGCCCGGAGCTCCGTACCGAACTCCCTGACCTTTATTGCAAGCCATCCCGCACCTTTGTTGCAAGTGAAGAAAAGAATGCTTCGGGATTTAAGGCCACCAAAGATCGCCAAACACTCTTGCTTGGAGGCAATGTGGCAGGAGATTTTAAATTAAAGGCCTTGCTCGTTTACCATTCTAAAACACCACGAGCAATGAAGGGTTTCTGCAAGACTACCCTGCCTGTCATCTGACGGTCAAACCGCAAGGCTTGGATGACCAGGGACATTTTTCAGACCTGGTCTGTGCATGATTTTTGTCCAGCAGTGAAAACTTATTGTGAAAAACATAACTTTGAAAAGAAAGCACTGTTACTGTTGGACAGTGCACCTGGTCACCTTGTCGACCTCGATTCCTCATCAACTGGCATCAAAGTTGAAGTTGTGTTTCTTCCTCCAAACATAACTTCTCTCCGACAGCCGATGGATCAGGGCACCATCGCAGCATTCAAAGCTTACTACCTGCGACGCATCTATTCTCAGCTAATCCGTGACACCAATGGCAAAGAAAGCCAATCAATTCGAGGCTTCTGGCAGTCTTTTAACATCATGCAAGCCACTGAAAATATCAGAGGCCTGGAGAGAAGTCACAGACCACTGCATGAATGGTGTTTGGAGGAAGGTTTGACTGGAGTGCATCACGGACTTCATGTGATTCGAACACAAACTACCCACACAACACAATGAAATCACCGAGACGGCCAATGAAGTGGGATTCCATGAAGTCACCGCAGGAGATGTGGAGGAGTTGCTGAACTCTCATGGGGAGAGTTTGACCAATGAGGACCTCACAGAGCTCGACCAACAACGGGTTGAAGAAGCAACAGAAGATGACCAATCAGAGAGGGTTTTAACGTGTACAATTCTTTGAAACATCCTGAATAAAGTTAATGAGGCTCTAGATCTTGCGTATAAAAATGATCCTGCTTGGAGCACAGGACTGCAGTGAAAAGAATGGCATTGAATGCTTTTCATGCTATAATGAGCTCTACAAGGAGAAGAATAAGACGACCAGACAACTTTCTCTCGACTCATTCTCCAAGAGAAAACAGCCTGAACCTGCACCAGACTCTGAGGGTGACACGGATAACCCCACTACCTCTCGCTAACCCTAGCATCCCCTACCAACCCCACCGTAACCACATCGGAGCAAAGGCATTCAGTGGCATCAACAAGACTGACATTAGCTCCGAGATACGACCAGTGAGTGTTAAATTAACTTTGTTTTTGTCCATTTATTTTCGACTTGCGGAATGTTTTTCAGATACAGTATGTATTATTTTAGCATCTACATACTCTATATTAATCCGCATTATGCTATGGATGATGCGAATGGAAGTTATAATTACAATTATAACGTCGACAGAACGCATCCCCCCATGAATACATGCAAGTCCATGAGAAATTAAACTCCGCTTAACATTGTTTCGCTTAACATCGCATTCTTATGGAAAGCATCTACAACGCTAAGTAAGGTATGCCTGTGTGTGTGTGTGTGTGTGTTGTGTTGTGTGTGTGTGTGTGTGTGTGTGTATATATATATATGTATATATATATATATATATATATATATATATAATATAATTTGAAGCTCTTTCTAACCACTGGACTGACTGATATTTAAGAAAGGTCCTTCCGAGTGACGTAGAAAGCTGAAATTTTGCATGCCGATGGACATCAACAAAGCCGATACACGGAAAAATCACAGAACCATCGGAAAACATCCGTAAATGAAAATTACTCTGGGGAAAAAAAAATCAATTACACCATTGGATAGCGTCCGTAAATGAAAATATAAATAAAAATTGAAATGTAATAAATGAAAAAAATAAATGCAAGGAGAGTGATCCGAGATAATGGGGAAGCACGGTAATTTTATGTGCCGACGGACATCAAAGCCAATATACCAGGAAAAATCACCGAACAGTCGGAAAGCATCCGTAAATGAAAATTAAATAAAGGGAAAAAAATAAAATGAAAATAAGTGAATGAAAAATCAAATGCAGGTGAGCGACCCAAAACAATGGGGAAGCACGGCTTGGTGTTGCTTACAATGTGTAAGCATACCCCGCTAGTATATGCATATATCTAATATATAAAGCTCATTCTAACCATTTTGATTCACTGATTCACTGACACACTGATATTAAAGATTGGTACCTTCTGGGTGACGTAGAAAGCTGAAATTTTGCATGCCGATGGACATCAACAAAGCCGATACACCGGGAAAAATCACAGAACCATCGGAAAGCATCCATAAATGACAAAAAAAAAATTGCAGGTGAGTGACCTGACACAATGGGGAAGCACGGTAATTTTGTGTGCTGACGGATATCGAAACGGAAGCACATAAATGAAAAAAAGAAATTGCAGGTGAGTGACCTGACACAATGGGGAAGCACGGTAATTTTGTGTGCTGACGGATATCGAAACGATACATCGGGGAAAAAAATCACAGAACCGTTAGAGTCCGTAAATGAAAATATAAATAAATTAAAAAAAATAAGGCAACACAATGTAGCCTGAGATGACCCTCAAAAATTTTCATATTGATCAGATAAAGCTTTCAACGTATGCAATTAAGACATCATAACAAAGCAGTCAAGCATACCAGCTATGACATCATCTAAAAATCACACTTATTTTCTACTGGCAAATACCACCCGTCACTTCGCTGATGGGTATACGAAGGGGGGGGAGAGAAAAAGAGGGGGAAGAGAGAGCGGGGTGGGTGGAGGGAGGGAGAGTGGGAAGTGGGGAAGGGAACAGCGGTGATTGAGAGGAAAGGAAGGGTGGGGGAAGGGAAGGCAGCGTGAGGTGAGAGGAAGGGAAGGCGGACGTGCGGTGGAGCGTAAATTACGATTCATGTTTCATCAAAATGATTCTGCATAGAATAACAGTGAAGATGGAAATAAAATAATGTCTGAAATCCATTTTCTACCGGTCATACTACAAGTACCGTCCGGACATGTCCAGAGACAAACTCCCATCCAGACACAAACACCGCCTGGACACGTCCAGAAACAATCAGGCACTGCCCGGACAGGACAATTTTTTCCATGAAGCAGTTTCGGAGATGCAGAGGTTGAAAGTTTTTCCTTTTTTTCAACATGGCTGCCACACCACATGACCTATGACATCATAATTATCATTAAAACATTTTAAATGAGTCGTCACACCTATGGTGAAAAATGTGTGTCAATCGGATAAGCGGTTGCAGAGTAAACAGAGAAAATTAGCATGGACGGACGACGTACAACCCAAAAACATAATGCCTCTGGCGACTTCGTCAGTGGAGGCATTAAAAAAACGAGAATTAGACAAAGTTATTGAACTTAAATTAAATTTATTTCACTCAATATTAACTTCGCTTGCTTGCTCATGCGTAACATCACAGTACAATACAGGCCAGGGGTCAGCAACCTTTCAGAAGTGGCCTGCCAATAGTCAACTTATTCACTCATTTACAGATCTGAGTGCCATTGATACATTTTTAACATCAATAATAGTCCTACTTACAATTTAGCATCTTCATTAATAAATAAATTAAAAGGCAGATCTTATCATTTAGTGTAATCCTTGCCCTTGCTTTCCCTTGCCGAGTTCTCCAATCTCGGGTTCTTAGTTTGACACTTTAAGCAGGACGCTAGCCTCTAAGTATTCAGTTGTTAACTGGCTCTGGGAGGTAGAGAGATCTGACTTCATATGTGAAAATATCTGTTCACAGAGGTATGTAGATCTAAATGCTGAGAGCAGTGAAAATGCCACTTTCTTCAAACAGTCAAATTTCACAGGCAGGGCCTTCCAACAGGTCGGGGTGGAGACCCCGTGTGATCTCTCTCGGTAGTCTCAAGTGTGTGCCGCAGATCCCAAACTTTCGAGGCCCAGAAGTCTGAGCATTTTAACTCGATGAGCTCCACTTTGAAATCCTCAACACCCATCCACTGAAACACTGTTAAATCCATGTTGCTGTTATCAAAGTCGTCTGGTTTCATGAGAAAGCTAACCAATCGGGCCAAAACATTGGAAATCTTTAAATCTGACAGAAAATTCTGATTTGAGTTATTGTGTGTATATTTAAATCTGATGACACTGATGGTGCGATGTGTCGATAGTTCTTTAAGATGTTTGAAATAGCGGAAAGTCAAGGTGTCAATGTCTTGAGGGGAAAAATGGCAAGATTCGCAAGAAATGCCTTCCGTGCTTCAAAAAGACCCATAACAGTTTGGCTTGCACCCTGCAGATGGAGGTTGAGTTTGTTTCGATGCATGCTGATGTCAGTTAGAAACATTAGTTGCATGACCCATTTGTCACCAACCAGTTTGGGGTGGTCTTGACCTTTTTCTGACAAAAAGATCTTGATTGCATCAAGACAGTACACAAAGCATGCCAAAACCTCCGCACGGCTTAGCCAACGGACATTGCTGTGAAGCGGAATGTCCTTGTATGCACTGTACATCTCCTCAGAGTTTGAAACTGCCTGTGCATCAAGGCAAATCGAGCAACAAGAAAATTAACGATCTTCACCACTATAGTCATCATGTCATTAAGCTCAGAATTAGAAATCTTGGCACAAAGATTTTTTTGATGAAAAATACAATGAAAATTGACTGTCGGATGGCCAATTTGATCCTTGATGATCTTTACAAATCCCTCCTGTTTTCCGACCATAGTAAGGGCACCGTCTGTTGTCAGATAATATTTTTTCTGATGTCGATTCCTTTTTCCTCAAAATGATTAACAAACGTCTTTGCTATATCTTCCCCTGATGTTGTGCCATGCATGGGTTTTAGGCCCATGAACTTCACCTAAGTCACAGTATCTCGCAATAACAGCGAACCGCGGTAGGTCATTTATATCCATACCCTCATCAAGCGCGACACTAAATACCACTGCCTATTTTAACACTACCGTCTGTTGTTTATTAACGTTTCTTCCATTTTGCCGATGCATATCTCCACTGATCTGGCAGACACAGGTACATCTGATTCTGGAGATGATTGTGTCTTTACTGGGCAAACCATTGAGCAAAACATCTGAACAACTGAGAAAAACCTCTTTTATATATTCCCCATCTGTAAATGGGTTTCCATGTTTTGCAACACAATGTGCGATTTTGTAACTTCCCTCTGTGGATTGATTTTTACTGGCACAGACGTAAGTGAAGACGCTGATTTGCTTTCCGTACCTCGCTATGGCCCGTTTGATTGATGCAGTTTTGTCTGCCTCATCCTTGAAGTGCTTCTCATGCTTTGTCTGAAAATGTCATTGGTTACTTGATATGCGGCAATAAACACTCTCACAACGGAGTACAAACATCACGGTCATTATGTTGAAAAAAAAAATCCATATTCCTCTCTCCAAGAGGGTTGAAACGAGCGAACATCTAACTTTGCTTTTTTAGGAAACGCCATTATGTCCCCCAAAAAAACATGATCAGTGGCACTTATCGTGAGATTTCCTGAATCAAGACTGGCTGGACCTGAAAAACGTAATGGAGTACAGGCAGTCCCTGTTATTTGTCTTGTTTTTATTGGGGAAGACGTCGTGTTCTCGGTCGAATGGTTCCGCACTTTCATTTGGCGAGTATAAATAATTAAATAGTGCGTCGGTGAGTACTGCGACTTCATGGCGTGCTTAGTGCAGAATGCATTGCGCGGCATTGTCCTGTGCTCTTTTAGCTTGTCTGTGTCGTGAGCATACTGTATTTCCATACAGTACGTATATCCATTGCCAGCAGGATGACGAGCATCAGAACTAACACTACCGAGCTAACGATGAAGAATCTGCACCATGTTGTTAATCTCGCTGATGAGATTATCGAGACACTTCGCTCTGAAGATAGTCTTCTCAATCGATCAGCCAAGGTATCACGGATCATCCATGACAGCATGTCATGTTATCGAGAGATATACGGTGTGAAAAGTTGGCGTAGCACACAATCCAAACTGGCCTTCTTCTTTAAAATGGCTCTAAATTATGCTAACCAATGAAAGCTCTTGTTTTTTGTTTTTTTAAACTCACCTGGAACATAGCTCTGGGGAGCTTATGGGATGATGCGTTGTCCGTCCGTCCGTCCACAAATACTTGCAACTTCTTCTCTGAAACTAAATATACGATTTCGATGAAACTTTACCGCAACCTTCATCACCCTGTATGTACCAAAGTTTGTTCATGGCATGAAAGAAAATCTGGCCCTAAGGGGGTCTACTGGGGTTGCCCCCCAAAATAGGTATTTGCTTTCTTCTCAGAAGCTACACAAGCAATTCCGATGAAACTTTACCACAAACTTCATCACCCTTGACCTACTAAAGTTTGTTCACGGAATTAAAAAAAACAATTGGGGTCTGAGGTGGTCTACGGTGGGGGGGGGGTGTGGAGGGTTGCTCCCTGAAAGAGGTATTTGCTTTCTTCTCAGAAACAACATGCACAAGTCTGATGAAACTTGACTACAACCTTCGTCACCCATGATGTACCAAAGTTTGTTCACACCATTAAAAAGTGGGGTCGAAGGGGTTCTCGGAGGGCGGATTGCCCCCAAATGATGCATTTGCTTTCTTCTCAGAAACTACACACACAATTCTGATGAAACTTGCCCACCACCTTTATCACCCATAAGTACTAAAGGTTGTTCATGACATTAAAAAAAGGGGGGGGGGAGGGGAAGTCGAACGGAGTTGACGGGGGGTTGCTACCAAAATATTTATTTGCTTTCTTTCCGAAACCACACACATTTCGATGAACTTGACAACAACCATCATCACCCATGATGTACCAAAATTTGTTCACGACTATTCATTAAAAAAAAAAAATCGGAGTCGAAGGGGGTGTACAGGGGAGGGGGTTGCCCCCCAAAATAGGTATTTGCTATTACATTAGTTCATTGATACATTTTGCTTATTCCATCCCACGTTGACTTCCTCCTCAACATCATTATTCTACCAGGTGAGGTATTGCCCCTATTTTTTTTATTTTAGAGATTGACAAAGCAGTCAAGCATAGTTTTTAAACAGGTTTTTTTTTCAACTTGATTTCTTCGCTCCTAATTCGACTTTTATTGCACGTGCCACTCAAAATCATCTTGCGTGCCACTCAGGGTACTTTGCTGATCTTTGATACAGGCTAACTGCCAACATTAATATATTATCAATACAATGATAATGTCAATGAAAGCTTATCCAGGTAACCAGCCACAAATCCGGGATCCTAAAATCAGGTTTTACCTGAAAATAGTCAATGTTTCAAGCTAAAACTATAATTTTGAGATTTCGATGAAGAAAATGTAAAAAAATGTTTATTTTTAAAGAACATTTGAATTCCCGACTCCCACACCCTTCTCGTAGTCGCTGCCATGTTCGGGGGCGCCCTGGGTGGCAGGTTAGTTTCTCGTCGTTTGTTTCATTATTCCAACTTTGAGCGTCATGTACAGTAATTCCTCATTTAAAGCAGTAGTTGCGTTTTGAAAATCTATCGCGTTCGCTGAAAACTTGGGAAACTAAAGTAATTTTCTCAAAAAGACAATACAATCGGTGCAGGTTGTGTTTCAGGACGTGGGTGGATGGGGAAGACCAAGAGAGAGACAGAGAGACAGAGAGAGACAGAGACAGAGACAGAGACAGAGACAGAGACAGAGCAGAGACAGAAGACAGAGACAGAGACAGAGACAGAAGAGAGAGAGAGAGAGAGAGAGAGAGGAGAGAGAGAGAGAGGAGAGAGAGGAGAGAGAGATGAGAGAGAGAGATATGTATTTAAAAAATAAAATGAAACTTCACAACCTATGTTAAATGTTGTTGCTTGCGTGATGGAGTAGAGGGGCGATTGGTGTGGAGTGGAGGGGAGGAAGGAGCAGGGTCATTAACATCTGACGTTGCAGTTAATCACTTTAATCTGACTTGCAGATAGAGCACAAGAGCATTAACTGGATATCAGTTTGATCCAAGAAAAAAAAAATGTTGAAAGCTGATATATATATTTTTTTTCAGGAAAGTTGCTTTGATGTCTACCTAACACCATGGAGTAAAGTCCCCAAAAATTCCATTTTAGGAAAAGTCAGAATCCAAGAAGACCACCGTCGCGATTCACGAATATCAAGAAAATACTAAGAGCCATAACTTTGGTATTATCAGACAGAGGAAAATGATTTTCAGACAAAGGAAGATGATTTGGGGGTCTAGACCCAGGTTTTAGGGGTATGAGGAATTTAAAAGAACCTCAGAATTTCAGGTTTTGAGGAATGAGGAATTCAAAGGACCCCTGCTTGAGTGAAGTGAATATCAATCGCCTTCATGCTGTGCACAAGATGCTTCTCACCGGTGAGTGTACCACTGATATTGTGCTGAATGAGGTGGTGGTCCGACAACCAACTCAAACTATAGACGATCTGATGGCAGATGCAGCCGGGCAAAGTCGCACTGGTAAATTGTGGTTAGAATATATAAAGCACATTGGAGTGCTATTGCACTTCATTCGAGCAGAGCAGACAGGAGATTGGGATCTGCATCTTCATGCCATCAGTTGTTGTTGTTTCGCATGCAGCCTGTGGCTGCTGGTTGCATCATTTCTGAAAGCGCAGCTGTGCCGCTGATGCAGTGCCCCTGTTATCAGTAACCTGGTACTCATTTTGCTGACATCGGAAGGATGATAGGCTGAGTCAACCCACCTGGTGTTATTTCAACAGCAAGACAGGGGCTCAAACTCAAGATCCTAAGATCTCAAGCCAGCCACCAAAACAATAAAGCCAACACCAGGCTTATGCCATCAGTGAAATAATCCCAATTTTCCATGCTGCAGGTCATCTTGCAAATACGAGAATCCGACCATCTCTACCTTGACAATCTGAAAAAGTTAGGTGAGGTCATGGGTGAGGCCAAGTTCCGTAAATTAACCGAGCTATGGTTACTTCACTATTAGAAGAACAGAAAAGTTCTGGAGTGGAAATTTTACAGACCAGACCATTGGACAAGAACTGATGCGATTGTTGAAGACAACCGGAGGTCTGGCTCATGGTCGGGGAATTTCTGACTGCACTCTGACCAAATGGGTCTATGTCACACCTCGTTGGGCACCTTTTTCTGCAATGTGCTTGAGGAGTTAAGTGGTGTTCACAGTTACACATCTGACCAGCATGTTAACTTGTGTGCCTGCATCACTGCATGATATGTTAAAGACTATGGGACTTTCATCAATTGGCTTCATGTCCATTCTTCCTTCTTGTACCAGGAGCATGATGCCCTTGTTTCCATCTCTAATGGGGTTGTCATAGGTAAGGCATTGAATGCGGACGCAATCTTTGCAGTCGGGAAAGCTGCAGCAGAAGTGATGACAGGTCACAACTACACTGACACTGAGTTGAAGCATAAAAACAGAGTTTACCTCCATTAGTGGTGCAAAAAGTCAAGTTTCGGTCTGTGGACAGGAAGTAGAAGTCAATACCACCCTCCTCTTCATGCATGTGACATGTGTAATCAAGCACTAACGAGATGCAGGAGTACCTGCCCTTTGAGTTCGGGAAGCAGCCTCAAACTCTATTTGACAAAGGGATAATGCACAAGAACACCAAAAGTGGCCTCACAAACATCTTGAAATCAAAGGTGAATGTTCATCCAGAAACCCCCCAGAACATCCAATTCATTCTTGATGAAGGTAATCTTTTGCAGAGTGTGCATTGGCTCAATGACGCCACATATGACCAGGTGTGCAACATATATGTGGCATATGTCCTCAACAATTATGGCTCTGAATCCATGATCATTCTTGATGTGATTGCACATGCAATTCTTTCTTTATGCAGAAACACAATCCAATGGTGATCTTCCACTGAAATTGTATCCATTTTGTTTAAACCCAGAGGGGTATGATGTAAATCAAGCATAAATGCCCCTTACTCGATGCTATCTAGAGAGGGCAATTTCGGTCTGATCGGAGAAAACTCAGTAGGTTTTTGGTGAAAAATGTTAAAATGACTTTAAATTGGGTCATGTCCTTAAAATTAGGTTCAGGTCAAAAAAGCGTCAACCTTGCATACTTTTTATACCCATTATTGATGCAAAATTTAATTCCGAAAGTCCCAGGCAGATTCGAGATACAGTTCGGATGTTGGCGGAAAAAAGGGCAAAAAACCTAAATGGTGGTTTAGTACTGTACTCCTCGGGGTGTAAGACCTTGACCTTTAACATAGAAGGGTATGATATAAATTAAATGTGAATGAGACTTGCTCTCGGCTATCTTGGGAAGGCAATTATGTTCTAATCGGACAAACTTTTGTTGAGTTGTGGTGAAAAATGTTAAATTGACAATAATTAGGTCATGACCTTAAAAACTAGGTTAAGGTAAAAAAACAAAAACGTCAACCCCACATACTTTCTATTCATATTATTGTTGGAAAATTTCATTCCGAAAGTCCCAGCCAGCTCCGAGAAACACTTCGGAAATTTGGAGTGTTGGCAGTGCAGGAAGATGTTTTTCTTTCTTTTAGATGGTGGTTTAGTACCCTTAAGAATCTAAGAAACTCTGTGGTACCATTAAAATATGGGGACGCAAATTGTAGAAACAAACTCTACAAATGGAGGTCAACAGTCAGGGGTGGCAGGTGGCGTTAGCACAGAAGAGTGATGTGTTATGCTTAACTCGGCCGAACAAAAGGA
>CM068957.1:70204938-70232119 GCA_035128595.1 Eptatretus atami | reverse complement strand
TATACACGCGCACGCACACACAATATGCCATTAGCACCCTCTGGCTGTAATGGAGAGCATCAACCGCATAATCTGCAGAGACCAAAAGCCTGTCTGCCACCCAGGCAATTGTTCCCCCAATGCAAACTAACAAAAACACAAAGAAAAAACAGAAGGAAAGTGCCATTGGCTGGAGATGTCGGTCAAAATGTGTGGAGCGTGATGTAGTGCTCTGACACAATCTTCAATGGACGTGAGCCCTGCACATGAGCAGACCAAAGCATCGGCTACAATCCGGCCAATCGTCAAAAGACATAGATTGAAGGTTATTATTGGTTTAGCACCAAACAGAGCAGCCTATCTGGATTTCGATTGCACCACATCCTTTCTGGTTGATTGGTTTGCATAAGAGGAAACAGATGTCTGGATGGCAGACAGATGGTTTGTTCTTTGCGGATTATGCGGTTTACAGTGTGAAACAATCCACGGCTGGTGCTCACCATTACAGCCAGGAGGTACGGTACGGTACGAGATATATATGTGCATAGCTCACAAAGTGGGTATGCTGTGGTCTGTTTGTGGGAAATTCCACATAAAACTATTATGAGGTACTTAGACAAACCATCAATGGTCAGAAATGAAAGTTGACATCTTGGGAACCTGTAGAAACCGACAATATCATACTCTCCATTTCCCTGTTTTATTAAGATGAATTAAAAGCAACAGAATATGGGTATTTTAACCTTAGAAATGTTAGTTTTGATTGGTAAAAAATTTATTTTACTGTACGTTCTTATGTGACAGTTATTTGAGTGTGGTGACTCGGGATGTGAACTTGGTGTCTCTTTTATGTTTGATGATGTTCTGTCTCCCTATTTGGGTTTCTGGCATCTACCCTATCAGATGAAATAATGGATTCGTACATAACGCTTCGTGTCCACTGCATCGAGAAAATAAGGAGTCCAGTGTTGATAAAGTTTCTTATGATTTTATTCCAAATCTCCTTAATTTCTTGAAATATGACAGAGCTAACGGCAGAAAAATATAGATCAAAATTGTGATCAGAAAAATAAAATTCGGGCCACAAGTAATCCCGTCTTGATTTTTCGTCAGTCCCGTTATGTACGAATCATCATCTCTCGTCAGATGCAAATAACGCTAGCATTAGAAAATCTTGCCGTCTTGCAAACTTCCCCGATTGATGGATATAATAGGCACTTGCAAGCGTGTCAGCACATTTCGAGTGCCAGCGTTTGTCTTCGTGTCCGTGTCTTTGCGAGAGCCGTAATGTACGAATCCAGCGTGAGACGCCGAGCCGAACGAGGTGACTCGCATTTGTCTGATAATTCTTCATTTTAACCAACGTCTAGAATTTTTTTGGTGCTTCGTGAGGATCCGAGAGGTAAGAATTATGTTTTTCTTTTCATGTTTAAAGTGATTATTTTCAAAAGTTCGAAAGAAAATAGATTCGATTTTAACGTTATTTTTCGCTTACAAGTAGTGTGGCTTTCTTTTGCTACTGAACTCGTCTGTGTTTTCTTCGTAATTTATAACATCGGACTCTCTCAAAATGTGTTTTTTTTTTTCTTTTTCCTGTCACATATTGAGCCTGTTTAAAAGGCAGAGGAAAAATTATCTGTTTCTTATCCCAAAAATAATATTTAAGTTGTTTTTTTCATCTGATTCCGTACATAACGCTGACGCCAAGCTCGAAATTCGAACGTGTATTTACAGTGTTGTATTATATTCAGTGGTAACTTTAAAACAGGACGGTGCCAGGTCTAAAAATTTAGATTTAGCTATTTGAATACATGCGCAGATTAACATAATGGGTTGCATTTCATGTTCCCTAAACTTTTTTTTTTGCCCTTTGTGTAACAGTATGTGTACCCACTTTGTGAGCCATGCATATGTGAGCCTTATAAATACGTGCCTTTTGTGAATTTGATAAACCTTTTTCAAACTGTCTGAGTATTAGTTTCTATTGGTTAAGTATAGTGTGTAGAACAGGGAGTTCACCCCCGGCACTCTGTTATGGGGTAGCTTTTAGCAAACGTTTCCACTTATGGTATCGCTCGGCCATTAAGAGCATGGTGCTCTATCTGGGGGGTATAAATTGCTGGAAGGTAAAGCAGATTCAGATACTGGACCCTGCATGAATTAAATACATTAGACTTTTTTGTTTTCATAGTCTAGGCTCATGGAAGAGCTACAAATAGTACACTGAATGGATCAGGACACGACAGGACAAAAGGAACAGTGGAGAGAGGGGGTAACACCACAACAGAGTTGAAGGCCAAGATAGAGGCAGACTTGGACAAACAATGGGTGTGTGGAGGAATGAGGGGCAGAGGAGGATGTATATGGCAGACCAGATGGATACAGAAGGAAACTCTCAAGAGGGAAACTGGAAGTTTGGAAGGAGAATGGATTAGGGTGGGGAGGGTGAGCAAGCGTGGAAAAAGTCATGGTTTTGGATCTGAGATGGTGGTGAACAGCTGTTTTGAAGACCTAGAAGGAAGAAGGACATTGAAGAGAATGTAGAAGTTGGTTCCACAGGTGGGAGAAAAAGAGGAATGATTGGAGATGATCAGTGATGCTGGATTTAGGTAGTTTAACCAGAAAGGGTTGATGGTGGACGGTTTATGCCCTGCAGAAACCTGGGGGGGGGGTCAGGGGTAGAACAAAGCAGTCAGAGCAGAGTGTGCAAGACCAGAAAGGGGGCGGTAGAAGACAGAGAGACCACCAACCTGTCTGTGATGGCATAGTGATAGACCCATAGACTCGCTTCATCGTGGGAGATTCCAATAATCTTGAAGGCTTTGTTTTCCATGGTGTCCAGCTAAGCAAGGGGTGAGGTAGGGGAGCCAGCCCAGAGGGGAGAACAGTACTCCTTCAAGCTGCGGATTATTCTGCTGAGCAGTATTCACATTTTCCACCTTTATTCCCTCTATACCCTTCATTATCTTCAACATCTCAATCAAATCCCTTTATCATCACCTCCTTTCTTATGTATAAGGTCCTGTCACCTTCAACCACTCTTCATAGCTTAGACTAGCTTGCCTCGGGAACGACCTCGTATCGCTGTGCTGTACCCTTTTTATGGCAACTATGTCCTTCAGATGTGGTGACGAAAACTGTACATAATATTCCAGATGAATCCTCACTAAAATCTTTCTAGTGTTTAACACTACCTCATTCCACTTCAAAATTATTCCCCGACGAATACCACCTAAAACCCTATCAACTTTACATGTGGCTGCCTGGCACTGTGCTGTCTGCTTATCTCCTACATATATTACCACTCCCAGATCATTTTCTTGTGTGACACGCTCTACGACTGCATCTTTCATTATGTAATCCCTATTTTCATTGTTCTTTCCCAACCCTTGCACATTACATTTACTTATGTTCACAGTGCATATTGAGTTGAGTGGGAGAAACATGTTATTTATCCCCAAGTAATTTGTTAACATTGTGGTGTGTGCACTTCCATGCAGGCAAACACGTGCAGTTACACTTGATGGGCATCATTATCAGCTGAGCCACGTATTTGAAGGAAAGCTGAGCTGAAGTCACTAATCCTGTCCCGAGGTTACTTGGACCATTCTGCTAACCTGTGTTGTGACATTTTAGAGAGACACAATACAGCACAACAAATCTTCATGAGACGTACCTATCTTGTGATGGGAACACAATTTTTCCCATCACAATAAGCAAATACCAAAATATAATTAAATATTCACGCAAGAAATGTCAAAGACAAGTTGATCCCCCTTCAGTTTGTTGATAGCTACATTTTATCTCCTGCATTTCTCCTGGTCAAAAAAAGAAATCGCAGATTCTCTAAATACTAATCCTGAAAATATTGTGGAAATGACTTCGAGGGGGGTAACTATGTGAAGCATAGTTGTTATTTCCTTAATGAATGTCTTCGAATAATAGTGAGGTAGTTAATCGTAATATTATAGATGCGTCGCTTATATGTCTAAACAGACTACGTTCACCCTCCTCAGTGCATGTGTCTAAAAAACGCCAATTCTTTGACCCTTTTGTTTTATGTTCTATCATTTGGAATCTGTCCTTTATGTCTCTTTTTAGTGTTTGGGTGGCCCTTCTGCCTGTCGTTTCTGAGGGAAAGAGGCACCTCACCTGGCTCAAGGAGAGGGGGAGGGACTGCCCGGGTGACAAGTTGTATATGGGTGGTCACCCACCCACCCACCAAACAGACCATCAGGTCAATGGTGAGAGGGGAGGGGCGCGGGACGTCACAGCATGAGGTGGGGGCCAGCGACACATGCCTGGGTCAGACAGTGTAGAGGCTGCGGGAGATCTGCTTGAGCTGCCATGTGATACGCCCCCACCCAGCCAACGCCTCCCCTCTCGTACCTCACGCCGGGGTCCTGCCTGGAGCGGGCCACTCTGCTGAGGACATGACTGCCGCTTTGCCTCCCTGCACCTGTTCCAGCTGTGTCCTGCCAGACACAGCTTATGGTGTTTCAGTCCTGTCCACCTCCATCTGGTCTTTCTTCTGTGGTGTGTCTGTGGGCCCAGGTAAGGCTTACTAATTAAGGATCCCGATCGTTCGTCGTTTCATGGGTGCTTATGTTCGGAAGTGGCGAGGGTTTTTTTCTTGTGTCATTATTAATTGCTGTCACTTGCTTCCTCGTGTTTCCTTCGTGACCATTGATTGCATCATTAACTGGAACGGCACTCGGTAGAGCACATATCTCCACCAGGCTGAGCAGTTTACATTTTGTCTCCCACTGACAGGTGGAATCTGCATCTGGATTTTAACCAAAATCTAATTGGCTTGTTCTTGTCACGTACCCAACTCATCTACCAGGTTTTGTCAAAACCGTCTACAACTTTTTGAAATATCGTGCTCCATATCGTTTTGGCCCTATCTCTCAATGGTGAAGAATCACTTTAAAAAAAAATTTCAAAAATTCTCATCGAGATCTGGATATTCACCAAAATATAATCCTTGTCACAAACCGAACCTGTCCACAAAGTTTCATCCGAATCCGTCCATAACTTTTTCAGACATTGTGCTCTCGTTTTTGGCCCTATCTTCTCAATGGTGAAAAATCACTGAACAAATTTTCGGATCTGGATCCAGACATGGATCTTCACCAAAATCCAATCAATTTGTCCTCATACCTGGTCTCTGGGAGAATTCAGGTTGGCTTGGTTCCTCTGTTAATTAAGGAAAGCCCGTTGAGGGATAATTGGTGACAGCAATTAACGCCGCACACCCGGACAGTGCCACGTGCCTCTGGCCTGCTCAGCGTAATAAGGAAGACGTATGTGGTACGGCATCAGCATAGTGCTTGACCAATTCGATACCCCAATACGCACGGGCATTGCGGCATTTGGACCCGTGATCCAGCAGGGAGCTTCAAATCGGTTGACCATTACGACCGCATTGAGGCGACTTGCTGGATTATAACCAGGCAACTGGAATGGACCAGACGACGACAAAAATATTATCAAAAGGTGTTCTTACTGGAACTTGTCTTTCAATACATCTCAAACATTTTTGCCAACCCTCGAGATAAATATCCTACAAATCTCATTTTCAAAAAATTCTGTGCTCAGAGTTTCAAGAAACAAAGTTCCCTCAAATTACGTGATCTCAAAAATTGCAATAATCTTTTTCTTCACTCCACTACATAGGACTTAGTGAAGAGCTTATTAAAACATTACATGTATGACAAGAACATTCAGAGACATCAACGCACTTTTACACAAATTACATGGAGATTTGTTGATAATGGACAAGTCAGAGTGCTTGGGATTTAAACCTGGCACCATCATGAGCTGTGGCCAGATGCAACAGCAAAAGAGACCAACATATTTCAAAGATAGTTAATCTTCATCAGGTCAAATATTTTCTTGCTCATGTACAGCGAACTTACTTTGAAGACGACTTGGCGAGTCGATATTCAAATTTAGGTGGGTCGAAGTGTACAATGATTGATATTGTGACAGTTATGAAATCAGTTTCCGTAGAACGAACATCCATGACACGTAGAGCTCCCTCGAGTCAGTTATACTGTTAATATGGGTGCACAGATCGGCCCCCACCCATTGTCTAAATGGAAATGGAGCAGAATGCATTGTGTAGGGTTTTAGATCACTCTTCCTCATCTTCAATTATCCTCCTTTAATTATCTTTTCAATCCTCTTTTATTAATTGCCGTGGCTCATTTACAGTGGTTGGCATGTCACTCGTAGCACAGTTAAATTCAGTTCCTTCTCTTCCACCAAATTGCCACGAAACATTCATCGAGTCCATATCGGGTACAAACCCGTTATTCTTCACAAATTCCCTTTCTTTCTTTATTAACTATCTCACACAGCAGCACACACAACCACATTATAGGCGAAGGATTCCCCACCTCACTTTTCAACAGCACGAGGCGGGAAAGACTGCTGGCCGGGAAAATCCATTGAGGAGGAAGAGTCATCTCCGAGGAGGAAGAGGCAGACTGAAGTGATTAACAGTAAAGGGGGCCTTGGCCGGTGAGCACACCAATGAAGACACGCTGTGGCGAGTCAAAGGGCATGCCACGACCTTCGCTACCCAGGAACTCCACCTCCTATGAACTTTACACCCTCAAGTCTCTGCCCCATGCAAGCGGCTTAAAATGGGAAACACCAGACCATTCATGGCTGTTGAAATGCGCTAGGGACCTGGAGACAATCTGTCTACTTGTTCCTGCCGAGGTGGTGTGACCACCATTGCAGTTTGCACTGGAGCCAGGATGAGTTGTGCTGGAGCCAGGACGAGCTGCGCCACACAGTGCTGGATCAAGCACAAGGAAGAGGCATGAGAGCAAATGAGCCATGAGGTCACGAGCATCGGGAGATAGCTCCATGACTGATGTACACTTCTGTCTCTTGCTTTCCCTTAAATAATTACTAATTTGTCTCCCTGGACTCGGAAAGAGCATCATAATTCCAAAGAACTGTCGATGATTTGCCTCTTGATACTTCCAGGCAAGGTTTTACATTCGCACCTCACAAGTTTCCTTTGAAGCTGACATAGCACAAGCTGTCTCACACGCACTCACACCCTTCTGCTTTACTTACTCTCCTCCTTCTTCATTTTCTTCCCATTTCGGGATTGGCACATGTCCATTGACGCGTGCCGGGGTGAGTAAAAGGCTGACCCAATGCCTTGCTCTGCCTCTTTGTCTTCTTCCTTTCTAATCTGCATTTCCTCGAAAGAATTCTGCTGGCGCCAGGTCCTGTGTTTAATTAAATAAGTTGGACTGCAGGAGGGGAAATAGTTGCGTTAGAATCAGCTCTTCTATGCCTTTCTCCCCTCTCGTACCACATGCCATGGGCTCTTGCCCGAGGAATCCGAAGTGAAGGCCTGCTCGGCTGGTTACTTTGAGCGGCTGTACCAGCCTGAACCACCAGCTGTTGAGTTGGATGTCAGGGGTGTTATGATCCCTATTGCTGACCCTCCAATCAACTGTGATCCACCTTCGCTTTGTTGGCCGAAACACAGGCTGCGGTGAACCGGTTGAAATGGGGTAAAGCTTCTGGGATCTGTGGCATCCATGTTAACTTCTCAAGGCTGGTGGAAATACTGTACTCATGTCATTGCATGCAGTTCTGTACTCTGCCTGGAACACAGGCATCATCCCAACTGACTGGAAGAGGGTCTTGTTGTCCCTCTCTGGAAAGGAAAGGGTGATCGCCAGGTCTGCAACAACTACCGAGGGGTGACGCTGCTCTCAGTGCCGGGCAACGTCTTTGCTCGGATAATTCTTGATTGGGTTTGCCACCTCTGCTTGAGCACTAGTGCCCAGAGCAGTCAGGCTTTAGACCAAAGAATTCAACGATTGACCGTATCCTTGCTCTTCGGGTCCTCACCGAACACAGATGAGAGTTTCGGCAGGGGCTGCTTGCAGCCTATGTTGATCTTCGCAAAGTGTTCGATCCAGCGAATCGGGATGCCCTCTGGGGATTCTTTGTCTTCATGGGGTGCCACCAAAACTGTGTCTGAACTATATTCTGGTACTGAGAGTGCTGTGAGATGTGGTGATACCATCTCTGACTTATTTCCAGTTGTTACTGGAGTTCGTCAGGGGTGTGTACTGGCCCCCACACTTTTCAGCACTTGTATGGACTGGATTCTGGGGAGGATGTCGGAGAGATCAAGCTGTGATGCATCGTTTTGGAATGTCAAGATCTCTGACCTTGATTTCTCTGCCTAGGGGAATGGACAGACGGAAGCCCCTGGAGTACCAGCGGAAAGTGGATGCAGTGACGCGCTGCTCCAGCGCATGCTCCCATACCTGACCTGACCTCTATGTGATGTGAGTGCTTCTTACTCCCTCATTTCTCCCCATAATAAATTATCGTGATAATGAGAACTTGTATGGTCATCGGGGGTGGGAACTGTTGTACTTGAGGATTGACATATTAACCCGTTAGACGGGCATATTGGGTTCACACTCAAACACAAAGCAGAATGTCGACAAGCTCCACTCAGTTGTCCTGTCGGTGTCTGCCATGGTTGTGTCTGGAGATGCCGATTTGCACTAAATTCATCCAGCGGACACGGAGATCTTTTTGTCTCATACCTGCCGGTGGCGTGACAGTCGCTGAAGATGCACGACAATAACACTGGTGTCAGGAATGGGATTTGGATTTGAGGGGGCTCTATGTGATGTGGAGTTCTGTAAAGTCATAAAATATGCTTGTCCCTTCTCAGAGCTTTCAGGAGCAATTCTCAAATTTGGGGTGATATGAAGCAGTGTCCAAGACCATTCTCAATGCCATGAGTGTTGCAGCAAAATCTTGCGTTGCAGCCGCAATTAGCCTTCTTGGTTTTCTTGGTCGTCCACAATGTATCCTTCGTTTTATGCCAGTCCTGAACACATTGCTCAACCAATCGGCAAACGTTCTGGACAATGATTTCTGTACAGTGCAATTTCGAACATTTTTAAGTTGAAAATTATAAAGTACTCTTTTCTTCTCAACACAAGATTCATCTTTCAAATGTTCCTATTTCCATGGTGCTCTGAGTGCACCATCTTGTTGATCTATCATGATGGTTTATTTATTACAGATCGCACCATCTCACATCTCACTGACGACTTCTCTGCTCCGAATTTGCCGCACAGCCAGTTTGATAGTTCGATTGGAGATTCCTCGACTCCAGATTCGCCGCGTGGCCCATGGAGTCGCTCAATTGGAGATGTCTCGATTCCAGATTCACTGCGGAACTCACCTAAAAGCCCGATCATGGCAAGGGGAGTGCCATATTGCTCCGAGGTTTCCTCCTCTTTGCCTTCCCTGGCCACAAATTATTTGAGCAGTCCGTCTGGGACACAAACACACGCCCGAGACATCAAGATAGGAGACATCTAATACGAGATCCTCGTTGTAATGCATCCACTCCACACCCGCATCTCGATCCTTAACTGAGTACCCCTGTAACTATTCATTTAATTTGTGTTCTTTATTGATTTGTTTATTATTTGTCTCCAACATGTAATTAAGTGAGGTTAAAGTTATATAAGGGTGACTGAAAATGTGCCTCAAGAACACATCCCCCCCCCCCTTCCACCCATTATAACACAACAGTACATCCATGGAAATATCTTGTCTGTTAAAAGTCGTTTTGCTTAACGTGGCACTTTCTAGGAATGTATCCACAAAGTTGTGGAAACTTACTGCAGTGGGTTTTAAATTAACAATCGTACAATTTATTTCAGAAATATCACACTTTGCAAAAAAAAATTCGTTTATGCAATTCAATGTCTTAACCCTTTTGAACCCTGAGTTCCTTGGACTTTTGGCTCCCAAATCCTGGGCTCCCTGGAGAAAAATCTGGCTGCTCAGGAATATAAAGGATTGAATAGCGGCAGGTAAACCATCCGTTCACGTATACGGAGGATTGAATGGCGGCTGGTAAAACAGCCGCAAGGGTTCAAAGGGTTAAATCATATCTGTCAATTTTGAGCAGAGGTTGAGGCACGGACTTTTGGGAAAAAAGTATCAACTTATACGCCGAAAAAGACGGCATATGACACAACAGACAGCATGTAGTGGATAAACATGAACCAGTTGCTTTTCTAATACACTTATCCCAAAAGGTAAGACCTCAGTTCATAAAAACAAATCAACTAAAGCTGCTTGAATTATTTTGCCACTCAAACAATTAACCTTGTAACGAACAATAATCAAACTTGGTGGGGGGGGGGGGGGGGGGGTGGGGGGAGGGGGATGATTTTGTCATGCAAGAATGTGTCCACATGCTCATCACATAACAACTAATAATTGCTTGCTGCCGTGAGAAGGAAATGTCGAGTACAAGTTTGGGTTCAGAGTTTGTAAAATGATCACCGTTTTGAAAAATCGGTTAGAAACCAAAAATTCACAGTTCACCAGGTAGTCGGTAACACTGTCATGGTATAGCATGGGGCAAGCACTAATGAGATTCAAACTGGAAAGCTTTGTGCATCTGCAGCATGGTAGGATGAGCATCTAACTTTGAATTCAAACGAAATTTCATAACATGACAAAGTATGGTGTATAAATACAAGTGTGAATTTAAAACTACTGAACTCAAACGCTACCTGCTGAGCTGAGATATGACAAGGCACATTTCGAGAGAAATGTGATTTTACCATTTGGCTGCTCACCTGTACAAAATAATCCCAATTGTTATACAGTTAAGAAAACATTAACTCTGCTCAGCAAGTCCTGCTGAGAACTTTTCCATTCATTGCAGCAGAGGCCGCAGGAGCAGAGTGCATGAAGGGCCACAGATGGTCTGTAAATAAACTGATACAGGCTGCAGCGGACATCAACACGGCATGCTCATTTTCATGCTAATACTTCAAATTTGTAATTCTAATGGCAAGGTCTCAGGCCACAAGCCAGCCAAAATTATTCCAGGCAAAAATCCGATAACCCTGCAGCTTTTGAATGGAAAAACCTCCGCAGCAGGCCAGAAGTCCATACCCTTATGAGAACTACAACAGATAGTCCGAATACAAAATTAACATGCTCATTAACTCTACTCATGGCAAATATTGGGAGAGGGCTTTTCAATCGATTCTTTTTATTTTCCAACCCCCAGGAGTATTTGATGGTTTGAGACGCACTGCATTGTGGAGAATAGACTTTTGTCCAAGTAATATTTTCTCGCCGCCAAGTGGTGTTCGATCACTTCACCACGTCTGGAGAATAAACTTCTTTTCCCCAAATCAGATGATTTGCAACCTGTGGATGCAATTTTTCCACAAGTAAATTAAAATGCTGGTTACAGTGCGTTCTCCATTGATCTCACAATGATTATGACACCAAGCAGAACGCATCATTGGTAGAATTGGACAAAATGGTACTTCTCACCCAAACCAAGTAAATTTAACGATTCTAACCAGACTCAGTTCGCTCTAAGAGTCTGGTAGGTCGGTGGTTCAAACTTTTAAAAATCACACCACACCTGGCTGAGTCACACCAAAGACTTAAAATAAAAAAGTGCGTGCTGCTTCCTTGTTTGATGCTCAGCATTTTGAAAAGGACAGAGGCACGGTCAACAGCTATACGTTGGCAAGCATTACACAAGCTTGACAAGCCGAATGGCCTCTTCCTGTGTTCCTGTAAGGGAACCCATTACATATACATATATATATATGGTGTCCAAAAAAATATACAACTTTTAAAATGCTTCGTTTGATCCTAAAAAGCAGTAATTTTGTCACTAATGCTTCATTTCTTGTTGAGAGACCCTGAAGTTTATTTTGATACCAAGCAAGCGCCAGAAAAATGCCAAGACTGACCCGTACAACAACGGACGAAAATTGTTGAATTTGGCACCAGATGAAAAGTGTCATACAGGTGCAACGTCTTTACTCGAGACATTTCGGTATCAACTTGCGCCATGCACCAAACTTTCGGACAATAAAGTGCACCATCGCAAAGTTTACCAATGTGGGAACCATTGTGACCTTCACAAGGGTCACAGTGGTCGGAAGGGACAGGTCGTAGTGAAGAAAATGTGGAAATGGTGAGACAGCGGTCGTTCAGAGTCCAAAAAATGGATTCAACGACTTTCTGCCAAGACAACATTCATAAGAGCACCGTTCAGAGGATCCTTCGCCAAGACATTCATGCCTTTCCAAACAAGGCGTTTTCTCAACCAACATTTTGAGGGCCGCTTTATCTCCCTCTATGAAGACGTTGAGTGGCCACCATATTCCCCTGACCTACTCTCCAGACTTCTTCTTGTGGGGGTATCTCAAGACAGGATCTATGGAAACCCTAGGCCTCAGACTTGATCAGCTGAAGGAAAACATTCACCGAGAAATCCAGAACATTCCTCAGGAAACGTTTCCCAAAGTGATGGAGAATGACAATATGTTTGCAGGCAGTGATCGGACAACGTGAGCTTACGTCGAACATGTGGTCGAAAAGAAAACGACGATTCTATAACAAAATTTAAATTTTGGTGGCAATTTTGACATTGGTACAATAAACTTCACCTTTCAGCTTTCTATCCAGCCATATATCTTTTTAAAAAAATATATGTTATGACCATCCTCTTTGGAGATGAAAAGTTGTATATTTTTTGGGACACCCTGTATATATATATATATATATATATATATATATATATATATATATATATATATATATATATATATAATGGAGTATATCGCATATTATTATGGCGATGGAGATGTGTAGTATAGTCATATATGGCTTTGTGGTAGCCAGTATGGTGGGCTAAGAAGGGTATTCCTGCCGGAGGTTAAGCCATACTACTGTTACATTGGACTCATTTAACTCCAAACAACTCCAGCAATCTTCTCAAAGAAATTCTGCCAGCAACTGATACATTGAATTTTATGTATCTTTTAACTTCTTATGAAAAATATAACTTCTTGCATTTCAAACAGTTTACAATTTAATTTTAATATTGAGATGCAAACATTTCCCACATCACAACTACATATTCGGAGATAACGAGGTAGAAAAGGTAGAAAAGTAGTAGCGACTGGTTAAAGAGGTAATTGTACATGTTTGCGGTTTATAATATTTTTACTACTGGTAAGGGTTGCCCAAAGAACACCACGATAAGCTATTTATACACATTAACACGATGTTTGTCCGAGGAAGAAAAACCCTTGGGAGAGGGATATTATTCATATTATTCCATCCATCATTGGGACCATACTCTGTGCTGAGCATTAGCGTGCCTAAGCAGTCTCTTTGGCAATTGGGCACAATCCTGGACGGGTCACCACTCCGACACAGATACCAGCAAGCTGGCACTCATTTTGCGGCTTCGGAAGGATGACAGGCAGAGTCAACCCCACCTGGTATTATTCAACATCCGAGTGGATTTGAACTCAGGATCCAAGGTTCTCAACCCCCCCACCCTAACATGAAGCCAACACCAGGCATCTATGAGTATTAAATTGTTTTGTAATAATATAATATTATGCTATATCATTAGTGTTGCTATTACCTCCACCACTGAAGGTGAAGGAGGTTATGTTTTCACCCCTCTCGGTCTGTTTATTTGTTCTCTCTGTTTAGTCCATGAGCCAGACCAGATAATGGTACCACCTGGGGTGGCAAATTCTCACATGCTTTTTGAAAGTCCTATATCCATCGATGAAAAAAATCTTTGAAAGCAATCCGGGACTCACAGCTTGTGGTAGTAACCACCTCTTGAAGAGGACACCCGAGTCCAATCTGAGGACCAGATTTTGGGTAGTAGACCATGTGGAGGTACTCGCTATTACCTTCAGAAAATGATTTTCGTTGTGCAGATCACCAATCTGGATGAAATTTGGCATACTTAAAGAATTTTAGACGCTGAGTCCAAATCCACTTGTTTCCACGTCGAGGATGTGACACAATTGGTCATTTTTGGCAATTAAGATACACGCGAACATTAAAGCACGTTTTTGACACAGAAATGAAGAATCAAGGTTAGACTGATATGACGTCAAAGAAAACTCTTGTGAGGTCTTAAAATGATACAATTGTTTATACAGAGCCATATTTACTGTTATTAAAGATGTTTATAATTAAAGGTCGTAAACCGAAGCAGTTACATATTTTTACCGGCCGAAAACGTCTGGACCGACAGACACGCCTTCGAGTTGACCAAGGCAACTTTTTGCTTAAAAGGCAGCCACACTGGCTATTAAAGGTAGTTACATTGACTATTAAAGGCAGTTACATTGGCTATTACGGATTAAATCAAAGACAAAGAGACTGCGCGACTCAGCCTGATGAAAAGTGGAACGCCACAAGAGGATTACTGTCTTAGAACTCCAGTATTTCTTGCTCTGAAGCGGCGGCTGAATTAGGCTCTGACTGCTGTATTACAAAACTCAAGTCCACTATTACATGCTAACCAACTGAATACTACTGTGTAGTAGATCCCACAGCAAAAGCAGTGTGACACCCGCATTCACAGTTCGTCGTCGGAATCATCGTCAGTTCTGCTTTCATCATCCATAAGTTCCATTTCTGCACGGGTCTGTTCATCGTTGGCGCAGTTTTGACACCCACAGCACTCTGTGCAGGACAGTCCTTTTGACCGGCAAGAACACTGGTTGGTCTCGCATTTCATCTTCTTGCAATTACATTTCGTCGCCTCTAACAGTTCCTTCGGCGCTGGTGGTTTGTTCAGCCATGAACAGTCAGTGCTCCATTGCGTTCACCCATCCGTGAAATGTGGAGAAGGGGCTTCTATAAACCTCTCAGTCGTCGGTGGTGGATCGCAGACTGATAGTTCACTCTTTTGCAATGCAGCATCAGAGCGTCGCTTGTAGGCGGCAACTTCTGTTCTCCCAGCGACTGGCTGCAGAATAGCTTGTAGCGAGCCTCATCCACACTCTTCATGGTCGGCTGATTGTACATGGCGCAGACGAATTGTTCCAGGTCGTGAATGATATTCTGATCTAGTGTGAATTCTCGACCAATGCTCCCGAAACAGGTGATGAGATGGGACCCTTCATCATCAAGTCAAATGGCCTTGGTTTTGCCTTTACGTGGAATCACTGGTGGTATCACTTCCCGTGAAATTGTGCAAACCTATCAACGCATCGCAGACAGAACTTTCCAGGGCATTACTCAGCTTCCTAATGTCAACGACGATAATGTCCTTGGGACTTCCTGTGACCAGATGGAATTTTGCGCCCGAATCGACTTCGAGTGAGCCAATACCAACACAAACACATCGGTGTCGAAACTCTCTATGCGCCACGCGACTCTTCATTCTGTCCGGCGTGAGCGGCATGTAGCAGGAGCTTCGTGTCAGCTTCCTCATGGTCAAATTCAAGTTCAGGTACTGACGACACGACACAGTCATGACACCATTCAACGCCTCGATTTTCTCACATTTGCCGGCATGGCTGACGTACAACAGCATGTCGCCCAGTTTGATGGAGAGATGTTTCTCGTCCACGATTCGACGATGAACTCTATCAACGCCTCCTTGTTGGCTCCCGCTCAGGAGATAATTGGCCCACTGTTTTGGAAGGGCTTGATCATGTCTGTAGATGGTTCGTACTGAAGATCGCCCGCCCTGCCCCTCGTCTGGCATGGTCCAGGCACTTGATGCTGATACTTGGGTAAGTATCAACACCACGTCCAGTCTCGAAGATTGGTTATGTCGTGCTTTGGCCACTACGATGTTCAGCACCATCTCTTCCAGTTTGCCGAAAGTGTTATGCAGTGAACCAGCCTTTATCGCCTGAATAACGGCCATTCCATCCACAATTGTTGCCCTTGGATAGGCCGAGCGTCCACACGGCATTCGGACCACAGTTTCAGTATATGGTTGCGGAGTTTGGCTTTGTCCGTCTTAGCAATCGAACCATCACCGGATGCCAGCGGGAAAGATATGTTCACCAGTGGGTATGCGAGCAGATCGTGGAGTGTTACATTGCTTTACTCGCCAATCAACAGCAGTCGTGTGAAAAGACGACGTTCATTCGCAATTTCAACCTTCGCGTCTGCTGGTGGGGAGTCGCCGACTTGCCTCGCGCCTTCGAGAAAGTTGCCAATTTGGCCTTCGAAATCGGACTGAAGAATGGGACCTCACCCGAGAGAAGCCGATCACGCATGAATTGCACGACAGCATTCTCCCCTTGACATACGCGTTCATCAAGTCCGCGGAAGTGGCTGGCGGTGCGATGACACTGAACTAATATTGACGAGTTCAAGGTGAGCACGGAGAAAGGGTTAATCATTTGAAGTACTGTGTCCATCACTTGTACCACCACTGCTTCGTTCTTCTTCGAGCTCGACACATCGAAATCCTTTCTCGTTCGGGCTCGTCGTGGATACCCGCCATGGACTCAACATTTCCTTGCGATTTCCGCACGTGCTGGTTGGGACAGGATCCACTCTTCACAGCTGTGCTTTTCTGAGTGTAACCAATGATGCCTCCACTGGTCTTGCTGTCCCTATTTAAAGTCTGCTCTATGATCTGATCACACGCAACACTACTAAATCCATAACGAGTATGCCGTTGGGGCAGTCCATTTGCCGTCCATGAACGCTTGATAGGTGTCTGGGTGGGAGTGCTCTCGCCGCCATTTCCAGCCAGTAAACGGGTAAGTACCTTGCATAGTTTAGGTGATCGTACGCAAAGTACCAGGGCATTGACGCTCTCGTGATCGCAAGGTGTTTCGGCCAGTTCGAAGTACGAGTTGCCCGTATAAGCTCTAGTGCTAGCTCACCATTTCCAAGTAGGGCCATGTAATGTCCACACTTTGGTGTTTGTTCAGGTCACCTACCATGAGTGCTCCCGAGTATAGTACATGTAAATTGAGGTCTGAGTCACCCTGCTTGTGGACCCTGGCTGGCTTCATCCTCTGTAGTTGACTCTGTTTTCTGTTGTAGAGCTACTGTCTACAACAGCAGCCTGAGCAATGGAACCAATATCAATGTCCTTCATGTACACCACTTCGCTCTCAGACATTTTGTGGACGATAGAAAATCATGTCTGGGTACCGTTCCTGCAGTCATTTCTTCAGTCTTGTTGCCTGGTAGTTGGCCTTATCCTGACCTTCGCATACTCTGAGTAGGTCATTGAACATCTCACACAACTTCTTCATATGTATAGATGGCTTTCCATCAATGAGTCTTACCTGGATTACTTTATCACAGAAAATGTCAAATGTTAAGTCATAGTTCACTTTCTGAGTTTGGAGTTTACTTTCACTCTGTCTGTGGTATGTGTCATTCACATACTCGTAATAACATTTACGGTGATAACAAACTTCGAGCGCCACACAGTCTTTATCCTTTATAGTTGTCATTATTCTCACATCACGTTCATCTCTCTCTGGCTCAGCAGTTCCTCAGCTTTCTCCATCCTGTGTTTCTGCCAGGGACAACTGATCACGTTGAGATTTTCCTTTGACACGGATGAATTTGTCTTTTTTCTGGCATATGATACAAATTCTTGGCAGTACACAGCTGATTTGCCAGCCACCCTTTCTACAGAGGTTCTGAGGGATTTTCTACGTATTTTGTGGATGAGTGCTCCTCTTCTTCGAGTCCGCCCACCACCTCACTGGCTCCAGCAGAACTGCAGTAGTGCTGGCTTCTGATTTCCTTTTCCTGGCTTCAGCGCGTTTTATATGATCCTTGTTACAAAACGACGCATAGCAGAACCGGTGACGGCCGGCATCCGCAGGAGGATCAGTCATTGGCAGCAGTTTCATTATTTGATCAGCCAGCAAACGGCATTTGTTGATAGTTTCACTATCTGTGGCGTCGCACCAAGCCTTCGCACACTCGCACACCTTACGCCAGCTCTTATCCGTGAATTGCGTCACTTTCTCATCATCCTCCCGCCCAAGTGTGTGAAACAACGCATATTTGGTTGTTGAAAGACCAAAAATCACACGACAACCATGGGCGCCGCCATCTTGATTTGGTGTTTCCTGGTCGTTTCCTCCGCGATTACAAGCATGCCATGCCCACTTCACGGCGGTAATTTCAAATGGTAATAACTGTCGGTGTGTCAACTTGTGCATATGGAAACAAGTAGGAATTTCAATGGTGTGTTCTCATGAATGTACAGGGTGAATTTCGTTTAGATTGGTGATCTGCTCAACGAAACTGAACGAACCGACCCCCTCCACATGACCTATAGGGGAAAACATAAAGTTGAATAACTTTGCAAGCAATGGTCATATAGTGACGTATGACCACAAAAAAATGTTGGTAATCTGATCCTATATACGTTGGTATCTGTTATATGCGAATGACTTAATTATGTAGGTCACCAGAGGTCAAAAGGTCATGAAATTTGACCCCTGCCTAAAAATGTGACCACCCATCAGAAAACTCACTACAGATATCATACCAATGAGACTTTCTTAACCTAAATGGGTCCACATGGAAGACAAGAAGTACCCAAGTCGATTATAAGTCTCAGAAAGTGGACTTTATGTATTTTTTTAAGCTGTTGTCCAGAACGGTTTTGACGCATTTTTTTATAATGGCCTTTTTTCTGCTAAAAACACGGAAATTGTATGAAGTTGGACTGCTTGAAATTAATAAGCACGTTTTGACAAATAACCACTCCCAATGCTAATGGCCATGTCCTACATGTATTCAGGGGGGTGATTAAGCTACATTTCGATGTAATTCGGTCACCAGAGATCAAAAGGGAGGTCAAATTGAAAATGCTAACCTCAGTCACAGGAAATGCAATTAAAATGTCACTGAATGAATATTAATGTGGGATTAGATCATTCATATGCCATGTGAATGCGAGAGGCGTACGTCTGTCTGGGGTTTCCTTTACGACACCGCGTTCATGGTAATCGTGGTCCGCTTTACGGTGCAGAGAGGAATGTCGGGCATATGTTGTGCATCATCTTACAGCGCATGGAGGACCGTCGTCATATTTTGCCGACTGATCCCACACTTCGGCTGTCTACAAATTGCACGCACTTTCATTGTGGTAAATTATATGACTGCACCTTTAGATAGGACGGATCTTGAGCAAGATAATTGTCTATGATTGTCTCAGGATTGCAGTCATAGGCCTAGAATCGGGCAAGTGGTGTGCTTCTTTGACATTCAAGTCCCTTGCAATTTTGCAGAGAGATTGAAAGAATGCCAAATGCTGAATGAAAATGAAAACATGAAAAACTGAGAACATTTTGTTTAGTTATAACCTGGCTATTTCAATTTCAGTGCAATCACGGAGGATGGCAACATCGAGAACAACACCAGACATTCTGACAGCCGTGAGCAAGAAACCTTGTTGCCAGCGAAGCCGACTCGATCGGCATGTATATTCGATTGTGATGACAAAGACACCGAATTGAATTCACCGAAGGACCGGGAATCGTGGGAACGTCTTTTGAGAGCGGCAGAGATCTGGAATCATGCCAGCATTTTCAGGACTGCCACAACTGCAGACAATGAGGTTCCACAGATTCTCCACCACAGAAACTGTCGGAATCAGTTTACGTTGAAGAGGGAACTGGATGCTATTGAAAAGGGTACAGCAGCCAAAGACACTGCAGTTCAAACGGATA
The DNA here is from genome assembly GCA_035128595.1 of Eptatretus atami. Classification (NCBI taxonomy): domain Eukaryota; kingdom Metazoa; phylum Chordata; class Myxini; order Myxiniformes; family Myxinidae; genus Eptatretus; species Eptatretus atami. The sequence continues at coordinate 70,212,578 of CM068957.1, read as the reverse complement.
GGAAGCAATATCAAAGGAGATCATCATCGATAACCTCGACATCGTCATCGATAACCTCAGATTTCACGAATCTCTCAACTGGACTAACTGCACCTCGAGACATAGCAACATATCTACTGGAGGCTAGGAAGAAGTGCACCACTGCCTATAAACTGTTCTGGGAAGAGAGGTTGGGAAAAGAGGCCAACAAGAGATTCTTTGAACCCTTGCAGAAGCAAAGATTAAAGACATTGAGTGACATTAAGGTGAAGAAGACATACAGTATCAAACAAAGGGACGTCAGGTGATAATGAAGGCAGATATAAACATTTTTGCCAAAATGATCCTGATTGGCCAAACAAGAAAGCTGCACATGAAGGATGTGCTCTCCCATCGCCTTGGACCCATACCATGGGCTTTGGCTAATCCAGAAGGAACCATGAGGAAGACAAGCAAGGCAGTTCTGGCTAAACGGCTCAAGAAAGACTTGTCACCAATGCAATCTATTCCAGAAAACTCAGCTTGTATAATAGATGGCATGGCACTAGTACAGAAACTACTGGTGGATTCAAACCACACATCTTTTGCTTGAAGTCTCCAAAGCCATCCTTTCAGCAGCCTTGCGAGAAGCAACAGCCAACGGGCGCATTCACACACATGGTATTTGATGTCTATCGAGACGAGTCTATAAAGAATGTAGAGAGAGTCAACAGAGGATCTCAGAGTGGGATATCATTCAGGACCCTCACACCTGGACATATAGTACAGCAGTGGAAGAATTTCCTCCTGGACCCAGAGAACAAAACCTACCTGATTGAATTCCTTGTGACTGACTGGAGTGAAGATGAACAGAGAAGCAGACTGGCTGAGAAACAGTTCTTTGTTACCATGGGAGAGACTTGCAGGAGACCAACGGTGGAGCCAGACAGCAACGTTGAAGCCCTCAGATGCAGCCAAGAAGAGGCAGAGACCAGACTCTTCCCTCATGTGAAGCACTGTGATGGGTTTGGATTTACTGCACTTGTGATTGTGTCTGAAGATATGGATGTCTTCATTATTGGCATGGCATTTTCATCACAGCGACCATGCTCACTTTACATGAGGGGTGGAACCAAGATGCGCACTGAATACGTTAATGTCAAGAAAGTTGCCAACATGCTGGGCCGAGAAAAATGTGCAGGGCTTCTGGGACTTCGTGCATTTACAGGCTGTGATACTGTGAGCTGCTTCGCTGGGAGAGGAAAGGTTTCACCCCTTAAGAGGTTATCGATCAGCGACAGACACAAGAACACATTGAAGTGCCTAGGCACAACCTGGGATGTCTCACCACAGCTTTTCAAAGCATTAGAGTCACTTACATGCAGTCTGTACAGCGCAAGGACAGTTACTGAGAAAGTCAATGAACTGCGATTCAACCTGTTCTGTGCAAAGAAAGGGGAGGTTGAATCTTGGCAGCTTCCTCCTTGTGCCTCTTCACTGCAAAACCACTGCGAGAGGGCTAATTATCAATGTGCTGTCTGGGAAAGGAGCATGGAGGTTTTCCCTGAGATTCCCTCTCCTGTTGGTCATGGTTGGAAGAAGGTTGGGGACTTGGTTATTGACTGGGGGGATGCCCCACCTGCCCCTGAGACACTGATGGAATTTAATGCATGTAACTGTCGAAGGGAGTGCTTAGAGGAGAGCTGTACCTGCCGACATAATAACATGAAGTGTCCATATCTTTGCAAATTACAAACATGTAGCAATCAACAAGTTGATGATGACGAAGTAGAATTTGAAGTGAGTGATGATGATGATGATGATGATATTTCAGATGATGAGTAATCAACTCTGCACGAGTAGCAGGGCCTGATGTGACCACCCTTGTTTAGGCCAACATTATCAAGACGTACTGTAAGTTTTGAACACTAAACTAGTTTTTAACAGCATGTATGATCTAATCCCACATTAATATTCGTTCAGCAACATTTTAATTGCATTTTCTTTGATTGATGTTAGCATTTTCACTGTGACCTCTGGTGACCTAATTACATCGAAGTGTAGCTTAACCAACACCTGAATACAAGTAGGACATGGCCATTAGCATTGGGAGTGGTTATTTGTCAAAACATGCTTACTAATTTTAAGCAGTCCAACTTCATACAATTTACATGTTTTTAGCAGAAAGAAGGGCATTATAAAAAAAATGCATCAAAACCGTTCTGTACCACAGCTTAAACAATAATAAAGTCCACTTTCTGACACTTATAACAGACTAAGGTACTTCTTGTCTTCCATGTGGACCCATTTAGGTTAAGAAAGTCTCATCGGTATGATATCTGTCGTGAGTTTTCTGGCAGGTGATCAGATTTTTAGGCAGGGGTCAAATTTAGTGACCTTTTGACCTCTGGTGACCTACATAACGGACGCATTAGCATACAACAGATACCAACATTTTGTGGTCATACGTCACCATAGGACCATTGCTTGCAAAGTTATTGAACTTTATATTTCCCCTACCCAAAAATCTGATCCTTCAGATTGGACTCGGGTGTCCCTCTTAAAGAGGTGATTACGACCACGAAGCTGTGAGTCGGGGTTGCTTTGAAATATTTTTTTCATCGATGGATATAGGACTTTCAAAAAAGCATAGTGAGAATTTGCCACCCCAGGTGGTACCAATTGATGAAATTTTGGGGTCTGGCTCATGGACTATTTGTCTTTGTCTGTCTGTCTGTCTGTCTGTCTGTCTGTGTGCAGGATCTCTCAAAAAGTTGTGGACGGATTCAGATGAAATTTGGTGGGTAGGATGTGTGTTTGACAAGGACGAACTTGTTATATTTTGGTGATCCAGATACGAGAATATTTAAAGTGATTCTTCACCATTGAGAGATAGGGCCAAAATGATATTTAGCATGACATCTCAAAAAGTTGAGGACGGATTCGGATGAAACTTGGATGACAGGTTGGGTGTGTGACCACGACTAATTGCTTCGAATTTGGTGAAGATCCGAAACCGGATCTGGATACGAGAATTATTTAATTTTTTAAGTGATTCTTTACCATTGAGAGAAAGGACCAAAAACAAAATATAGCATGATATCTCAAAAATGTATTGGGTCCAATATGTTCTTGTGGATCAGGCATTATGTGGCGGAGGTATGCGCTCCACCGAGTGCCATTCTCATTGCTTTTGTTATAAGAAGCGACTTTGGAAAAACACCACGATTAGCTATCTGAACACGGATATACACCTTAACACAGATTTTGCCCAAGGAGGAAACCCCCCTAAGGAAGGGGGGGCAAAGAAGTTACTACAACCTCCACCGTTACCCTTAGTCCTCCTGTTAAGTTTGGTTGAGATTGGATAAGTAACGACCGAATGTATTGTGGTCAAAAATATACACAGACAGACAGACATACAGACAGACACCAAATTGCACATTTTAGAATGATGTCGTTTCAACACAATGTAATGGACAATGCTTTGAAGATGGGCAAATGCGTGTACTGCCAAAACCATCCACATACACTATTATATGTGCAGGCAAACCACCCCTTCATCTTCGCCATCTAATCATGGATCCACCGCTGAAATGTGTTTATTGTGAATTGTTATAACGTAACTTGAATTGAAATAAACGTTTACATCAAGCTCAATAATATTTGAGTTCTGACTAATTTATTTGCGAAGGCAAATTGCACAACTCCATTATTATTATTAAAAAAAAGAATGTGTGGAATGTAAGAAGAGATGCCAATAGTGCTAGAATGTCAGTGCCATGTAGAGAGAGGTAGAATATTGTTACGGTTGTGGAAATTCACAGAACACCATTCAGGTTCCCCAGAGATCAGTTATGTCGATAAGTGTGTGTTCCAGGTTAGATTTCCCCACCAATGCCTAACGGGTATTATTCATGTGCCGGGCTGTGCATCTTTGAGTTAGCCGTTATTCTTTTTATATCTTTATTTTAAAACAAACAACATCTCCTCCCCATCATCTCCACAAACAACAAGTCCTCACCATCATCTCCACAAACAACAATCAATCTCCTCACCAACATCTCAACAAACAACATCGCCTCACCATCATCTCCACGGCGCCGCATCTTTTCACCAGCAACGGCATCCCCAAACAACCAACATCTCCACAGGCGAACACGATGGCATCCTCGCAGCGGCAGGGTGTTTTCAAACATGGCCGCGATGTGAGAGTGATCTCAAAAAACGTCCGCGCATGACTTGCAGAACGGATCAAAACGAAAACAGGGGCGGAGCCAGCCGGGGTGAAGGTCGAAGGTGAAAGACCAAGCGCCCCCCCCCTCCCCGAACCGGATAAAAGGCGGGCTGAAAGCCGAGAAGGGATGTTGAGTTGGGCTGGGCCGTTACAGTCCAGAGAGTCGAGCCTGCAGTGGAGTTTGGAGTCCGTGGAGTGTGGAGTCCAGTTCAGAGGAGTCGGTGTGGGAGAGCGCAGTTGGTCAGAGTTGGTCGAGTTGCAGCCGGAGAGAAGTCGCCAGCCAGCTACATAACGGTCCGAGCGACGCTGAGGAGTGAGCGGGCTCTTAAAGAGCATTAACTCAAAAAGAGCAAGGCCCGTTCGCTCCTCTGAAGCGTCGTCGGCCAGGCCCGATCGACCAGCCCGCGCTGCTAGGCCCGGGACCAACCAAGCCGCCGTTGCCACAGCTGCCGCTTGGACAACCGAGACATAGGGAGGGTCACCGACGAAAAGACCATCGAGTCGCCTCAAGGGCGACGAAGGTAACCTGCAGGCCTCGCGGAGCTCCTTCGGTCATCCCAGCTCCGAGGAACATTAAAGGCTTACGAGCCCGATTCTACCTTTTCTTTTCTGGGGTTTTGCATGGAAGTCTGTGGCGCCTTGTCCTTAAGTAGTGAACTGACTAAGTGCATTAGATAATAACTAAACATCGCTGTAGGTTTTTTTGCTCATGTCTTGTCTCCTACCCCCATTCATTGACTTCTTGCATATGTGCAATTGAAATAAATGTCCCCTATTGTTTGAATATTCACCTGCTCATTGCGTCCCTTCCTCCATTGAACTGCCGTAATTGCGTTCGGAATATTAGCTGGTTTTTAACACCGATAAGATAATCTGGTCCGACGGGGCTTGGCGATAAAAAAACCGCTCGGCAATCGCAAACGGAACGAGCTGCTTAAAGCGGCTCGTTTCGTGCAGGCTCCGTTGAGGTGTAAATCCCCGGCATTTCTGTCTGCGCGAATAATTAGGTACATCGACAATTCGGCGATCAACCCTGTCGCGCGTGGACAGAAGAGTTGGCTGATTTATGGTGTGGTTAACACACCCGCGGCTGGGTTTCGTTTGATCCGAAAAGCTGCGACTGGATTGCCACGTTCGGTGGGCGCGCGCGGCCGCAATTAGCTAAAGGCAGTCGTCCGCACGCCGGAGTGGCGAGAATCCACAACAATATGATGCAAGAAGGTCGATATCAACTGTGCAACCTCCATAAGTGGTTTGCAGCCAAGTGTCAAAATGGACATGTATTGGAGATCTCCTTCTGTGAACATGTACAAGATGAGCAGCCTATCAACATGAAGGCAGATGAACGCTTACATATATGTAGGTTTTTATCAACTAAAAGTTGACAAAGGCACGGTAACCGTCACAGGAAACAAAGTAAGGCTGACGTTTCAGGTGTTAGTCCTTCGCCAGAGCAAGTTTAAATGCTAATGTCTGAAACATTCGCTTTAGTTTCTTGGTGATTACATGCCCTTTTCATTTGGGTGACATTTCAGTCGATAATTGTTTTTTTCACCTCATCAAATTTGAGTTGATAAAGTCTATCCGAATTATTCACTGATGCAGACGGACGCTATCCATGGCGAGATTGAGTAATCCTCTGTTGAATACACAAGATGTGCGAAATGGATCTGGCATATAGACTGGGATGATACCAATGGAAAGCGTTCCTCGCATGTGTGGCCAGGAATTTGCTACACCTCTTGCAATTCACTGGAATCAGTGAAAGGAAGTACGACGATGATATTGTAACCTGTTTAAAGGTCACTTTTCTCACGAATGTACGCATTCACGTTGTGAAGACGCTCCTATTTTCCTCAAGTATGATCGAAGTGAAGGATTGGGTTGATTTATTACTCGAGACACACACCACACACACACACACACACACACACCACACACACACACACACACACACACCCACACACACGGTTTGTGAACCCTTTAGAGTTCTCTGTATTTCTGCATAAATTTGACTTAAAATGTAATCAGATCTTCATCCAAGTCCTAATAATAGACAAATAGAACCTCAATAACAAATAGCACACACAAATAGGTCGCCGTTACCCTGGGGTTCTTTGTAACCTCCTGGATTATTGTATGCCTTGCTCTTGGAGTGATTTTCGTTGGATGACCGCTCCTGGAAAGAGTAACAATGGTGTTGAATTGTCTCCATTTGTACACTATCTGTCTGACAGTGGATTGGTGGAGTCCAACATCATTAGAAATGGTTTTGTAACCCTTTCCAGACTGATGAGCATTGACGACTCTTTTTGTGAGGTCTTCAGAAACTCTTTTGATCGGGACATGACACACTTCCACAAACCGATGTGGTGAAGACCAGACTGATTGTGATGAACAATGTTCATGTTTTTCCTCTAGAACAGAGCCATCCAAAACTCACTCTTGATTGTCATCCATTGATTGAACACCTGACTCTAATTACCCCCTTAATTTGGCAGATTAACTAGAGAGTTCACATACTTTTTCTGACAAAGAAATTTAATGTTGGATCATTTTGATTAATAAATAAATGAAAAAGTAGATTTTTTTTGTGTGTGTGCTATTTATTTAATCAGGCTCTCTATCAATTATTAGGCCTTAGATGAAGATCTGATCACATTTTAAGTCAAATTAATGCAGAAATACAGAGAACTCTAAAGGGTTCCCAAACCTTTTTGTCACCACTGGGTGTATGTATGTATGTATGTACGTAAATATATTATATAATATATTATATATATATATATATATATATATATATATACGTATATATATATATCCTTCTCCCATGGTCTTCCAGCTGAAGAAGTTGCATAAAACAACCAAGAAAGCCAACCAAGGTAAGCCCTTTGCTATTTCAAACCCTTCCCAAGTTCCTCCACAGCCATAAAGTCATTCACAAATAGTACGCACATGACAATCCCAATGATACACACCCCCTCAGCTGCCAGGCCAGTTCATCACTTATTGGCAAATCATCAGCGACAGCCCAGACAGCAATGCACACCAATGTCTCCCAACATGCTCCACATGCAAATGTCGAAAGCAGTCACAGAAAATAAGAAAGACCCACCAAATCTCTCACCTGTGAATGGAGGGAAATGCCAATCAGCTCTCACCTAATTCTGGGAAGGGTTTGAAACAGCAAAGGGCTTAACTTGGTCGGCTTTCTTGGTTTCTTTATGCAACTTCCTCAGCTGGAAGAGCATGGGAGGAGTCAATTTATTTATATAATCCGAGCTACCTGGGTTTAATTGATTAGGTGAAAGATGTGGGTGGGATACATATATATACATATATATATATAATTATATATATATATATATATATGTATATATGCATGGCTCACAAAGTGGGTACACATACTGTTACACAAAGGGCAAAAAAAAAAAGTTTCGGGAAA
>CM068957.1:70164975-70181170 GCA_035128595.1 Eptatretus atami | reverse complement strand
GGGATCATCAACCGCTTCACAACAACACCTCCACCACCAACATCGCTCTCCACATACGCCTTAAGACCTCTCCACAACCCCTCACACCAACGCACCTTCTCCACAACGCAACCAACCTAGCCACCATCTCCTAAACCGCATCTCCCCCAATACCCAACAACGGAACAACATCGCTTCACCTTCAACTCCGCGGGCGCCGCCATCTTTGCACCAGCCACGGCGAGATCGCTGCAAACAAACGCGGGGGTTTCCTTGTTGCTAGCGACGGTGATTTCTACCACGTCCGCTCTCCCTTCAGCGTCGATGATCTCTACCACGTCCGCTCGCTCCAAGCTTCGCCTCGGAATTCGGATCAGGAGACCGAGAGGGGCAGAGCCAGTGGGGGTCAGAGGTGAAAGAGCGGAGATCAGATTTCGCCTCACGAACTCTATAAAAAAGCGCGCAGAGCGCCGGTCGAGCGAGTCGGTCGGGGTTTGGAGTGGTGTGAGGAGCGGAGCTCGAGTCCAGTGGAGGGCAGTGGAAGTCCGGGTTCGCCAAGGAGACGGAGCGGGGAGCACAGCAGGCCGGCCGTGCCACGCATAACGGCGTGTTCGTGTGGGACATGGAGAGGTTGCCAGCCAGCAGCGAACGGTCCGAGGTGATCGGGCTTCGGGACATCCGACAGCGCTGAGGACTGGACGGCTCTTAAAAGAGAGCATCAAAACTCTGAAAGAGCATAGACCCGTTCGTTCCTCTGAGGCATTGCCGGCTGGGCCCGAATCACCAGGCCGTCAGACGAGGCCTGGGCAGGACCGCGGTCATGACAGCTGCCGTGGGGACGGGACGTCACGGGTCGCCCCAGCGAGGTGAAGGTAACCAGCGCGGCCTCGCGGAGCCTCTGCGGTCTACACGGCTCCGTGTCTATAATGACCCAAAGAGGTCCAGTCTACCCCTCGTCTGTCCTGGGGTTTTTCCTTGCTTTTGAATGAACGTTGTGGCGCCATGTCCGTAAGTAGAACTGTTAAGTGTGTACATAATAGATAGACGGTAGTAGCTCTCTTGCATTGCTTTTGTTGGTTGTATACTTGCGTGCGCATTCGGCCTTGCATAATTCCCATTGCTGCATTGATTGACATGCATGCCTGCATATGTGCTTATTCAATAAATGTGCTTGTTTAAATGTTAACCCGTTCGTTGTGTCATTTCCCTAATTGAACTGCCATATTGCATTCGGAATAATAGCTGGCTTTTATAGCCGATAAAGTGATCGGGTCCAACGGGGCTGCGCGATAAATACCCCGCTCGGTTATCCCAAAACGAAGTGAACTGCTTAAGCGGCTCGTTTCAAGCGCCCGCGTTGAGGTACAGTCTCTCGGTAGTCTGCCCGCGCGTTTAATTAGTATATCGACAATTCGGCGATTGACCCTGTCGCGCGTGGGTAGAATATTGACTAGGCTGTGGTGTGCTTAAAAACACACCCGTGGCTGGTTTCGGCGTTGATCCGGAAAGCCGCGACTGGATTGTCCCGTTCGGTGGGCGAAGCTGCCGCTATTGGTTAAACGCGGTCGTTCGCCACGCCGGCGGGCGAGAATCTACAACAATATATATATATATATATATATATATATATATATATATATATATATATATATATATATATCACACACACAGTGCCTATAGAAACTCTACACCCCCTTCTAAAAATTTCACCTTTTGTTGCCTTTCGACTGGAATTAAATTGCCTTAAATCAGACTTTTTTTCACCTTTATTTAAACATCATAACCCATGACTTCCAAGTGAAAAATTCTACAAATTTCAGAAAATTATTTAAAAATACAAAACTAGAATATCTTTCTTGGATAAGTGTCCACTAAATAATTCAATGTGATGGTCAGCATAAAATTACTCACATTGATATAAAATAACACTAAGAAATACACAGAAACATGTGAATACAGTCATGGCCAAAAATATTAGCATCCTTGCACTTTTTACAAATAACTCACAATTTTCTCTAAAAACAGGATGAAATTAACAAAAGTATGGGTCTCCACAATTCTTTATTTCACTGTTAATATTACAGAACCTTTGTTTTTGATTCAGAACTTAATATATACTTTCAAATCAGAAAATAAAAAGAAATGGCATTCACAAATTTATTGACACCCTTGATTTAATATTTAGTATCACAGCCTTTGGACAAAATTACTGTAGTCAAGCACTTCCTCCAGCCATGAATGAGCTTCTTACACCTCTCTACTGGCAGTTTTGCCCACTCTTCTTGTGCAAACTGTTCCCGTTCTCCCAGATTTGAAGGGTGCGTTCTCCCAACTGCTGTTTTCAGATCTCCCAACAGGTGTTCAATGGGATTTAGATCTGGACTCATTGCTGGCCACTTCAGAGCAGTCCAGCAATTAGTCTTGAACTATTCCTGGGTGCTTTTTGAAGTGTGTTTGGGGTCATTGCCCTGCTGCAAGACCCATGACGTTCGACGGAGACCGAGCTTTCTGACACTGGATTGAACATTGTACTTCAAAATGCCTTGGTAATCTCCTGATTTCATGATGAGGCCTGCACACATTCAAGGCACCCCAGTGGCGAGGAGGAGGCACAGTAACCACAAACATCACTGAACCTCCTCCATGTTTGACTGCAGGGAAGGTGTTCTTTTCTTTGAAGGCTTCATTTTGTTTTCTGTAAACATAAGAGATGATGTGCTTTACCAAAAAAGCTCTAATTTGGTTCATCTGTCCACAGGACATTCTCCCAGAAGGATTTTGGCTTGTTAAGGTGTGTTTTGGCAAACTCAGTCAGGCATTCTTTTCTCTCGCTCTCTCTCTCTCTCTCTCTCTCTCTCCTCTCTCTCTCTTCTCTCTCTCTCTTCTCTCTCTCTCAGCAGTGGGGTCCTCCTGGGTCTCCCACAAAGAACCCCCCTTTCATTGAGTTGGCTATGGATGGTGCGAGTTGAAACTGTCGCACCTTATGTCTGAAGGTCAGCTTGAATCTGTTTTGGCTGTTGATCGAGGTTCTTTCTCCACCATTCGAACAATCCTTCGCTGCAATCTTCGATCAGGTTTTCTGTTGCGGCCACGTCCAGGCAGGTTGTCTACAGTATCATGGGCCTTAAACTTCCTGATAACATTGCGTACAGTGGACACAGAAACATCAAGGTCTCTGGAGAGGGACTTGCAGCCTTGAGATTGTCCATGCTTGGCTACAATCTTGTGTCTGACCTCCTCAGACAATTCTCTGGTTTTCTTTATTTTCTCCATGCTCATTGCAGTACACACAGTGACACAAAACAGCAGAATGACTACTTTTCTCTCATCAAACTCGTTGAATGAGTGATTTTTATCTTGCAAGCAAGTGCAACTACCACAGGTGAGTTCGATTCCAAAGTAAAGGAGAATCACTTGCTTGAAATCTAATAATTTTTAACAACTTTTAAAAGGTGCCAATAATATTGTCCAAGCCAATTTAGGATTTCTACGTCGAATAAGCCAAGATTTCGTAATTTTTCATTTTTGTTTTGTTTTGCTCCACTGCAAACCAAAGAAATACATATGTGGATAGCAAAATATTTTATAATTTCAACAATTTTCTGGAAGATATGGTGCATTATTTGAAAAAAGTGCAAGGGTACCAATATTTTTGCCCATGACTGTAACTTACCAAAAGGAGCAAGCCAAAATAAGGCAAACAGCCATCATTTGTGCATGTACTTGTCATATTCTGTGATAGAAATGGTAACTCGGCTGCAGTTTTACGCACTCTTCTTTTGTGAAGTGGTTTATTTCTTAACAAATGCAGATATATACTCTCTATAGAAGACAGGGAGTTTGTTCAGAGGCTTCACTTCAAAATAGTTTACCATGCTCATTTCAAAAATAAATCCAACAAAACTCCAACTTTGATAATTCATTATTATAAGAGATTGAAAACAACCATAACAACCCCAAAAGGATGAAAGATAATTTAATTTTCTATTCATCTTCAAGATTTTATAAACCAATCACAAAAATAGTTCCAAATCTTTTCCTGATAAAAATCATGAAAAAAACTCTTCCCCTTGTTTCATGGAGAAGAATAACGATAATCTATTGGAGTTGATGTAATTCTGTTACGACATCTGTAATGATGATTTTGTTGGAGTGTTTACGTCAAAAGGCTTCTCGGCAGGTCATCGTCTGAGCATTATTTCATACGATTATACACAAATGCCTTGAGTGTTGGAAACTTAAAAGAATTATCAAGAGAGGCCGCAACTTGTGGAGGAGCTAGAACATGGAACTGTATATCTGAAATGTGTGTGTAGTTTGTATGTCTGTGTCCCCAATGGGGTGGGACATCAATGCGGCACGACACAGCACAGACACAGCATGATCACAGACACAAATGGCGTCCCGGGAAAGTATGAAATGGGACGATCCTGTAACATCAAGGACACCTGGTCAGCCTCTGACAATGGGACAAAGTATTTGTCGCCAATTTTGGCGGTAGTGTCCGAGTGTGTCTGGGCAGTGTCGGCTGTTGGGCGATGACGCGTATTTCTGCTGTAGTAGTACAACTGATTTATCAATTAATACAAAATCTCTTATAAACCATCAATTTAATGGAAAAACTAAACCTACCAATCTGTAGTGACCATGCGACCGGCGTTTTCATCTTCACCAACACTTCAATTGTCACCATCTTTGTCTGAATCGCTCGCGCAAGACTCATAACGATAAGGCTCCATAATTCCATAGCTTCCATCACTAATTTTGTCTACAAGAGTTTCTTTGAAATCCCAGTGATCAGTTTCAACATCCTGAGAACCTTCAGAGTTGTTCATGACGGTGGAATCAGGATCGAAAATCGAGCTCGAAATGCACTTTCTCGATGCAAGCCACCATTTGGATCAAGGTGGTTCTGAGTGTGACGTCACTGGCGAAAATCAAAAATTGACACTTTAGGGCTTTTTCAGCACTTTGTGATTGGCAAAAAAAACAAAAAACATTTTTTACCTTTCAAATTAGGACTGTGATTAATGATCTTCAATGGTTTTCAGAAGAAGAAAAATGCATTTGGGTTCCCCTTCAACAGAATACAGTACTTGCTCCCCGATTCCCCCATCTCTCCCCGACTATAATCTCCTCCATTTCAACAGGCCTGATCCCCATCCCAGTGGTGGAGTTGCAATTTACATCAATGACTCCATGTCTTACAGTTTGTGCACTGCTCTCACCCCACCAAACACACAGGAGAAGTTGGCTGCAACTTTCCTCTCCACAACCACCTCTTGTTTGAGTGCTGTACCATCCTCATAACAGTGACGACTCCATTTATATCCATCTCTCTATCTCGTTCCTTACCCTGTACATTCACAAGCCACAGATAAGTCTTTCCCAAATTGGTGTTCAGAAGCACCCAAACCAGATACGGTGTCTTACTCAGGATATGTCTATCTCATACATCCAGCTACCGCTTAAAAATAGCTGGCACAAGCTCTTTGTATGGTCACGTCACAAATATATCCTTTGCCAAAGAGTTGGTTACCGCAACTTGGTAATGATGCACAGCATCATCTTTCCAATTGTAGACGTACATTAAATAAATCACCAATTTTGCCATGTTCACATAAGATATCCCCACAAGGTTCAAAATCCATTCACTGGTAGCGATCCATGAGGGTTTATGTGGAACATACATGTCCAATCAGGCCTTGCACTGGCCCACATGGTTGGGAGTTTGCAGTACGGGCAGCTACTCGTGAGGCAAGCTGAGAAAGTTTTCTGAGTCGTTCATTGTGCAGAGGCACAACCTTTTTTCTCAGGTACTTTTCCAAGTATTTTGGCCTTCTTTTAGAAGCTTTGTGAGCCATTTTAGGTAACAATCCTTAACTAGTGCACACATCACACTTTATGGTGCCCCAAACAGGCTAACCCCCGCTTTAGCAGGGAAAATGGCCTTAAAATGCTTGTTGTTATTGTTGTGGTGCCCCAAACACCGTTTCCAGGGGTTTCTGAGTATGCACACCAAGCATTATGGGTGGATTACGTCATTTTGAAAGTCACGTATTGAGTGAGAGTTGGTACCTCTTCAACTAGACACGGCACGACACGACAGTAGAGGACTTCTGTGGGGTTGGGGCAACAGCAGGTGGAAAAAAGAAAGAGCAGTCTTAGCACCAGGAAACATTTAATGAGTCGTTCACAAACTTATTTTGAGTGGACCAGGATATAAATGCCAGAAACATCGCAAAAGGGATGTCAAATTTGATATTCACTCTATATATGAACAAAGAAAATAAATAAATAACATATGGTGCCAGCTTGTATCACATTTTATCTTCACATCCACATACGTTGCTGGTGCCAAATTAGAGTAGAAATCTGATGAGGATGCTGGCACACAATGGCCTGCTCTTTCAAAAGACAGTGGCATCTTACACATCCACCAGAAAATGTTACCAGATGGATCTCCAGCTTAACATGCGAACAGAGGGACGGCACACCCATTGATGTATCACCAGGGTGACGGTTCAAAGTCAGTTGATAGTTTGGAATCAAATGCAGGTGCAGTCCAAATTAATACTATATTCCTCGTATTTTTCCACAATAATCATCTTCCAGGGGATACTTGCAGGTATGTTGTTCCGTTATCTTTTTTATCTTCCCCATATGTATTGAACCAGATCAGGTCAAACAAATACTTCTGCTTGCAAGGTTTATTCTTTGGTTTTCTTACTTGGAACATTTCTCCAAGTGTCTCCTCCAGTTCAGTGGCACAGTGGCTTGAGGGTCTTATAAAACAAACAAAAAATGCCTCATGAAACGTATTCCAAAGGATGTGGACTCAAAGTGGCAAAACATTTTCTCTTTTCATTATGCTCAACCATGATGGTGGCATAGAAATGTGTTATTGATTATTAATTATATAATTTTTAATGACAGAATCAATAGCACCACTCAATTTCAAGTCCCAGATGTTTAAACCAAAGCAAGCACAAAGCAAAACAATTAAAAGCCAAAGCTTTCCTTTTGAATCCAATATAACACACTTGGTTAAATAAGGAATGAACATCAGAAATTATGCAAAATGCAACTCACACAGCTAAACGCCGGAATAAAAAAGGCTTGGTTATGCCTTCTCGGCTTGTGATGGACCACAAAAAAGGCAATGTGGATGGACGTCTGGCTACCAGGTGATAAGACATGGGCTAGCACTGGTTGAAAGACCATGGATACTGGAGCTGCACAGCTCGGCATCATCAGCATCTGTGTGGCCTATTCAGAAAAAGCCATATTAAATCAAACACAAAGAGGAGGAAAAATCCACTCCCCCTCCTTCCCCCACTTCCTCCACTCACTTTCCTTTTTCATCAATCTTCCCACCTTTGCTTCCCCCACCCTCCCATCGTGGCACATGCACCACCTTCCACCAGCAAATTGCAGCTTCATTCCCTATTTAATTCACAGGGGTCAGGTTTTTGAGCCAGATAACTCGTGCCATACCAACAGCTTAGCATATTCCATAGCCTTAGTTTGCCTTCCCGATGCGCTACAGCGCAGCAGCAACAGCAAGCAACATGGGAGGGAAATGGGATTTGTCAGCAGATAGTGCACAGGTCAAGGAAGGCCATGTTGGAATGAAAGGCAGCGAAAGAGCAACAATCGAGGGGGCCTTTTTTAGCCTCCTTTAAAAGCCCAAATATGTGTTTGGATTTATATGAGATAAGTGATGGGGTTGGTGCAACAGCAAGAGGAAATTAGGTGGGGGTGGGGGTAAACTGATAATTTGTATTAAAAAAAATAAAAATTCTCGCCGCATCAACATAATTGTGCTGGTAGTCAGGGATCCAAACTCAGAAAGGCCGCTATTTTAGGAGTTACCGGACACCGCTTCCTATATTTGCAGGCCTCATTTTTTCTTTAGTTTAGTGTCTTAGATTAATAATCAAGAGGCCTGCTCGGTCATCTCGATTGCGAACATCTCACAAATTGTATTTGAACATACGTACCCACCAAAAATGGGTGCGATTTCGGTATCACTAATTTTTCAAAAAACGTTTCATAAGTTCTTCAAATATCAAGTTAGACAGTTTGATTTACCCCAGTAAGGACGTTGGCATGGTCTTTCATATGCTGAGGTCACATGTGTCAAATTTCGCCAATTAGAGGTTGAAAAAATTAAGTTTCAGTGCAAATTGACCCCCAAAAATAGCTGAATCAGCAGTAAATATGTTTTCATTCATCTTCAACTTGATTTTGTGCTCTCAAAAATACTCTAGTAGATACAGTAGGGTCAATTAATATTCATTTAACATATATATATATATATATGTATTTGTTGGCCAATTACCTACCCTAAACTAGTGAATATTTGAAAAACAAATGTGACCAGCCGAAACCAAGTAAGGTCGCATATTTTCGACCTCAGTGAGATGGTCCTCCCAGCACCTTTTTCGTTCTGCTGCTATATACCGTTTGAGGAGGAGTACCATGTTGATGTACATAATCCAAAGCTTGGCTGTAGGCGAGTTGCACAGTGTATTTTCAAAATCCGACAACAACTTTTGAACATCATCTGCAACTGCGATCATCTCGGCTTGTGCCTGCAATGCGGCTGTGGTGTCTTCATGGGCTACTGCTTCGCTAGCTTACGAATAGCTGCGTTGAGTGGGCCATCACATCAAGATAAACACCAGGTTCGTCCAGAGTCCATGATTCAAAAGCTTCCAAGTACAGCTCCGCATAGTAGACATCACCAGAGTATGACATCGTACCATCTTGTAGTAGTCCTTGCCAGCCATGGCTTGTTCATGGTTCCACAGAGAACACCTTGGCTTCCACAATGAGAGTTTCAATACAGAAGGACTTAAAGAGTTTGCCAAGAGCTTCGAGGAAGTTGCTAGCTATATGGAAGCCCCCCATACGTAGTATCAGATGTTTATATTATCTGGCTTCTTCTTTTGAAGTCCGAGGTTTATTTCGTATATGGCTTGGTCGCACGTCAGTACACAATGTGTTGGCCTAGTGCTTGTGTGACTGTGATACAGTATTCAATGAAGCTTCAAACGACATCAGGTTTTGTTGGAGATTCTGGGAAGAATGGCCCATACCCAATCAATGTCTGTGATGTGCTCTCCTCCACCAAAAGGCATGAAAGGCATTCCATGAGATGACGCTGTCATGGTCAACAGTTTGAAAACAGTCGTTTTGTATCAACTGCCAAGAAACTGTGTGGTCTGATAATAAATTAGTTGCATGTTTCTCGGTGTCAGGCTTACACCACCATTAGAAGACTACGCTGTCGATCTTCAAAACACGCGTCACCTGTCTTTGGTATGGAAGGGCTGAATCCCTGTACAAGAAGCTTTTCTGGATTTAGCTAATGGTACTGAGCATAGGTACTTGAGAGATCATCCGTATTTCTTGGATATTGGTAGATGTTGTGCGTTGTCCCATGCATTGTGCTACCATCTGGAGTGTGCTCGTGAAATCAAGTTTTCAATGGCGCAATGAGTGAATAGTCCACTTTTTTAATTATATGGGATTAATGGCTTGTTTGTTCTGGTTCATCAGTGGGTTGTGCCATAGTGGTGATGTACCTCTGTGCGTCTTGATAGTAACTATATTCCAAAATGGTTCATCTTGTTCATCGTTCTTTAATCCTTGTTGTTTCAATACATGTAATGCTGATCCAATGTGCTTTGGATTTGGAGTGTTTGCCACAGCTGCACTGATATCTTGGGACAAATTGAGGACTTTCTCGCGTTCCCGCTCTTCAGTTGCACTCTCGTGTTAGGGTCTGTAAGTTCAGGTGTTGCGTCAGTAATCAGCCAGGCCACATGGTTAAACAGCGATACAGGTAGACGTTCATTCGCAGCGTCAAATGTTATCTGCATAGATGTGTCGATGTCTTCTTTTCTGTTTTTCTTTAGCTGCGAAGCTGTCCGCTGATATCTGTTTGTAAGGACTTGGCAGAAAGGTACAAGGTGATATTCCTTTCACGAATACCGTTCGATTCAGTAGAGTCGTCTTCACTCTCATCAGCACTTTCTTCGGGACTTATTTCATTTCTCATACTGGCGACTTTCGCAAGAAGATATCCTATTGACATATCTGATGAACAGATTATAGAGGATTGTCCTCTCTGTGGTACGATCATGATGGGTGAACCATGTTGTCTGTAGTAGTGCTCAATCCTCTTTTTGATGATGATGATCGAGAAGAGCTCAGGGAGGCCCACTGTCTGACAACCAAGCCCTGTACTTGTCACGCAGAGAACTTAAGAAGATGATGTTGTTCGGATCATGGGACAATGCGGTCTATGTAGAGGACAATGCGCCGCCGTCGTTTTCTTCACTTGTGTTGGATACATGTGACTTCATTTTCTGTGCGACCGTTTTTTTGTTTGTGTAGGCATTTCGGCACTTGGCATGACACAATGGACCATTGGACAAAAAATCCTCCTCGCCTGCAGTGATTTAATCTTGCAATCTGAGGCGCGTATCATCGAGTCGGTGGGTTACTGCATATAAAAATGATTGGAATCCCTTCTCGGTTAGTTTCTGTACTGTCTCAGCCGAGGACTGCTGGCAGATCACACATCGACCAAAGTCAGTGGACTGTCGTTTTTTTCTTGCGTTCAGGTTCAGCCATTGTTCACACCTGCAAGTATATAATTTAAATGTTCATTCACATGAAGGCATATGCATGTTAATCAATAGATGTGTTAGTTCTTAATTAGTTCTTAATTATTTTATTCACAATCTTAACTAACTGTATACTTGTAATCGCGGGTCCATCTTCCGGATCAATAGGTAGATACACGATGTACTAAGTATGTGTCTGTGGAGTGTAGTACTGCGATGCAAACACACAACCTAATATACATATAATAATGTCTAAACGATCATATCTGTAATAAATATGTGCTAGAAACCTGTTGCTCATGTTGCGTGCACATCCAAACCACCATTCTAGCAAGAAAAAAGTGTGGTTTACCGTTATCTGCAAAATAATGTTCATTGTATATACATGTATATAACATGTATATGTATGTGTATGAACACATGTACATGTATTTATATTCGGTATTATTATTATAATGACGACCAGTGGTCCCTATTGCATCTACTATGTTCCTTTGACAACGTAATAATAATTTAGTTGTTTAATTGATTTAAGACAAATGAAAACATATTTATTGCTGATTTAGCAAATTTTGCAGGCAATTTTGACTGAAAAATCATTTTTTTCAACCTCTAATTGGCAAAACTTGACACATTTGGCCTCAGCATATGAAAGATCATGCCAAAGTCCTTACTAAGGGGTTGAAATTAACTGTCTAACTTGACATTTGAGGAAATTATGAAACATTTTCTGAAAAATTAGTGATACGAAAATCGCACTCATTTTTTGGTGGTACCTATGTTCAAATACAACTTGTGATGTGTTCGCATCGGAGATGCCCGAGCAGGCCTCTTGATTCTTCATCCTGAGACACCAAACTAAAAAAGAGAGCCTGCAAAGTATAGGAAGTGGTGTCGTCCATCTTAAAATCATGGGTCTGGATCCCTGACTATGGATACCATGTAAAACATGCAGCCTTATGAACACTGGAATGGCACCTGTATGGAGACAACAAACTACACACATTGACAACTGGATGGATAACTCACCAGGGAATTTAAACAACGACATTGAAGGAATTGTTCATGCCGTTGCTTCGATCAAGTAGTGCAAAATATTTTAAAAGGCCACACCATTTATTACAAATATAAAATTCAATCACATACATCAAATTTTGCAAGTAGTTTAAGTTTGTACATTATTCCAAGTGATGGAAACACCAGGCAAAAAATAAAAATTCCTCTTCAACCATCACAGATGAAGAATAGGTTTGCAGTTGAGGTTGGATGCATCATGGTGTGTGCGCGTGCGCATGTGTGTATCTATACTATAAGAGAGCAGTTGAGCGACCCGAGACAATGTGGAAGCACAGTGCGTATGCTTACACAATGTGAAGGCAAACCGCACTAGTATGTGTGTGTGTGTGTGTGTGTATACAGACACACACACACACACACACACACAACGCCAAAAAGAATGAGGACACCACTTCTAATTAGTGGATTGAGCTATTTGAGCCACACCGTTGCTGACAGGTGTATAAAATCAAGCACACAGCCATGCAATCTCCATCGACAAACATTGGCAGTAGAATGGGCCGTACTGAAGAGCTCCATGACTTTCAACATGGAACCGTCATCAGATGCCACCATTCCAATAAGTCAGTTCGAAAAATTTCTGCCCTGCTCGAGCTGCCCGATCAACTGTAAGTGCTGTCATTGTGAAGTGGAAACGTCTAGGAGCAACAGCTCAGCGTGAAGTGGTAGGCACACAAGCTCACAGAAGGGAACGCCGAGTGCTGAAGCACGAAGCGCAGAAAAATCGTCTGTCGTCGTTGCAACACTGACTACCGAGTTCCAAACAATGACTCTGACAACGCAGCCACACAGCACTGTTCGTCGAGAGCTTCATGAAATGGGTTTCCATGGTGGAGCATCCGCACACAAGACTAAGATCACCATGCGCAATGCCAAGCTTCAGCTGGAGTGGTGTAAAGCTCACCGCCATTGGACTCTGGAGCAGTGGAAACGCATTCTCTGGAGTGATAGAGAGAGATCGCTGTATGGTCAACAGTTTGAAAACAGTCGTTTTGTATCATGCCAAGAAACTGTGTGGTCTGATATAAATTAGTTCATGTTCTTCGTGTGTCAGGCTTACAACACTCATAGACGACTACGCTGTCGATCTTGCAAGGTCAAACACTGTCTTTGGTATGGAAGGGCTGAATCCCTGTACAAGAAGCTTTTCTGGATTTAGCTATGGTACTGAAGCATAGGTACTTGAGAGATCACCGTATTTCTTGGATATTGGTAGATGTTGTGCGTTGTCCATGCATTGTGCTACTCTGGAGTGTGCTCGTGAAAATCCAAGTTTTCAATGGCGGCAATGAGTGAATAGTCCATTTTTAATTATATGGGATTAATGGCTTGTCTTGTTCTGGTTCATCAGTGGTGTTGTGCCATAGTGGTGATGTACCTCTGTGCGTCTTGATAGCTAATACTATTTCCAAAATGGTTCTCATTGTTACGATCTCTTAATCCTTGTTTGTTTCAATACATGTAATGCTGATCCAATGTGCTTTGGATTTGGAGTGTTTGCCACAGCTGCACTGATATCTTGGGACAAATTGAGGACTTTCTCCGCGTTCCCGTCTTTCAGTTGCACTCTCGTGTTAGGGTCTGTAGTTCAGTGTTGCGTCAGTAATCACCAGGCCACATGGTTAACAGCGATACAGGTAGACGTTCATTCGCAGCGTCAATGTTATCTGCATAGATGTGTCGATGTCTTCTTTTCTGTTTTTCTTTAGCTGCGAAGCTGTCCGCTGATATCTGTTGTAAGGATTGGCAGAAAGGTACAAGGTGATATTCTTTCACGAATACAACGTTCGATTCAGTAGAGTCGTCTTCACTCTCATCAGCACTTTCTTCGGGACTTATTTATCTTTCATACTGGCGACTTCGCAAGAAGATATCCTATTGACATATCTGATGAACAGATTATAGAGGATTGTCCTCTCTGTGGTACGATCATGATGGGTGAACATGTGTCTGTAGTAGTGCTCAATCCTCTTTTGATAGATGATGATCGAGAGAGTCAGGGAGGGCCCCTGGTCTGACAACCAAGCCTGTACTTGTCACGCAGAGAACTTAAGAAGATGATGTTGTTCGGATCATGGGACAATCGCCGTCTAATGTAGGAGGACAATGCGCCGCCGTCGGTTTCTTCACTTGTGTTGGATACATGTGACTTCATTTTCTGTGCGACCGTTTTTTTTGTTTGTGTAGGCATTTCGGCACTTGGCATGACACAAGGACCATTGGACAAAAAATCCTCTCGCCTGCAGTGATTTCATCTTGCAATCTGAGCGCCGTATCATCGAGTCGGTGGGTTACTGCATATAAAATGATTGGAATCCTTCTCGGTAGTTTCTGTACTGTCTCAGCCGAGGACTGCTGGCAGATACACATCGACAAAGTCAGTGGACTGTCGTTTTTCTTGCGTTCAGGTTCAGCATTGTTCACACCTGCAAGTATATAATTAAAATGTTCATTCACATGAAGGCATATGCATGTTAAATCATAAGATGTGTTAGTTCTTAATTAGTTCTTAATTATTTTATTCACAATCTTAACTACTGTATACTTGTAATCGCGGGTCCCATCTTCCGGATCAATAGGTAGATACACGATGTACTAAGTATTGTGTCTGTGAGTGTAGTACTGCGATGCAACAACAACCTAATATACATATAATAATGTCTAAACGATCATAATCTGTAATAAATATGTGCTAGAAACCTGTTGCTCATGTTGCGTGCACATCCAAACCACCATTCTAGCAAGAAAAAGTGTGGTTTACCGTTATCTGCAAATAATGTTCATTGTATATACATGTATATAACATGTATATGTATGTGTATGAACACATGTCATGTATTTATATTCGTATTATTATTATAATGACGACCAGTGGTCCCTATTGCATCTACTATGTTCCTTTGACAACGTAATAATATATTAGTTGTTTAATTGATTTTAAGACAAATGAAAACATATTTATTGCTGATTTAGCAAATTTTGCAGGCAATTTTGACTGAAAATCATTTTTTCAACCTCTAATTGCAAAACTTGACACATTTGGCCTCAGCATATGAAAGATCATGCCAAAGTCCTAACTAGGGGTTGAAATTAACTGTCTAACTTGACATTTGGAAATTATGAAACATTTTCTGAAAATTAGTGATACCGAAAATCGCACTCATTTTTTGGTGGGTACCTATGTTCAAATACAACTTGTGATGTGTTCGCAATCGAGATGCCCGAGCAGGCCTCTTGATCTTCATCCTGAGACACCAAACTAAAGAAAAAAGAGGCCTGCAAAGTATAGGAAGTGGTGTCCGTCCATCTTAAAATCATGGTCTGGATCCTGACTATGGATACCATGTAAAACATGCAGCCTTGATACACTGGAATGGCACCTGTATGGAGACAACAAACTACACATGACAACTGGATGGATAACTCACCAGGGATTTAAACAACGACATTGAAGGAATTGTTCATGCGCGTTGCTTCGATCAAGTAGTGCAAAATATTTTAAAAGGCACACCATTTATTACAAATATAAAAATTCAATCACATACATCAAATTTTGCAAGTAGTTTAAGTTTGTACATTATTCAAGTGATGGAAACACCAGGCAAAAAATAAAAATTCCTCTTCAACCATCACAGATGAAGAATAGGTTTGCAGTTGAGGTTGGATGCATCATGGTGTGTGCGCGTGCGCATGTGTGTATCTATACTTAAAGAGAGCAGTTGAGCGACCCGAGACAATGTGGAAGCACAGTGCGTATGCTTACACAATGTGAAGGCAAACCGCACTATATGTGTGTGTGTGTGTGTGTGTGTGTATACAGACACCACACACACACACACACACACACGCCAAAAAGAATGAGGACACCACTTCTAATTAGTGGATTGAGCTATTTGAGCCACACCCGTTGCTGACAGGTGTATAAAATCAAGCACACAGCCATGCAATCTCCATCGACAAACATTGGCAGTAGAATGGGCGCGTACTGAAGAGCTCCATGACTTTCAAACATGGAACCGTCATCAGATGCCACCATTCCAATAAGTCAGTTCGAAAAATTTCTGCCCTGCTCGAGCTGCCCGATCAACTGTAAGTGCTGTCATTGTGAAGTGGAAACGTCTAGGAGCAACAACAGCTCAGCCGTGAAGTGGTAGGCACAACAGCTCACAGAAGGGAACGCCGAGTGCTGAAGCACGAAGCGCAGAAAAATCGTCTGTCGTCGGTTGCAACACTGACTACCGAGTTCCAAACTGACTCTGGAAGCAACGTCAGCACAAGCACTGTTCGTCGAGAGCTTCATGAAATGGGTTTCCATGGTGGAGCATCCGCACACAAGACTAAGATACCATGCGCAATGCCAAGCTTCAGCTGGAGTGGTGTAAAGCTCACCGCCATTGGACTCTGGAGCAGTGGAAACGCATTCTCTGGAGTGTGAATCACGCTTCACCATCTGGCAATCCGACGGACAACTCTGGGTTTGGCGGATGCCAGGAGACGCA
>CM068957.1:70148041-70164950 GCA_035128595.1 Eptatretus atami | reverse complement strand
CCTGCCCAAATACATAGTACCAACTGTAAAGTTTGGTGAAGGAGGAATAATGGTCTGGGGCTGTTTTTCATGGTTTGGGCTGGGCCCCTTAGCTACAGTGAAGGGAAATCTTAATGCTGCAGCATAGAATGACATTCTAGACGATTCTGTGCTTCCAACTTTGTGGCAACAGTTTGGGGAAGGCCCTTTCCTGTTTCAGCATGACAATGCCCCCATGCACAAAGCGAGGTCCATACAGAAATGGTTTGTGGAGATCAATGTGAAAGAACTTGACTGGCCTGCACAGAGCCCTGACCTCAACCCCATTGAACACTTTTGGGATGAATTGGAATGCTGACTGGGAGCCAGACCTAATCACCCAACAGCAGTACCTGACCTTACTTATGCTCTTGTGGCTGAATGGAAGCAAATCCCCGCAGCAATGTTCCAACATCGAGTGGAAAGCCTTCCCAGAAGAGTGGAGTCTGTTATAACAGCAAAGGGGACCAACTCCATATTTATGCCCATGATTTTGGATTGAGATGTTGGAGAGCAGGTGTCCACATACTTTTGGCCATGTCGTGTATGTGAGGAATCTGCATGGGGAAAAAATACATCTCGAGGTACCCATCAATTTTAAAGTTGCCTCCACAACCAGAGGCAATTTGAATTCCCTTCACATTCTCGGCATAATGAAATAATAGCTGGACTTACTTCCCTTTACATTGTTCCCCCTCCCCTGACATTCCCAACCCCTTTACCCCCACCCCCCTTCAAAAAAACTTGGAGAGCAAAGTCTTTGACCACGTCTAATTAATAGGACTTTATAAACAAGCCTAACATTAACATGTTTATTGATATCCTTTTGTCGTCGTGTTATTCTTGCCCGAGTTGTACTTTTCTTTGGACCTCTTCCTTTCTCATGTTTATTGTTGTTAACTCTGCCAGATGCGATGGTTATGTTTTCACACCAATCTGTTTGTGTGCAGGATATATAAAAAAAAGGTGTGGACAGGTTCGTACGAAATGTGGGGGCCGTTTGGGTGTGTGACAAGGACGAACTGATTAGATTTTGGTGAAGATCCGGATACTAGAATATTCAAGTGATTCTTCACCATTGAGAGATAGGGCCAAAAACTATGTACAGTATAGCACGATATCTCAAGACGTTATGGACGGATTTGCACGAAAGTTGGTGGACAGTTTGGGCGTGTGACGAGGAAGAATTGATTCAATTTTGGTGAAGATCCGAATCCAGATCAGGATCTGAGAATTTTAAAAGTGATTCTTCGCCATTGAGTGATGGGGCTAAAAAATGATATACAGCATATCTATAATATTATGAACGGATTTAGAAGAAACTTGGTGGATGAGTTAGTTAGGTGACTAAGAATAAGCCGATTCGATTTTGATCCGGCCTATCAGTGGGATGCAAAATGTAAACTGTTCAGCCTGGCGGAGGTATGCGCTCCACGGAGTGCTGTTGTAGTTCCAGGATGTTTATAAAGTTTATCCTTTCATGTCTTGCATTCATTGTTTTCCCTTTTTCGGTGTGTCTAGCGTGCACATATATTTATTCTTCTTTATTTCTTGCAAAAAGACGCAGTGTAAACACTTCTAAAATTAGTATGTACCAGTGTTTAAAGATCTATGTTGCCGACTTCGTTCATCCGATGGATTGCGCAAAACTCAGAGTTTAAGGAAAACTATTTTCATATCTATTAAACAATTGCAAAAAATAAAAAATAAAAATCAATGGAATCGGAGTGGATTCCTATTATTTTTCAGTGATGTGAAACGTCAAACAAACAGTTTCGAAAGCAGGTGGACAAAAAGTTTTTTCATGCTCAAATTAAGTTTAACTTTGGATGTTGCTATTCAGATTAACTAAGAATAAAATTAATATATCGTTCATATACTGTTGGACCCCAACAAGCGCGACATTCGCGAGAGAGACGTTCTTGAAAAATGCCGCAAATGTCGAATCCGCGAATGTCGGGGCATTGTTTCAATGGGGAAAGGGGGGATAGGTTCCCGGCGGTTCATGATTCATAAGGGAAAATCAAAAATCCCGTGAAAAACCGTGAATATGCCAGCGAATATGTGAAGCACAGTGCCGCAAATGTAGAAGCAGGTCAGAAAAACCGTGAATACGCCTAAGAAAAAAATGAAAAAAAGTGTGAATACACAAAGCACAGGGCCACAAATGTAGAAGCAGGTCACATTTTATGTACTGCAAATATGTGGGGTCCACAAATAGCAGAAGAGTACAAGAAAGAAAAAAATCAGATAAAATAATAAAAATATGAAGCTCTCAAAATATATATTTTTCAGCATGTACAATTGCTTGCATATAGTAACTGATGATGACATAGTCACATGGAGAAACATTAGCCAAACACTCAGTGTATTAGCAAGTTCTGGGACTAGCTGCCAAAATAAGATCAAGGTAGTTCCCTAGAATGATCAGTTGGTCCAGCTACTTTATGCGGCAGCGGCGAGAGGTTCGTACTTCGTGTTACAGCTTCTCTCCGAACTACATCTGAGGCAAAACAGCTGTGAAACGATTGTGTGCCAATTAAAATTGTCAAGAAAGATAGTGGTGGTTGCCTTTTGTTAATGAGCAGAGGTACTCCATCCATCCGTTGGGACCATACTCTGTGCAGAGCGTTGGTGCTGCCTAAGCAGTCTCCTTGACTATTGGGCACAATCCTGGACGGGTCGCCACTCCGACACAGGACCACAGCATGCTGGCACTCACTTTGCCGACCTCGGAAGGATGACAGGCAGAGTTAACCCCACCTGGTATTAATTCAACATCCGTGGGGGATTTGAACTCAGGATCCTAGGATCCCAAGGCCACCACCCTAACCATTAAGCCAACACCAGGCATGAGGTACTCCAAATTGCCACAATACTGTTTGATATCTGCTGCTGCAGCATGAGGAGGCTGACGTCAAAGCAGGATCCCGGCTGTCAATTGAGGAAGTGAGAACCTCATGTTCTTTGGCTTTGAGCTATCTACATCTGGGAAGAGGCAAAGCCTTTTGAGTAAAAGGGCTGAACAGCTATCCTCGATTCATCATCTGTAAAATCAGATTCATGATTTTAGTAGACTGTAAAATCATGGTTTCACTGCTTTTTAAATAGTAAAGCCCCATCTTTTTGTATACCCTTTTTGACAAAGATAAAACACATCTGGTTGATATTTTTATCAAGCTGATTCTGGCCAATAGCAGTCTCACGTTAGAAAGATGCCACAGATGGTACTTCGTTAAATTAATCGTTTGATTTTCAGAATCTGTATTTTCATCATCGTGGAGATCATAGTATACAAATAGCATCCAATTTTCCTTCTGTTGATAATTATATTTGGTCAGTAGTATGAAGAGAGGGTAATTTTAAACCATACATCACATTGGTCACTCCTGCATCGTTCACGACCAACACAGGTTCGTTCGTTCGTTTGTATCCAGCACCTGGCTGAAGGTTTGCATCAATTGCTCGGGGAAGGTGGATTGGAGGACGGGGGAGGGGGAGATAGCTATGTATGCTTTAACACTTGTAGGTTAAAGGACAAAATTGGAATTTAGCCATGGTGCCGGCGATAGCTTGCGTACTCTTCACTAAGGTCAGCGTGGGATCTTCAACTCCCACCAACTAATGCTGGCAGACAGGATGCCAAGTTTAACATCCATCCGAGGGACATCCGAGGATTTAACGTTGATGCTTCGACCTGCCTGCAAAGCACCAGAATGACAGTTTATAGTTGAGTCGAGATTCAATTCAAACCCAGGCTAGATTACTCCCCTCCCAAGCTATTCTGCCATCCCACCCAACAGTGGTGGAAACCACATGTCTCTGCTTCGACTGACATGAACTGGTCTGCAGTGCAGGTGGAATTATCAATAATTAAATCATTAGAACTCTGTCAGAGCTGCCAAAAATCAGTTCCAATTCACTGCCTCCCTCCACAGGAATACTCCGCAACTTTTAACAGTTGAAGAAAATTCATAGAAAAAAAAGAAAATAAAATAAAAAGAAAGAGCCCCCTCCCCCACCCCCCCCCCAAAAAAAAACATACCTAATTATCTACCTGGTAGTTTGAGCAGAATTACTTGCTTATTCCAAATTAAGAGTCAAACCTGTTGGACTGTTTGTTCAGTTTTTGTTTCGTGCAAAAAAACAAAATCTATATCATCCACTTACAGGATATAATGTCATTGTCAGGGACAATCGGCGGAAATGGTGTCTCAGCGATCAGAATTCAGACACAGTTTGAGTGTAGATGCAGTTGCAATGAAAATGTTTATTATATCTGGCCGACTGATACACAGCTCCAAGGCGAGTTTACGACCAAGGAGCCAAGATGCTCCGGAGGAAGCACACACACCTTTAAGCCGTGTAGTCTGAGCTCGATCACTTAGTCGAAAGGACCATCATGTGCACTTATAATTTTGGCGCTTCACAGACGGGTTTTGCTAGATCGCGTCGTACGTCGCCCTTTCACACGGGATGTTCAGCCAGATTTTCCTTCTGCTCGCTCTCGGCTAGTGGACATTGAAAGACGCTGTACATTTCAAAAAAGCGCAGGCCGTTGTGTGCCAGTGGAGTTCTTGCACTGACAATTGTTGAGAATGCACAGCGGGTGTGTTTCCCACTACGAGACTGTTTTGGCAGCCGAGGAATGAGACTCTGTGCACGAGTATGGTAACTGATGAGAACAAATGGAAAGATAACTGATGATGAAAAAGAAAGAAAGATGACGTCGTTCAAAGTTGAGATGACAACGCTTCGTTTTTCTTTTTTTTGAAATTTGAGGGACCTCATTGCGTGAAAAGATTGTTTTTTTTCTCCTCATTCAACGGTGTCAAACAACCTGAAAGATCAAGAAGAACATTGCAAGTTTCAAGAATGACAATTAAAAAAAAAAAATAAAAACATTCTTTCTTGACCTTGGCCTTCATCTAAAAAATTCTGCCCCCTTTTGCAGGTGTAATTTCCAGATGGCCCACAATGCGGATCCATCCAATTAACCGCTACATCGTCGCCAGTGTACGTCTCCTATTCTCCACCAGATAAATGTCAACGAGGGCGAGTTTTCTCACAATCTTCACCCCCAAACGACTTTATCGGAATCAAATAAAACCAACATGGCAAGGGGATGAATATATGGAACTGGTTCAACTCACTCTATGATGATTACAGCTGACAAATCAACTATGGCCTTGAAGTGGTCAGTCAAGCACACAGTGAAATAATAATGTTCAGCACAACTTAGAGTGAACAACAAAGTGTTTGAAAATGCTCCGTTGATAAATCAAAGCACAGTTAGCTGGCAATGTATTCCACAGCCTGACATTGCCACACTGCGTACAAATTTGCTCGTTCGCCGAGTTATCCACATTTATGCTTAGCAACAGGTACTGACGTCGATGCAAGCATTAAGAAAGGTCAAAGATTTTCCTGAGTTTTTGTTTCTCGTGACCGATTTGGACTTGCCCGTAGATTGAATACTTCGTCTTCTTGGGGACAGTGCTTAGCCTCGATGATGCCAGAACACCCCCAATTGGCGTGCGGCAGTAATAGCACTCTTCTCTCTTTTCTTCTGATTGAAACAGTCTTCTTACCATCCATATCCACGAGTTTACAGCAAAGGAAAAGAGCGAGGTCCTGTATTTTGAACCACATTAACCGCATGTGATGAGATCCAGCGGGTAATGAAACCGAAACATACATGTCACGCCACGGATATTTCCATAATCTACTCATTACGGTTATTATAATTTAAAATGGCTCTCATCAGTGGTATTAAGCAGTTTAAGGGCAAGATTATGGAATCCGATATGTAAACACAAAACAGAACATGTTGTTTTTCACAGAAAAAGTACGCTGAGCTCCAAAATGATAGCGAAACATGTACAGCAAGCAACGAGGATCTTGATATTTCCATGTTGCGTGGAGAAAAATATGTCGGTGAGAAGCAGGTAATAGGTAGAAAATAATAAAATACATTTTAACATTGCCTTTTAATATATTTTCAATGGCGCAGGTGTGAAAGAAATTGATGCTTTTAGGTACAATTCATGGTATATCTGCAGGTCAGACTCCGCTTGAGTTTTTCCATTAACGAACGGAAATTATTCAAACAAAATGGAAAAGCAAGCATGTTACTACAGCAGCTTTGCAAACTCCATTTGCCTTGTTAAACGCCCAGCGGAAGGTCCCAGTAAAATGGGATTCGTAGAGCTGGTGACACAAATGTCGAGAAACTCGTGACTCGACATTCTAGCACGAAGACGACCAAAGGAGAAGCAGAACAAGCATTGCAATGCTGAATGTCCAGCAATCAATTCACTCAATCGAGGCCATGTGAACACATCTCCTCGAGCATCCCCCATTCACTCCTCTTCTCAGCTCAAACCTCATGACCTTCTGCACTTCCACTCGTGCACTCAAGATATCATCTTCAACGGTCAATTTGCCCTCAGAGCTTCCGAACACAGAGCGACGGAGCCGCCCTTTTCCTCCTATCGGCACCACGGGCAGGCACAGCTGTTGCTCTTGCTTGTTTGTGCTGCTCAAGGCAATGCTTTGGGCACTTCCAGGCATTGCTGAGCACTTTTTGAAGTAAACATGAGGCCAGCAAGGCTATTGGGAGGTCAATCACTGTGTCCACGTGCCAGTCACCGAGTTCCAATGTCACCGCTTCACGGAGCCATTCACGCTCATCGGCTCCTTTGTAGTTTAAAAAAAAAAAATGAAAAAGAAAAAAAAAGACTATGCCGTTGAAGATGTTTTCCTGAATAATTCATTTTGACTGCAAAAGAGGACCAAATCAATGTCAACTTGGAACTAAAATAAATATTCATCCAGGTTTGTGCCTTTGAATTTTATTCCAAATAAATTGCCGTTTGCAGAAAGCAAAGAAAATGACTGAAGAAGCATTTTGCAAAAATTGCAATTCCAGATTGCTGTCAGCTGAGGGAACCAGTGCACTTCATCTGCAGACAATCTGCATTCTCTTTGATAAACCCCTCACACATTTCAGCGTACGTGCAACGCGTAGACTGAAATAATGCACCTGCACATTATATTGAGGACATTTCATTACAGCAGCAACAGACAGCGTGAGAACCCTAAACCATGCCAAATTAGCAATATATGTATAAAACTAGATGGGCACTCGGTGGAGCGCATACCTCCGCCATGTAATGCCTGATCCACGAGAACATGTCGGGCCCAATACATGTTTGAAATATCATGCTATGCAGTATAATATCGTTTTTGGCCCAATATCTCAATGGTGAAGAATCACTTTAATAATTAAATAACTTTTGTATCCAGAACTGGATTCGGATCTTCACCAAAATCAAATCAATTCATCCTTGCCACACACTCAACCCGTCCACCAAACTTCGTCCGAATCCGTCCACACCTTTTTGAGATATCGTGCTATATATCATTGTTGGCCCTATCTCTCTCAATGGTGAAGAATCACTTAAAAAATTCTCGTAGTCGGATCAGGATCCTGATCTTCACTAAAATCGGATCAGTTCTCCCTTGTCGCACACCCCCAACCTGTCCACAAAATTTCATCCGGATCCGTCCACAACTTTTAAAGACATCTTGTACACAAACAAACAAAC
The DNA here is from genome assembly GCA_035128595.1 of Eptatretus atami. Taxonomy (NCBI): domain Eukaryota; kingdom Metazoa; phylum Chordata; class Myxini; order Myxiniformes; family Myxinidae; genus Eptatretus; species Eptatretus atami. Next base: position 70,157,322 of record CM068957.1, on the reverse strand, counting down.
AATCAGACAAACAGACAGAGAGGGGTGAAAACATAACCTCCTTCACGTTCGATGGCGGAGGTAAAAAAAACAATACACCGAGTAAGATTTTCCTCAACCAGCAAGTCATAAAGAGAGGGTCTGCCGATGCAAGCACGTGCATGTGTATGGACGTATGTACTTGCATGCAGGTGCGTGTGCGCAAGCAATGAATGTACGCATGTAACAGGTGCTGGCTTACTGGAGTATCAACTGGCGGTTTCAATGAATGAATCTCAGAATGTTTAAAAATCGCTGCTGGGTCCGGGTCCGCAGCAGCTACGATGTCAAGCCAGGCATCAGGACAGTTATAAATGAGATGACAAGACTCAGCAGAAATGAGCACGTAATTGTGAAACGAAAACGATGTATTTTTGTGTGCATGCATGCATTCTTCTTTTCGTGCATTCTTCTTATTGTTCTATTAAAAAACAACAGAAAGTACGAAAAAGGGGATTTAGTGCTCGGTTTTGATCGTTCATACAAAATAAAAATCGCGAAGCACGCAGAGATGGGGTGCAGGGCCTGAGGAGGTCTGCGGGTCGTGGATGAAACCGCTGGAGAATTGGTCGACTCTCTCTTGTTTGTTACAAAATCGGTGGGAGTCATACATTGCACAACTCTTGGTGGCCTGTGCATTTATTCTTTAATCATTTGATTAATGGCTGCCATATATATTTTAGCCATCGTTAATAATCAATATTTTGTTTTTACAATACCCTAGATATATTCCCCTTCCCATTGATGATCATTGATGCTATATTACTTCCCTTTTCCTTTGTCATACTTTCTTTTCCTTAAATAAAATAAAATAAAATTCCTATCCTCTTCTTTTTTTACTCTTTGACCACTTCCACCCCTCCCCCCACAAACAACATTCCCCAACCCCCTCTTGCATTAAACAAATACACTGCCCCCTAATACCTTTTGTGGTCATACAAGACAGCTCCAGGCATGTTCCCATCGCACAAGTACAGTTTTCGTTGAGTCGTGAAGACTTGAATTCACACAAATCCAAAAGTCCTTTCCTGCGTCGAAGAAAAACTGAGACTGCAGCGAATCTCGCCAATTAAAAAAAAATATATAGTCACCTTGTAACTGTAGGTGGCTGAAAACAAAGAAAAAGTGAACTGCTCTCGTTCTCCAATGAGAAGCAAAACGACAATCAGCATTTGATCCCATCTCTTACAAAACACCCTTTTGTCCTTTCATCAGATCTGTATCTTTCCTCTTAAAATCCTCCATTGACTGCTAAGTTCCATTTCTATTTGGACAGATAAATGTGGAGTTTGAGGCAAGTCTTCCCATAGCATCTGCTAAAAGCAAGAAAAATGTAGATATAATGAGGCCAAAGCAAAATGCGATTGACCAGGTTCTTATAAGTTTGAATTCTCTGGTTAGCCCACCCTGACATTTGAGTCGGGTGGAAAAATCTGATAATCAAATGATTGGCGCATGAAGCTAACTTGAAACGGCAGCATTCCAACTCGGCATCGCTCCTGTCGGACCAACCTCCTCCCCGATCTCCCACCACCTGCATCCCCTCTTAAGTTCTTTGTTTGGGTTGTCACAAAGGTTTGACGGACGAGGGCGGTCACACTCAGATCAGCAACTAAGACTGAACTAAAACAAACACCCGGGGTGAGGAAACAAGGTGGACGACTGCAGGAAAAAAAAAAAGGCAATGCTTTCAAATAAATTTTCATGTGCTTTCTTATACAAGCGTCTGCCATGGAGAGAATGCACATGCAGGCACCGCCATCACACCACTTTTCCCCCACACCCCCACCCCCAACCATCAACCCGATCCAAAATGTTCACTCTGCAAGACCCCTGATCCTCAGAGTGTAAAATTACTGCACAAATACAGTGCAAAAAAAAAATGTCAGCCATAAAACTAACCGACTTCTGTCCACCGCAGGACGAAGGCCTTCCTCAACTCATGTGGAGGGGTGTTTGACATACTCGGCATGTTTGTCAAGTGTGGCTTTGCATGAATGAGCAACCATAAGAAATTAACACACACGCCAGGCAGTAGAGAAAAGTCTTTCACCACTTGACCAAGACAGCCAGCTTTTTCAGTTGTATTATCGATAATAAGCAAATTGTATGCAAATTACAAGAGCTGACAAAAAGGAAATATCTCACCTAAAAATAATTATATTGCGTGATTAACTACAATGCTTTATACATATAATTCTGTTTTCAATCCATCATTTACAATGTTTTAAAAATAAAGTAATTATGCTTAATATCAGAATTGTACAAATTTTAAAAGGTCAGAAGAAGAAAGGCATGACGTCGGATGAAATCCATCCTGCTGTGCTTAATATTTTGGCTGCAGATGTGCTCCTGATAGAACAGGCCGAAGTGGGATCATGAATTTAAATCAGGAATACAAAGAGTGAAAGGCGATCCTAACAACGGACATTCCACAAATGAATCACACGATGAAAGCGCCACCAAAATGAAAAAAAGTAATTTTCAAAAGAAAAATGTTAACTACTTGCAATATAACTAACATGTTATACACATTGTATAATTATATTACTGCGGACGTATTATGGTGCTTTCTTTATTCCTCAAATGGTGAGATCAGATTCTGTTGAAAATGATTTGGTTTGGTGAAAAAAAACAAGAATTAAAAAAAGCCAAGCAATGACCAGGGGAAAAGCTTCAAATATGACGACTGAAAAGGTTTTGACCATAAGAAGAATGTTGATGAAAAATAATGTCGAACACAACTTTGGTTATTTCCTCATCCGACTCTAAATTTGGTTGGCATTTCTCATACTATGGTCATCATCATCATGTACCATGCCACATGCAGAGCCTGGATGGGTCGCCACTCCGGCTCAGGAAGTCGGGCCAGGAATTTTTGAAATTTGTTCAGGGTGCTGGTGATAGCTCAACTACTCTTAGCGAAGGACACCGTGGGATCTTTAGTGTCCACCAACTAATGTCCGACAAATGGGACAGATTATGGTGCTTGCTTTGTTCAAGTTAAGGAGACTTTATAACAATCCCAAGATCGTGACATTCTGTTAAACGGAGTGGAACTCTGTAACAGCAACGCATGATTGCCAAGAACCACCTGAACAAACGATCACCACCACCAACACATGCGCAAGCATACGAAGAGTCATTTTGCTTACTCACAGAATCAATATTGCTTGTCCTTTATGTATACACCTTTGGAAGAAACACAAAATGCCAAAATTAACTTTGACTTGTCAGAACAACACTGCAAAGTCCCAATCAGACTACTCTGAAGTTCTAGGACAAACAGCTTGTTTGTTGTAGAACACGAATATCATCAAGGATGACTGAACCAATTGATAGCTTTATCATGCGTTTGGGTGAGGAAAGAAATTTTTTTTTCTGAAAAAAAGGGTAACAGATCGGGTCAATACAAAGGGCAGTTGAGAAATGTAATGGCAATTGGGTGAATACCCCCCCCCCCACTTCTCAAAAAACACCCAAAAATCTTCAATGACACAAATGTGTGTGAATGAGCAATGTAATTTCAAAAAAGCCAGTTTCTTTGTGACTACGATACTGCATGACCGTCCGACCTTTGACTGCACATTGACGTCACAACCCTGTCTCACTTTTAAGAGAGAAAAAAAATTGAGGTCTGTTCGGTTACTCAAAAAATGAAAGCTGTTTTTGTAAAGTTTGGTCAATTTGGGAGTTTCCACAAAACACATTGGAATTTGGTGTGAGGTTACACAAAAACATTTTCATCGCTTTAATGATTGACCGAATGTTTCATCCACTGTCGCTTTGGACCAACATCTTGGCAAACTACTTGCTAGTTCTGCTTTTGTTCCTCTGCCAACAATGTTGCTTCAAATTTCACACACCGTCATACGAAGAGCCGACACCAGAATCTTTCTTTGAGCAAAACTGTCATTTTTAACTGTCAACATCACCATCATACAATGATCTGCCATGCATAACAACTGACGGCTTGAAAAACGGTGCTGCCACAATTAATCCCAATTTCATTAATTCATGAATTTTGGACAATAATGTTTCTCAACCAAATGTTGACAGAGATAAGCTAAACGACATGGGAAATGAGCTAAAGTGACGTTTCGGGTACGAGCCCTTCGCCGAAGCAAGAGAGCCCTCTCTTGCATTAAAGATGGCCTCACACCAGAAATATCCCTTTACTACTATTGTCATGGAGTTTAGTATGACTCTGTCAACAATGCATTGTGACAAATCCTCCTTATTTTTCCGCTGACGCAGACTGACTAGCTCTTAGAAAGATGAGTTTTCCATTCGTGAATTACGAACTTCATCAATCACTTCGTCTCGATCATTCCATGAAAATGTCCAAACTATGTGTTCAGAAATGGAACTATGCTTCAATTGTCCAACAAAATCTCCAACAGCATTTAGTTCCACAAAGCGTTAAGTCCACACAACCTGACCTCTAATGCACGATTCCTGCTTCACAATGCAAGTTCTTTGAGAAAAATCAAGATTTGCAGATTTGTATGTACGTCCACTGCTCACGCTCCAAGAGGTGTCCGAGCGTATGCGTCAAGAATTGCAGTTGTCTGACCGAAACACTGCTCAGTGCAACAACATGCTGAGAAAAGGTAATTTTAATAAAACGAGCTCATGGGCAACTGGCAAGAAAAGATGTCAGGACTATTGCAAAGCATCACTTATTAAAACGGCACGTTAGTTATTAGACTGGAAAAGCGTCCATTGAAACGAATAAAAACCATCCATTCGCGTTACGACTCAGGTCTGCTTGATGTCGTGACAGAACAAATCCTCATCAATGCTATTTTTTTTTGAAGAGGAGATAAAACAACCAATTTCTAATGGGTTAATCATCAACATTTCTAATCTGTGGCTCTAATGGTTTTCGTTATTGGGAAGTGAGCCTGGGATGGAGTGGCAGTGTTGGATCGCAGCACGCGACTTTTTGCAACGTGCGAGTTAATAAGTGCACACCCGGAGCGCGTGGGAAATCTAAACGAACATCGGGCAGTGGGGCATGCCAGGACCTGTCACCAGGTCGGCAGTCTTCTCACGTTTGTCAGCGACCGAGACCAATATAAACTCGGCCCGAGTCCAATGTCTGCTCCGCCTCAATTATGAAAGTCTTTGCACAACAAAATGAAGGCAGGTGCAAAAAGCAAAATGTATAAGCAACGATACTAACAAATAATAATCATAAAAGAATAATAAAAACAAATAATAATAATTACAATTTGAATAAATTTGCTAGATTTTGTGAAACAAAAATTGCAGCTTTCTTTAAATATTTTCCCATAACCACGGAAAAGCTGATGGTGTATGATGCAGAGGTGGCGTACTTAGCGTTTAGCTGTCTGGTCTGGATTAAATTCTCGGCCCCACTATAACCGTCGGATTGGTGCATTGCAGGCACGGTGTTGGATCACAAATTTCACAGTACCTCAGATGAACATAAAGCTCAAAGTCCTATCTGGTGGCCATCAAAGATTGTGCAGCTCAGCTGGTGGCCATGGCCACAGTGTCTTTCACAAAGAGTAGGCAAGTTATCACTTTTATCCTGAATAAATGTCAAATTCCTACCCAGGTCAGCTTATTACCTTCAATCAAACCTTAGGTCCGGCTGGCTGGTTTACAAAAACATTTGGGCCAAAACTTCCCTCCATGGCTGACTCCACAAGATGGTAGCATGGATTATGATGATGGTCGTCATCATAGTAGTAGTAGTAGTAGTAGTAGTAGTAGTAGTAGTAGTAGTAGTAGCAGTAGTAGTCGTAGTAGTTGTTTCCATCGTGTGCCGCTGGTTGCATCATTGGTTCGGGGCACAGCTATGCCGCTGATGCAGTGCCCCTATTAGCAGTACACTGGTTCTCATTTCGCCGACCTCAGAAGGATGACAGGCTGAGTCAACCCCCTGGTGTTAGTTCAGTGGAAAAACCTTCCTTCTATATATCAAACTCAAAATCAAGGACAATCGATATGACGTAACAAATTTACATTATTTAAAGAGCCACATTAAAAAAAACCCATGATGATCACAATGGATGGAATAGCTCATTCCATGTGCATCTCAAACACCACAAAAACTCGTTTCATAACAACCAAAAAACGACTGTGGAAAGTAAGAGGCCTCGCACACTCCTATTCCCAGAAAGTAAAATTTCCTCAATCAAATAACCTGTAAAGTTATGCAGCACAGACTGAATTTGACATCGAGAGTTACAAGTTTCCATTTCAACACTTTTAATATACCCCTGCACAAAAAAAAATTAAGCACAAACGTTTAAATTGTGAAATAAACGATGAATTCAAAGTGATTTGTTTAATAGTGCTATTCGGCAGCATTATCGGTTTGCTCTGTGCTCACATTCAAGTTTGCCAAAGAACCTGTCTTATTGTCAACCGGGATGGTGCTATGACTGTTGTCAGATACAGGGATGAAATTGTTACTATGACTGTTGTCAGATACAGGGATGAAATTGTTACTATGGACTGTTGTCAGATACAGGGATGAAATTGTTACATGACTGTTGTAGATACAGGGATGAAATTGTTACTATGACTGTTGTCAGATACAGGGATGAAATTGTTACTATGACTGTTGTCAGATACAGGGATGAAATTGTTACTATGACTGTTGTCAGATAGCAGGGATGAAATTGTTACACCTGCAGTCATCCCTCTGATCGAACAGCGAGGTCCCAGCTTCATATTTGTGGATGACCATGCCCATGCACACAATGCACCTGTTGTCAATGCTGCGCTTCAGGACATCACTACTCACATTGACTGGATTGCATGGTCACTGGACTTCGAATCTGATAGAACATACTTGGGACATCCTGGAGAGGCGTTTTCGTGCTCACCAAGTCGAGCCACAGTCTCTTGATCAACTGGAGGTGTTCCTTGATCAAGAATGGCACATAATCCCAAAGCGAGAACCGGATGATCTGATTTCGTCAATGGCAAAATATGTGCAAGCTTGTATTGGGGTCATCGGTGGTGACACGTTATTGAAGTGATTTCTGTTAATGTAAATTTCCCAGAGGTCATTTGTAAACAGGCATGGTTGCCAATTTGCATGGTTGCCAATTTGCATGGTCATTTCCAACAGCCATATTGTTTTTTGCATAAAAAAAAAACTTACCTTTTGCTTCCACTGATACTTGCTTAATGTGCGTACGATGGACAGATTGATTGGTTGGTTCTCCAACCAGATTACAAATGTGTGTTTGCCTGCACATTACCAGAAATAACTTTGATTTTCCTAATATTCTTTGTGTATATGAAAAGCTCCATCCTTTTCTCACTTTCCAAAAGAGAATTAAAACTTTAGCTTCAAAAGGAATGTGCATCAGGTGGCTGAAATCATCTTATAAACTCTGACAGGCCCTTCTGCATCAAGTGCTTCAGTTACTCACGACACGAAAACACCCCAAAAGTACACGCTTCCCATATCTTTAAAAGTTTATGGAAATGTCAGTGGTTACATTAAAATCTCTCTGCTGATGATGCCACCCTATGCTGTAACATCTCCCATATTTCAGATAGACAGGGAGCAGCCTCTTCCCCTTCTGCAGACCATGATAGAATCACGAGCTGGTCAAACACTTCAAATATGTCTTTCAATCGTGACAGATCTCATACACACAATCCGTCTCTCTGGGAAGAAAGTCTGGTAAATGCTCCCATCCACTTTCTTAACAATCCTCTTGAAGAAGTTCAGTAACTCAAATTTTCGAGTCTCACTATCAGCTATGATCTTTCTTGGGCAAACCACATTTCTAAGTTGATCTCCAAAGCCAACCTGGGCATGCTCCGTTGTGCAAATTCTTTCCTTGGCTCATTTGAACTTTGACCTCCTTTCAAGGTCTTCATCCACAGCTTGATGGAATACTGGTGTTCACTCTGGGTTGGTATCCCTGCCTCACATCTTGCTCAGCCTGAAGCCGTGGAAGTCTTCAAAATCATTGGTATCTCCCAGGATGTCACTGAGTCGATCACTTTCACATCGCAGACAGGTGGGTGGTCTCTCTGTCTTCTACCACCTCCTTTCTGGTCTTGCACCCTCTGTCCTTTCCATGCTGCATCACCCCCTACCCCCCCCCCCCCCCCCCCCCCCCACCCCCCAGGTATCTGCAGGGTGCACACAGTCTTAGAGTAATACCCTTCTGATGAAAATCCAAAAATCCAGATTGACTATTTGCTTACACTTATTTGTTCTCCTATTTTCCCACCTGTGGAACGAACTTCCTCAGTCTCTTCAATCTCATTCTTCTCTCCAGGGCTTAAAGACCCCAGGTAAAAATAGTTGAGGACGTTTGCATTTCAAAAAGTTGAGGACGGATCCGGATGAAATTTGGTGGGCAGGAAGGGTGTGTGACAAGGACGAAGGAAATGTATTGGGCCAGATATGTTTGCATTGATCAGGCATCACGTGGTGGAGGTATGCGCTCTACCGAGTGCCCTTCTAACAACATACACCCGTATATGTGTATATATATATATGTATATGTGTATGTATATGTATAAATAAATATATACATACATATATATACACACACGAGGTCCGTCTAAAAACGTAACGGGGCTGAGCCTGCTGTGTGCTCCACTTACACAACTTGAATGAATGGGTTACGCTACAGTCTTTCGCAACATTCATGATTGGTGATGGTTGACTGCGCTTATTGTGTGATTTTTTACAGGTCGTGCTTTACACGTTGTCTTGTTTGAGTCATCGGCGCTGTGAGTCGTGAGCAGAGAGCCAATCTGAAGTGGTCTGGCCAGATTGGCAAACACCTTCCAAAACCTTCGCAATGCTGCAGCAAGTCTACGGGAAAGAAACGATGTCACGTACACGTGCATTTGAATGGCACAAGAGGTTCAAAGAGGACGGGAGAGTTGAAGACAATCCACGGTCTGGAAGACCTTCAACGAGCAGAATGGCAGACAACATCGAGCGTGTGAAGCAGATGGTACGTGAAATCGTCGACACATGGTGCAGATGATTGCTGAGGAACTTTCCATCAACAAGGACACTGTCTGGAGGCTCATCACTGAAAATCTCGAAATGCGCAAGGTGTGCGCAAAGATGGTCCCCAAGCTGTTGTCCGAGGACCCGGAACAGCAAAGAGTCATTGTCTGTCAAGCCATTATCGAGCGCCTCGAGGACAATCCAGATCTGCTCGGGAGGGTCATTACTGGTGATAAATCGTGGATATTCGAATACGATCCCGAGACCAAACGGCAGAGTCGTCAGTGGA
>CM068957.1:70095013-70138566 GCA_035128595.1 Eptatretus atami | reverse complement strand
CGTTCTCAAAAATACTGTTGCGGGCCGGGGACCGGTGGCGAGAACGACCGCTAGGTGGGGGAAGTTGCATCGCCTCCCACCAGACTCCCGGAATTGCAGGCCGTCGCTCACGGATGATTCCGTGAGGTGGGCAAGGTTGCTTAACCGACCGTGGACGCCAATACCTCCACCGCGTAGCGTGGGTCTTTTTGTCTCGAACCAATTTACCTAATTAACCACGCGGTGTCGTCTACCGGGGAACCACGCCCTCGGTAACGTCTTGTCCGAACCGGATCACCCTACCAACTACCAACTACCTTTCCGGTTCGGATGCAGCCGAGCGGAACTACCAAGAACGTACTGGCTTGGATGAACAGATTATCGGGGATAAAGACCGGCTAAACTCAGATCTGAATCATGCTGGACCAATGAGGAAAAGACGAAAACGAACTGGGAACATTTCTAATAATGGTTTATTTACAATCAACTTACGAAAGGACTCAGAGCAGACTTATCGGGGGATATACAGGCAAGATTTACTATTGATCAAACACTTAAACAGTTCTACTTAAAGACGGCGCCACACACTCAGACGAAATAAACCCAGGTGGATTGAAAAGGACCCCGCAGCCAGAGAGGGAGGTGAGCTGAGGTCGCAGTTCTTTTGGGGTACCTGCACATTGGAGGGAAGGGATGCTCCTGATACGGCACCGGTCAGTGGTCACGCAGCTCGGCCACAGCCACACGCGCGGAGACCGTGTCCGCGAAGGAGCCCGGGTGGAGCAGAGCAGAGTCCGAGACGGGGATCAGGGCCTTTCTGGGGGGTTTCGGCCATGCCGGGAGAAACCCGCTCCCCCCCCCCCCTCCACGCATGTCTGGACTCATCAAGAAGAAGCCACAACACATACAATATTTTGCCCCGGCCAATGGGCCTTCGGATACAGCAGGTGGACAGTGGATCGTGATGGGGGGGGGGGGGGGGGGGATATAAAGATTTATTACCCTAACTAAATAAACATCGCAATGCACCCCTTCGATTTTCCCACTAAACACGAGGAGGGAATCTGTCTACACATATACTTAACGGCATAACTAACTTTGGGTCAGCCGGACGTTTGAATGCATACGGTTCCGAGAACCGTAACAATACCAACCAATAACTTATCGACCAATAACATCCAAACTTATGACGGGAATCATCAAAGAAATGATGCATCACTTCACTACCGAGGTAGAAGGAGGCCTGGAGGCAGAACAGAAGGGATGCAAGAGAGGATGCTATGCAACAATACACCACCAACTACTAAACAAGGCCATACTCGAAAATTGCAACACAAAAATAATCAAATTATTCAATGCATGGATAGACTACAAAAAGTTTTTGATGGTGTCCTACATTCATGGATGATAAAATGCATGCAATAACTGTACAAGATCAACTCCCAAATAATCAAACTGATAGAGAAAGCATGGAGCTATGGAACACCATATTGATATTGCAGCACTCAGAAGAAAAGATCAAATACCAGGGGTGAAGATATGTCGCAGAATCTTCCAGGGTGACAGCCTTTTTCCCCTTCCGTTTTGCTGGCTCTGAACCCACTGAATAACCTCATTAATGAGCAAGGACATGAATACACCCTGATGTCAAATAATAGAATGTCCAAAGAGATAACAAAGGTGACACATTTGAGGTACATGGATGATTTAAAAGTCTTTGCACCAAAGGATGAAAAATTGTCAGAAAAAACTCAAATTCGTGAAACAGTAATCTGACAACATTTAAATGGAATTTCGCCGAGATAAGTGTGCCAAATGTACATACGTACAAGGTAGACCACCAAAAACGGACAACATAAAAATTGATACAAATACAACAATACAGCAGCGAGACAACAAAGCATCATACAAATCAGTCAGAGTGAAAGAGGGCCACCAAATATGTCACAAACAAATGTGAAAAATAATTACCAAAGAATACCTGCATAGAACGAGGCTGATCCTGAAAACATACCTTTCTCCAAAGAAAAAAAAAGAAAAAAAAGCCATAAACGAACTTGTAATACCAGAATTCCAGGAATAATAAACTGGCCACAAGTGAAAATCAATAAACTCGACATCGAGACAAGGAAACTCCTCACTATCCAGAAAATGTTCGACAATAATACACCCGAGCAGGTTTGACGGTCAGCTCGGATACAAAACTTGATGCAACCGAGTGTTAATCAACCTTAAGGCCCTGTCACACCTTGACGTTTTAGCCAGCAATGGGAACGTATCAAAATGTATGTACGCTGGCTTACGCTGAACTTTTGATGTTTTTTTTTTAAAAAAGATTCGGACGTATTCATAACGAGTTGGTCGTATGCATAACATATTAGTAACGGACACAGAACGTTTCGTTGTCTTATAGATAACTTATCCAACGAATGCTTAGCCTGTTGTCGCGTTCACAACCTATTATGCATAGCGCGCTGCACGTATCGCCGACGATCACGTGCGTAGCCTATTAAAAGGCTGCCGCACAATGATTCAAATCATAACGCCGGAGAAATGGAAGTGTCAACATCGCAGTCACACCTTGGCGATCTTGCCAGCGTATGCCGACCTCTGAAAAATTGGTCTAAAACGCTGGCGCACGTCGAATACGGTATGGGTAAGTTTGGATATGTGAATAGAATGCTAAAGTACCTATCATACGTGTAGTAAGTGGAGTACGTCTTGTACTTTTAACGTGTTAAACATTTTACGACGTACTTGCCGTATGCCTCACACGTTCCGCATGCGATGGGAATAAGTTGTACGCACAATATGCGATCGTTGACACACGTCAAAAAAGTTACTTGTAAGTTACTCATAAGTCAGAACACGTCAATGTAATGGTAGCGTCATGTTCAGACTCCCTGTTTTTTTTTTTTTTTTTTCTTCGGTATGACGGTGATGTTGATACTTCGATTTCTAGTGCGTTAAATATAATATAATTATTAGGCTGCCGCAACGATTTAAATCATAACGCACTAGAAATCGAAGTGTCAACATCACCGTCATACCGAAGAAAAAAACAAACAAAAAACACGGAGCTGGACACTGACGCTAACCATTACCTTGACGTGTTTCGACTTATGAGAAACGTACAGTAACGTGCGTCGACGTGTGTCAACGATCGCGTAACGTGCCTACAACACGTTACTCATAGTTAGAATAAGTTTCGGGTACGCTAACATTACCTCGACGTGTTCGACTTATGATTAACTTACAAGTAACGTGTGTCGACGTGTGTCACACGATCGCAATAACGTGCCTAACAACTTATGGCCAGCGTAGCGGAACTTGTGAGTCATTACGCTGGCATAAGTCTACACAAATTTCAAGATGCTAAAATTTGAGGACAACCGCAAAGTACAACGATGAAAGCCAGCGTACTGACGACTATGGCGAGTGTTTTTCAGCGTGCTCTTAATGTATACAAATTACCCATAACGAATTCGACGTGTGCCAGGCTTTTAGACAAATTTTTCATAAGTCGGCATACGCTGCTAAATCGTCAAGGTGTGACAGCGCCTTAACAAGAAAAAGACGTCGTGCAGAGCATGATACTTGCAAAATCCATCCACATCTCCAAAGGTTGCCATGGTACATCATCTATCTATAATTCCAGCAATCTGTGTGTGTGTGTGTGTGTGTGTGTGTCTGTGTGTTGTGTGTGTGTGTGTGTGTGTGTGTGTGTGTCTGGTGTGTTGTGTGTCTGTGTGTGTTGTCTGTGTGTGTGTGTGGTGTGTGTGTGTGTGTGTGTGTGTGTGACCGCTGTTCTCGACAACCTCTGGTCGATCTAATTGAAATTGCCAGGTATATTGCTGGGGATGTGCCTTTTCAAGGTTTAATATTAATGCGGACAAGTGCTTCCCAAGTTATGGCCATTTATTTACCAACCAATGACATAACGTTGTTGCGTGGGCGTGCCATGGGGAAGGGAACCTCAGCAGCGCTGTCCCCATTAGGGTTACAACGTACGGGCTTCCGGAGAGTGATGACTTCGTGTATTCTAATAATTCTCGATTTCTTATGCGCATTTTAGATAAACACAATGGCCCAAGTTATGATCGTTTTCATATTAGACGGTGTTAAATTTCGGTAACATCAGAGTGCTGGTATGCTCCGAACCAGGAAGCAAATTTTTTCTCTCTTCTCTCTTCTCTTTTTTGTTTTTCCTTCACGACATTGCGAAAAGGTAAAATACTTGGCGCTAATTGAAATAATGGGTATTAAAAATAAATTGCGATAATCGTAACTGCGAATAATATCGAACTTCGGGTCACGCACGTACGGGCACGTGAGAAGCGAAGAAACGGCCTGTGTGGTTTTTTTTATTTATTATTATTATTTTTTTTTATTGTGTTTTTTTTTTACGGGCACGTACTAGTCAATCTATAATTCAGCAAGTCTGTGTGTGGTGTGTGTGTGTGACCGCTGTTTCTCGAAACACACTGTGTCCGATCTATGAAACTTGCCAGTATATTGCTGGGACCTGAGTATTGCCTTTTCAAGGTTTTGATATTAATCGGACAAGTGCTTCCAAAGTTATGGCATTTATTTACCAACCAATGAAGGACACGTTGCTGCGTAGGCGGGCGCCCGAGCCGACGATGACTTCATGTGCCGTGCCGGATCGATGGGGGATCGTTGCCTTCGTTACGGTGGGTAGATGGCAATGGTCAAATGGCAGCGAATGTCATGGCAAGCAAAGACAGGGAGGTAAACTTGATTTTATTTTGATTTTAATTAACTCTGTGTGTGGAAGTATGCAGCAGTTGTTACTTCAATTCAAGGATAATTCATGAATGCATGTGAACATTCCGTACAGGCACGCACCACTTCCGGATAGTGATGACTAATGTATTCTAATAATTTCTCGATTTCTATGCGCATTTATAGATAAACACAATGCCCCAATTCAGTCGTTTTACGAGAGCGAAGGAACGGCCTGTGTGGTTGTTTGAAAGTTTTTTTTGGGGGGGGGGGTTTTGCACATACGGGCACGCCGGTACGGGCACACGAGAGCGAAGAAATGGCCTGTGTGGTTGTTTCTGGCTCGCGGTTTGAAAGTTTTTAAAAAAATTGGGGGGGGGGGGGGGGGGTTACACGTACAGGCAGCCACGTATGGCCATGCACGTACGGGCATGCGAGAGCGAAGGAACGGCCTGTGTGGTTGTTTCTCGGCTCGCGGTTTGAAAGTTAATATATATTTTTTTGGGGTTTGCACGTACGGCACGCACATATGGCACGCACCGTACGGGCACGCGAGAGCGAAGGAACGGCCTGTGGTTGTTTCTGCTCGCGGTTTGAAAGTTTTTTGGGGGGGGTTGCAGTTTGCACGTACGGCACGCACGTACGGGCACGCGAGAGCGAAGGAACGGCCTGTGTGTGTTGTTTCTGGCTTGCGGTTTGAAAGTTTTTTTTTTTTGCACGTACGGCCACGCACGTACAGGCACGTACTATATTGTTCAATTCATAAAGATTAAAATTCACAATCTTAATCAAAGGTCATGTAAATATAGATTGAGAATTGATTATTTTTCAGATCGAAATTGATGATTTTAGAAGTTTGACCTTGAGTTGACCTTTGACCTCAAAATCAATAGGCTTCTCAATTCAGACTACAGCTTGGTAAAGTTTTGTGACGATCGGTTTAGAATTGTGACCTGTTGGCGATTGACAGACAAACAGACAGACAGAATAACGAAATCGGCTGACCAATATATTTGAAAAATCTTTGATTTTGCAAGTAACAAATAGACAAACAGAAAGTGGTGAAAACATAACCTCCTTCAACTTCGGTGACGGAAGTAATAATTGCAAAAAAAGACAAAAGAAAAATATAAAACGAAATATCAACAGTTATTTAGAAATATCAACACAGACATTTGGGAAAATGATAAAAGAGCAGGAAGGTGGAAAAAAAGAAAAGAAAAAAAAAGAAGAGTTGGACAGATTGGGCAGAGACAAAGAAGGCTCTTTGGAATGGCGAAGAAGAGGTCAGCTCAACTGGAATAGAGAACTAATCAAAATAAATTCCCAAGACCAAGGAGACGACACCAATTGCTTTAAATGTAAAATTAAATAAAAAGAAGATGGTAGGACTGAGTCAATCAAACAAGTGTAGGTTCTGCACGAGGTAGAAAGAGAAATTATGAGCCACCTCCTATCTCGGATGTAAATAAACTCCTGTCAGAGCAGCTGTACACACAAAGGCACAACAAAGTATGTAGAGTAATCCACTAGACATTAGCAAAAATTTCAATATCCCAGTTCCAGAAAACTCATGGAATCATGAACCAAAAGCAAAAATTAAAAATAAGGAAGAAATGCCACATCCGACCTGATTATCCCATCAAGCGTGAACATAGAAAACAAAGCATTGCGACCGATATAGCACTGAGGTAAAAAAAAAAAAAACAGAAAAGAAAGCATTACTAATTGAGGTGCAGTACCAGCAATTTTGGCCTAAACAAAGCAAAAATAAAGAAATCACCAAGTACCATCCATCCATCCATTGGGACCATACTCTGTGCAGAGCATTGGTGCTGTCTAAGCAGTCTCCTTGGCTATTGGCGCAACACTGGAGGGTCGCACTCCGACACAGGATACCAGCAAGCTGGCACTCATTTTGCCGACTCGGAAGGATGACAGCAGAGTCAACCCACTTGGTATTAATTAACAGCCAAGGGGATTTGAACTCAGGACCTCGATCCCAAGCCCACCACCTCCATATATACCAACACCAGGAAAGTACCAAAGTACCAAGATCTCAAAAATGAAGTGAAAAGATCCTGGAAGTTGAAGACCACAGAAATTGTACCAGTGATCATTGGAACAATGGCAATGATGAAGAAGAACCTTACAAAGATCTTAAAAACCATCCCTGGGAATATTATTACAAACGAACCGCAGTCGTAACTTGTCTGGGGCTCAATGGCGATCCTCAAAAGAGCCCTCGGAGCAAAACTTTGAGAACAAAACTTCACACCTTGGTCCATGAATCGTGATCCATTCCTGAAACGGAGGTGGATACTTCGAGACCTGGAAGGATTCTGTTCCACCTTCTGAAAAACCTCTACCTTCACAAAACCCAGTTTGTGACTTGGATGGGATATCTCCATACCCGCATGTGGATATAACAACCAATGACACACGTCACACGCGCGCGCACACGGCGCACACACACACACACAGCACACACACACACACACACACACACACACACACACACACACACACGCACACACACACACACGCACAGCCGCACGCACCACACCACGCACCACGCACACACACAACACACATGACGCACGCCACACGCCACACACACACACATCTTTCCTTGCCTTGCCTTAAAAAGTGACTCCTGATAAAACTATCGAGTGGCACTTTGCATAATTGAAGCATAAGAAACAGAATAATATTGTGCTGATCATTATAAAAGGTTGGCATGTTTGTTGCTCCCACCTAAGATGTTGTGACCCCAGCATTCAAATTCTACACGTCGTAGTCTGTTGATATGCCCATTCTATTCATGTTCTATGCTTCATGTAATGTACGTATCAGCTTCTCCATGAGCCTTAGAGACAACTGTTTATGCACAAATCATCAGTCGAGTGCAATCTGTTATTGTTATCAAGCCAATTCCACTGTGGTCGGCCCTTTTGCACACCCCCTTTCAATGCAAATGTTTGGCTCATTGCCTAGAAGACATCTGCCCTGCCTGCACCGTTTCCCGACACACAGACCTGCCAGGCCTGGCCATGGCCAGAGACATCAAGAGTGAATGCTGCGCCACATCTAGCCTCCCTCACAACAATATAATCGCGGACCTTGGTGCAGACTGCCCCGCCGTGCCGCCGTCTAAACTTCCCAGCTGCCGTCGTAAACATCCCATTACACCAAGTTAATGGAAATGGAGCTCTTTGCCCCATGCAATCCATCATCGTGCCGAGCGCGCCACACCAACCCACATGCACAGCAAGCAACACAAGCTGAGATACCACATCGTGCACCTGAACCGAGTTGTTCTCTCAACTATCATCGGAGAGATGTCTGTGGAACACAAAATACACCACTTTCCTGAGAGATGCACATCTCCATGGTCAATGCACAGCAAATTATCTCACTCCATGTTTACATTTTCCTTTAAAAATATATAAAATAAAAAGATCGTACCTGTAGCTCTTGAACTTTGTTTTGGTTTGTACTCGTAGTATGTGCAATTATCTTGCGCAAGCAAACACACAAAAAAGTTTTGTTTATCTCAAAGCCATCAATAGCAAATTGAGTATTGTGTTTCCCAAAACAGTAATGCGGAGCTAATATAGGCTGGGGAAGCCAAATAATAGCTTCCCCAGCCAACCACAAGTGTGGAGTGTGCCCTGTTATCTACAATCAGTGCGTTATACCAATACAAACTGGGTTACAACAATTCCTGGATTCCAATATATACCCAATGCAAAGAAAGGCAAAGGCCCACAATGAACATCATCCAAAACTTTATTACAAGCCAAATTGAAGTGATGTACTTTAGGGCCAGAAACCTGAGTTATAGTCGAAGACTCAAAGGACTCATTCCCGAGCCCAAGTCTGATGTATCCGCTCTTCAATGTAAATCTGTCTTTAATGGAAGTCCAAGTCCGTAAAACTCGAAATATTAAAAGCCAACTACATATGACTACACCAACTACAACTACAAATGAAAATAATGGCTGAAAAAAATAGGAGCAAAATAGTTTGAAAGAGAAGGGGTGGAGGGAGATATCAAGGAGGAAAGGAGAGAAGGTATTGGGAAGGCAAGAGGAAAAAAAAAAAAAAAAAAAACGAAAAAAAGATGAGGATAGAATGGAAGAGAGGTAGAAAGGTGAAGAAAAGGCCAAATCAATTTCTTCAATACACAGCTGAAAACTTATGGTAGAGCAGGAAGATATTTTGTAAATGAAATAAATAGGAACAAGGATGCAAGTCCTCCTTGAGGACAGTCCCCAAACACACCTGAAAATGGGATGTGTAGATCCTACATTTGATTAATTAAATAAATAAACTGATAAATTAGATCGGTGCACAGATTAAATAAATAAATAAACAATTCAAGGTGGTATCTTGGTAGTGGAGAGGGAAAGTGTACACGAATAAAGAAATTAAAGGTGGCATGTTGGGAGCAGAGATGGCAAAGTGTACGTTTAAAAATATATAAATAAATAAAATAACTAAAATAATTCAAAGTTGTGTTTTGGTCGTGAAAATGGTAGTGTATAAAAGTAAATAAATAATTATTTAAGTTGTTATGTCCGCAGTGGACATGGTAAAATATATGTATAAATAAATTATAAAACAAAATATAGAAACAAATAAAAAACAATAAATTAATCAATGGACATCTAGGTACTTGTGATGGTAAAGTGTATATAATTAAACAATCCAATGTTGTGCGTTGCTGGTGAGATCGTAAAGTGTAAATAAATAATGATTCCCAAAAGCATTACTATACAAACAATCCTGTAATAGTCTCTCCCACAACAAAAACAAGGACAAATGTGTCCAAGAGCAGCGTCCTAAAGGTTTTGTCGGCTTACAAAAAAAAAAAAAAACGACAACAACAACTTCCGATATTGTGTCACGTGCCTTATTAAGCCAATAGCGAGACCGTCATAATGTATTTACTTATTAGATATATATAGTGTATTTACGAAATAAATAATGTATTTACGAAATACAATACGATAAATGGAATAATCTTTAAATAGTAACGTGAACTTTTCGAAACTTTAAAGCAAATGTCCGAATATATTTAAAAGTTCATGATAGACGCTCTCAAAAGGCACCGTCTATGTGAGGATGTGTACAAGTGTTCAGTATTTAAGGAGATCCGGATCTTGTATATACAAGAGCCGAGTCCTAGAGGTTAAGGTTTGTCTCACAGAGAAGAAGAACCAACACAACAACAAGAAGAAAGACCAACAACAACAACAAGAAGAAGAAGAAGACCAACAAAACAACAAGAAGAAGACCAACAACAACAACAAGAAGAAGACCAACAACAACAACAACAAGAAGAAGAAGACCAACAACAAGAAGAAGAACCAAGTCGTGTGTCCCATGACTTTTGGCTCCGATCCCAAAATAACTTGACTTGCCTCACACGTCCAGATATTGTTGCATACATGTGCTTAATATGAAAGAAATGTGTCCAATCATTTTTGAGTCGAACACCGACAAGATGCATGGACGCACGGACAAACGGAAGGACTGACAATATAAGCCCCAAGGTGGGCTGATGACCGGTTGGGGGTTAAAGTTAAGGTTCGGATTTCTGTTGGACAATTAATGGAAAGCACAGCTCGGGGAAAGTGAAAGACAATAAACATGGCAAAAATATTAAATCGTATGTTGCTTTCGTGTAACCTTTGAGCCCCGGACGTGTAAAGTCAAATGCGGCCTATCCTGAGAGCTTTACAAACTTCACCCAGTTTTGTGACGTGGATGGGACACCTCTGTAGATTCCCAGGTGGTATATGCTTAGGATAATGGGATAGCTCAGTTGGTGGCACGCTAATCTCAGATTTACTAACCTCCCCCAATATTGCCTCCCCCTCCCACTGCAGGATCTGGTCATGGATTGATTTATCAGTGAGGTTTCATACCACACAAACTGCTGCACTGGCAGTGCTGCCTGTGGGTGTGGGGCTGCATCTAGAGTACACTGTCCTTCAGATGGAGACAAAACTATGGTGGTGTGTGTATGTGGTGTGGTGTGGGTACGTGTACTCATTTGTGTGAATCATGTGACTCAAAACCCATCTGTATTCCCACTGTCTGTTAGATTGTCCTGTTGCCAAATGTGATGTCCATCACAAAAAACCTGCTTGTCTATTGACAGAATTTTGGGGCATTTTTGAAAGTCTGCAGCTGCAGTCGATTTTGTCTAAAAAAAAAAAATTCAGTGTGTTATTTTTTTGAAGATGGACCAGGATTGGCTGCTGCGATACTTCAGCAAGTGAGTCAATGACATCACCATCGTGTGACAGGATAAGGTGACCGTTAACCACCTTCTTGAGTGAAGCAACAGCGTCAGGTCTTCCGCCGCACCGAGTTCTTGAACAAAGATTATCTGCACCAAACTAAATTTGGGTCATGCTACAAAAGCTGTCGCAATCTCATCAAATTGAATAAAATAGAGCACCATTAGAATACAGTGCACAAGCCACTGGGAAAGTTTCTTCTACAGCACTGTGCAAAAGTACAACACTGCGAGAATCAGAATAATACTTGATTTACAATACACCTTACAAATCAGACCACACCAACAAGTGCAATTTTGCACTTTGGTGTGCTGCAGATATGGTACGGATATAGAGAGAGCACGACTCTGCTTTACAAATCCTTGAGGCCAAACTGGAACTCATGCAATGACGTGCTTTGAAGAACGTGAAAAAAGACTGCCGAAAAAAAAAAAGGGCTAAAAAAACACCCAAAGTGTGTTGTCTATTAACAGGCATGATCAAATGATTTTCCAAGGAGGCGAGGTCGGAAAACAAACAACAGTCATAACCTGGTGTGAATGGGACATGGGCCTTCCAGGTCTGAAGTTGAAAATCTCGAGTCAAAAAACCAAGAGGTCAAACGTCCAAATCATTGTCGATCAAGGCACTGCACAAGCAGAATTTCACGTGCGGATGCAAAGGCATCGCAATGATTGGATTGTGTTCCTACTACAGCTGATTTGGGGCAAATTTCTCTTGAGGAAGTTCAGTCACTCAAACTCCTGGGTCTCACGATCAGCCGTGATCTTTCTTGAGCAAATCACATTTCAAAGTCGGCCTCCAAACCCAGTCGCTGTATGGGCATCCTCCATCATACAAAGCCTTTTTTTTGGCACATTTGAACTCCTATCCACCTACAAGGCCTTTGCCCACAGCAACATGGAGTACTGCTCTCTCCTCTGAGCTGGTGACCCTGCCTCACACTACCTTACTCAGCTTCACGCCATGGTAACCAAGGTCTTTAAGATTACTGGAATCTCTCACGCTGAGGCCGAGTCCAGACAGGTCGCGCTGAGGCCGAGTCCTATCGCAGACAGGTCGGCAGTCTCTCTGTCTTCTCCCACCTCCTCTCTTTCTTGCACCCTCTGCTCTTTATGTGATATGTCCCCCCTCCCATGTTTCTGCGAGGCACACACGGTCCACCGTCAACCTCTTCTGGTGAAACGACCTAAATCTACAATCACTGCTCACCTCCACTCATTCATTCCTCTTTTTTCACACCTGTGGAACCAACGTCCACATTCTCTTCAATCTAATTCTTCCCCTAATTTCTTCAAGAAAGCTGTTCACCACCTCAGATCATCCCCAATCAAACACCGTGATCTTTTCTCCTCTCGCTAACCCTCACACCCCACCCCATCCCAAGTGCTTCTCCTTCCAAACTTCCAGTTTTTCCCTCCTGTGAGCTTCTTTCTGTATCCATCTTGTTCTTCCTCCACACACCCCCCCATTGTTTGATCAAGTCTCCCATTATCTTGATATTCAACTCTGCTGTTGGTGTCCCCCAACCCCTCCCTCTCTCACTACTATTCCTTTTGTCATGATACGGTCCTGATCCGTTCAGTGTACTCGCTCTTCTATGAACCTCGACGATGCGTACAAAAAAAAAAATGCATGTGAATCAGGAAGGACCAATCATGAAGACTGAAGAACTAATTTTTTCTGGTGAAGGCTGTTGAATGCTGGTGTCATTCTGCGACAGTGAACAGATAGAACAATGGATGGCATCAACAGGACATTGATTGAGGTATGTTAACCAAGAAGAAGATGACATCAGAGAAAAAGAGGGGGAATTAACACCCGAAACGTCAGCTTCTCCTTGCTTGCCATGGCCGTCAGCAGAATAAACGACCTGTTGATTACATCCACAAGTCTACAATGAAGACTGATAGGAGAGCAAATATATAAAGAGGAAGTACAGTACCAGCCGATGCAATGCAATCGAATCAGAGATGACATCATCTTTCCGATGGAAGGGCATTCAGCTTAAATCATCAATTCCACGAAAAGATCAAGGCAAATCTCAACACAAATGCAGCACTAACCCCCAAGTTCACGTGAGAATTAGCAACAGGAAAAAAACAATTAAATGCTGTACAAGAAGTGAATGCAGTATGTTGTTTTACAATCCTGCTTCAACCTGAGAATGACAACAAAATTGCGCTCAGCAGAAGAAAAAAAAAATCCCTTTGTGAATTAGCAACAAGAAAAGAGCAATCAGAGATTGCAGACCCTCGCCAGGACTTGTTTTGTGTGGAGTTTGTGTAGTTTTGTGCAGTGTATTTTGTGTGGAGTTTGTGTATTGGTGTGTTACATAATTAATGAGACATAATTAGAACTGCCACTTTTATTACTGCCGGCAGTGATGACCGGGTACCAAGACGTCCCGCTTTGATGCAACTCCGCTTGGATCGGACACCTGACCCTGACCCATGACGTTTATTATTATTCAATTGAATTTAGAATGGGATTGAAATAAATTCAATTCAAATCAAATGGAAGACCAAATAGGTACAGTCCTGCATGGGAGTAATCAGAAGGAACCCGAACAAGCAAAAAGAAAAGATGAAATCATCAGGAGGAACCTGGATCGGATTCGAGTATCAGCTGCTACTCTTCTACCCTCAAACCCATCCGGACACAGCCAATTGAGCTTTATTTAAAATAAATACATAAAATTCAAAAATAACCAAGATCAAAAATTTTTAATAATTCTGGCTGCCAGACCATGTGTCCGATGAGGTGTAAATTTAAAACATCTATTCCTCATCACGAATAGATCATAATTGTGAAGTTTCATGTCTATTGATGAAGCGGTTCAAGAGAAACAATTTTTAAAATATTTCATTCAATCCAATATGGCTGGGAGAGTTATTCGATTCAATATCTGGCGGAGTTATTTAATTATATGTAAAAAAATAATTCATTATATTCAATATATATGGCTAATGTGGCTATCAATTATTCCTGAACATCCTGGGATCCCCAAGGCTTGGGGAACATGAGTGTGATGTTTCTCCTCGATCTGTGCAGTGCTTCTGGAGAAGAGATCAGTCAAGTTTTTCGGTAAGTCCAATATGGTTGCCAAACTACGTGACCTGTGACATCATCGGTGGGAACGTTTTGCTCCTCATGGATCGGAGGGCTTCGAGGGCTGTAAAGTTTTGCTTTGATCGGTTCAGCCATTTCAGAGAAGATTTTTGAAGGTTAACAACAACAACAAAAAAATGGCTGCCAAACCACATGACCAATGACATGATCATTTTTTTTTATGTCGACCAACTTATTCCAAGATGACTCAAAAAAAATTTCATCCTGATCAGATGTAGCATTCTATGCATGCAATTATGACGTCATAACAAAGACTTATTTAACATCATTAAATAAAAAATATATATTAATAAAAAATCACATTCCACATTAGGTGTGATCATAAGGGTGATACTTTGCCCCGTGCCTGGTTCATGAATAATGAAGGATGTGCGTGTGCAACTGTGCACATGTAAAATAATCCATCCTTGAGCAGTTTTGGTGCCGTGGACATTCCCACTGCAAACCTCGTAATAGTTGCTTGCCTAAAGTAAGAAGCTTAACTTGTGAGCAATTGATAGATATTTTGACCGCTCCGTTCCTCAAACAAGTTTCGACCCTTTCAGCCAAGAACCTCTCCAAACAGTGGGTCTACAACCATGAACGTGGATCTATATATTAGTCGATCCGCAATTTCAGCTGTGTCCAGACGGTCAGTCAAGCTGGCAATGCACCCTCACTTTTCAAACTTTCTACTTCTAGCTTTTACAACTTCCATTACATGTACTTGATGTACTTCCATTACATCATAATGCATTAAATCATGAGCACTTTACCTTGCAGATGACACGCACACGACCCAGCACGTCCATTTTGCTTCCCATTGAATCGAGCTGTTATACAAATCCAGGCAGACTCAATGTTGTAACCGATTCCCCACGTGGTCTACTGCACTCCTGAGCAACGAGTGGAAATGTTTTAAAAAATAAATGTATTTGAATGCTCCACCAATGCTTTTACTGTACGAAGGAAATTGTATTTCGTGTCATTTTGTGACTTTAAAGAATACTCGTTTTAATCTGCTAACCATAGCTCCCTGTGTATATGTCTGCCAATAGTGCCGAGCTATTTGAATCTATGTGAAATTCTATCGAACACACACACACACACACAACACACCACACACACACACACACACACACACACTTAGGTCTAGTTTTCATTGAGTGTTAGAAGCGAGTACATCCGCGGTCCAAAAGCAGAATTTCCAGAAAAGTAAAATAAGGAAGGAATTTTTCCTTTTCTAAAATAGCATTTTAAGCACGCCCTCTGGAGGCCATCTATGTCTGTTCCTCGATCCTGCACAGGTGCAAACGATTTTAAGTATTTTCTGAAAATTGTGCTTCGGAGTTTGCTCAACACCTGCAGTGTGACCCCTAAGAGCTCCAGATACCAAAAGTTTTGACCATTGGAGATGGTTGCCATGGTGTTTGAGATTCAAAACCCTGAACTTTTGAGTGGTGAGAAGCTCCAAGAGGATCAAGTTTGGTGGGAACTTTGGTTCTATCCTGAATAGAAACACCGAAGGGCAAAATGTTATCAATTGTGGGAAATCATGGTTGTATTGATGTGCAGCTAAAGCAGGTTGTTACTGTTGTCATCATGACTACTACTACTACGACTACTACTTAGACGTACACACACTCACCTCTAAGCTGTCTAGCCTGGGTTCGAATCCCGACCCAGCTATAAGCTGTCATCTCGGTGTTTCACAGGCAGGGCGATTCATCGATGTGTGTGCCGTCCCTTGGATGGATGTTAAACTGGGCGTCCCGTCTGCTGGCATGATTTGGTTGGACTTTAAAGATCCCACGGTGTCTTTGTGAAGAGTAGGTGAGCTATCGCCAGCACCGTGTACAAATTCCAAATTCCTGCCCTAACTTACAGAGGGCATTGCATCAGTGGCACAGCCGTGCCATCAGCCAACGATGCTACTATGTAACCTTGTGCTGCACACAAAAGAACTAACTTGCCACTACTACTAGTGTGCCGTACAGGAGACAGGGATCAAGTCGGAAGACATAAGAATGAGGGACATATCTTTAAAAAACAAAATACACATTTCATGATGTAGGCATTCTCAAAAAGAGTGCCACGTCCAGTTTCTGCCCCTTGAAATCCTTACCTTTTATATGGCTTTGAGGGTGGCCAGCATTACTTGGCTTTTGTCTTGAGACACTCCACTGACACCTTTCAACCCTTCAACATTATTGTTGGACCTCCTTGCTACTCAAGAGACCACTTCAACAGGCTCTGTGTGCATGACACCCTCATGACCCACAGTGACAGTTTTTACCAGTCATGATTACCCCCTAAAGGTTAGGTGGGGGGGAGGATCGCAATACCGACCCTTGAAGACACCTCCCAGGGGTTCCCAAGTTTTTCTGACAAGTTGATGAAATCAGCTGAAAACTCGAAGAGCAATTGACAAACAAACAAGAAGACGTTTCCCACTTTTCTGGAATATCTTATCTTTGGGTAAAGCTTATTGAGCAATTGGGTACAAACCTCAAATCCCATTTTATGCAATCAACAAATCGTGACACCAGCTATTTATGGATGAAAGGATATGTATGTTTTCTGAATAATTCTCCCCGTGATTCCGATCGGGTACATTCTGCATAACTTACAAAGACTTTAGGTGGAATCGATTGGAAGACATTCCAAGCACAGAAAGAATATTCAATGACAGACAAAACCTTCAATGTTAGGATTATTATTTTCTTTTTGTTTCTTTTATAGTCAAGGCTCATGGAAGACCTGGAACACAGAACGAATCATGAAGCAACACAACAAAAGGAACAGAAGTTGAATGGAGACAGACAATGGGAGATGTGGGTAAGGTTGAAGGATAGGGGAGAAGGCAGCGGGTGGATCGGATGGATGCAAAAGCAAACTCTTAGGAAGGAAGAACTGGAAGCTTGGGTGCAGAAGTGGGGGGGGGGGGGGGGGTGAA
This sequence comes from Eptatretus atami, assembly GCA_035128595.1. Classification (NCBI taxonomy): domain Eukaryota; kingdom Metazoa; phylum Chordata; class Myxini; order Myxiniformes; family Myxinidae; genus Eptatretus; species Eptatretus atami. The sequence continues at coordinate 70,121,460 of CM068957.1, read as the reverse complement.
GGGGGAGGGGTGGTTTAACGGAAGGACAAAAGATCATGGTTTTGGATTGGGGATGATCTGAGATGGTAGTGAACAGCTGTCTTGAAGAATGGGAGGGGGGAATGAGATTGAAGATAATGTGGAATTTGGTTCCACAGGTAGGAAGAAATGTGGAATTTGGTTCCACAGGTAGGAAGATAATGTGGAAGTTGGTTCCACAGGTAGGAAGAGAATGTGGAAGTTGGTTCCACAGGCAGGAAGATGTGGAATTGGTTCCACGGGTAGGAAGAGAATGTGGATTTGGTTCCACAGGCAGGAAGAAAATGTGGAAGTTGGTTCCACAGGTAGGAAGAGAATGTGGAAGTTGGTTCTACAGGCAGGAAGAAAATGTGGAAGTTGTTCCACAGGTAGGAAGAGAATGTGGAAGTTGGTTCCACAGGTAGGAGAAAATGTGGAAGTTGGTTCCAAGCAGGAAAATGTGGAATTTGGTTCCACAGGCAGGAAGAAAATGTGGAATTTGGTTCCACAGGCAGGAAGAAAATGTGGAAGTTGTTCCACAGGTAGGAAGAGAATGTGGAATTTGGTTCCACAGGTAGGAAGAGAATGTGGAAGTTGGTTCCACAGGTAGGAAGAGAATGTGGAAGTTGGTTCCACAGGTAGGAAGAATGTGGAAGTTGGTTCACAGGCAGGAAGAGAATGTGGATTTTGGTTCCACAGGCAGGAAGAAAATGTGGAAGTTGGTTCCACAGGTAGGAAGAAAATGTGGAATTTAGTTCCACAGGCAGAAAAGAATGTGGAAGTTGGTTCCACAGGCAGGAAGAGAATGTGGAATTTGGTTCCACAGGTAGGAAGAGAATGTGGAATTTGGTTCCACAGGTAGGAAGAAAATGTGGAATTTAGTTCCAACAGGCAGGAAAAGAATGTGGAAGTTGGTTCCACAGGCAGGAAGAGAATGTGGAATTTGGTTCCATAGGTAGGAAGAGAATGTGGAAGTTGGTTCCACAGGTAGGAAGAGAATGTGGAATTTGGTTCCACATGTAGGAAAAGAATGTGGAAGTTGTTCCACAGGTAGGAAGAGAATGTGGAAGTTGGTTCCACGGCAGGAAGAGATGTGGAATTTGGTTCCACAGGCAGGAAGAAAATGTGGAAGTTGGTTCCACAGGTAGGAAGAGAATGTGGAAGTTGGTTCCACAGGCAGGAAGAGAATGTGGAAGTTGGTTCCACAGCCAGGAAGAGAATGTGGAATTTTTCCACAGGCAGGAAGAAAAGTGGAAGTTGGTTCCACAGGTAGGAAGAGAATGTGGAAGTTGGTTCCACAGGTAGGAAGAGAATGTGGAAGTTGGTTCCACAGGCAGGAAGAGAATGTGGAATTTGGTTCCACAGGCAGGAAGAAATGTGGAAGTTGGTTCCACAGTAGGAAGAGAATGTGAAGTTGGTTCACAGGCAGGAAGAAAATGTGGAAGTTGGTTCCACAGGTAGGAAAAGAATGTGGAATTTGGTTCCACAGGCAGGAAGAGAATGTGGAATTTGGTTCCACAGGCAGGAAGAAAATGTGGAAGTTGGTTCCACAGGTAGGAAGAGAATGTGGAATTTGGTTCCACAGGTAGGAAGAGAATGTGAAGTTGGTTCCACAGGTAGGAAGAGAATGTGGAAGTTGGTTCACAAGGCAGGAAGAGAATGTGGAATTAGGTTCCACAGGTAGGAAGAGATTGGAAGTTGTTCCACAGGTAGGAAGAGAATGTGGAATTTGGTTCCACAGCAGGAAGAAAATGTGGAAGTTGATTCCACAGGTAGGAAGAGAATGTGGAAGTTGGTTCCACAGGTAGGAAGAGAATGTGGAAGTTGATTCCACAGGTAGGAAGAGAATGTGGAATTTGGTTCCACAGGCAGGAAGAGAATGTGGAATTTGGTTCCACAGGCAGGAAAAGAATGTGGAAGTTGGTTCTACAGGCAGGAAGAGAATGTGGAATTTGGTTCCACAGGTAGGAAGAGAAGGTGGAAGTTGGTTCCACAGGTAGGAAAGAATGTGGAAGTTGATTCCACAGGTAGGAGAGAAATGTGGAATTGGTTCCACGGCAGGAAGAGAATGTGGAATTTGGTTCCACAGGCAGGAAAGAATGTGGAAGTTGGTTCTACAGGCAGGAAGAGAATGTGGAATTTGGTTCACAGGTAGGAAGAGAAGTGGAAGTTGGTTCCACATGTAGGAAGAGAATGTGGAAGTTGGTTCCACAGGCAGGAAGAGAATGCGGAAGTTGGTTCCAAAGGCCTGTCATACTCCAAATATTGGGTAGTCGATAAAGTCGAAAAAAAAAAAATATTTTTTTTTATCTACCCTTATTATCACTTTTTCCGTCAATATGTATGTCTGAATGTCTGAATGTCTGAATGTCTGAATGTCTGAATGTCTGAATGTTGAATGTCTGTATGTCTGTATGTCTGTATGTCTGTATGTCTGTATGTCTGTATGTCTGTATGTCTGTATGTCTGTATGTCTGTATGTCTGTATGTCTGTATGTCTGTATGTCTGTATGTCTGTATGTCTGTATGTCTGTATGTTGTATGTCTGTATGTCTGTATGTCTGTATGTCTGTATGTCTGTATGTCTGTATGTCTGTATGTCTGTATGTCTGTCTGTCTGTCTGTCTGTCTGTTCGGTCCAGTGCTCCGTTATACAATGGCGATTTCGATGAAACTTGGTGGGTAGGTTCATACCATGACCTAGTTGTGTGCAATGAGAACCGTTGCTATGGAGACCACCGTTGCCTAGCAACGGACTTTGAAATTTTTGAAAATCATAAAAAAAATTATTTTTCGAAAATCAAAAATCGGGCCACGAGCGACTGTGGGCAGTACATTCAGCCATATTGTCAAAAATTTCCAGCCGAATCCTATGAAAACTGTCGGAGAAGATAGACTTTGATGACCTGGTCGAAAACAAATAAAAAACGAAGTTCGTTATATCTCAGAGACTATGAGTCAGATATACATGAAACTGGTATGGTAGGTTCATGGTATGTCCTAGTTATGTGTGAGAAAGAACCGTTACTATGGACCCTCCGTTGCCTAGCAACGGCCGAAAACCTCTAAATGTGGGGGTATTTTAACGAAAAAACAATCTGCAGCATTAACCCTTGAAGCTAGAATCATGAATTTTTTGTGCTTAATCCTCAGGTCATTCCTCATCGAACGGCGCCCCATGCCGTCAGGTTCTATTGGGTAGGCGACTACCCATGTCCGCCTACCGGCTTGTAATCTGACTGTTAACCCTCATTTCTACACAACTGCTTCTCTCTTCGAAGTCACCTTTCTTCACCCAGTTCAATTGTTCTTATCAGACATTTGAGAAAGTCACGTACCACCAGCACTATACCAATTTGTTATGTCGAAAAAGGAGAGCTACCTGCCTGCCCAGTATGGATTTAATCTCAACTTCCAAATTTGCTTGTCCCAAGTCAATAAACCAAAATATAATCATAATAATAATAATAAAAATAATAATAATAATAATCGTATTAATAATGAGTTCCCTTTCAAGGAACTCCAATGCAGCAGGAGGCCATGAGGCCCATCAAATCCTGTGCTATTATAACTAACCGATGGTTGTTTGTCCATGCTCTTCTTCTTCTTCTTCTTCTTCTGCTTCTTCTCTTCCTTTTATAAGTGGTGAGGTCCAATGGCACCAAACATCTGCCCTGCTTCGACCACAACACTCCTCCACTTGACCCTGTCCTCAGCCAACTCTCTCCACTCTCCAACCACCCCTACCCTATTGATATCACTCCTCACATAATCTTCCAATCTCAACCATGGTCTACCTCTTTTCCTCCTACCTTGCTCCCTCAATCCATCCACTCTCTTTGCCATTCTCTCTTCCTCTATCCGCACCAAGTTTCCAGCCCACTTCAGCCGTTTTTATTTATTTTTATCAATCTCCCTGTCAAGCTCATCTGCACACCAATCTCCTCCCTCAGTTCATCCATCCTCCTTATATCCACCCTCTTGACTCCCACAATCCTCCTGACCCAGTTGTTCTCGCAGACCTGCAACCCATGTTGTCTCTCCGTCAGCTCTATCCTTTTCAAATGCTGAGCATCAAGCAAGGGAGCAGCAAATACCACTTTTAAAGTCTTTTGGTATTACTCGGCCGAGGTTCGAACCACCGACCTCCCAGACTCGGAGCAGACACTCCAAACATTACGTCACCAAGGCTAGTTAATCAATCGGCTTAATAATCCAACACGTAAAGGGGGTATCCTGAAGGACATGCAAAAATGGCAAAATCTTTGCTGCACCCTCCCTCCCACTCCCTTTTTCCTCATCCCTTGAATGTTCCATACATTGCTCTTCATGGCCTTCTCTTGCTTCCCCAAATTCTTCCCCACCCATCATCTTTATCAAACCTGCTTTCTCAACCGACCTGCTCATTTTCCTCACCCCTTCAAACAATATTTTATTATTATTATAGTGAGCAGGCTTTGCGGCAGCGTAACTGGCAAAAGGTTCATATTGGCAACCCTTGAAGCTAATACAAGCTTTTTCTTCTCATCCCTCTGCCTTCCCTATTTGCTCCCCTTCTGGGCTTGGCGGGAAGAGGCAAACAGCGCCGGAGGTGAGCGGCACGTGGTGACGACTTACACAAGCCGGGGATAATCCATCACTCACGCTGACACCTTGCACAGGTGATCTGGCCCGTGTTAATTACAACTTCATTTAAATACAAATTAAATAGTAATACCAGACAGGAGGGGGCCCCCAGAGGGACCAAACCAAAATCTGCCCAGCGGGGAGACCCATCAAGCGCCTCCTGCACAATCCATTGCATCCTTGCTCGTTTCTCCAACACCCGCCGTGCCAGCCCCAATGCCGAACCTCTCCATTTCTCAGGTCTTACAGTCAACAATGTAATAAAGTAATTGAAGCATCTTGCAATGTAAAACAAAGCGATAGCAAAGCACAACCACATGAAGCAACGCTGTTCAAAGAAGAAGAAAATTCTAATTCATCTCAATTTCTCCCTCTTTCACGTAAATAATCATCTTGTTGAAACAGGTTGCATTAAGTTTATCAGTGATCCATTTCACAATATGCTGAAAGAGCAAGTCAAAAACTGAAATGCCACTCACTGTTAGATGGAACTGCCTCCAGATGTCAGGACAGTCCTGCAATGCAAGATATGCAGAGAGAAGAAACAATGATGAGACAAGTGATGCAGTGCACAAACACGGACAGAATCTACATACATACTCACCGAGATCAATATTAAAAGCAGTTAACAAAAAGGACTCTTAAATCAGAGACGAAGCATCGTCGTTTCTTGCATTTGCAGGTGGCAGCACCGATGCAATCATTTGAAATGGATGTAAACATAGAGGGTGGCTGTAGTTTGTACAAAGGGCTGCAAAACCACGTGTCGTCGCCGACAGATGTCGAGTGCCACGAAACAAAAAGGTGGAAGACATTTTTAATTTGATGACAAATAAAACTCGGCAAAATCCGACCAACTTCATCGAAGGAGCCAAACGGCGTTTTTCAAATCTCGTGGATTTTCAAATCACAGCTGATGATCCGGGCAGTTGGGAAACCGTCAATTGCTTATAAGTTAAGGTTATAACCTCAAAAAACATCGCTTTTGTAAGTAGTTACCAGTACATAATATATCTGTGTTTATATGTATATATGTAGGTGTGTGTGTTTATGTGGCATTTATATATGTGTGGTTTGTGTGTGTGTGTTGGTGTGTGTGTGTGTGTGTGTGTGTGTGTGGTGTGTGTGTGTGTTGTGTTGTGTGTGTGTGTGTGTGTGTGTGGTTGTATGTCTGGCTTCCTTCTTGGACCATGGTGCAGCAATTGGTCTGTATTTTAATATATTTACATCCAGGTTGTTACACGTTACACGACTAGTGAAGTAACAAGCTTCGACTTGCATTCTCTCTTTTACGTCCGCCAATGAAGGTGAAGGAGGTTATGTTTTCACCCCTTTCTGTCTGTTGGTTCGCCGAAATAGGTGACCCTTATTGTCAGTAATTCTGTCTGTTTGTTTGGATGTTTGTTCGTTTGTCATCAGCATAATTGGTAGTAAACGTGGCGGATTTTGACCAAACTCGGGTGGTAGGTACATCTTATGACCAAGTGCTTTGGAAATTGTGATGGTTGCTAGGGACGCTTTGGTTCCCTAGCAACAACCGAAAAAACCTTCAAAATCGGTACCGTTCACGCGAAATCAATTCCGAAAGCCATTACCCACGTAGGGTTATGAAATTTGGCACGAATGATCTACAGGTGATGCTCTATCAAATATATTCGGTTTTTGTGATATATGGAATACTTTACCTGCAGCGCCCCCTACAATTAGGGTATGCGCGAAAATTGGCGAAAATTGGGCCCCTAGCGACCAGGTGAGTGCATCGATACGAATGAAACTTTGCAGGTTCATGGTACTCAATGAGTACTACAACTTTGCCTCAGGACATATTGACCGATTTCGCTTAGGTCAGGGGTCAACGGTCAATTGTGCAAAAATCGATAATATGCGAGAGCTGGAGTGCCTTCGCGCCAAATGCTACTCCTCCTAGGGTTATGGTCGGATGGTCATGAAAATTCACACTAATCGTCTGGAATACATTGTGCACAAACGATCAAGCTGGATTTTCGATTTAGATCTTTGTTCACCCACAGCACCCCCTCAACTTTGGGGATTCTGATCTCAAACCGCATTTTCGTACTTTTCATTCAAATGGATACCGAGTAGTTATCAGTAGATGGAACTGGATGAGATTTGATATGCATAATCTTAAGGTGATTCCCTATCCGCTACATGACATCCATTTTGCTCTATATCTTATAGTTTCCATGCTCGGTGACCCATCACGCCTACCGGCTTGTTTGTCTGTTGTTTGTTTGTGTACAATATCTCAAAAAGTTGTGGCCAGATCCGGATGAAATTTCATGGACAAGTTGGGTGTGTGACAAGGACAAACTGGTTAGATTTCGGTGAAGATCTGGATCTGACTACTAGAATTTTTTTTAAGCGATTCCTCACCATTGAGAGATAGGGCCAAAAATGATATATAGAACGATATCTCAAAAAGGTGTGGACAGAGTCGGATGAAACTTGGTGGACATGTTGGGTGTGTGACAAGGCAAGAATTGATTCAATTTTGGTGAAGATCCGAATCCGGATCTCACCATTAAGAGAAAGGGCGAAAAACAATTTAGAGCATGATATCTCAAAAAGTTGTGGGCGGATTCGGATGAAACTTGGTGGACATGTTGGGTTTGTGACAAGGAAGAAGCGATTCGCTTTTGGTAAAGATCCGAATCCGGATCTGGATACGAGAATTATGTAATTTTTAAAGTGATTCTTAACCATTGAGAGATAGGGCCAAAAATGATATAGTACTGTACAGCATGATATTTCAAAAATGGATTGGGGTAGATATGTTCTCGTGGATCAGGCATTACGTGGCGGAGGTATGCGCTCTATCGAGTGTTCGTCTCATAAAATCTCAAAACACAGAATCCCTGTATTGGCCGACTAAAGGCTGCAGAGCAGATCACACAAATATTGGCTTCAACAAGCACGTCGTCCCTTGTGCAAAATGCTTTCCTTAGCTATGCTACCATGTCGAGCTAATACTGCAGGACAAGGACATGAGGATACATCGGTGTATATGAAATGACTTACGAGTACATTGGAATAGGCCTTTGGAGAAATCAACACGGGAGATGGGATTCGAATCAAGACTGCCAGAATCGCGAGCTTTTCATCTTTTCGTTGATCATCACTACTCTGTCTCGACCGTAAGTAACGTACCGGCTCCTCAAGCACCGTCCACCGACACGAATCCGGAAAAACCAAGCATCTGTAAGGTCTTCATCGTCAAGTGGCCATCAACCTGTGATCAAGCATTCCGCTAAAGTTGCTATTTCTTTGCCAAGGTTTGCAATGAACTGGATTTGAGATCGAACTATAAACCTTGAAAACTGACTAAACCTTGAAAACTGACCTTTGATGGGATGTGGAATTTGGTTCCACAGAAAGGAAGAGAATGTGGAAGTTGGTTCCACAGAAAGGAAGAGAATGTGGAAGTTGGTTCCACAATTCTCAGCCAAAAGTAACTTTGGCTTCATGAAACATCAATCGGAACCAAAATAACGATGATTGTAAAAAACATGAAAGTTGGTTTCTCGGTTCAAACTTTATTGCGTTCCTGTTTCTTTTCCATTATTTTTCACTGCAGTGTTTCAGACATGTTTTTGTCGTTGTAAACCAAGTTATTTAGCCTCCGTGGCTCCGTGTAGGACAGGAATGACGAAACGCTTTTGATCTACACATTTTCACAATGCCTCAATGAACAGCTGTGTGTGTGTGTGTGGTGTGTGTGTGTGTGTGTGTGTGTGTGTGTGTGTGTGTGTGTGTGTGTTGTGTGTGGTGTGTGTGTTTGTTGTGTGTTGGCTTGAGCTTGGCTCATGACAGCTCCTGGCCCCCTACCACAGAGCCAGCATGTAGCAACTAAACGTGTGCTGCTTAATGAGCTTAATTGGTAGGAGTCAGAGCGGTGCTGCCACAGTTGACTGTGCGTTCTGTGTGTTGAATGGGTCAGGTGCAGGGAGCAGGGGGGGGGGGGGATCCACATCCACATCCCTAAACAAATCCCACAAGAAAAGGCAACAAAAGACATGCAAGTGGGTCCTTGTTTTCGAGACCTTCTTTACTTTGTGCCTGACTTTTTTGGCCCACAAATGTTCTTTCAGGTGGAATTCTCTTTAGCTTTAGCCCCAATTAAACCATTGAGTTTTGCGACTATTTCTCTTACTCCAGTTTTCCTTCTGGGGCATTAAATCAGGTGAAGTTTAGTTGTTCTCACGAAACGTTACTATTCACAGCTGAGTAATACAAGCAACATTCATGTTCAAATATTGACAGGAGATTTCTTTGCGGCGACCATTTGCTCCTCCGCTTGAACGATCAATGAATCCGAGTCATTTTACTGGTATTCAGCGTAAATTATTTAAAGCAGTGTGCAAACCTTCAGGTTTGTGCATATAATGCTTCATGGAAATAGAGTAAAGCATGTCGTCATGAGCAGCCGCCCCCTTCCGTCAAGCAAAAATGGCTGCTGAACGTTATACGGTTGCATAGAAGAGTGGATCATTAAATTCATCACGAGAATGGCACTCGGTAGAGTGCATACCTCCGCCAGGCTGAACAGAATTTTTTTTTTGTATACATCATCGAGACTTGTGGAAGAGCTAGTATTAGTACACTGAACAGATCAGGACACAGCAGGACGAAAGGAACAGTTGAGAGAGTTGGGTGGGGGAGAGATACCAACAGCAGAGTTGAAGACCAAGATAGAGGGAGACTTGGACAAACAATGGGTGTGGGGAGGATTGGGAAGGGGGGGCAGCAGAGGATGCAGAGAGTAGACAGGATGGAAACAGAAGAAAATCTCAGGAGGGAAAACTGGGAATTTAGTAAGAGGAGGAATTGGGATGGGGTTGTGGGTGGGGGGTTAACGAGGACAGAAAAAAACCATGATTGTGGATGGGGAAGAAATGAGATTGTGGTGAACAGCTGTGTTGAAGACCTGGAGGAGAGAATGAGATTGAAGAGAACGTGGAAGTTGCTTCCACAGCCAGGAAGAGAATGTGCAAGTTGGGTCCAAATGTTTACGTTTTGTATTCCATTGATGGGCCGTATGTGCGTGTAGACGTCAACCAAAATCAAATCGCACCGTTCTTGTCTCCTACCCAACTCATCCACCAAGTTTTGTCATAATCCGTCCACCACTTTATGAAATATCGTGCTGTATATCGCTTTTGGCTATATCTGTTAATGGTGAAGAATAATTAGATTCTCAGAAAGGGATCCGGATCTTCACCAAAAATCGAATCAATCCGTCCTTGTCACACACCCAACCTGTCCACCAAGTTTCGACCGAATCCATCCACAACCTTTTGCAATATCTTGCTCACACACAGGCAGACAGACAGACAGACAGACAGACTGATGGGGTAAACACGTTCGTAGAAACATAACCTTCGTCCACCTTCGGTGGCGGAGGAAATCATTATTTTACTAAGATAAGACACGCTCGGCGGGGCTATTTCTTTAAGCCCTTCTATTTTCTTTCACACTGTTCCTTCGTCTTCTTTCCCCATGCACTGCAGTTAACACGCGATGGCAAAGCAAGTCCACGCTCAAACAAATTAAGAACTAATCCAAGACTGTCGTTGCAGTAAGTCCTGGAAGGCTCTGACTTTTTGGACAACGAATCAATATATGCCTTTTGCGTTTAGTTTAATCACCGCTGTGACAAAACTGTTTAATAGAGCTTAACTTTTCGAAAGAAAAATGCAGACCAGCAGTTTGCATCTTCTAGCCACACGGGTGTACAATGCCAAATTGGTCACAGAAGAGGAAAACAACTCCCAAAAACAAAAGAAATGCTAAACTGACTGTGAATGTATCAAAGTGAGAGCACCTCAGGATTATTATCGTCCGCAGTACACGACACCCCCTCCTCGTGACTCGCAATGCAGACACCGGAAGATCATCAATTACTTTTGAACATGAAACGATGGACTATGTTAACTAGAGTATAGCCATTGCGAGCATTCGGCAAGTACGGCCACATGATAAATGTGGTTTTCTCTTCAAAATGACAATGGCATGAATACTTGGTCACATAAGAGAAAAATGACTGAAAGTACGGCTCTGAGAAAGTTTACTTTTTTTGTGTACTTTTATTATTATTATTATTATTTTATTTTTTTTGAAATTAATTTTATTGCAAGGCAAATTGGTGGCATTACTTTGTGTTAACTTGTGACCACTATGGATGTATTTTCAAAAGTTTTATCAGCATTTAACATCTAAAAGCAAATTTGCATCCTTTTGTCAAGAAGCATTCTTAAGATTTTGCCGAACAATAAAAGCTAACAAGGACAGATCCTTGAACCGACCTCCGTAATCACTCTGATCCTTCGAACAAATTACACAAAAATAAAGCAAATACAAGTTACTCCTTTGTTTCACTCTCACGAATCACGACTGCAATGCACGTATGATGCCCTCTGTGGTTGAGGTCTTCAACAAAGTTCAACCGAAGTAATCAAATTTTTGTATTATTACATGCAAGTACGTGTGCAACGCAAAAACAAAGCTCAATGAGCATGCAATGGCCAGACTACAAGATATATAACTGTCAGTACAGCATGCCACACTGTTAATGTCCGAAGAATATTTATTTCAAGAATGGGTTTGCTCATGCGCTTGACCCATGCCTTGCATAAAAGGAAGAAAAGATGACAAAAGTGCGACTCACGCCCTCGCCCACCCCCATCCCTTCAAACTGCACCCCGACTCCACATCCAGCATATGTGGTCACCATGCTACCCAAATGGATTGTCGTTTCATGAAAAGAACAGCAGTCGACTTCCGTTTAATTCCTGGCAAATCCCAACCGCCAGGCTGTGCCCTTTTAAGAAAACGGGGGTGTGGGGATGGAGCTTTTGCAGAGAGGAACCATTCACGTAGCACGTGGTAGCCCCAGCATCTTAACACGCTCGCAACAACGCTATCTGCCAAAAGGCGCCGATTCAACGTATTCCAAAAGAAAAGCTTCCGAACGTAGCGTGCCATTCACTGTGAACGTCAGCACCCTGCATGAATTGCAACAGCAAATATAAATGAACATTCTTGATGCATAATCCTGTTGAAATTCTGACTTTTATTAATAATAAAAAGACGTTTTATTGCCTCCTTGATGAAGAGTGTGGCTTCACTTGTTCCGAATTACAGCAAAATGAGACGCTGCGAAGGGTTATATATTGCAGCAAATTTACAGCACAGTACGAAGCGTTATTATAGTAATTCACTCCGGACAGGAATCAAAAAGGCTGCATGCCAAACACCATAATTAAAAGCTTATGACCCTCAGAAGCCAGAAGAAAGAAAAGCTTCATTACAATGTGCAACAAAACGCCGAGTTTCAAATATTCATGCGCACACGCAAAACGCACATGATGAACATCTATCGCGGGTTGATGAAAACATGTCGCATGTTTTATCATGCAAAACCGCTTTTTCTACCAAACTAATAATTGTAAATTAGAGATAAGACAAAACCCACCACCACCCACTAAAAAAAATAATAATAACCCCCCCCCAAAACACACACACTAACACACACACGCACGCACGCACAGCTTCGCTTGCCTTTGATCTGCAATTTCACCAAAATGCACCCGAGTTCAAAAGTTAATTGCTAAACCTCATTGGATTGTTTTTTTTCTTGAGTGGAGTGAAGCTTACAATCCCGAACCAGGAAGAGCAAACCAATTACATCAAGTGGTGTGAAGAGCCATTCACAAACCCTATCCAACATATGGGTGGAGTGGCCTTTTCTTGGCAATCTCATGAATTTTCATGAAGTTGCAGCGTTTTGTGTAAAGGGACCAAGATCAAATTTTAGCAACCCCCTTAAATGCCTCGTTTGATACTTTTAAGCCCCTTTTTTGCCTTCTTCTTTGGGGTGTTTAGTAATCCAGTCGTTACTACAGCAACCACGTAGGGAAGTGGAAGTGAAGGAATGCAAGTGCCTGCCTTCAGCCACTAGCTGTGCAACAATCTTTTTCCCAACATCCAAGATAAAGCATGGGAAGAGAGTGCAAGAAGTGCTGTAAAGTACAACAGAGAGGACAAGTGAGCAAGCAATGCCCCCTCAGCAACAGGAACCGCTGTGGCTAACACAGAGTTTCTGCTCTCAAAACAAAGCGGAGCCAGAGGCAGGAATAAATGCAGCCTGGTAAATAATCAGTCAAAAAACATTTACTTTTTTCAGCCATCTTCGAGAAAAAAAACCCCCCAAAACCAACAAACAGTGGACTATTATATGAATTGGAATGATGTAAGAAGGCAAATGAAGAAACCAACCATTGACGGGTTGTAAACCGGATATCGCAGCATCATGGTGGCTAAGATAAGATTCATACTTAACAAGGAGAACCAAGATTCATGGGAACGATTATTGCAAGGCCTCTATCCTGACGACCTTGGGGAAAAATATCTTGACAACCTAACGACAATTGTTACAAGGACCATCTTCGAAATCAAAGCCTTTTCCATTTAAGAAAATAAAAACACTTTGACGATGGAATCAAAAGACCCCCCAAAAATCCTTCGAATCGTTAATTCTGTTTGCTGGTTGCAAAAATCGTTAATTCTGTTTGCTGGTTGCAAAAATCGTTAATTCTGTTTGCTGGTTGCATCAACACCAAGGAATGGCTGTAGATTAGGGCAGGGATTTGGAATTTGTCAGGGGTACAACTGGCACAAAATGGCTGACAAATTTAAAAAAGAATAAAAAGGCAGCATTGGTATCTTTCACATCCACGACATATACGAGCAAACTGTGCAGAAGGCATAATCTATATATATATATGTATGTATGTATTATTATATATATTATATATATAAATATATATATATATATATATATATATATATTATAATATATAGCAAGCTCGTTACTATGCCCCTCGCTTCTATGCCACTCTCGCTATTATACCACTTTTGCTCGGTCCCGACAAAATTCAAACAAAATAAATTTACTATGCCACCCCTACTCTCGCTACCATGCCACTACTGTGTGACTGTTAAAAGGCACGAGTCGTGAAAAAGTCTGTATTGCGCAGTGCTCGATTATCACACTCACGTCCAAAGGCGAAGGACGAACTACAGTCCAGCTGCGCACAACATTACTCAATACGTACGCGCATAGTCAGACTGTGTCAAAACACGCGATTCTTCTCCCCGATGCCAGCCACAACAAGCCAATCACAACACGCACAACGAGACACAAAAAAGCGCGAGCACACACACAGACACGCAGGCACACGTACAACAGTGACATCATTTTTTTTCAAATTCAGCCCATAATGTCAGCTGAGAAACGCAAGCGAACCGACTTTACGCTGAAGGAGAAGAAGGAGATCATCGATGCCGCGAAGAAGGAGCCGAATCAGTCCAAGTTGGCCAGGGAGATTAGCAAGAAAATGGGGCGTCGAAGTTAAGAGAACCACCGTGAAGGGCATTCTCAGCAAGAAGGATGCAATCGAGGCTGCAATCAAAGCTGGATTTCCATCGAAGCGCATGAAGTTGACGCAGGCTCACGACCCGAAGCTTGATGAGGGAGTGCTCATGTGGCTGAAGCAATCAAGAGGACAGAATGTGCCTGTCAGCGGCGATCTGATCAAGGAGAAGGCGATGAAACTGGCCGAGCTGATGCACATCCCAGACTTCATGGCGAGGACGGTTGGTTGGGCAATTTCAAGAAGCGCCACGGCATCACGTTCAAGACAGTGCAGGGCGAAGCTGGGCGGTGGATTCGCAATCCCTTCTTGAGTGGCAACAACAGGTTCTCCGGCCCTTACTCGGGCAGTTCTCCGCAGACGACGTCTTCAACCTGGACGAGACTGGACTCTTCTGGCAGCTGCTTCCGAACAAGACCATGGCTTTCAGGGAGAGCGGTGTACTGGAGGAAAGAAAAGCAAGCAAAGGATCACTCTTCTGGTTGGGGCAACATGAGCGGCAGCGAGAAGTTCCTCTTCTGGTGATTGGCAATTCCAAGAAACCCCGTGCCTTCAAGAACAAAGAGATCCCGGTCAAGTACAAGGCGAACTCGAAGGCGTGGATGACGGCGGAGCTTTTCGAGGAGATGTTGCGTGCGTGGCGGACGACTCGCCAGCAGGGACGCAGAGTGCTGGTCTGTCTCGATAACTTCTCTGGCCACCTCCCGAGCTCGAGCTGAACAACATCCAACTGGTCTTCTTCCCACCCAACACGACAGCCAATTCGCAACCAATGGATCAGGGAATCATAGAGAACCTCAAGCGCCACTACAAGAAGCTCCTGCTATGCCGCGGCTTGAGGCCATAGACGAGGGAAAGGAGTTCAAGTTCACGTTGCTCGACGCTCTACACGTCGCCCGGCGTGCTTGGGAGCAGGTGGCAAGTCGACGATCAGGAACTGTTTCGCGAAGGCCAAGTTCATCGAAGAGGAGATCCAAACTGAGCCACAGGATGCGGAGCTGCCCGACATCTGGGAAGCTCTGCCTGCCGAGGAAAAGATGCACGAGAATGAGGAGATCGAGCTGTCTGACTTTCTCGAAGCCGACGAGCGCCCCGCGACTGGCGGGTATTTCATGCTGGAGGAGATTGCGGAGGAGATTCTGTGCAGTGAGGAGCCGGTGGAAAGCGAAGATGACGAGGTAACTGTCGAGGAGGAAATCGTTCCGTTCGAGGAAGCCCAGCCGCTTGTAGCACCGTCCGGAAGTTCATGCAGCAGAGAAGCGGGAAGCCCGTGTGATGCAAGCGTGCGATCGGCTAGACAACGAGTGCACGAGATCCGCCGAAAGAAGATGCGCCAGCCGACGATTCTAGAGCTTTGTGTGTCGTGAATTTCTCGCCATGCCATATGTTAGTGTGTGAACTCTGTTAGTGTGTGTATGTTCTCCGTTCGCTTAGCTTATACAACAGTCGTCTCTTTACTTGCTGGAAAAAATTTTGTCTAAAGATTAACTACAGATGGGTAACTTGAGAAAATAAGGCCGTTTTACAAAATTCTCTACTATGCCACTTTTGCTCGGTCCCGCGGGTGGCATAGTAACGAGCTTTGACTGTATATATATATATATATTATATAATATATATTATATATATATATATATATATATATATATATATATATATATATCCGCCTCCGTGTGCCTGCGCGCCCGTCTGCCTCCGTGCGGCCGTCCGCCCGTCTGCCTCAGTGCGCCCGCGAGCCCGTCCGCCCGCCTCCGTGCGCCCGTCCGCTCCGTGCGCCTGCGCACCCGTCCGCCTGCGCGCCGTCCGCCTGCGCGCCCGTCCGCCTGCGCGCCCGTCCGCCTGCGCGCCGTCCGCCCTGCGCCCGTCCGCCTGCGCGCCCGTCCGCCTTCGTGCCCGTCCGCCTGCGCGCCCGTCCGCCTGCGCGCCCGCGCTGCACGCCCGTCCGCTCGTGCCCGTCCGCCTTCGTGCCCGTCCGCCTGCGCGCCGTCCGCCTGCGCCCCCGTCCGCCTTCGTGCCCGTCCACCCGCGCGCGCCCGTCTGCTATGCCCTCCTCACGCCTCCGTGCGCTTGCACGCCGTCCTCCTGCCTCCGTGCGCCCATAAGCCCGCCTCCGCGTCTGCCCGCCGCCTCCGTGCGCCTGCGCGCCCGTCTCCGTGCTCCGCGAGCCTGTCTGCCCGCCTCCGCGCGCCTGTCCACCTCCGTGCACCCGTCCGCCTGCATGCCCGTCTCCTGCCTCCGTGTCTGCCCGCCGCCTCCGTGGGCCTACGCGCCAGTCTCCGTGCTCCGCGAGCCCGTCTGCCTCCGTCCCCGTCCGCTCCGTGCACCCGCGAGCCCGTCTGCCGCCTCCGCGCGCCTGTCCGCCTCCGTGCACCGTCCGCCTCCGTGCACCCGTCGCCTCGTGCCTCCGCCTCGTGGCTGTCCGCCGTCCTCCGTGCGCTGTCCGCCTCCTCCCGCCTCCGTGCCTCCGTGCCCGTCGCCGCCTCCGTGTGCTGCACGCCGTCCTCCCCCTCCGTGTGCTTGCACGCCCGTCCTCCCACCTCCGTGTGTCTGCACGCCCGTCCCCGCCTCCGTGTGCTTGCACGCCCGTCCACCCGCCTCCGTGTGCTTGCACGCCCGTCCCGCCCGCCTCCGTGTGCTTGCACGCCCGTCCCCCCCTCCGTGTGCTTGCACGCCCGTCCACCCGCCTCCGTGTGCTTGCACGCCCGTCCCCGCCTCCGTGTGCTTGCACGCCCGTCCCCCACCTCCGTGTGCTTGCACGCCCGTTCCACCCCTCCGTGTGCTTGCACGCCCGTCACCCGCCTCCGTGTGCTTGCACGCCCGTCCACCCCTCGTGTGCTTGCACGCCCGTCACCGCCTCCGTGTGCTTGCACGCCCGTCACCCGCCTCCGTGTGCTTGCACGCCGTCCACCCCTCCGTGTGCTTGCACGCCCGTCCACCCCTCCGGTGCTTGCACGCCCGTCTCCCACCTCCGTGTGCTTGCACGCCCGTCCGCCCGCCCTCCGTGTGCTTGCACGCCCGTCCCCCGCCTCCGTGTGCTTGCACGCCCGTCCACCCGCCTCCGTGTGCTTGCACGCCCGTCCTCCCACCTCCGTGTTGCTTGCACGCCCGTCCTCCACCTCCGTGTGCTTGCACGCCCGTCCGCCCGCCTCCGTGTGCTTGCACGCCCGTCCACCCGCCTCCGTGTGCTTGCACGCCCGTCCACCCGCCTCCGTCTGTGCTTGCACGCCCGTCCTCCCACCTCCGTGTGCTTGCACGCCCGTTCCTCCCACTCCGTGTGCTTGCACGCCCGCCCACCTCGTGTGACCGCGTGCCCGTCCGCCTTTGTGCGCCAAGCTGCCCGTGTGCCCATCTGCCTCTATGTGCCTATCTGCCCCTGCTCGTTTTCACCAAGTGTTCTTGTCTTGCATGCGATATGCATATAAAGCCCCCCATGAGCTTTAATTAGAGTAAAGAACTGGAGAGCAAAGAGCAAAATATAAAAGGGAAAGGGCAAGCGCAGGTTTAATTGTTTTTTTCTTTTTCTTTCAAGATTAGTACGTATTGCATAAAAACATACCATCACCAACAAATGGCACAGCACATCAAATCAGCAGGAACAAATCACAGTGAATGCAACGTTTTACACTGCAGGGACCTTCCACAGAGGCCCTGCCCATTGTTGTGGATGAGGCTAATCAATAAACCAGAGATGAGTCCACGTTAAGTGTATCCCTTCAGTGGTGTCAATGAATGGTGAAACTCCAATCATCCACACATGCAGAGCACTCTAAAACCATAAGGTTTGCAACAACACATTGAATACTTGAGGACAGAATAAGAAATAATTGGCTTGGAAAACGAATCATCTCCAGCAATGGAATCATTCCAGAGCTCATCAACAGCGATTTCTCGCAGCGATGCACGTGCATGTAATGTACTTCCACTGCTGGAGGGGCCAGCTGACTGGTCTGATCCATCACATAGTGAGATGCTTTAGCAGCTCAGCAGGAATCCCACATGACAGCTCACAGGAAAAACTGTTTTGCTATTGCAAAATGATGATGCAACCGCAAGTCAAAACAAATATTACAGTGCATTTTGTTCACCTCATTTTCAATGGATCCCTCCTCACCACCCCCTACCCCCCCCCCCCATTAAACAAAATGACCATCAACTAAATTAGCATATTTCTAATTGTAGGTGATATACATGTTGTGCAAAAGTCTAGACTTTTTGCATTTTTCGAGCACTGCTGCGTAAAGAAACTAAAATTTTATGTTCAAGACACCATTATGAAAAATAAAATCTTATTCAAACAACCAAAATATACATAAATACTCCCATTGAAACATTTAAAATCATTCCTTTATTTTATAGGCGTATAGATGTACTTCCTTGATATTGTTGCAGTTCTGTAAAACCGCATGCCTCCACTCCAAGGCAATGGCACACAATATAGAGCGATCCCAAGGCAGTTATTTCAATCGTATGTGTATTAGTTAATCCTTTCCACATGTCTCGTGGGTAAAGGGGAAAGATGCGTTGCGTGGGACTCCTTCAGTTAGACTTCTTAGACCTCCTTAATCTTCAACCCTTGCAGTTCTTCCACTCTTTTGCTACGCCCCTTTCTCTCACATGAAACACTCGAGCAAGCACACACGCAACAAACCAGTAAAGACAAATAGTAACCAAGCAAGTGCGCCGTGAGCACCTCATTTGCGTCTGCGCGTCAATTCTCAACTGCCATTTCACCTCAAACCTTATCCCACATCCACCACAACCACTTCATACGACAACTAAAAATCCCCACAACAACCCACACCAACATTTTCTATTACAAACGCGACCATTATTCACAATGTTGTTACAAGGAACTTCCACCTCTTTCCCACAACGCCAAAACATACTCCGACTTCACTTCAAATGCCACAACGTGCTCCTGCTACTCAACAACCGCCTCAACTTCCACATACTCATCGAGCACTTGCCACAGCCTCAAAGGACGCGGAGGAGATGAAGGTCGTGTTATTTTGGGGCATAATTCGAAGCGCGAACGTGCGCTGGAGAACGTTTAAGGACCTATGGGTAGCGCAGGGATTTCCCTAAAATCCTGTGTTTGAATGAAGGCCAGCGCATGTTTGGATCCAGAGAGCGCCTCCAAAAACCACGGCTTATGTAAAAGTCGGAGCTCCGATGCGTGCCCCCGTCGGCGGGCAACTGAGCCAGATTTCGCACTCGGGCCTGACTGCGACCGCGATGGACCAGTAGGGGAGCTCAATTTCGTTAGAGCCTCTTTTTATCCGATGTTTGGCTGTTCCCCTCATCCGGGGCTCATAAGAGGGATAAACGCAGCTCATTTCAGAGCAGAGTATCGCCAGGAGGAGAGTATTGATGGGGACAGAGCTGGAGAGATCACCGAGAGCATCACAGGAGAGAATATCGCCATATATCGGACCTCACCGGTGTGCTGTATGGGCAGCGGAGCCTGGCGAGGCGGGGCAAAGTGGTGGTAGTGGTTCACGTTGCCGCGGGGCATAAAGGTGGGCACGCCGCTTGAGGCATTGTAGTCCGGCCATGGTAGCGCGCTTCGGATACGCAATAAACAGAGTACAGCAGCCCTCACGACTTGCGAGTCTCACTGCTCTCCCAGCCCAACCCGAGTACATAACAGTTTGGCGACGAGGATTGTCGGATCGACGCGTGCAGTGTCAGCGTGCAGAGTGCCCATTTCACGCGGCATTGACTTTGAGTGGTGTCGGATCAACGCGTACTTATCGGTGTGGCAGTGTCGTTAACGGAGCAATTAGATTGCGCGGCACACGAACAGCCGGATATCTCACCGTCGCTGCGAGTTCACGAGGTGGACAACGGGACGGTTTGAGGGATTCACGAGCTCGCGCGGACGAGTTCGACCACCTGGCGAGGAGCCAGGGAGCGCATCGCGGTTTCGCGCCGCTGCCTGCACGCACAACCTGCACGTCCGCGTGGTTCAAGCTCACGACGAGTGAATAACGGCACGGCTCGAGGATGGTGGAAGGTCGAGGCACAGCGCACGGACGGGTGCCAGTCTTCGTCGGAGACGACTTCGAATTGTTCTCGGAGCAGTTGGGGTGCTATTTCCACGCGAACGATGTGGACGACGAGAGCAAGCGCAAGTCGATCTTGCTCGCCTCGCTATCGGCGGAGCATTATCGTTTGCTGAGTGATTTAGTGGCGCCAAGCAAGCCCAGTGACGACGAGCTGTCGTTTCGAGACGTGGTAGAAAAGATGAAAGCCCACATGGCGCCGGAAGTCAGTGCAGCTGGCTCGTTACCAGTTCGATCACCTCGCGAAAGGTGCGGAAGAACGCGTCGCAGATTTCGTGGCGCGAGTGAAGCATCAGCCGTAGCATGCAAGTTCACGTTAGAGGAGCGTCCAGCTCGACTCAGAGATCGCTTCATCTCTGGGCTGCAAGATGCAAAAATGGTGTCGGCGATTCTGCGGTTACGGAGTGTCGACGTTACATTTCACTCGGCGGTCGAGACGGCTTCGGCTGTCGAGCAAACTCTCGGGGATGTCCGCGCCACGCCGGGCAGGGCGTGGCGGGTGACCCTAACTGGGACGTGTCGGGTGATACCGGGGTCACGCCGGTGAACCAGGCGCCCAGGCCACGGCACGCTTTTCGGTGCGAGCCGGAGCCGCACGCCGCAGCGCGGCCGCGCGGGCAGCGAGATGAACACACAGGGGTGCTGGGCTGTGGTGGACAGCACATGCGGCGAGTGTGCCCGTATAAAAACACGTGTGTTTGCATTGTCGCAAAGTGGGACATTTGAAGCGTGTGTGTCGGATGGCTGGGCCGCTGTTAAGGTCTTAGATGATGAAGTACGGGACGACCCCAGCGACCTGGAGTGCGGTCTACAATCTGGGCATAGCGATCCCGGCGGCCCGGAGCAAGGAGTGCAGTCAATGTTAACCCTGTTTTCAGTTGGTCCTCAGGTGACGAGACCAATGGCAGTGGAGGTGGAGGTGAACGGGACACCGGTCGTGTTCCAAATTGATACCGGGGCCGCGGTGTCAATCATGGGCGAACGGACCGCTCGTGACTCGTGGTCTTCACCTGGTCGAGGCGACCTTTTCGCTGTACATGTACCACTGGCCGCTCTCGTGGTTGCTGGTGCGGAGGCGGAGGGCCCCGCCTGTTGGGCCGAGACTGGCTGGCTAGCCTCACGCTAGACTGGATGGCGTCAGCCAGTGGCTTGAGCGTCTCGGGCCGGGCCAGCTCGTGCAACGGCTTGAGGGGGGGGGGGCCGTGTCAGAGTTCGTACCTCCGGCTGCACCTGTGTGCCCCTTCGGGTCCATACCTCCGTTTGGGCCCGGCCTCCCTCAAGACCCAGGGCGAGGTTCCTGCGCAGGGGCCGCGACGTGCAACATGGTTTGCCATTCATGGCTTCCTGCGCTATGAGATGCCTTCGTCTGAGTCACCAACCGGGTTGGTTGTGTCGGCCAATGCAGTCGCAGTGGAGTCGGCTCATGAGGACCGTGAACGCCCGTGTCGTTCACTCCACGGTTTCAGAGGGAATTGGAGCAATCCGGTCGCGTTCAAGAAGTTCGTGGAGCGCGACTGTCGATGGTCTTCGTTTCAGCATGCAGATGGCGGTCGGCCAGCGGTTCGTCTCGACGTCGTGACGGTCAAGAAGCTGGGACACTGCATGGTTATAAATTGCTGGTTGTGATGTGTTTGATTCTCGCAGCACGAGTAATTCAACTTGGTTTTGTTAAAGCAATGCAGTCGGCGCGTGGGTGCATATGTGTTTGGTTGGGATCAATCGGCATGATGATCAATATATTCGGTGTGATGGTCGGATGATGATGATCGCGATGGTCGTTTGATGTTAGGTACTCGTGGGCATTCGTGAAAAATAAAGAGGTCTGTCAAACCTCCGGGACTGGGGCAGCTCGCGGTTCGTGGGATGTTCTGTGTGGGGATTATGAATTGGAAACGCGCTGTACGTGGGACGATGTTTCTGTTGCCTTGATGTGTTCGATGATGTTACGATGGGCGATGTCTCTGGATCTGGTGCGCGGTCTTGGTGCGAAGTGCCAGGGCTGGTTCGCTGTTCAGCGTCTGGCGCCGTGGGGCGCAACCCTCTAATCTTGCAGGTCAGCACTCTGGCGCCTGGGGGCTTGCAGACTCAGGGTGTTACCTGATTCGGTCCTGTCTGAGGGAGGTGTGCCAACTTGTCGACCAGGGGAGGTTCGTTTTGGGGTGTCACCTCGACCTCGCCGGATAGCGTTGAGCATGAGCCGCCTGGGGCGCTTCTGCTGCGTAGTGATACTGTGCTTCCCAACTTGCTTCTTTATATCTTTAACACGGCCAGGGTTTTTGTGGTCTGCAGCCATCATTGGGTTCGTCGTGCAGCTCGGTACTCGAGCATCTGTTCACTGCATTTGAAATTCACTCGAACGGATGTATGATGTGCCAGGTTAAAACAACGGCATTATTGTGACGTGTGTGCGGATGTAAGCCGTTGGGTTTTTTTTGTTTTTGGTATAGTAGTATGCTTGCTAATTGGACTTATCGTCATGCTTGATACCATTTTGTTTTTCCTTTTTGGCACGAATTGCTTTCTGTATAGTAGTGCCAATGCTGTTGTTTATTATCGTTTTATAATCATGTTTTTAGTGGGGAAGAGTGTGCTGTATGGGCAGCGGAGCCTGGCGAGGCGGGGCAAAGTGGTGGTAGTGGTCACGTGGTCCGCGGGGCATAAAGGTGGGCACGCCGCTTGAGGCATTGTAGTCCGGCCATGGTAGCGCGCTTCGGGATACGCAATAAACAGAGTTACAGCAGCCCTCACGACTCTGCGAGTCTCACTGCTCTCCCGAGCCCAACCCGAGTACATAACAACCGGGGAGACAGGCGGCGCAAGGACAAGTGTCGAGTCAGCATGACCAGGCGTGGGGTCACACATTGCTGCTACGAGGCGGGACTGCTTCCACGTCACTCATTTAGGTTGCATCCTGCAGCGACATTTACACATACAGACTCTTACACAATTTACGATAGGATCATTTCTCTCACGCATCTTTCTTCGACCACCTATCTCTCGTCTACCGTGGACTCAAAAGAGCAATCAACACGGGCAAGCCCGACCACCTGTTCTTTTCAGAGCAGAACTGAAGAGTGAACCAAACTGACCTGCACCTTACACTACGCCACACCCACATCACATTACACTTGCACCTCTCAAACACATACCCTAGACACCCTCACTATTTCTCCCTCCTCCCGTTTCCTAAGTGTTCTGGGCTGCGCAGGTCTGCCGGCCACGCCAGGTATTGCGAGGTCGTTAATCCTCAACTGTTTCTATCTCTCTGGGCTATCTCTAATTTTCCTTGGGTTTTTGTGTGTGTGTGTGCGCGTCATGGTGCCTGTCGTAGCATAAATTAAGACTGTATAAGAAAGAATATTCAGGATAACTCTGCACTGTGTCTTCTTTTTATTTTGTAAATTTTGCTTGCCTTTTTTGCCACAACCCACAAATTCCTTGCTTTCCCGACTGTACATTTGCAATAAATCCACTTACCATGCCACATAACTTTCCTCGCTCCTGGTTTAAATAAATGTGTTGTTACAAATGTTTCCAGCTCGTTTTTGTCTTCTCCTCCATTGGTCTAGCATGGCCCGCACCCGAGCTTAACCGGGACGTTATTCCCCAATAATCTGAAAAATAGCTGGTATGTACTTGGCAGCTCCACCCAGCTGCAGTTGATCCAGTAAGTAACCTAAATAACGCAAGAACGTACCGAGGGCACGATTCCCCGATGAGGAGGTCATGTGTCCTTAGGTAAACGGTTGTTAGACGGAGGACACTAAGTCACGTGGTCAAGTTATTGGTGTTCAGGGTCGATTAGCGACCTGCCGCGACACTAACTTATTCATGTGCGACGGCCTGCGATTTCTGGTGAGTCCAGAGAGGAACCCAAGACAGCCCCTCCCTCGTGATCCCCCACACCTGGTTCGCAACAATATAAATGATCTAAACATCTGAACCTTCTGCCAGATCTGTTGTCAATTCAACACTCGCCTTCTTTTTATCTCCAAGTATTGCTCATTCTTGTTGGACAATTTTTTGGGGTCTTCCAGTCCTGGGTATGTCAATTACAGATGATACTTCTCTGTGCTTGTTACCCCATGCGGCACGCACATGCAGCAATAAGCAGGGTTAAGCAATTGGTTCACTTCTGTCCGTCCGTCCGTCCATCCACAAACATCAGTTTATGATCGAGGAACAACTTATTTCAATTGAATGATATATTTTGAACACAAATCGGAAAACGAATTTGTAGTTTAGCAGTACTTTGCTAATTTGTCCCAATTCGGCTCTGAATTCGTCCCAATCACACATGTGCAGAGTGGTGAGATAAGATTTTTTAGTCTGTCTGCCTGTCTGGCAAGCAAACAAGAATTAAAATCAGTTCAAAGAGGAAACTTACTGTTTTTAAGGACATCATAAAGGACACAAACAACAGGCATGAAGAACTAATGTAATGTGTTAAATAAGGTGGTGGAACAGATGATGGATGGATGGACGGACACACACTGAGACCAAGCTCCTTTACCATTTATAGATAAGATTGTAAAATAAATCCTCCTGTGATTCTGGAATTTTTAAACACCCTGCATTGTAACTCCTGAATGTATCCAAGACTTTTGCGCAGCATATAACATTTTGTATATCACATTTTGTGGAAGCACACTTTTTTAAGAGAACAAACTCCTTCGGTTCTCTCTCTGGATTGTTGCATCAGAAGTGGCAATGCACACAGTAACAGTTGTATAAAGAGTCCCAGAGATGGTGGTCATTCGGGATAATAAATTGATTATCCTTGGTGTTATAATCTTCACATATGAACCACTTTGGAGTAAGCACTTGTGCTTTGCCAAATAATACTTACGGAAAAAAACTGTTCTTCATCCCTGATAGAGGAAGATTTTTATCCCCATGGTGAAAAGCAAGAGGAATGATGGTTGATGGCCTCCTCACTTAGCAAACAAGTGCTAAATATGTATGTGAAAATTTAAAGTGCATTCCTCTAATGTCTGGTGTGGATGCACCCACTTCCTCTAATGCACCCACTGCCTGGGTGCACGTACCTTTACCAATTACACACGTGTCCCAGACTCTGTGCAATTATTCACAAACACACTTAGGCCATCAGCCGTAAACTGTATCGTGCAGTTTCGTTTCCATCATGGGGGGGGGGTTGACACAACCTTGATATATGATGTATATATCCAAATACATACGTATGCAAAGTTCTCCACTCAAATAGCTGCAGTTATTGTGTATTTCATCTTGAAAATCGATGCATTCCCCCGCTCTTCATTTGAATTTTCTCCACTCGGATCACGTGTGGGCATGTGACGCCTCGACAGCCAATAGATCGGCTGACATCGGTATGCAAATATATAGATCGGTATGCAAATTTCGTCAGACTGTCATGTGACCAGCTAAGTTGTCCAAGATGGCAGCTTCCTGCAGGAGGAAATCACCGGCAGTGATCGGCGATTTATCGGTAATTTTTGATGAATATGGCCAGTGAGGACGCTCCCCAGTGTATTATTCACCAAGACAATGTAGCGAACGAAGAAGTCAAACGTTTTAAGTCTGTAAGATGGGATAAATGGAGAGAAAGTGTCAACAAATGGCTCTTAGACGGTCACGAACGACGTTTAGCCGAGAGTGCCGGCACGGGAGGACCAACTTCGATCATGGGCCTATTGTACCGCAGTGCCGGACGGAGGACTAACCATTGTGCAACAGCCAGCGCATCGACCCATCAAATGAACGCCATTGACCCTGCCTCGGACAGCTCTATATATAGCCGGTCAGCCATGGCCGGACATTACATACATACGGCCGGCGAGCAGACAACTGGGCAGTCGAACCGGCGCTGATCGACACTTGAGGCGCACCAGTCAGCGCGAGGATTGACTTTGCCTCATCGCTAGTCGTGTGGCGTCTTCGTCTGGGAAGAGCAATCCTCGCCTCGCCATCGTCAGGGTGGCCTTGGGCCAGCCCCGCAGGGTTGAGTCGATGTAAGGCGGGCCGGGCGGTATCGTGTGTCGCGGAGAGTTGATTCATTATATTTATATATTTACACCCAGTAGTTCGGCTCTAGTGTTCGGGATGTTCCAGACCTCACGGGGTGGGGACCCAGCCTCCTTACCCGTCACCGCATCAGCCCCTAGACGGCCCCGTCTACTACAATAGGGAAAGCGGGGTAACCTAATTTTGGCTTTTCGTGGGAGTTGCAGGAAAGTTGCTAGCCAAAGGATGTGTACTGCAGTTCCGTTGCATTGTGAATCGGAAGTAAATAGAACTGTATTTGCAAGATCAAACCAGATATATA
>CM068957.1:70073373-70085873 GCA_035128595.1 Eptatretus atami | reverse complement strand
CTTCTTCCTTATACTTTCCTGTACTTCCTCGTTCCACCAAGTCTCCTTATCTCCTTCCTCTTTCCAGATGTCACGCCAAGTACCTTCCTAGCTATCTCCCTCACCACTTCTGCTGTAGTTGCCCATATCCCACCCCTCTTTACCACCATCCAACACCTGTCTCACCTCCTCCCTAAATTCCACGCAACAGTCTTCCTCCTTCAGCTTCCACCATCTGGTCCTTGGTTCAGCCCTCACTCTCTTCCTCAACCTCACCTCCAAAATCATCCTACAGATCACCAATCGATGCTGTTGAGCTACACTTTCCCCTGCCACACCTTACAGTCTCTAATCTCTTTCAGGTTGCATCTCCTGCTTAAGATGTAATCTGCTGGTGTGCACTTTCCTCCACTCTTGTACGTCACCCTGTGTTCCTCCTTCTTCTTGAAAATCGTATTTACCACTGCCATTTCCATTCTTTTTGCAAAATCTACCACCATTTGCCCTTCCACATTCCTCTCGTTGAGACCGTACCAACCATCACCTCCTCATCCTCTTTATTCCCTTCCCAACATGCCCATTGAAATCTGCTCCAATCACCACTCTTTCATCCTTGGATACACTCTCCACCACTTCATCTAACTCACTCCAGAAATCTTCTTTCTACTCCATCTCACACCCCATATGCGGGGCATATGCACTGATGACATTCATCATCACCCCTTCAATTTCCAACTTCACCCTCATCACTCGGTCCGACACTCTCCTCACCTCCAATACCCTCTTGACATAATCCTCCTTCAGGATTACCCCGACACCATTTCTCCTCCCATCCACACAATGGTAGAACAGTCTGAAACCACCTCCAATGCTCCTAGCCTTACTCCCCATCCACTTGGTCTCTTGTACACACAGTATTGTCCACCTTTCTTCTCTCCATCATATCAGCCAACTCTCGCCCTTTGCCAGTCATAGTCCCAACATTCAGAGTTCCAACTCTCACCTCCACACTTCTACCCTTCCCCTCTCCCACTGCCTCTGGACCCGCCTTCCTGTCTCCTCCTCCTGCTTCGCCCAGCAGTAGCACAATTTCCACCGGTACCCTGCTGACCAACGGTACCGGTGGCGGTTGTTGGTAACCCGCCGCCTCGACCGATCCGGTATGGAAATCCGTTTTATTGTCCGCATAATGATTTGGCATAGGTTTTATGCCGGATGCCCTTCCTGATGCAACCCTGGTCGCCTCATACGACACACAGGTATATGGTACACCTATTCTAACCGGGGCATACACCGGCCCAGTACACTGGTACTCATTTCGCCGACTTCGAGAGATGACAGGCTGAGTCAACCCCCTGGTGTATATTAATTCAGTGGCCCAACGGGGCTTGAACTCAGGACTTTTGGGTCCCAAGCCGCTGCCCGAACCACTGCGCCAACACCAGGTATATATATATTAATATAATATATATGTATATATATATATATATATATATATATATATAATAACATATTGTTACGGCTGTGGAAATTCGCAGACCACCATAAAGGACCTTAGATCAGTTATGACGATAAGTATATGTGTAGTTAGATTCCCCACCGTTGTTTAGAGGGAATCCCGTGTTCACAGGGCTGCGATCCTTTGAGATAGCCGTTTTTCTTTTGCTGTCGTTATTTTGCCAATCATCCCCAACAACCAAATCGCCATCACCAACACCCTTCACAACCACCACAGCAAACTCCCACCACCTTCGCCTTTCTACCGAACGTCGTGCCATGGTTTTGAATGGGATCCTTTCGAAGAAGAAATCGGATCAGGAATCATTCACGCCCACTTTCATCCATCCAATGGCTGACATCAGGTGGTGTAGCCCCGCCTCCAAACCCGCTGTGATCCAAAATTTACATATGCACTCCTCCCCGGCCTATATAAGCGCAAGCACAACGCAGCTCGAGGCAGCGTCGGTGGGGCAGAGTCGGGAGACGGAGCTCGAAGCAGACGGGGAAAGGCAGACGGGGGCCGATCAACGGAGAGGAAGGAGCTCGGAGCTCAGGTCGAAGTTGAGCGG
The DNA here is from genome assembly GCA_035128595.1 of Eptatretus atami. Lineage (NCBI taxonomy): Eukaryota > Metazoa > Chordata > Myxini > Myxiniformes > Myxinidae > Eptatretus > Eptatretus atami. Next base: position 70,083,825 of record CM068957.1, on the reverse strand, counting down.
CGAGGAGGGCGAGTTGCTGAGTGGAGCAGGGACGCGGAGAGGGGGCTCAGAGGCGAACCAGAGGGCTGAGTGGGGACCGCCGCCGGAGAAGGGGCGTAGTGGAGCCACAGCCAGGAGGAGTTCGCCGGAGCCAGTGCGGTCCAGAGCATCAACTCGTTGGACGGAGCGTCAGCAATTCCCCTCTCCCTTACCGAGCTCCGCGCTAAGAAAGCGCCGGTCACCCCGTCCGTTCCCTCCCCAACCGTGGTGCCGACGGTGAAACACATGCCTGCGCGGAGAACGCCGGAGAGAGCTCACCGGCCACGCCAGGGCACGAAGCCAGGCGCAGCTACGCTGACATCGCGGCTTGCCCCGCATCGCGCCACGAGGGCGCGGGTAAGACCCTCGGTCTCGTTGACCTGGCCGCTCATCCAGGTTCCACGTACATTTGGTCCACGGACCTGTCTGCCACCTTGTCTTGGAGGGTGGCTTTTCTTTGCTTTTGTGTAAATGCATGTGGTGGCGCCGTCTTAGAAGTAGAATTGTCTAAGTGTGCGTGTGAATAAAGACACTTTATTCGTGGTAAATTCTTCATTTGCTTGCTTGACTGTACATACGTGCATGATTTACTGTATGGCTGTAAATACGTCCTTGTCTGAGTGTGAAATAATGTGCTTGTTGAACTGTTCCCCGTTTCGTTGCGTCCTTTCCCTTGCTTGAAAGTTCCATCTTGCATCACGGAAGGAATTGGTAGAAGGGTGTAAGCACCCAGTAAATAGAATCACATCCGTCGGGGTCGGCAATACACCGCTCGGTTATCACTGAAGCACGGAACGGACCGCTTAAGCGGTTCGTGTCCTAGGCCGGCCAGCGGCGAGGTACGATCGCCCGGTAACTACTCGCGCAGGTACTTAGGTAGGTCGAGTTTGCGAACAACCCTATCCTGCGCGGGTGGCCGATTGGCACGATGGTGGTGTGGTCGAAAGACCCACCCGTGACGCTCCTGGCGGTAGTTCCAAGGAGGGTCACGACTGAATTGTCCATTCCGGTGGGCGACGCGGTCGCGATTTGAGTTACGTGGCCGATCGCACGCCGGGCGGACCAAAATTCTAACAATATATATAAATACACATACACATAATATATAATATATATATATATATATATTACATATGTACATATACATATGTATATACAATAACATATATACATATATATACATACATATGTATTTTCATATATTACATACATACAACATCACATACATACATACACACAACGGGTGGATATTATTAACTCTCTGAATGAGAAAGTGAACAAGTTAGATGCTTCAATAAGAACACAGACGGGGAGAGTATGATGGAGGGTAGTGTGAGGGGAGGGGGAGGGGGAGGGAGAGGGGTGAGTCCTCCGAAGCTTTACGGTCATTTGTGTTGTCGGTTGCTTGCAACTCTAACGTTTCCTGGTTTGCGTGCTTGAATGTTGCTGATGATCCACCAACTCGCAGTGAAACCAGCATAGCAGTTTAATTTGGCTGCATTTGCGCCATGTGTCAATGCGTTCATCAAATGGAACCACTCGGATTGAGTGGGAAATAGTGACGAGTGTGCCTGTATGCAGAACCTTTTGACAAATTTGGAAATTTCACGTTTTGCAGTAACCCGAAAATAAATTAGAGTGAGGCAACAAAACTGGCAATTAAAACAAAAACAAGCGCTGCATGAAGACTGCAAGCCAATCTGATAGGAGACAGACCATTTGGCCCGCTGCATCCGCACCATGTCCCTCATTTCAGCACTCTACCAAAACTGGTCAAACGAAAGAGTAACTCAAGTAAAATTTCAAATGCATGTGAATTTACGAACGATAGAAAAGTAAGAAAACAAACGAGTACAGATCAGTATAAGTCGATATAACTACCTCAGTTATTTTATCATTTCATTGCCATGTCGCACAATTTACGGAATCATAAAAATGAAAAAAACAATTAAATGAATAAAATAAAATAAAATAAAGTAAATAAAAAGCTTCCTTGATGACAAAAAAAATCATCATTGCAGGCATCAGTACACATTTACAAAATCTAATACACCCAGCAGACAGAAAAATGAAAAAAAAAATTGCAAATGAATGTGCTATAAGAGATAATATGATTTTAATAAGTTGGGCTCGATCCAAAAGGGTTATCTGTGGCACACAGGACGAGCTTGGACCTGCTGGAGGGAAAGGAAAAAAAAAAGAGGGGTAATAAACGAAAGTAAAAATAAATAAAAAAACTAAAAAACTGATGACTGGTTATGCTGAACCAATTGAGGTGAGGAAGGAAATATGGAAGGCGTCATGTCTTTGGGAAAGCAGAGGTGTTACTTTGTACAAGGACGATTTGTCTTAAACTCCCTCCATAATAACGCTCTTTGACAAACGGCTGATCATGAACGATATCTGTGGCGGGCAGGGTTAGAAAGCCATTTCAAGCCTCAGCAAAATTCAAATTTCCAATCAGACTTTATGCGGCTCTGACAGCGGTCAGAAATGCTCGCCGAAACATTGGGTTGCAGAGCAGATTGACGTGCCGGGACGCCGAGGAGAAACAAAACGTGTAACAACCACGATTAAGCTGATAACCATGGCAGAAAATTTATCATTTTCACTCCCAAAGCTGCCAATTTTGCACACGACCGTCTGGTTCTTATTTTTCTTTCCTCTTTGTGCTGGAAGATTGGAGGGGGAGGGGGTTTGGAGGAGGGAGGGAAGGGGATAAGGTGGAGGGGTGGACTTTTGCCTGGACCATTAAAGGCTGATGTGGAGGGAAATTCAGGCCACACTGGCCAGTTATTAATGGCTCCCGGGAAACGTTAGCATCGCAATCTATCGACGTAGCGCTTGAAGGAGCATGCAGATGAAATTGACCTTCGGAGCAGTCCCCTGCCTCCAGTTAGAGGGAGTTTGACGCACATTAGGATGTCGTTAGAGGAATAGGAGTAAAATTGCATTGTGGTTAATGACTAAACAAATTCCATTTCAGCCCAGCAATCCGTTAGCACTAAAATCCCTAGCCAGACACTGAACATGAAGCGGACGAAAAGATATAGTAAGCAGCGACTCCAACATTTATTCTTGAGAGAAACCCATGGATGGCGAAGATAGTGCGGTGTGCAACTGGGGTTACGTCCGTGTCTTTTCGCAAGTTACAATGCGTCATGGTTGGCATACCTAAAGTATAAAATAAGAACAAAGTAATTCAATGTTTCTCATTCACCGATTTGCATCATGCGCTGATGTGTTCCTCAAAAGGAACCACTCGGGTTAAGTGAGAAACAGTGACGACTGTGCCGGTTTACAGAACTTTTTGATGAATTGGGAAATTTCACATTTATTTAATTCCTCTATTTAATTAATTGATTGGCTAAGTGCAACTTTTATCCTTGAGGAGAAAGAATTGGTCAATTGATTTCGACATAATTGAAACGGGCAAAGATTTTCTTTGGGATACTGAAAATTTCACTTTCAATGTGCAACTTTGTTACCTTAAGCTGCTGTTCAAAATAATAAATGAGATAAAAAAAATAATGATGCCTTGAACTTTTAAAATCACTAATAACGCACAAATGCAAACCTCAACAGCTCGTTTGTTTTGCATGGAATATGAAGTAACAGGGACTGTTTTCATCAATAATAATTTAACAGTGAAATATGGATAACTCCAATCAAATCCTTAAAATGACCAGGGTGCACTTGCAGAAAAATGGAAAGGTGAATATATAAAAACAGGAGGGCTACGATACAAAAGCACAAAAGCTCAGACTATCCTGCAGAGGTCAGCATTGAGACAAACTCAGGAGACAAATACATCGGTGATCGGATGGTGCTCAAACAGAGAAGAGTCAAAAGTGCAAGTTAAATAAAAAAAAATATATATATTTTTTTAAAGACTTCCCTCACAAGGAACTTCGATCCAGGAGGATATCATGAGGTCCATCAAAGCCTGCATTTGTATTGCCAACTTGTGGTTGTTTGTCCGTGCTCTGTCATTGTAAATGCTGAGCGTCAAGCAAGGAAGCAGCACGTACGGAAGAAAGGAAGCATTTTTTAAGTCTTTGGTATGATTCGGCCGGGGTTTGAACCACCGACCTCCCAGAATCAGACCGGACGGTCCAGCCATGACAACACCGAGTCTTGTTAAAAAGCTCGTCAACAAGACCTCAACATGGTTGTATTATATGCCACGACATTAAAAAGGCAATCAATACCTGTATTTGCTTGGCCTGGTTTCTACAGTGAGACTGATGTTGACAGTTTTGGCCAATCCCCCTCTTAATAAGAGAGAAAAAAAAAAACATCAATCCAACGTCGGTAATGCATTGCTGAACCGCCAGGTGAGCGGGCAGAGCCAACGTCTTCCATTCACCTACAGATGTCCTCGAAGCAATCTCGCTTCGCTCGTGCTGTCGCCAAGTTGAAATAAAATCTGATGAATTATAACCTGGAAGAAAATAATCTCTTCTCTTCAGGGAAATTTAAACTCAAACTGACATAATCCACCCAAGGAAACTTGGCACCGTTTCAGTGAAAGCGTTCACGACATTTGCAATCCTCTTGCCCACTTGCGTTTTGTTCATGGCCTTCACATAAAGTTGCAAAGGAACAAGATTTATCTCTTTAACACCCAATTCAAAGAAACCTCTCACTCCTGCTCTTTGGTTTCCCACACAAACAAAAACAAGGTGCTAATACTTTTTCAAGAACTAATGAAGCAGGAAAAAACATGAAGTAAAACTAGATGACTAGATATAATTGCCATTAAGCATGCAACATTTATAAGGCTTTTAGTGCTTTTCCACCAAACAAGCATTAAAATACTGCCATGAAACATTCCCACTTATTTCACGAGGCAGCAGTGGGAGAGGCATTGGCATTCATTTGCGCCAGTGGCACAAACTGCCGCACTCATACATTGGTTAAACCAGCGGTACTATACAGCGTTCAATGCTCCGTGAATGTATTTATTGCTACGTGATGTGTTCCCCCATTTCCTGCCGACAAACTACCATCTGTGCCATCCTAGTTCTTTCCCTGCCATGTTCCCTGCAATACGCTTGCAAAGCCTCAGAATAATACTACCCCAACCTCAAATGTATTCCGCACGACTGCTCTGGAAAAGCTTCAAGGAAGCCATGCCTACAAGTGATGCTTCATTTAAAACCAAGCACACTTGCAGGCAATGTTTATTGAAAAACTACAAAATGTACGACAAAAACCATACCACCCAAGTCGAAGTAGTGAGATGAAAGAAAATTTTCAACTGTTAGCAGTCAGGGCTCATTCAATTGTGTTACGATGATGCCTTTCCTCCATCTCTTGAATCTTCACCAACACTACCCTCTGGCCTTAAAATGCCTTTGTAACCCTAACCCTCCATTCCTCCTCACCCACCCCCCCCACAATTTTCCTTTAATGCGCACACACTCGGTCAGTAACCCTTTGGGTGAAACTCCCAAAATCCAGACTCACTGCTCACCTCCACTCATAGTTTTTTCCCACCAGGTGAATCGATTTCATCGTCTCTTAAATCGCCAACAAGTTACCAGCCTCGTAAGTCCCAGAAAAAAAAATCACTCACTCATAGGATTGTTCAAACCTCAACGGAAATTACATGATTCCTTCAATCCATTGTTTTGTCACTTTACCAGAATCCTGGAGTTTTGTGCAAGTATGCCGTTAATGTGTGGCAAACAGAAAGTACAATGCAGCTCAGCAGTATCGTAACAAAATGAAGCAACAGCGAAAATAACGCCAAATAAAAACACAAAAATTAAATGGAAAGACTGATCCACTGTAAAGGATCATAACGTGCTGACTTTCAGGGCGTTACCCTTTCATCTTATGATATTTAAATTAAGGAAGGATTTGCAGTTTGAGAGGAGAATAATGATCCACAGTATGCTTGTTCTCCAACCGCAAAAAATCGAGAGACTCAACATTTCAGTCAACAACACGAACACGGTACATTCGCTGACTTTCATCAGGAGTGAAATCTCCATTATCTCCCTCTCATACAATCTAACGTGAGGGGTGGGAGGGGGGGGACGCGAAAGTGGAGCAACCAATCACAAAGCTGTGTTGCATGGTCTCATAACTGCCAGGCCATCCGAGCTGAGGGTTAAGCTCCCAATGGTAAGTATGTGGGCTGAGTCCCTGTGACTCTCTTCGGAGGTGGAATGTGCATTTTTCTGCCATTAGGCCATCAGCCATGGCTCAGAAAATGCCTGAAAATCAAGTTTCGTTCCACTCATCGGGTGGGGTAGACAAAACCTTGATAATATGATAGTATATATCATATGTCATATCATATCATATCCATTGTATATCATATCATATGTCATCATCATATCATAATCATATGTCATATCTCTCATATCATATTGTCATATTCATTACATATCATATGTCATATCAATATCATATGTCATAATCATTATATCATTCATATCATATCATATGTATATCATATCATATCATATCATATGTCATATGCATATCATCATCATATCACATATGTCATATCATATCATATATATCATATGTCATATCATATCAATATATGTCATATCATATCTATCATATATGTCATATCATATCATATCATATGTCATATCAATATCATATGTCATGTCATATCATATGTCATATCATATCATATGTCATATCATATCATATGTCATATCATATCATATGTCATATCATATCATATGTCATATCATATCATATCATATGTCATATCATATCATATGTCATAATATCATATCATACATATGTCATATCATATCATATGTCATATCATATCAAGTCATATCATATGTCATATCATATCATGTCATATCATATGTCATATCAATATCATATAATATCATATCATATCATATCATATCATATTCATATCATATCATATATATATATATATATATGAAGCCTGGTGTTGGCGCAGTGGTTAGGGCAGCGGCTTGGGACCCAAAAGGTCCTGAGTTCAAGCCCCGTTGCGCCACTGAATTAATATATATATATATTATCTTCTTCTTCTCTTTTCGGCTGCTCCCGTAGGGGTCGCCACAGCGGATCAAACGTATGATCCCGCATCGGTGATTTGGCACAAGTTTTTACGCCGGATGCCCTTCCTGACGCAACCCTGGTCGTCTCTTACGACATAGGGATATGGTACACCTATTCTAACCGGGCCCAGTACACTGGTACTCACTTCGCCGACCTCGGAAGGATGACAGGCTGAGTCAACCTCCTGGTGTGTATATAATTCAAGCGGCCAACGGGCTTGAACTAGGACCTTTTGGATCCCAAGCCGCTACCCTAACCACTACGCCAACACCAGGCATATTATAATATATATATATATATATATATATATATATATGTATATATGCTGCATGTGTGTGTGTGTGTATATAATGTATATACCAAGTCGTATAACACCAGGGGGTTGACTCAGCCTGTCATCCTTCCGAGGTCGGCGAAATGAGTACCAGTGTACTGGCCGGTGTATACTCCGTTGAAATAGGTGTACCAGATCCTGTGTCGTAAGAGGCGACCAGGGTTGCGTCGGAAGGGCATCCGGTGTAAAACATGTGCCAAATCACTATGCGGATCATATGGATGATCCGCTGTGGCGACCCTAACGGAGCAGCCGAAAGAAGAAAAGAAGATATAATATATATATATAATATACATATATATATATGTATATATACATATATATATATATATATATATGTATAGATATATATGTATGTGTAATACATGTACATATATATATATATGTATATGTACATAATATACATGTATACATATATTATTAATAATATATATATATATGTAATACATGTTCGAAACAGCACCTAGGGCAGGGCTGAAGTCGTGCAAAGCCGAAAAATATACCATCAGAGATGGGGAATCCCCCGCCATTGAATGAAAAAGGTCATACATATTCCAGATAATGAGGGAGGTAAATTGAAACAAGACACCATTTGGTCATCATTCGAAAAAGTTCCCCAGGGGTGAGGAACGTAGTAACCAAAAATAATTGAAATCAGATAAGCGGTTTCCATTTATTACAAAAAACATTTTTTTCAAGATGGCCGCCCCAGTCGGCCATCTTGGATCCGGCCAGCCCAAAATCAATAGGGTTCTTCCTTTTCAGGTGGTACATGTGTGACTCAAATTTCAAATCGATATGGCGAAAAAACATTTTTTTCAAGATGGCCGCCCAGTCGCCATCTTGGAGCCGTCACGCCCAAAATCAATAGGGTTCTTCTTTTCAGGTGGTACATGTGTGACCCGAATTTCAAATCGATATGGCGAACAGTTTATGAGTTATCGCACTCACAGCTATAAATGTTGATGCCGACGGACAGGATGGACGGACGACGGCACGGACGGACAGCCAGACGGACAGCGGACGCCCTGGGTGACAAACATATCCCCTTCCGCCACGCGCGGGGGATAAAAAAGCCTTCATCAAATGAGAAGCAAAGAAAGCCAGGCTGAGTTTGCAAAAGCCATAAGGATTGGACCGTAGAGGATGGAAGTAAGGTCATCTCTCTGATGAGTCCAATTTTGAGCTTTGCCTAATACCTGGTCATCTAATGGTTAGACAGAGACCTGGGAGGCCGACAAGCCACAGTGTCTCGCCCCACTGTGAAATTTGGTGGAGGATCGGTGAGATCTGGGGTGCTTCAGCAAGGCTGGAATCGGGCAGATTTGTGTTTGTGAAGACTCATGAATCAAGCCACGTACAAGGTTGTCCTGGAAAACACTTGCTTCCTTCTGCTCTGACAATGTCCCCAACTCTGAGATTGGTTTTTCCAGCAGGACAATGCTCCATGCCACACAGCCTTGTATCAAGGTGTGGATGGAGGACCATCAGATCATGACCCTGTCTGGCCAGCCCAATCTCCAGACCTGAACCCCATGAAAAACTCTGGAATGGATCAGAGGAAGATGGATGTCACAAGCCATCAAACAAAGCCGAGCTGCTTGAATTTTTGCGCCAGGAGTGGCATAAAGTCACCCAACACAATGTGAAAGACTGGTGAGAGCATCAAAACGCATGGAAGCTGTGATTGAAAATCAGGGTTATTCCACAAAATATTGATTTCTGAACTCTTCCTAATTAAAACATAGTATTGTGTTGTTTAAAAATGAATAGAACTGTTTTTGTTGTATTATTTGAGGTCTGAAAACCTGAATCTTTGTTGTATTTGACCAGTTGTCATTTTCTGCAAATAAATGCTCTAAATGACAAAATTTTATTCGAATTTGGGAGAAATGTTGTCAGTAGTTTAAAGAATAAAACAAAAATGTTCATTTTACTCAAACACATACCTAGAAATAGTAAACCAGAAAAACGGATATTTTACAGTGGTCTCAATTTTTCCAGAGCTGTTATATATTGTTACTGATTTGGAAGCCTTTTGCACCACAGATAGTCAGCAGCCCCCGCAGTTCAGTATTTCGATAATATGCGTTTATAGTTAGGTCCCGTCCTTATGTCTCATGGGAATATTCACGTGTGCGCTGTGGGTTTATTTTAGTCAGGGTTTTTACAACAACAGTGGCACCGTCGCTCGCTCCACCGACGCCATAAACGCACGTTCTCTGCTGCGACGTGGGTGGGACCCCTCGCTCCAGAGCCGACTCCGCCCAAGGAAAGAGCACGCCCTTGGTCCATCAGGAGGCTCATCGCCTCAGAGCAACTCCACCCACGAGGGCAAGGGGTGCCCTTCGTCCAATCAGGAGGCTCATCGCCTCAGCTCCGACTCCGCCCTAGAAAGGTGGAAGTTCCCGCCTACCGTGAGCCGTCCAATGAGGGACGGCCAGTGAATCGCGGACACACCCGTCCAATCAGGAGGCGATGGCCAGGGAAGAAACCCCTCCCACATCAAGAGAGGCTGAGTGATTGGCGCATCTGTCTGGCTGTCTGGGTCTGCCTCGCCTGGGATCGTCTGATCCGTGGAAGCTTTTTCGGCCTTGATATGCCGGTCCCTCGTCCGCCTTCGTGCTGGCTGGCGTCCGTCGCTCTACTCCCTCGTCCTGAATGCTTGGTGCTGTGTTGAGGGGGGGTTCGAGTCCCGCCAACCAGACAAGCTCGAACAGACCGCACGAGGCGGACAGGTGCAAGTGCAGACTCTTGCCCTCAGCCGCCTTCCTCCGAGCTGAAGGCCAAATAAAGACCGGCGCCACCATTATTTTGGTGTGTGCGTGTGTGTCTGTGGGCCCAGTCTATAAGTACAATTGTTTAAGTGCCTTGTACATACTGCATTTCTCTTGATAGTCGTTAACCTGCTCTTTTGTGCTCCCCTGCCCCATTATAAGAAACCCCGATTGTTCAATTACCAGCTCGTTGTCTGTCACTTCTTTTCATTGGTTTAGCACGGTGCGTATTGGGAATTAGGGAGGCGCGGCGTG
>CM068957.1:70056900-70069824 GCA_035128595.1 Eptatretus atami | reverse complement strand
GTTTAGCACGGTGCGTATTGGGAATTAGGGAGGCCGGCGTGCCGTAATTGTTCATTTGGACCGACGGACCTTGGTAATCCCTGCTCGGTTTACACCCGGTTCGTGCTCGGAAACCGCCCCGTGGGAGATATAATAGAAGATACTCAGAGGACTTTCGTTACTTGTCTTTCTTTGGCATTCTTTCACAACTCTGTCCGAATTTGGCAGCCTCTGCATGTACTCCCCGACAACGTCTGTTTCTAAGGACAACACAGTACTGAAAATTCCCTTGTCCAGTTTTTTTTTTCCATGGCGCTGCCAAATTATAAATCCCTACCTCATCCTGGTTCCCAGCACATAAACCTTCCCAGTGCAAAGGGATTTGAAATAGGTCTCACTTTTCCATTCCCACAATTTATTTTTTGTAGACCCACCTTTGAGTTTACCTTAAGGCCTTTTGATGGGCGAACTCATCATAAAATACATTGGTTAATGCGATTGTGCAGACCTGCTGTGAAGCTCATTCCACTATTCTGAGACCAAGATTAGGTAAATAAGTGGCTAGGATTATTCGCTCAGCATAAGCAGGGCTGGGGAAATTTCGTTCAGTCAGGTGTCGCAAAGCGATTAAGTAGAATATTGTACGATGAGATAGTGTGAACAAGGTCCAGGATGCCTCAGACAGGCTTCTCAAAAGGATTTACCTGCCTCCTAGGCTTTGTGAAGAGGTGCCGATGTGGCTTCTCATCATGTGGCTTCTTCATCATCATGTGGCTTCTTCCTGAGGTCGGGGCAGGATCTGCAGGTAGCGAGGCACACCATCCTGTTTGCCTGGTCATCTTTCTGCATTGCCTAGTCCATGAAACCGTCAACATTGAAGTGGTTCAAGAGTCCACAACAATTGTGTCTCTCGGTGGCATAATGATGAGCCGCCTTTTAAGAAGTTTTCTCAAAATCGCAATGCAAAATTGAATTGATTGTTCATTTGCAGGGAGAACGCTTAAAAAAATGTAATAATAATAATAACTTTCACATTTTTAGCACCTCACCCCTGACGTTCTACCAGTCGCGATATGGAAAACTGCCAAAAACAACTTCGTCAACTTGCCGAAATGCAGGGTCAATTGAGTAACTGTCAGAATACCCCAGCAATCAGTGCAAGAGCAAGTGAGACATTCAGTTATGTAAGTGCAACTCCACCTCAGGGGTGGGGTTGAGGCCGATCAAATTAAGAGGAAATAATAGCAGGGAGAGACCTAAGGACTCAGAGACATGCTGTGAGAGGAAGTTTTGTGAAACAGATGAGTCTGGTTCATTGGCAGCAGCCTCGATTGAGAGATCATCATGTTAAAGCAGAGACATTGGATGTTTGAGGTCTACAAGTTGGGACAGGGGAGGGTGCTGGGCCGTGGGCGGTGGTGGGCATTCCAGGGGCAAGGTTTGAGGGGGTGGGTATGTGTAAGTTTGAGTTGGTCATGGTGCAGGGAAACATTAAGAGGGTGGGGTGAGGAGCGGATGCCAGAAGAGGGGACATGAGTGGAGGGATGCTGAATTCCAAATTCCCAAATTGGCAAAAAGAAAGGATGTGCTTGAGTAGCAAGAGGAATAGAGGATGCGGAATGGTGGGGTACCTTCATGGAAAAATAAGGAAAGTTGAAGCAATTTTAAAGTGCTTTTAATGAAGAAGCATTTTTATTCAATGAAGTCTGAAGTGGTTGAAAGAAAACGACGGAAAAAAATGGAGAACAAAACACAGTACAGATTGAAGGAATAAATTGTAATGAGATTTTGATGGAATGGATTTTTTTATCTTTTGAAGTGAGGAAGAAATAGGATAATTGAGTTGAAGTAAAATATTTGGAGAGAAAGTAGCAAAAACAAGAAATATGGAGACAAAAGGGACACATAATTTAGCAGTAGCTGGTTAAAGTAGGCCATGATCAAACAACAAAACAAATTCGACAAATGCAGCCGACAGAAGGTACGAATTAAGACAGACAACATATGACTTTTGAAATGACATAACTGCCTTAGATTGTTCTCACGTATCCACAGAAATAGCTCTTGACAACAGTCATCGGTGGCCGGTTCGTATAACAATGCCTACAAATTAAGGATATATCAGAAACGACTCCCCAACTTTTTAAAGACCTGAAAAATACTTGGAAATGTAAATGTGAAAAGGGGTGTACATCTGCACAACATAAAGATTTGAGCAACTTTCTGAACAATTCGATATTTCTGACAAAGTTTAATATCTTGCAGGCCGGTACACAAAACTCGATGCCTGGGCCCATGAAGGCTCGCAGGGGTTGCATAGACGGTGCTTGTTTTCTTCTCAAACGTATGTCCTCCTTCACACCTAATGGGTATATCGTATCGGGGCTTGCGGTGCACAGCGTCAGTTTAAAGGTGATGATATTTACAACAAATTGTGGTTGGGACGAAGTGTGTGGGGAGGGATGGAGTTGTGTGCGCTTTGGAGTGCCATTATTTAATATATATATAATATATATATTTTGTTTGTTTCCGGGGCCACAACATAATGAGGAATAACTCGGTAGAGAAGCACATACCTCCACCATGCATTGCTTGATCCAGTGCGAACAACATTGTTGCGGCTGGGGGTCTAGGTGAGAAGACCACGAAGCCTATCTCGGTTCCACCAGACTCACTGGAATCGCAGGCCATATAAATGTAAATATACATTTCATATAATACGCGAAAATTGTTTTGGTTTTTAATGGCAAAATTGTCCAGGCTCATGGAATAATACTTTAAATTCCGGTTTGGCACTAGCAAAGGCAGGTTAAAAGGCCCTGGTGAGTAGAACCAATCACTTCCAAACACACACACCAGCGCGGTGCTTAATGGCTCTTTATCATTCATACATCATTCACAAGAATTGGTGTTTTTGACAGGATATGACAGTAACACGTGGACAAAGATATAACAGAAAAAACAAAACAATCCTGTTTGGAAATGGCTTTAATGAGTTGATGCGCAGCTGCTGGCAGTGACAAGCTCAATCAACAGTGTTAAAATCCACCACCTCTTACCGGAAAGTCACGTGAGAGGTCACAAATTATAGTGCGGCTTATTATTCAACCAACTTATGGGTAATACCGAGTCAAATATAGGGAAATACCTCTGAAATGGTGATACCACACAGCTCATGTTGTTTTGTATATGCATATGTATCTGAATGTATATGTGTTTTTTATATTATATAATATATAATATATATATATATATAATTAATAAAAACATATATATATGTCAGTATGTATTTGCGGTTCTGAGAACGCATGCTCCAAAGCATAGCAGCATAATACAGTGGGTCCCGAGACCGTTATTCCTTTAATAGTACATTCAGATAGTCCCTTTCATTTTGTCTGGTGGCGTACAACGGACAAGTGCATTGTGTAAACTTCATAGCTTAGGTATGGTTAATCTCTGCACGTCATTTCCTATTGTCTTTTTCTCTCTTATTCCTGAGATAAATCCCAGGCACATGCAGCCCTTCGCTGTGAGATGGGTCCCTCAAGCGAGGCCAAGCAGGCATTATGCTGGTCAACCGCCTCTGCAGAAATCAACAGCCTGCCAAATGCACGGCAGTGGTAATTTCCCACTAAAAGAGAGCAGCACCCACATACGACGCCTCATCGCTGCACAGAACACGTACGAGAGATGGAAGCAACGGCACCACTAATGCTGGCAATTCATACAATCACTTGGTGCATCATCTTTTTCACACTCACTTCTCCCTTTAATAATTATATCTATCTTATTCTCCTAGCCCTACAATAACATAATATATATCCAAATGTTCCTCAATTCCTGACAAACATGATCAGTGGCTGGCACCGGCCGGCATCCCACCGCCTTTGATAACCGCGAACTACCCGATGCTCGATGGCGGGCAGGACCCGCACGCTGGCCACGTGCCTTGATGGCGGAGCTCCGTGTGCCGTGATTCTTTATCATCGTGCTGTAAGGAGGCATGACATAAACACATCTTTGGTCGGGTCTGCGCATCGGGGTTACAATCACATTCTTACTCATCTGGCCTTTGCTCGCCACACACGGCAACAATGTCTTCCCGCGGGACGGCAGACATCCTCCGCACCTCTGCGTGATGCAGCTTGCTACCACGCAGAGGCATGCCCCCCCCCCTGTGCATCCGGATTGTCTCGGCAATGTGGCGCACCAATGGAGCAGGCACTTGACCAGTGCAAACGAGGGATTGCCGGGGCACAGCACGGAGTTCTGTGCAAGGCAATTCATGTCACGGTGGCTAGAGCGAGAGAATTCCATAGCTTGGAACCATCTGGCCGAATGAACTGGAGCCGCTTCCGGTCATGGCGGCCGGCCCGTGGTGCTGGCCAGGTCCCAACGGAGTGCCGATTCGGATGAAGACCATCGCCCCGCCCGCACCACAATCTTTAAAACGACGGGTCGCGGGGCGGTGGTGGTCGAGTAGTCGTCGTTCGAGAGTCCGTCGTCATTCCTGGTGTGTCAATTCCTGCTGCGTCGTTCCTAGGTGTGTTGTTTCCAGAGTGTCGTCGTTCCTGCCCATCGTTCCTTTTCTCATTCTGTCGGCTCCATTCTGTCTGGCTTTGGATCAACAACCCCCCATTGCCTGCTGTTCCACTCTTCTTTAACCAATTCAACCCTGCGGCTTCCGCTCTCACCTCTCTCTATCCACTCTTGGCTTTTGGCTCAGCCAAGTCCCTCCCTTCGACGCCAGACGTTTGTGGTCCTCATTCTCTGGACGGAGCTAGCTGCACGAAGTGCCCACGTAAGCAAGAGACGACCGCGCTGTCAGGGAGGTATCGCCGCAGCGGAGCGATCCCCCAAAACGTATTGGTGGTGCGATCGAGCATCATGCAAGGTATTAGAGAACAGTACCCTCATCTGCTCTCCTTTTCTCTTCATTCACTTCCTCCTCGTGTGTGTGTGTGTGGTGTGTTGGTGTGTTTTGTCCCTGGCGCCTGTCCTCGTTTAAAGTTAAGATTGTACCATAATTATATCGGGATAACTCTGTTCGTGTCTGCTTTTGTAAGTTGGCTTGTTATTACCGCACTCTCACATTCCTCCTATTCCTGCTAAGACAACAATAATGCGATATTCACAGTGCCACATACTTTCTCGTCTGCCTTAATAATCCCTTTGTAGAAATAGGTTCGCCAGCTCGTTTTCGTGTTTTCTTTCATTGACCCAGCATGGTCTGTACACTAAACTGTGGGGGCTTTGGTTCCAACGATCCGTTCCTTTTAGCCGTACGTCCTTTGGCAGTGTCCGCTTCGCTGCGCGATCTGGTAAGTGATCCAGTCCGGGAAAGTAATCCGGTTCGGACAAAGCATACTGAGGGCGTGTTTCTCCGGTAATAAATCAACGCGTGATTACTTAGGTAAAGGGGTCTGTCACACCTTGATGATTTAGGCGCAGCTAATGCCGACGTATGCAAATTTGTCCTTAAAACGCTGGCACACGTGAATACGTTATGGGTAAGTTTTGTATACGTTAAGAGCACGCTGGCATATACGTCGTAGTACGGCGAGCTCGTCGACAAATTTTAACATGCTCAAATTTTTCGATGTATGCCAGCCGTAATGACTCTCACACGTTCCGCATACGCTGGCCATAAGTTTGTAGGCAACGTTAGTGACGTTGACACACTCGACCACGCGTTCTCGTAAGTTTACTGAGTTAACTCATAAGTCGAAAACAACGTCCGAGGTATGTTTAGCGTACCCGAAACTTTTCTAACCATGAGTAACGTGTTGTAGGCACTTACGCGATCGTTTGACACACGTCGACAAACACGTTACTTGGTAAGTTACTCCATAAGTCGAAACACGTCGAGGTAAATGTTTTTAGTGTAACCCGAAACTATTTCTAACCTATGAGTAATTGTGCTGTTGAACGCTATGTGTAACGGTAACCTCCAACGCACATTGACGTAATGTAAAGACATATTTGACGTCTTCCGCACGACACTGAACTTACTGACGTGTTTCTAACTTACAGCTACCGTATAATTGGTGTATTGGCAGCGTTTAGGGGAATTGGTAATAATAAAAAATGGGCTTTTCACAGGAGGAACCGTCAGTGTTCAAAGACTCCCATTTTTTTTTTCTTCGCATGACGGTGAGTTTGACACTTTGATTTCTAGTGTGGTTATGAATTTAAGGTCGTTTGAGCGGAGCGATTTAAAAACTCGTTTGAGCGGCAGCCTATGAATAGCTACGCACGTGATCGTCGACGATACGCTGCCAGCACGCTATGCATACGTTTAGACTATCGTTGTGAGCCATACGTTGTGACGCCGACAACCACGCTAAGCAATTCATTTGTATAAGTTATTATAAGTTAATGGAAACGTTCTGTGTAACGTTACTAATACGTTATGCATTTGTCCAACTCGTATGAAATACGGCCAAAAACTTAAAAAAACATCAATAGTTCAGCGTAGAAAAACATTAATAAAAAGCCGAAGAAAACTTCGAAAGAATGCTGCAAAGAAGTCTCCTTGGCCGTGGCCGTGGGATGCGGAAACGCAGGAGGATCATCACACCCACACCCTCCCATCACACTTAACCTACTACTAACTGACATGCGACATACTACTACTACTACAATACAAGCTCACTACTACTACACTACTGATACTACTGCATTGACATGTACTCACCATGGAGTCTGTGAACACTGACGGGTTCCTCCTGTGTGAAGCCCATTTTTTTATATACCAATTCCCTAAACGCTGCAATCACGCTCATTTATACGGTTAGCTGTAAGTTAAACTGTTCAGTAAGTTCTGTGGTCGTCCGGAAGACGTCATCAATACATCTACATACGTCAATGTGCGTTGGAGATACGTTTAACATAGCGTTCAAGCACGTTACTTTATATCGATTAGAAATACAAGTTTCGGTTACCGCTAAACTATTACCACGATGTGTTCTCGACTTAATGGAAGTAACTGTAAAGTAACCGTGTGTCCGACGTGTGTCAACGATACGTTCGATAACGTGCCTACAACTTATTATGGCCAGCGTAGCCTGGACGTTGTGAGTCATACGCGTGGACATACTCGAAAATTTTCGAACATGCTGAAAATTGTCGACGTCTCGGCGTACTACGACGTATGCCTAGCGTGATTCATGCGTGTCTAAGCGTATACAAAACTTAACCCAGTAACGTATTCGACGTGTGCAGCGTATTCGGCAATGTTTCATCAGTCAGCATACGCTGGCTTTAATAACGTCAAGGGGGTGGGTGACAGGGCTGATGACATCTTCGATGTCTAGTGCGGTTAATGATTTGAATCGTTGAGCCGGCAGCCTTTATAGGCTACGCCACGTGATCGTCGCGATACTGCTGCCGCGCGCTATGCATAACGTTAGACTCATCGTTGGCATAGTTTGTGAGACGCCGACAACAGCTAGCATTCTTTGGTATAAGTTATCTATATAGTTATCGAAACGTTCTGTGTAGTACTAATACGTTATGCATACGTCCAACCGATACATCCAATTGAAAAAAAACATCAATAGTTCACGTACGCCAGCGTTTTACTACATTTTGATACTGTCCAAGCGCTGGCTAAAACGTCAAGGTGTGACAAGCCCCTTAACCCGGTTAACCCATAAGACAGGAGGACCCAACGTCACGCGGTTTCGAGTTATTGGTGTTCACCGTGGTCGGTCAGTGACCACCGTGTCACGAATATCCGTTGTGCGACGGCCTGCCAATTCCGAGGAGTCTGGTGGGCACCGAGACAGCTTCACTCCCCCCTTCCCCCGCCCCCCGCGCACCAGTAGTCTTCTCGACGGCCGACCCCGGCCCTCACATATGTATGTGTATATATTGTTATTATATATATATATATATATATTATATATTTAATATGTATATGTGGTGTGTATATATATGTTATATGTATATGTGTGTGTGTATAATATGTATATATATATGTAGTCGTCGACTTATGACCTATGCGACTTACGACTGTTCGACATTATGACACTTTATTACCACACGGAAAAGACTGTCCGCGTCTCCCCGCCCACTCCAAGACTGCTCAGTTTCCGCCCAGCGCCGCCATTGCTAGCGTGTTTAGCGTGGTCTCAAGTATGTTATCCCCAAGATGTCTACCAAGAGGAAATTAATCTCTATTCTCAATCCTGGCCAAGAAAGGAAGCAAGGCCATTGAATCTCGCCATGAAATGCAGGTGGATTCAAACGTATGAAGGGAGGAAGAAAGTGAATGCGATCACACGTGATCTTAAGTTATCACACTCTAACTGTGCGACGATTTTTGAAGACAAAGAAAGGAATTCGGGAAGCTGGAACGTTCTGCACCCATGCGATCGACAATTATAAAATGCAATTGGACCGAGCCCATCCACGAAATGGAGAAATTGCTGCATGTTTGATGGTGTATATACGATTGTTTTTTCGTCCGTATCGTGAAATTTACGAGGAAAAAAAGAAACAAACAATTCAGACAAAGCTCCACATGTTTACGAAAAAACACCCAACTCCTCCGGCCTACCCCAAGCGCTGCCACAGCTGATAACATCGACGTCCACGCGCCAAGCACGAGTGAACCAATAACATGTTTTGTATTTTTTGTATTTTTTGTGTTTTTGCAAATATAAACCAATTGTACTGTATTAGTGGCAGTGTTGACTTGAACAAAGAAAATGTTACAAAATATAAACTTACAGATGATTATTTATATCATTATCTATATATTATATACTGAAGGACCAATTTTGTGCTCCTCCTACGGGTCGCGTCCGTTTTTTCTCGTACTGTACCAGGACTGAAAGAAACTTTCGTACCTGTAAGAATGCAACGCAATAGGGCAATAGTCAACTTCAACTCCTGAGCAGAATAAACACTTTTCGTTCATGGAACGGAATTCGTCTGTGATGGGGTTTCGGCTAGTACCAGTATAATATAACTGTACATACGGTAATTTTTGCATAGGCCTATACACTATAAATAAAGGTCCAAAATAAAGGTTGGCCGACTTACGACAATTGACATACAACTGGTCGGTCGGTAACCGATCGCGGTCGTAAGTGACGACTATATATATATATATATCTTATATCTATAATATATATTGTTTGCGGAAATGGCCTTAGTGTGTTATTAAATATAGGAATTGCCCAGTATCCCCCTTAAATGCATGTTTAGCCCAGGTTGTTGGTGATTGGACATTACATGTGTGTCGGGAGGTGTAGCAGGCCTGTCCATTGTTTCATACAGTGTGGGGTGTGCCGAGAGGCGTTTTCTTCTTCTCCTTCCCTGCCGAACCAATTCCTGCCCAGTCGCTCAGAAGTGTCGGTCGGCGAGACGTGTTCCGGCAGCCGATTGGTGGAGGGCAGCTGCAATCCTCGAGCGATGGACCAATCACGGGTCCGGGGGAGTGTCCAAAGGTGCGCGGCCCAAGAAGGCAAGGAAGGAACTGCCTGAGTGTGCGAGTAGCGATCTGCTGTATAGGGATGGCTGTGTCAGTCTGCGATCGGCCTGTAAAAAGAAAACGGCTGCTTTGTCGATCTGCCTTCTGCTGGATGAGAGGCTGCTCATGTCGAGTGCTGCGATCTGGCTTTATGAGGGAGTGCTTGCGGCTGTCCTCCTCGGTCGATGGACCGCAGCGTGCAGTCGTCCCCAGATTCATCCTGAATCAACCCCGGAGCTCTGACTGTCTTTGCTCCCGCACGGCTCAACACGTTTTTCCCATCCCGTCGATCCGCCTGCGGAGGCCAACACCCCGATTGGGCCTAATCTGGGTGAGAGGCCAGGCCTGGCATGTATGCTGGACTTGTGAAAAGCAGCTGGAGCACACCGTGGATCTTTTCGTCTGTGCCGTGACCTACGGGGGCTGAACTCGCCGAGGCTGGTGCGTGAGTCGGGGTGACAAAGGAGGCGTTGCCGCCATTCAGCTTGGCACGCGGCGTGTTCGAGCTTTGGCGCTTGAAATCCGTTGAACATCGGGCTTCTCATGAGTTGGCATTCAATGCCTTTTTACACTTTTCCTCTCGTCCATGAGGCATCACCAGGTACTCTTTGTCTTGTCTGCATGTTGTCTAAGGTTACGCTCACTAGGGTTTCCCTTCAAAACCCGTAATCCGTAGCTCCCTATTAAGAGCGGGTTATAGATAATTATACATGTTCGTGAATGTTTTTTGCTGTTGTGTGTCCCGAAGTGTCCCCAATAAATCTGGCTGATTCATATGAAAGTTGCCGTGTTGAGTTTATTCGTGCCGTGCCTGAGGTAACAATTCGCTCGATTTTATTTAAAAACCAAATGGTTACGGACTGGCAGACTTCGCGTAGGTCTCTGACAAACGCCAGTCCTGGTAAGCCGGGGGTCTCCTTTCCCCAACTCGCAAGGCACAGGTGGTATTTTGGTATCAGTGATCTGAGGCGCGTAACCCGAGATGTTGTGTTTGTGTGAATCTGCGGTGTTGTTGTTTGTGTGAATTTACCGTGAAAGTTTTTAATTTATTTCGACCCCTACAATGGCACCCAAACGTTCTGGCGCACCTTCTAAAGTTCTGTACTGAACCTAAGCGGCAGAGAAGATGCTAACATCGTAGAAAAAGTGCAACTTCTCGACATGTTAAAGCAGGGAGAAGGCTTCGCTGCTGGAGGCCGCCATTACGGCATCCAATGAAATCTGTTTAAGAGTAATAGGAAGTGTTTATAAGAGTAAGGGAAAGGTTAATAAGAGTGTGGAAAGGTTATAAAGAGTGTGGGAAAGGTTTAATAAGAGTGTGGGGAGGGTCATAAAGCTTTAAAATATATATAAGATAATAAAATAAACATATGGTCGCTAACTTCGCGCGGATTTTCACTTATTGCAGGGGGGGGGGGGGGGGGTTGGAACGTACCCCCGCGATAAACGGGAGATTACTGTGTATATATATATATATATAATATATATGTATATATGTATATGTGTATGTATTATAATATTATATAGAGTATTGTTTACGGTTGGTGGAAATTCACAGACAACCATTCAGCTTTCCAGAGATAAGTTTATGTCGATAAGTGGTGTTCAGATTAGATTTCCCACCGAGTCTAAAGGGAATTAATTTGGTGTAACCGGGGCTGTGATCTTTGAGTCAGCCCTTATTCTTTTTGCTATCTTTATTTTTGGAACAACGCACAATTCCAACACCACAACCCTACTTCAACAACCACGAACCGCCTCTCAACAACCAATGGCCATCCCCTACACAGAGCAACCACAACATCGCCTCAAACCTTCATCTCCACAAACGCGACATATTTTCGCTTCACCACGGCGAATCCACGGACGAGCGCCATCTCCCGCGACAGACGCGGAGCTGATGATTTTCTACAACAAACGTCCGCTTTCCACGGCTGATTATTCCTGCAACGTCCGCGTGGCGGATGATTTTCAACCCACGTCCGCTCTCTCCGCGTTTCGGCGAAGAGATCGGATCAAAAGATCAAAAGGGGCGGAGCCAGCGAGGGGTAAGGGTGAGAGGTGAAAGATCAGACCTCAACTCACTGGACCCCATATAAAGGCGAGCTGAAACGCCACGCAAGCAGTCTGTCGGGTTTCGGATCTGTCGGGAGCTGCAGAGAGTGGGAAGTCCTGGAGTCGAGCTGGCGTCGAGTGCGGAAGAAGCCAGCAGCCCCGGCAAGTTCGAGACCAGTGGAGGGCAGTCGGAGCTTGAAGCGCAGCCAACCCTGCCAGTGCGCGCAGAACTGCGAAGTCGGTGGAGAAAGCCGGAGAGAGATCCCCAACGCTGAGGAATGGCCGGGCTCTTAAAAGAGCATCACCTCTCGAAAGAACAAAGGCCCGTTCGTTCCTCGAGGTGTCGTCGGCTAGGCCCGAACCACTAGGCTCGCACGGCGGGTTGGGCAACCAAGTCGAGCAGCGCAACTGCGGTGTCAGACGAAACGTGCGAGGGGTCAACCAGCGAGTCACCACGAAGGTGGCAGGTACCAGCACGGCCTCTCGGAGCTCCTGGGTCTTCACAGCTCCGTGAAACTATACAAGGCCCACGAGGTCCATTTTGCCCTTTCCTTTTCCTGGTGTTTTTTTTCTTTGTATGAACGTTGTGGCGCCAGTTCCTTAATAGACATTGTAATAAGTATACATAATAATAGAACTGTTGTAAGTACTTTGGCGTCTTGCTCGTTCCGCATGCTTTATTCACTGCATGATTGCATACGTGTTTGCTGTTGCATACGTGTTTGTATCATACGTGTTACAAATCAAATGTCCTTGTGTGATTTTTGACCTGTTCGTTGCGTCCTTTCCTCCATTGAGCTTCCGTATCTGCTTCGAGAATATTAACTGGCTTTAATAGCCGATAAAACGTAATCGGATCCGGCGGGACTTGGCGATATACACCGCTCGGGCAAAATCGCAAATGGAAGCGGCCTGCCTAAGCGGCTCGTTCCTTAAGCAAGTCCCGTGAGTGTAAATCCCCGGCATTTCTGTCTGTGCGCATGCTTATGGTAAATCGACAATTTTGGCGATCGGACCCTGTCGCGCGTGGACAGAATAGTTGGCTGATTTACGGGTGAATAAAAACACACCCGTAGCTGGATTTCGGCGTTGATCCGAAAGCTGCGACTAGGTTTGGCCACCAGGTCGGTGGGCGCGCGCCGGATTGGTTTAAAAAGCAGTCGCTCCGCAGCCGGAAGGTGGCGAGAGCCACAACAATATATATTATATATAATATATATAATATATATATATATATATATAATAATATATATATATATATATATATATATATATGTTACGAATTGGAAGATCGAATCACACACATACATGCAGTTCCTTTAGCTCAGTTATCTCGTAAGTACGTGTTTCTATAGATAGCTCCCTTCATTGTTTTAATGGTAAATCTAATGTAATTGCGCTGTGATTTT
>CM068957.1:70038117-70048860 GCA_035128595.1 Eptatretus atami | reverse complement strand
AGGCTCCTAGGTGCAGGCTGAAGTCGTGCAAAGCTAGAAAAAAGCCCTTCATCAATGAGAAGCAAAAAAGAGCCAGGCTGAGGTTTGCAAAAAGACCATAAGGATTGGACCGTAGAGGACTGGAGTAAGGTCATCTTCTCTGATGAGTCCAATTTTCAGCTTTGCCCAACATCTGTCGTCTAATGGTTAGAGAGACCTGGAGAGCCTACAAGCCACAGTGTCTCGCACCCACTGTGAAATTTGGTGGAGGATCGGTGATGATCTGGGGTGTTTCAGCAAGGCTGGAATCGGGCAGATTTGTTCTTTGTGAAGGACTCATGAATCAAGCCACGTACAAGGTTGTCCTGGAAGAACACTTGCTTCCTTCTGCTCTGACCATGTTCCCCAACTTGAGGATTGCGTTTTCCAGCAGGACAATGCTCCATGCCACACAGCCAGGTCAATCAAGTGTGGATGGAGGACCATCAGATCAAGACCGTGTCCATGGCCAAGCCCAATCTCCAGACCTGAACCCATTGAAAACCTCTGAATGTGATCAAGAGAAGATGGATGGTCACACAAGCCATCAAACAAACGAGCTGCTTGATTTTTCGCCAGGAGTGGCATAAAGTCACCAACAGCAATGTGAAAGACTGGTGGAGAGCATGCCAAGACGCATGGAAGCTGTGATTGAAATCAGGGTTATTCCACAAAAGATTGATTCTGAACTCTTCCGAAGTTAAAAACATTAGTATTGTGTTGTTTAAAAATGAATATGAACTTGTTTTGTTCGTATTATTTGAGGGTCTGAAAACACTGAATCTTTGTTGTTATTTTGACCAGTTGTCATTTTCTGCAAATAAATGCTCTAAAGGACAATATTTTATTCGAATTTGGAGAAATGTTGTCAGTAGTTTATAGAATAAAACAAAAAATTTCATTTTACTCAAACACTATACCTATAAAAAGTAAAACAGAAAAACTAATAATTTTAGCAGTGGTCTCTTAATTTTTTCAAGAGCTGGTATATATAAATATTACACACATACATACAATATAATATATATATCCACCTATATATATTATATATTTATATATTATATATATATTATATATACATATACATATTACATTACTGTCTACGGGCTGTGGAAATATTACCAACCACCTTCATTCAGGTCCCGTAGTGTTGATGTATTTCTGAAGATACCATGTATTAGTTAGCCCCAAACCCAGTTGTTTTAGAGGGAATTTATGGATCATTCGGGCTGCGATCATTTGAGTAGGCGTTTTTCTGTTCTTTCTTTATTTTCGAACCAACCAATCTTCAATCCCACCTACGACACCACTACCACAACGCCAACCAGCGCCAAACCCCCCACTTACACAACCCAAAACGGCCCCAAAACCACGCCACCACTCAAACAACGCCAACCACGCCAACCACTACAACAAACCACGCGTGTCTGACTCGGCACACGGTTGCCAGAGGCCTGGCCTTCGAGGAAAGCAGTCGGCCCCCGTTCTCCCCCCTCCCCCGAACGAAATGGGCGCCGTCGCGCGTGGATTACACCCTGCGGGAAAGAGAGAATGCCACGGCGGTTGCAGCGTCCACGATTGGACGGAAGACCACTCCTTCTGGAAGTTCCAGCATTGATTCCTGGAACGGAGGGGTGGAGCGAAAACGGTGGGCGGACGTGGAGGGCGGAGCCCCGCGAATAAGGACGGACACGAAGGATATGTGATGATCTCGCTCTGTCTATCTTCCCCTGCGGGTGGAGTTGAGGCTCTCTGGTTTTCTCTCGTTCTCTGTATGTGGGCGTGAGGAGTCTCGTCGGCGGTGCGAGACGGGCGGAAGTGCGACGGAGCTGAGAGGTGAGGACGTCGGGAGAGGGAACTCGACACGCTCAGGGAAGTCGCGACTCATTTCTTTTGGGTTCTTTGTAAATGTGTTGTGTGTGGCGCCAGTCTGGTGAAGTAAAACTGTATAAGTGTTGCCGGAGTGTTCGCGTTGCTCGCGTTGTTAGAGCTGGCGTCATTGTTTCTTTTCTTCATGTGATATATGTTGCATTCTGTGTTATATTGTGTGCTTTGTGTCCTGGTGTGCATGTAAATTAAAATGCTTGCTTGTGAATGTTCCCCGTTTCGCTGCGTCCTTTCCTTTGTTGGCGTCTCCATTCTTGCTTTCCGATAAAGGGTTCGATGGCGCGTGAGACGCCCGATAATTTAATTGGAACGTCAAGCGTCGACGATAACTCCGCTCGGTTATCCTTAGCACGCGAATGAAGCCGCTTAAGCGGTTTCGTGTTCCGAAGTCGACCTGTTGGCGTGGTACAAACCCCCTTCGGTAGGTACCCGTGCGAAGCTACTTAGGTATTCGACTTTCGGGCGATTCACCCTACCTTGCACGGGTAGAATGCGGACTGGGTTGTTTGGTGAGGTTAAACCCCAACCCCAGCTGACTGCTCCCGGCTTAGTCCGCATGAGGGTCACGACTGAATTGTCCGTCGGGTGGGCGAGGCGCCGCGATTCGAGTCCGGCCGTTCGCACGCCGAGCGGGCGCGGAATTCGCAACACTGGTGTCAGGAGGGATAACAAACTCTCCCTGTCTCCAGTCTAAATTCACATGCGGAATCGGTCCAGGGGTGAGAGGAGCGACCCCGATTCCTACAAATTACGAGCGATTTAAATTAAACCCGTTACGTGAAATAAGAATGGCGTCTCAAGGCGAGCGGGAGCGGGGTATTAGAAATGTATATTGCAGTTACGTAATGTAGATCCATGGCCACAGATGTAGACCCCGAGCAGGACATTGGTGTGCAGAACAGTTTCCCCCCCAAACCAACCCAGAGGCCCGTAATGGACGCGGGCAGCCAGCAGAGGCCCCCGCGGGGAGACGCCCCTCCTCTCCACCTCCGTCAAAATCCCCTCCCCAGTCCCCCGGCGGACCCGCCCCTGAGGGCGAAGCGATTGCCGCAGACCCACTTAACGTGGGCCAGGTAAACATGATTTGCAGCAATAAGCGCGAATGACGCCAAACAAATGAACGAAATGAAAACGAAATCGAATGGACAAATACGCACACAATTGAAAGGATGAAATGAAAACGAACATGGAAACAAACACAAACGAAATGAAAACGATATATGGAAACAAATGCGCAAGGAATGAAGGAAAGAAATAAAAAAAACTGCGGGTGAGACGCAGGAAAATGGGCCGAAAGCCTGCAGGCGGGCATGAAGCAACAACAGCGCGAGTGCGTAATTGGCGACGCCACGTTGGGGGGACTGCGAAACAGTGAGAGGGGGGTGCAACGGCTGTCGGGCCCGCAGTGGAGGCGGACAGTGAGGAACAGGAATCGGGGAACGTGTGGCGAAGGGTCGTGACAGAGAAGTGACGGTGACCCGAGAGAGGGAAAAAACTAATTGGGGTGACGGAGACCGTGCACTGAGGGAGATAACAACGGGAAGAGACGGAAATAAAAATAGTGGAGACAAAGGACTGGTTAATGGGTGAAGAGGTGGACGAGTTTGCCAGAGACACGGGAGATAGAGGTGAATTGACGGGGGGTGAAGACGAACACACACACACACAGAGTTAGCGAGGCTTTAATGGGGTAGCTGCGACTGGTGAGAGACCGGAGAGTGAGCAGCTGGATGAGCTCCTCCAGGAACGAGGGAGGGATTTTGCCCCTTGAAGCTTGATCACGCCAGGTGGGTTCTGGTAATCGTGCGAGCGAGTTGAGGGAAGAGTGCTGCGAATGGGTGCACGGAGCTCCGCTGGGGTATAGAGGCCCCGGAAACCACTTTGGGGTGGCACAAATCCCAGTGTGCGTTGTCCCGCGTGTGTGTGGTTGCAAGGTTGTGAGTGCGTCCCCGTGTGTAAAGCGACCCTCCATGTATGAGTGGGCGGTGGCAATGTGCCGTGTAGTGCGTGCTTTCAGTGCGCCGTGTGGGGATGAGGCACCGCGGTGTGACTGCCCCACGTGTCAAGGTGGAAGCCGTGTGTGAGTAGAGCCACGTGTGCGAGCGGAGCAGGTGGCAATGCGCGACTCGGAACGGCCGAGTGTGAGGGACCAGTGTGTGTGTGAGGTCTCTTGTATGTGATGAGGGACGATGCGGTCGGCATGCGGGAGCATGCAGCGCTTCTACGCGTGTGAGTGTGATGGAGTGGGTCTGTCGTCGTAACACGCAGGGTGCGTGGGTGAATGCGACGACGACGGCGACAGAGAGACACAGGCCGAATTAGCGGCTGTAAGCTATTGTGGGACCGCTGCCGGGTTCACCCAGTCAGCGAAGCGCGATGGTTCGGGCTGTGGCAACGCACGAGGCCCCCGTGCTCGCTTGCGGAGGAAGCCCGGCCGGAGAACGCCAGCGGTGGATTTTGCCGATCCCGCGGACGGACAAAGTTAGGCAGGATAGGTATTTGGACCGGTGGGTTCTCCACACGAGGTGTGTGTTAAGCTCCAACGGTGCAGAAGCACATGTTTCGCGTGGGGAGCCGCTCGGAAGTGCGAGGTTTTGCTTTGGTCGGGATGCGCAGGGGTGACGTCATGGCATGCACGTGGCGGTGGAAATCCGCAGGAGAGGTGAATCCCTGCCGATGTACGTCCAAGAGGACGAGGACGCGCGACAGCCTGCATGACGTCACGGAGGTGCAAACTGTGCGCGAGCTGTGAGTTGCCACGCTGGTGCATGCGCGTAATTAAAAAAAAATTTAACAAAAGCAAGCCTCGCTTTCGGGCGTGGAACAGGATTCCGGGTAAGGGGTGGAAGACCCTCCTGCAGCGGCACAAGGCGATGACACTAATGTTAGGGGAAGGTGTTAGTGTAGTTAGACCGGCTTCATGGGGCAGGGGTAAGTCCTCATGGCCCGGAAGGATGAGTAGAGGTTTGTGAGATTTAGGATGGGAAATAGTATGGGATTATTTGAGGGACAGTGACAGACTTTGGATGTTGTAGCGGGGATGTAGCTTTAGCAACGTAATAGTGTTAAAAGGACGTTGCTTAGTGTAAGGGATGACGTGGGAGCACGAGTTAGTTAGTAGAGGGATTCTAGTCAGCAAGGATGCAGGAGTCGCGATGTGTGTGAGTGAAGAATTGATGGATTGAAACATGTGCTTCGATTGAGTGAGTGAGGCCGCGGGTCTGAGTTGTATGGAGCGAAATGGGAATGCATGGTGCGATGAGTGATTGCGGGGGAGAGTGACTCCGCCCAAGCGACCCCGCGGTCAGTGTATAAGTGAGTTAGTGGTTAGTTAAATTGACCAAAATGGGAGGTTCCTTTTGCTGTTTGTGGAGTGTAGGCTCGAAACCCGTTTGGAGGGGTGCAGGGAGCCCTGTTAGACGAGGCTGGAGCGTGCTGCGAAAGTGAAGTATCGCTTGAGTGGGTACCCCAGGCACCAGGCTATCGGCCGTGGTAGGCCAAGGGCCCATGCGGGGCCGATAGCGTTAGTGGGCACGGGTGCGCCCGCTTAGGTGCGGAGGGCCCGGAGGCGCCATTATAGCGCACAGCAGTGCGGCAGTGTTGTCCGGGCACCGGTCGTGACCCCTCGGAAAAAGGGGCCCCGGGAAGCCAGACCTGCACAACAGATTGTGCCGTTCATCAGGGATTTGCCATGGGGGCACACTCCCCCCCGGTGTTTAGGAGAAGCTGGTAGGCTCGGAGCAGAATGCTTAGTGCCCAGGCCGAACGAACGTTAAGTAGCAAGCACTCGTTAGATCAGGACAGAGCGTCCTGACCACAGGAGCCACGACGTCCCACGCCATGAGACCGTGTGAGGCACGGAAGAAAACATTGGGAGGGCGGAGCGCCCGAAATTGGTAAGGACAACCAACACAGGCGACGGGAATCTTGATTGTTAGAACCAATACTTAAGCGAGAGGCGCTTTTAGAAAGCCCCGGGGTAGTTTCTAACATAAGTTAATGAAGGGTAGATTAGGAAGTGCTACCCTCCGCACCACCATCCCTTCGCTCCCTTGTGGCCGCTGGACCCACTTTGGGGTTAAGATCGCTGAGATCTGGGGAGGCCATCCTGAGCTTTAGTTGGCCTCGACCAGACGCTAGCTCTCCCTCATTCCCCTCCGGGAAGGAACGTAGGGTTGGAGTAGGCTAGGGACGATAGGTTAGCCGAACAGAGCCGACAGAAAGGGGTTTAGGGGACGATTATAGTGGGAAGTAAGATAAAATAAAAAAACAAAAAAAATATAGTTGGGGCTAAAATGGTTTTACAATTAAGGGGTGGGTATGACACTGACAGGCAAAGGCGATAGGTGGAGGGAGACAGGTAGGTAGGTCTGAGCCCGCCTTCTGAGTGGCCAGCACCACCGGCACTCCTCCACCAACCTCCACTGAAAGGCAAAGCTGGCCACTTCAATCGGCTGGCTGCGTTTTGCTGTGAGCCTGTACGGCCGGATCGCAAGCGGCTGTTTGCTTCAAGGCCTGTGCCGGCCAACTTCATCGGCTGGCTGTGTTTGCTTCAAGCTGTGCCGGTCCACTTCACTGCCGGCTGCGTTGCTCAGCTGGCCCTGTTTCCCATTCCATGCCTACTGCCCTTTCCATTTTGCCCCGTTCTGTTTTGATTTGCCCCCCCCCCCCTTGTTCATTTGCCATGTGCGCAGGATTCTCGCGCAAATTTGCAGGACTTGCCCTGATGGCAGCTGCAACACGGCATGCACCAGCAGCCATGCACCGTTGTTTGTTTGCGTTCATCCATCATCCCATCTGCACCACGGGGACTGCATGAGCAGCCGTGCACCGCTTTTGTGCTTTGCGTCAGTGCCCGTTCAAGTGTCTGCAGGGACTGCCTTTGCAGGCAGCCGCACCAGCGAACTGCGTTGTTGGCAGCCCATTGCACCGTTGTGCGTTCACTGGGTTCATTTTTAAAGAGGGGGAGGCCTTAGGACTACGTTGTGAGCAGCGGCCATGTTCCCTGTCACCTGCATGCTTGAGCAGAGACTGCATGCGTAGCAGCCTGGCTCCCTGCTAACTGCTTTTCTCTTTGCAGAGCCATTGATTCCTGGCCATGGTTAGTGTAAAATTGTAAGTTAAGGTGTTAAGATGTACTGTAAATATTGAGTGCGCCCCCGGCATGTCTGTCTAGCGCCGGCAATTTTATTTAAGTCGTCTGTTGAGTGGGTTTGTTTATTAGTACTCAGCCTCAGGTTATTTATTTGGGACACGAACATGATATGTCGCACTCAGGGATCCGAGGTTAAACGTATTAGGGAGAATACACATGATGGCACACGAAAAATTTGACGACTCGGGACGAGTCTGTAAAAAGGGGAGGGGAGTAGTGTTATGAGCTGTGGAAATTACCAACCACCATTCAGTCCCGTACCGGTGAGGTATTTCTGAAGTACATGTATAGTTAGCCCCAAACCCGTTGTTTAGAGGGGATTTTATGTGTTCATCGGGCTGCGATCCTTTGAGTTAGGCGTTTTTCTGTTCTTTCTTATTTTCAGAAACCCAACCACATCTCAACCCCAACCCACGCCACCACTACCACAACGCCAACCACGCCACCACTACAACAACGCCAATCACTACAACAACGCCAACACGCCACCACTACACAACGGCCAACCACGCCACCACTACACAACCACCGCGTTCTGACTCGGCACCCACGTTGCCAGAGGCCTGGCCGTTCGAGGGGGAAAGCAGGCGGCCCCCGTCCCCCCCCCCCGCGCGGGGGGGGCGTTCTTTTTTCCCCCCCCCCCCCCCGAAGAAATGGCTCCGTCGCCGGTGGATTACACCCTGCGGTGGAAGAGGAGAATGCCACGGCGGTGCGAGCGTCACGATTGGATGCGAAGACCACTCCTTCTGGAGTTCCAGCATGTTCTGAAGGAGGCGGTGGAGCACGAAAACGGGGGGGAGTGGAGGGCGGGCCCCGCGATATAAGACGGGACACGGAAGGGTGCTGAGATCTCGCTCTGTCTTCTTCCCCCTGCTGGATGGAGTTGCAGGCTCTCTTGGTTTTCCTCGTCTCTGTGTGGGCGGTTGAGGAGTGTCGGCGGTGCGAGGACGGCGGAAGAGGCACGGAAGCTGAGAGTTGAGGACGTCGGAGAGGACTCGACACGCTCAGGAATCGCGCGACATTCCATTTCTTTTGGGCGTTCTATGTAAATGTGTGTGTGTGCGCCGCCAAGTCTGGTGAAGTGTAAAACTGTGTGTAAGTGTTGCCGAGTGTTCGCGTTGGTCGGTTGAGAGCTGCTTCATGTTTTCTTTTCTTCCATGTGCATATATGTGCATTCTGTGTATATATGTGTGCTTTTGTCCGGTGCGTTGTAAAATAAATGCTTGCTTGTTGAATTGTTCCCCGTTTCGCTGCGTCCTTTCCTTTGTTGGGTCTCCATCTTGCTTCACGTAAAGGGTTCGAGGTGGCGGAGACGCCCGATAATTAATTGGAACGTCAAGGTCGACGATAACTCCGCCTCGGTTATCCCTGTAGCATGAACGAGCCGCTTAAGCGGTTCTTGTCCGAAGTGACCTGTGGCGTAGGTACAACCCCTCGGTAGGTTACCCGTGCGAGTACTTAGGATATTCGACTTTCGGCGATTCACCCTACCCCGCACGGGAGTTAGAATGCGGACTGGGTTGGGTGAGGTTAAACCCCAACCGTGACTAGCTCCCGGCGTTAGTCCCGAGAGGGTCACGGACTGAATTGTCCGTCCGGTGGGCGACGGCCGCGATTCAAGTCACGTGGCCGTTCGCACGCCGGCGGGCGAATCGTAACAATACATATATATTGGTACGGGCCGGGGGATCGACCGGGAGCACGACCACCAGATGGAGCCGCGAGCTGGCTCGACCTATCGCCCGGAATGTAAAGGTCGTCGCCCCGGATAACTCCGGAAACTGACGGGTCCCCTATCGGACCGATCTTCGCCAATGGATAGGCCACGTCGAGGGGAGGGTCGATTGCCAACTTCAATTTACCAAGTACCCACGTGTGTCCGACTACCGGGGAAGTTCACCCTCGTTCGTCAGGGTCGCTTGACATGAACCATTTGGTGGAGATGTTCAGACGAGCAATGAGTGGGGATTTACAAAGAATGGAGAATAAAATGGATGCAAATGCACGGGATTTGAACAAGATGGATGCAAATGCGCGGGATTTGAACAAGATGGATGCAAATGCGTGCGATTCAAACGACAAAATGGATGCAAATATGCAGACACTGAGGGGTGAAATGCAGTGCATGGGGCGAAGCCTGCAGGCGGGCATGAAGGACATAATGGCAATTGCGTGCGACGAAACGCGGACAGTGGAGTACAAAATGGCGGCGCCACGTCGCGGAGACACCGAACCAACGAGGGGGAGTGTGGATTGTGTCGGTCCTGCAATGGAGACGGGTGAGGTCGTGACGAGGGACGCCGTCACTATAATTAGGGAGACACGCGTGGAGGTGAGTTATTGTGGTAACCGCGCCGGTTTCACGGGACGTCGCGAACGAGGCCTGTTCGGCATTTACCGAGCGGCCCTCACACGCGCGTATTCGTGCAGGGATTCCGGTGTGGGAACGTCCCGCGTTTCGAAAAAGACCGTCGCGTGGACAGTTAAAATGGCGGCGAGTGTTGATGGGTGAATTTGGAACACGGGGGTTCCCATGTGCGCGCGGGCGCGTGTGCGAGGCATCACGTGCTGCATACCGCATGTTCTGTCCGCGGAATGCGCGAAGCGGGTTCCCGGGACGAAACGCGCGCCGGCTGCAGGCTCTGTGCGCGTTTGACGTCATCGGCGGGAATCTCGCGGCACAAATGCCGGAGAAATGGCGCACGTTGTTCCGTGTGGGGAACCCCGCGAAAGCGAGCGCTTGGGGAGATTCCCAGGGTGACGTCACGGCTGCACGGATCGGCCGTTGGAGGGGACGTTGGCATCGCCCAGAGGGACAAACCGGCGTGCCGTAAACCGCCACCATGGAGCTGCAGAAAAGAAAAAGAGCCTCGCTCCAGGTATATGGCCCTGCAGGATGTGGTGGACATCCTGTAGATTGGGCAAAGGAAGCACTAGCTAGTGGGATGGGTTAGTTTAGTTAGACCGGCTTCATGGGGACATGGGTTGTTCCTCATGGAGCCCGTGGAATGGGTTAGTTAGAGGGATTTTAGCATAGGTTTAGAAAATGGACTTTTGGATTTTGGAGACAGTGACAGACATTGAATGTGTAGTGGGGACGTAGCTTAGCTACGTAGGATTAAAAGGAACGTGCATGAGAATAAGGGACGACGAGGAGCACGAGTTAGTTAAGGGAATTTAGTTAGCAGAATGGCAGGATTGGAGTGTGATGTGAATTGAAAAGAGGAAAATGTACTTGATGAATGAGTGTGGGACAGCGGGCCCAAGTGTGTGAGGGGAGCGAATGTGGAATGCATGGTGCGAATGACTGAGTGGGGGGAGGAGTGATTCCCACCCAAGGGACCCCAGGGTCAGTTTAATGTTAGTTAGTGGGTAGTTAAATTTACAAAAAGGAGGTCGTTTTGTTGTTGGTGTCGAGAGAAGGCACAAAACCCATTTGGAGGGGTGCAGGAGTCCATGGACCGGCTGGGAGCGTGGCTGTTGAACGGTGAGTATTGTTTAGAGGGCACCCCGGGCACCGGACTAGTCGGCCAGAGTAGGCCAAGGGTCCAAGGGACCGGGATAGTGTAGTGGGCACGGGCGACCCGCGGATAGGGACCCGTAGTGCCAGAATGCCACGTGGGCAGTGTCGTGGGCACGGGCGACCCTCGGAAAGGGACCCGGGGTACCAGCATGCCACATGG
>CM068957.1:70025976-70036968 GCA_035128595.1 Eptatretus atami | reverse complement strand
ACGGTCCCCTCGGTCTCCACACGCGCGCCTGAAAACAGAAGAACGACACGCTGCTAGAACCAGAGACGACGCGCCAGCCTGTCTGGTCCCCGTAGCTTACCCGCTGCGGCACCAACGTGTGAGCCCTATAGGTATATTCCGACAGAACGGTATGTGCGGGGCCGTTCGTCAATCACGTATATAGAAGCACCCTATCCTGCGCGGTAGAAAGTGTGACGATACGGCGCGTAGCCTCATACCGTGTCGTCCGCGTCCTGTTATCAGTACCCTATCCAACTACCAGACAGGGTTCCGGCGTTGCTCCGGAAGGTCACGACTGAAATTGGTCCGTCCGGGGGCGACGCGGTTGCGATAGGAGAAACACGGAAACGGATTCGCAACGCCCGGCGGGCGCGAATTCGTAACAATATATACTTTATGTTTAACTGTTATGTGTATACGGTATGTATGCCATATATATATATATATATATATAAATATATTATATTATATATATAATTGATTATAATAGCCTGGTGTTGCGTAGTGGTTTAGGGTAAGCGGCTGGATCCAAAAGGCTGAGTTTCCAAGTTCCCCTTGGCAGCTTGAATTAATACACACCAGGAGGTTGACTCCTGTCATCCTTTCCGAGTCGGCGAAGTTGAGTACCAGTGTACGGGCCCGGTGTAAAGCCCCAGTTAGAATAGGTGGTAGCCATATCCCTGTGTCGCATAGAGGCGACCAGGGTTCATCAGGAAGGCATCCGGTGTAAAAATCCTGTGCCAAAAATCAATATAAACGGATCATAACGGATGATCCGCTGTGGCGACACCCAAACGGGAAGCAGCCAAAAGAAGAAAGAAAAGGATGTATTATATATATATATAATATATATATATATATATATATAATATATATATATATATAATGTATACTGTTATGTATATATAATATATAATATATATATGTTAGTAAGTGTGGTGGTATATATATATATATATATATATATATATGTTTTAAAAAAAAAAATACTGTAACAATATATTAAATAATATATATAATATGTTACGAATTTGGAAATTCAATCGCACACAACATACAGGTGCCCTATCAGGGCTATGTCGTTAAGTGCACTGTTCCCTAGATAGCTCACCTCTCCATTTGCTTAAATGTTTAGAAATCGATTAGATGCGCTGCGGATCGATTTAATAGTTAGGGAAAGAAACAATGGAGACGTCCTCCCCCTCTTCTGCGAAGAGGAACAAGAAACCCTGCGGTGACGTCACAACTCCCTCCCCACCCGTGGTTGAGCGGGGGGGGGGTGGAATCACGAGGGCATGAGTCACGCCCGGGTGCGGGGAGGGGTGCAAAGGATAAAGAGGACCTTTTTGTTTAAAAAAAGAATCCAAAGTCGAGTAAAAGAGAGTTGCGTGGAAAGAAGTCCCGTGGTAAGGGCTGAGTTCGTGGGGCTCGCTCGTGAGTCCCGTGGCAGAGTTCGTGTGCTGAGGTCCGTGGGAGGAGTAAGCTTTTTTGCTTCGGCAGTTGGTGAGTCCGGGAGGAACCCAGAAGCCAAGGAGCTGCGTGGAATCCGGCGTCGCGAAGGAGACGCGAGCTGAGGCCGCAGCCTTGCCTGCCTGTGTCGTGCAAACCGCAGGCGTTCGTGTGAGTAGAGCCGGAGAGAGCTCGCCTGCCACACGGGGCTCGAGCTCGACCTGCGGCTACGCTAGCTGCCGTGGGGAAGGACATCGCGGGTCGCCCAAGGCGCGTTCTGTGTGGAGAGAGCCCGGAGAGAGCTCGCCTGCCACACGGAAAGGCCCGCGAGCTCGACCCGCCGGGCTACGCTAGCTGCTGTGGGGAAGGAGCAATCGTGGGTCGCCCAACCTAGACACCACGAGGCTGCAGGTAACCTGCAACGGTCTCGTGGGACTCGTTCGGTCTGCCAAGTCCCACGCCAATAAAGACCCCAAGAGGTCCAGTCTGACCGCCATTGCCCTTGATGGGTCCTTTTTCCTGCTTTTCTTTCGATAATAATGTTTGTGGCGGCCCGAGTCCCGTAAGTAAAACTGTGTAAGTGACTGTACAATTAATAATAATTGCTTATAGAGACGTTGTAAGTTCTTTTGTTGCTTTGTTTTAATTGCATACGTGTTTTTTCATTATGAATAAATGTCCTTTGTGTAAATGGTAAACCTGCCGCTTCGTCCATTTCCCTCATTTGGACCTGAACATTTTCGTGTGTTGGGAAGTTAGAAAGCCGTTGGTTGCCGTCATAGGGGGACATTTGGACCTCGACCGGTTTCTCGGCGATTTACGCCGCTGAAATCGCGCAACTGGACAAGCTCGCCATCGTGCGGTTTGTTCCCGTAAACGAGATCCGTCGAGGTTGAATTACCCCGGTAAGTTGAAATCGACGTGGGTATTAGGTACAATTGAAGAAGTTGGCAATGAAACCCTACCCCAGCGTGATCGCCGATTGGGCGTATTTCGGTTCTTGTACAAGGGACCCGTCGCTCTGGAGTTATCCGGAGTGGCGAATCTCTATTCGGGCGATCGGTCGGGCCGACTCGACTTGCGGCTCCGTTCAGAGCGGTCGTTGGCGGCCGACCTGGCCTGTAACAACTGGTTAAGTCAGGGAGTGGGTGTGAAACCCATCCACCTCCCGTAAATTTGTAGGTTCGAATCCGCAACAATTGGTGTCCAGGATGCGACTTCGGCCCCCCTCCGCCTCCTAGCAAAATTCCACGGATCGGATCAGGGGTATACGGGCAACCCCCCCCCGTGTCCCCAAATTTACGAGCGTTAATAAATTTTATTCCCAGCACGTAAAAGATGTTCAGGCCAGGCGAGCAAGGGGCAGGAGGGATTAGGATTAGGAAGGATGAGAAAATAGTAGAATCCAGGTCAGGTGAGATCCCCGAGCAGGTGGAAATGCTCATTGTGCAGGAGCAATTCCGCCCACATCGAACCCAGAACTCCATGGAAATGGGTGCAAGCGGAGAGGCCGCGGTGGATGACACCACGCCCCTCCCCTCCTTCCGTCAGGATCCCTCCCCGGTCCCCCCGGCGGATCCGCGACCGACCGAGGCGATTTCGGAATTCGTCGGGGTTGGCTGAGATCAGCCAAAGTGGGGGAAATGCTTGCGCGGGTGCTGCAGGCAAATAAACAACATAAATGAAGAAGTGCGCAACAAATGAAAAACAACATTAATGAAAGTGCCGTGCAGGATGGAAAACCGAGATGAAGGGGCATGAATAAAAAAAATGGATACGAATGCGCAACAAAGATGGATAAGAATGTGCAAACTGCTGCGGGGTTGAGATGGCCAGAAGCAGGGGCGAGGCCCTTGCAAGGCGAGCCATGAAGGCAATTGCGTGCAGTGAAGCCGCGGACAACGGTGTGCAAAAATGGCGGCACCACGTGGCAAGCGTCGACCGACCCGACAAAGGGGGAGTGGTGGAACTGTGTCGGCCCGTGGTGGAGGACAGAAATAATTCGGGAGACCGCGTTTGGGCGAGAACTCGTGCAGGTGGCGGAAAAAGTGACGGTGAACACACAGGGAAAAATTAAAATGAGGTGACCTGAGACATGCAGGAACGAGACCACGTGGAGGTGGACTGAGAAAATGCACGGAGAACGCAGGAGACAAAGGAAGACACCAGAAGCCATCTGGGGAATAGAACAGGAAACAGAGACGAAAAGCAGGGAAGAAACGGAAATAATAAACGAGGTGACTGAGATTAAAGCCAGTAGAGGAGCAAACTCAGGTAAATTGACGAAGCACAACACAGGTTAGGGATAGTGAGGGACAATGGGGTTGAAGCTGGGGGAGTGTTTTTGTGACCGCCGGTGCGAGCAGCAGGAAAGTGGCCTCCTGCAGGAACAAGTTGAGGGACTGTGCCCCCCTTGAGGCAGATCGCGACGAGGAGAGTCCTGTCGAGCCTTGCGAGGTAAAGGGTGGCGAGTGCCTGTGAATGGCTGTGCACGCGGACTTGGGGGTTGTGAAACCCCGGGAACCCCTTGAAGGTGGTGCTAATCCCAAGCGTGGTTGTTCCGGTGTGTGTGGTGTCGAAAGATGTGTGTTTGGAGTGTTGGCCCCGAAGTGCGTGCTTCCCCAGCATTCCGTGTGTGAATGAAGCATTCCGCGTGTTCAGAAGAGGCCGTGTGTGTGTAAGTGAATAACGGTCCCGTGTGGATGAATAGCAACGTGTGTGAGTGAAACACTGGCGTGTGAGTGCCCCGCGTGTGTGAGTAATCGGTGTGCCTGGTGGCGAGGTGTGCCGAAATGCGGGCCTTCCAGCACGCCGGTGTGAAAAGGAAACATCGAGTGTGGAAGGAACGGCGTGTGTGAGAGCGCTGTATGTGAGGAGATGACAGTCGGTAATGCCGGGAGAACGAACGCATCCCCCCGTGTCCTGAGTGCCCATGGTGGAGTGTGTTGAGCGTCGTAGCAAGCAGGAGTGTGTTGCGTTGAAACGGCGATGACGACAGTGACCGCAGATGAAAGGGACAAGGGCCAAGTAGCGCCCGTAGCTGAATTGAGAACCGTGCCGGGTTTGCAACGCAGCAAGCCCGGGGTCCATGCTGTTGCTACGCACAAGGCCGCCACGTGCGCGGCTTGCGCAGGTGAAACCCGGTCCGGAAACGCGCAGCGGTGGATGTTAGCCCGATCCCTGCCGGACGGACAGAAGCTAGGCTGGATTCGAATTTGGACCGGATGGGTTCTCCACGCAAGCGTTGTTTGTAAAAGCTTCCGACGAGCAAGCCATACATGTGTTCGCGTGGGGAACCCCTCGGAAACGCGGGCTTGCTTTGAGATGCGCAGGTGACGTCAATGGCTGCACGTGTGTTTTGGAATCCCGGCAGAAGGGAAATTCCTGCCGGATGTTACCGTCCAAGAAGGGCGAGGTCGCGAAAGCGCGAGCAGTCCTGCCATGACGTCACGGAAAGAGCGCTGGGGTAGGCGTGGTGGATCCGAGCGCCTGGTGTGCGCAAGAAGAAGAAAAAAAAGAAGTGAAGCGAGCCTCGCCACTTCGAGTGGACATGAGCCCCCAGGAAGGAGGGTGGGAAGAAAACACCCTTGTGAGGGGGCACAGGAACTCTAGTTAGGAGGATGGTAGAGTTGGTTAGAACCGGCTCAATGGGGACAAATGGGTTGGTTGTACTCATGGAGCCCGTGGAATGGATTAGTTAGAGGGATTTCAGTTTAGATTTAGGAAAATGGGAAATTTTTTGGATTTCTGGAAACATGGACAGACATGGAAATGTGTAAGTGGAACGTAGCTTAGGCTACGTAGAAGTAAAATGGAAACGTGCTGAGTTTTAAGGATGACGAGGGAGCACGAAGTTGAGTCAAGGGGGAAGTGTAGTTTAGGAAGGATGCAGTGTGGAGTGTTGGTGTGAGTTGCGAAATGGGAGTGTGGTGTGTAATGTGTAGGACAGTGGGCCCAAGTGTGCCGAGTGGAGCTGGATGATGGTATGCCATGTGGGGGGGGGGCCGAAAAATGACGGTTGGGGGAGGAGTGATTCCCACCCAAGTGACCCCCGGGTCAGTTTTAATGTTAGCTAGTGGGTAATTCAAATTTACTTAAACAGGAGGTCGTTTTGTTTTGGTGTGGAGAGAAAGGCACGAAACCCGGTTTGGAGGGGTTGCAAGAGTTCATGGACGGCTGGGAGCGTGGCTGTGGAAAGGTGGAGTTTTTTGTTTAGTGGGCACCCGGGACCGGACCTAGTCGCCCAGAAGTAGGCCCCAAGGGCCCAAGAGGGGCCGGATAGAGTAGTGGGCACGGCGACCCGTCGGAAACGGGACCCGTAGCGCCAGAAGCCACGGGGGGCAAGTGTATGTGGCACAGGGCGAAACCCTCGGAAAGGGACCCGGGGCAACCAACACGCCACGTGGCATCGGAAGGGGGGCAATTGCCAGAGAGGGCAACCCCGCGTTTGTTAGGAGCAAGCTAGCTCGGAGGCGCCTGCGGGCCTGGGGTTCCATGGTTAAGAGTTCGGCAGGGGGGAGTTTCCCTGCAGTTGAGCCACGCTGCCCCACCAGGAAATTGTGCGAGGGCACGAACGAAATTTGAGGCAAGGCCCAAAATTTATATGGAACAAACCAACACAGGCGACGGGAATCATGTTTTTAGAACCGATAAGTTTTAAAAGTGGGAGGCGTTTTTGGAAGCCACCGGGGTAGTTCAGGTTAATGAATGTAGGGTAAGAATAGGAGATGCACCCCTTCGCACCATCCACCCTTCGCTCGTTGTAGGCCGCTGGACTCACCTTGTAGATCAGCTGAACTGCTAGGAGCCATTCTGAGGCTTTGTTGGGCCTCGAGACAGGGAAAGTTAGTCCTCCCTATTCCCTCCAGGGAGGGAACGTAGGGGTTGGGAGTAGGGCTGAAGTTGACAGGATAGGTTACCGGACAAAGACAATAAGGGGGTTAGGGAGAACCAATTATAAAAAGGGAAATAAAATAAAGAGGGGCAAATTTTGTTGTTTTGTGGCAATTAGGGGACGGGTAAAATGGACAGAGACAGGCAAAAGGCATAGAAGTGGGGGAGACAGTAAGGCTAGGTCCGAGCCCCGCCCTTCAGAGCGGCCGGCACCACCGCTACTCCCTCCAGATCTGAATGAACCAACACCAGAGGCCGGCCAGCTTCACCTGCCGGCCCTGTTGGCTGCAGCTGCCTGTTCGCATGTTGCTTAACCTTGCCAATGCCAGTTGCCTGCCTCTGCCATGACCTCCATGCCTGCTGGCCCTTGTTGCGTTTGCCCCTGTGTCCATCCATCACCATGCGCGCCAGACCATCCACAGTTTTGTGAGGACTGCCCTGCAGGCAGCCTGTGCATCCGTCCATTTTTGTGTTTTGCAACCATCTCCATCCATCCCTGCAGCCAAAGACTTTGCTATGACTTTTGGCCTTCCCCGCTTTCAGCAGATCACAAGTCCTGGGCCAATGGTTTAGTGTAAATTTATAAGTTATTAGGTTAAGTTGAGTGAAAATTGTAAATACGTGGAACCCCCGCCTGCCAATGTTTTGTTTTAAGCGCCGCAATTTTAGTTAAGTTTGTCCGAATGAGTCTGTGAGTTTTGTTTAAGTTAGTTACGCATGCGCATTAGGTTATTTTATTTTTTGGGAACACGTTTAAAGAAATGTTGCACTAGGGATTCCGAAAGGTAGAACGGTACTAGGGGAAAACTTACACATAGCTGGTCACACGAAAAATTTGACGACTCGGGACGAGTCTGTAAAAAGGGAGGGGGTGTGTTACGAATTTGGAATTCCAATCGCACGACAACATACAGGGTTCCTTAGTCAGCTATGTCGTTTAAGATGCATGTTCCCTAGATAGCTCACCTCCCATTGTTTCACAAAATGTTTTGAAATCGATAAGATGTGCTGCGGATCGATTTAATAGTTAGGGGAAAAAAAGAAAACCAAAAATGGGGGGGGGGGAAAAGAAAAAAAACGTCCCTTCCCCCTCTTCTGCGAAGAAGGAAGAAGAACCCTGCGGTGACGTCAACATACTCCCTCCCACCCGTGATTGAGCGGGGGGGGGGGGGGTGGATCACGGGGCCATAAAGTCACGCCGGGTGCGGGGAGGGGTCGCAAAGGATAAAGAGGACAAATCTTTTCTTTGTTAAAAAAAAGAAATCTCCAAAAAGTCGAGTAAAAAGAGAATTCCGTGGAAAAGAGTCCCGTGGGTAGGGCTGAGGTTAAGTGGGCTGAGCTCGTGGGAGTCCCGTAGCAGAGTTCTGTGCTGAGTCCCCCCCGTGGGAGGAGTTAAGCTTTTTGCTTCGGCAGTTGGTGAGTCGGAAGGAACCCAGAAGCCAAGGAAGCTGCTGGAAGTCCGGCCGTCCGCAAGGAAGACCGCGAGCTGGAGGCGCAGCCTTGCCTGCTGTTCCGCGCAACCGCGCGTTCGTGGTGGAGAGAGCCCGGAGAGAGCGTCGCCTGCCACACGGGGGGCTCGAGCCTCGACGCGCTACGCTAGCTGCCGTGGGGAAGGAGCAATCCGCGGGTCGCCCAAGCCCGGCGTTCGTGTGGAGAAGCCGGAGAGAAAAGCTCTGCCCTGCCACACGGAAGGCCCGAGCTCCGACCGCGGCTACGCTAGCTGCTGTGGGGAAAGGAGCATCGTGGGTCGCCCAACCCAAACACAACGAGGGTGCAGGTAACCTGCAAACGGTCTCGTGGACTCATCGGTCTGCCAAGTCCCACGCGCCCATAAGACCCAAGAGGTCCAGTCCTGACCCCATTGCCTTTGATGGGTCTTTTTCCTGCTTTTCTTTCGAAATGAATGTTTGTGGGCGCCGAGTCCCCTTGAAGTAAAACTGTGTAAAGTGAAAACTGTACATTAATAATTGCTATAGACGGTTGTAGGTTTCTTTGTTGCTTGTTAATTGCATACGTGTTTCAATTATAACATAATGTCCTGTGTAAATGTAAACTGGCTCGCTTTCCGTCCATTTCCTCATTGAAACTGAACATTTCGTGTGTTTGGGAGTTAGAAAGCGTTGGTTGCAGTTAA
This sequence comes from Eptatretus atami, assembly GCA_035128595.1. NCBI lineage: Eukaryota > Metazoa > Chordata > Myxini > Myxiniformes > Myxinidae > Eptatretus > Eptatretus atami. The sequence continues at coordinate 70,028,471 of CM068957.1, read as the reverse complement.
TTTAGGGGGACATTTGGACCGACGGTTCTCGGCGATTTACGCCGCTCGGAATCCGCACGGACAAGCTCGCCTCGGCGGTTTGTTCCGTACGAGATCCGTCGAGGGTGGAATACCCCGTAGTTGGATCACCAGGGTATTTAGGTACCATTGAAAGATTGGCAATCGCCCTACCCCCCACGTGATCTGCCGATGGCCGTAATTTCGGTCTTGTACAAGGTCCCTGCCCGCTCGGAGTTTGTTATTCCGGCGCCGATCTCTATTCCGGGCGATCGGTCGGCCGCTCGCTGCGGCTCGTTCAGAGCGGTCGGGTTGGCGGCCGACACCCCGGCCCTGACATAATATATATATAGATAATATATATATATATATCGTATTGTTACGGTGCCGGGGGTCGACCCAGTGAGCACTGACCGCTCTGATAGGAGCCGCTGAGCGGCTCGAGCGACGCCCGGAATGTAAAGGTCGCTCGCTCCGGATACTCCGGAACTGACAGTCCTCTAATCGGACGCGATCTTCGCCAATTGATAGGCCACGTGGGGTAGGGTCGATTGCCAACTTCAATTTACCTAAAGTACCGACTACCGGGGAAGTTCACCCTCGGCCGACTTTTGTCCGAATCGTTCGCTATCTGCCGACTCGGTATCCGCGTAACCGAGCGGAATTAACCAAAAGGTCGGCCGGAACCAAATGAACAAGTTACGAACCACTAATCCTCAAACATGCGCATGTCGAGCCAATGAAAGAAAACACAGAAAACGAAGCTGTTACATCAACAATGTTACATTCAACATTATTTATTAATAATAATGGGGAACTAGGGAAACACGTAAGAGCAGATTTAAACCGACGTATACGAAAAGAGCAAATGCAATATTACAGCACACAAGCAACTTACAAGTTCTCCTACTTTTAGAACGGGCCCCACGGACACACATACGCACACACACTACACATAAATGGTGGTTGATGCCTTTAATATGGACTTCGCTCGGAGGGACAGATGAGCCCTGAAGCCCAGGGTCTGCCTCGGACCTTTCCACCTCGTGTGGTCTTAAACTGTTCGGACCGTGCACCCAGCATGGGCGAGCTGGATCCAATCACTGCGAGCCAGCACGATCCTCTCTCCGGAGCTCCCGGCGGATCCCGTCGCGCTCCGGACCACCGTGCTGGTGAGACGAGGCGCCGATAGTCCCGACCCGACTGCGTCGCGTCCCGAAGAACCACTGGACCAAGATGAGGCCCAAGGAAGTCCTCCCACCAAGCCGGGAAAAGCCAAGCAGAGACCACGAAGAGCTCCACTGAAACCAAAAAGAGCCAGCCCGGACCAGAATGACGAAGAGAGCCAACAGCCACCAAGAACAAACCCCTCCCCTACAAGAACCATACTCGAGCCAAGCGAGGGTCCCCTTTCTGATTTCCTCTTCGGCCCCGCCTCACTCGGCGTGACTCATGGCGCCCTCGTGACCCCCCCCCTCCCCCGCTAACCGCGGTGGGGGCTGTTTACCATTGCTGAATCTTGTGACGACCCGTCCCACCGTCATTTCCGTTTACGCTGTTGAGTCAGCTGTTGAATACGGGACGCTGTTGAATGTTGAATCACGGACGGGAGGGTTCTTCTTCTGTTGTTCTGACCTAACTATAAAATAAATCACTAGCGCAATTTACCATAGATTTTACCTCATTGAACAATGGAACGGCGAGCTATCTATAAGAACATGTACTTACTGAGATAACTGAAGCTAAAGGACCTGAATGATGAGTTGCGATGAATGGGTTTCCAGATTCGCAACACTACCCCTCCACAACCTTTTTTGCAGACTCCCGCCCGATTCCTCAAATTTTTCGTGTGACCAGCATGTGTAAGTTTTCGCCCGAGGACATTTTTACCTTCGGATCCCTGAGTGCGACATTTCCTTTATACATGTTCCACAAAAAATAAAATGAACCTATGCGCTGCGTAACTAACTAAACAAACCTCACAGACTCATTCGGACAACTTAACTAAAATGCCGGCGCTAAAAACAAACATGCAGGTGGGGTTCAACTTATCTACAATTTTTACTTATCTATTACACTAAACATGGCCCCAGGATAACCTGGCATCTGTGGATGGAAAAGGCATACGCAATGACAAATAGTTATGATGAGAGTGAGTGCTCCGCAGCTGAAGGTCGGACGTCCTTCAGGGCCCTGTCAAAAAGGTCCCTTTTTTTTTGTTTCTCTTCCTTAGTCTATCAGCTGCTGGAGGCAATCTTCACCTAGACCCGGCATGCCATATCCATCCCACAGGCCCATTTGAATGGGTCCAAAAAAAAGGGGACCTTTTGAACAGGCCCTGAAGACGTCCGACCTTCAGCTGCGGAGCACTCACTCTCACATAACTATTGTCATTGCTATGCCTTTTCTCTCCCACAGATGCCAGGTCCTGGGCCATGGTTAGTGTAAATAGATAAGTAAAAATTGTAGATAAGTTGAACCCCACCTGCATGTTTGTT
>CM068957.1:70014699-70025951 GCA_035128595.1 Eptatretus atami | reverse complement strand
ACGGTCCCCTCGGTCTCCACACGCGCGCCTGAAAACAGAAGAACGACACGCTGCTAGAACCAGAGACGACGCGCCAGCCTGTCTGGTCCCCGTAGCTTACCCGCTGCGGCACCAACGTGTGAGCCCTATAGGTATATTCCGACAGAACGGTATGTGCGGGGCCGTTCGTCAATCACGTATATAGAAGCACCCTATCCTGCGCGGTAGAAAGTGTGACGATACGGCGCGTAGCCTCATACCGTGTCGTCCGCGTCCTGTTATCAGTACCCTATCCAACTACCAGACAGGGTTCCGGCGTTGCTCCGGAAGGTCACGACTGAAATTGGTCCGTCCGGGGGCGACGCGGTTGCGATAGGAGAAACACGGAAACGGATTCGCAACGCCCGGCGGGCGCGAATTCGTAACAATATATACTTTATGTTTAACTGTTATGTGTATACGGTATGTATGCCATATATATATATATATATATATAAATATATTATATTATATATATAATTGATTATAATAGCCTGGTGTTGCGTAGTGGTTTAGGGTAAGCGGCTGGATCCAAAAGGCTGAGTTTCCAAGTTCCCCTTGGCAGCTTGAATTAATACACACCAGGAGGTTGACTCCTGTCATCCTTTCCGAGTCGGCGAAGTTGAGTACCAGTGTACGGGCCCGGTGTAAAGCCCCAGTTAGAATAGGTGGTAGCCATATCCCTGTGTCGCATAGAGGCGACCAGGGTTCATCAGGAAGGCATCCGGTGTAAAAATCCTGTGCCAAAAATCAATATAAACGGATCATAACGGATGATCCGCTGTGGCGACACCCAAACGGGAAGCAGCCAAAAGAAGAAAGAAAAGGATGTATTATATATATATATAATATATATATATATATATATATAATATATATATATATATAATGTATACTGTTATGTATATATAATATATAATATATATATGTTAGTAAGTGTGGTGGTATATATATATATATATATATATATATATGTTTTAAAAAAAAAAATACTGTAACAATATATTAAATAATATATATAATATGTTACGAATTTGGAAATTCAATCGCACACAACATACAGGTGCCCTATCAGGGCTATGTCGTTAAGTGCACTGTTCCCTAGATAGCTCACCTCTCCATTTGCTTAAATGTTTAGAAATCGATTAGATGCGCTGCGGATCGATTTAATAGTTAGGGAAAGAAACAATGGAGACGTCCTCCCCCTCTTCTGCGAAGAGGAACAAGAAACCCTGCGGTGACGTCACAACTCCCTCCCCACCCGTGGTTGAGCGGGGGGGGGGTGGAATCACGAGGGCATGAGTCACGCCCGGGTGCGGGGAGGGGTGCAAAGGATAAAGAGGACCTTTTTGTTTAAAAAAAGAATCCAAAGTCGAGTAAAAGAGAGTTGCGTGGAAAGAAGTCCCGTGGTAAGGGCTGAGTTCGTGGGGCTCGCTCGTGAGTCCCGTGGCAGAGTTCGTGTGCTGAGGTCCGTGGGAGGAGTAAGCTTTTTTGCTTCGGCAGTTGGTGAGTCCGGGAGGAACCCAGAAGCCAAGGAGCTGCGTGGAATCCGGCGTCGCGAAGGAGACGCGAGCTGAGGCCGCAGCCTTGCCTGCCTGTGTCGTGCAAACCGCAGGCGTTCGTGTGAGTAGAGCCGGAGAGAGCTCGCCTGCCACACGGGGCTCGAGCTCGACCTGCGGCTACGCTAGCTGCCGTGGGGAAGGACATCGCGGGTCGCCCAAGGCGCGTTCTGTGTGGAGAGAGCCCGGAGAGAGCTCGCCTGCCACACGGAAAGGCCCGCGAGCTCGACCCGCCGGGCTACGCTAGCTGCTGTGGGGAAGGAGCAATCGTGGGTCGCCCAACCTAGACACCACGAGGCTGCAGGTAACCTGCAACGGTCTCGTGGGACTCGTTCGGTCTGCCAAGTCCCACGCCAATAAAGACCCCAAGAGGTCCAGTCTGACCGCCATTGCCCTTGATGGGTCCTTTTTCCTGCTTTTCTTTCGATAATAATGTTTGTGGCGGCCCGAGTCCCGTAAGTAAAACTGTGTAAGTGACTGTACAATTAATAATAATTGCTTATAGAGACGTTGTAAGTTCTTTTGTTGCTTTGTTTTAATTGCATACGTGTTTTTTCATTATGAATAAATGTCCTTTGTGTAAATGGTAAACCTGCCGCTTCGTCCATTTCCCTCATTTGGACCTGAACATTTTCGTGTGTTGGGAAGTTAGAAAGCCGTTGGTTGCCGTCATAGGGGGACATTTGGACCTCGACCGGTTTCTCGGCGATTTACGCCGCTGAAATCGCGCAACTGGACAAGCTCGCCATCGTGCGGTTTGTTCCCGTAAACGAGATCCGTCGAGGTTGAATTACCCCGGTAAGTTGAAATCGACGTGGGTATTAGGTACAATTGAAGAAGTTGGCAATGAAACCCTACCCCAGCGTGATCGCCGATTGGGCGTATTTCGGTTCTTGTACAAGGGACCCGTCGCTCTGGAGTTATCCGGAGTGGCGAATCTCTATTCGGGCGATCGGTCGGGCCGACTCGACTTGCGGCTCCGTTCAGAGCGGTCGTTGGCGGCCGACCTGGCCTGTAACAACTGGTTAAGTCAGGGAGTGGGTGTGAAACCCATCCACCTCCCGTAAATTTGTAGGTTCGAATCCGCAACAATTGGTGTCCAGGATGCGACTTCGGCCCCCCTCCGCCTCCTAGCAAAATTCCACGGATCGGATCAGGGGTATACGGGCAACCCCCCCCCGTGTCCCCAAATTTACGAGCGTTAATAAATTTTATTCCCAGCACGTAAAAGATGTTCAGGCCAGGCGAGCAAGGGGCAGGAGGGATTAGGATTAGGAAGGATGAGAAAATAGTAGAATCCAGGTCAGGTGAGATCCCCGAGCAGGTGGAAATGCTCATTGTGCAGGAGCAATTCCGCCCACATCGAACCCAGAACTCCATGGAAATGGGTGCAAGCGGAGAGGCCGCGGTGGATGACACCACGCCCCTCCCCTCCTTCCGTCAGGATCCCTCCCCGGTCCCCCCGGCGGATCCGCGACCGACCGAGGCGATTTCGGAATTCGTCGGGGTTGGCTGAGATCAGCCAAAGTGGGGGAAATGCTTGCGCGGGTGCTGCAGGCAAATAAACAACATAAATGAAGAAGTGCGCAACAAATGAAAAACAACATTAATGAAAGTGCCGTGCAGGATGGAAAACCGAGATGAAGGGGCATGAATAAAAAAAATGGATACGAATGCGCAACAAAGATGGATAAGAATGTGCAAACTGCTGCGGGGTTGAGATGGCCAGAAGCAGGGGCGAGGCCCTTGCAAGGCGAGCCATGAAGGCAATTGCGTGCAGTGAAGCCGCGGACAACGGTGTGCAAAAATGGCGGCACCACGTGGCAAGCGTCGACCGACCCGACAAAGGGGGAGTGGTGGAACTGTGTCGGCCCGTGGTGGAGGACAGAAATAATTCGGGAGACCGCGTTTGGGCGAGAACTCGTGCAGGTGGCGGAAAAAGTGACGGTGAACACACAGGGAAAAATTAAAATGAGGTGACCTGAGACATGCAGGAACGAGACCACGTGGAGGTGGACTGAGAAAATGCACGGAGAACGCAGGAGACAAAGGAAGACACCAGAAGCCATCTGGGGAATAGAACAGGAAACAGAGACGAAAAGCAGGGAAGAAACGGAAATAATAAACGAGGTGACTGAGATTAAAGCCAGTAGAGGAGCAAACTCAGGTAAATTGACGAAGCACAACACAGGTTAGGGATAGTGAGGGACAATGGGGTTGAAGCTGGGGGAGTGTTTTTGTGACCGCCGGTGCGAGCAGCAGGAAAGTGGCCTCCTGCAGGAACAAGTTGAGGGACTGTGCCCCCCTTGAGGCAGATCGCGACGAGGAGAGTCCTGTCGAGCCTTGCGAGGTAAAGGGTGGCGAGTGCCTGTGAATGGCTGTGCACGCGGACTTGGGGGTTGTGAAACCCCGGGAACCCCTTGAAGGTGGTGCTAATCCCAAGCGTGGTTGTTCCGGTGTGTGTGGTGTCGAAAGATGTGTGTTTGGAGTGTTGGCCCCGAAGTGCGTGCTTCCCCAGCATTCCGTGTGTGAATGAAGCATTCCGCGTGTTCAGAAGAGGCCGTGTGTGTGTAAGTGAATAACGGTCCCGTGTGGATGAATAGCAACGTGTGTGAGTGAAACACTGGCGTGTGAGTGCCCCGCGTGTGTGAGTAATCGGTGTGCCTGGTGGCGAGGTGTGCCGAAATGCGGGCCTTCCAGCACGCCGGTGTGAAAAGGAAACATCGAGTGTGGAAGGAACGGCGTGTGTGAGAGCGCTGTATGTGAGGAGATGACAGTCGGTAATGCCGGGAGAACGAACGCATCCCCCCGTGTCCTGAGTGCCCATGGTGGAGTGTGTTGAGCGTCGTAGCAAGCAGGAGTGTGTTGCGTTGAAACGGCGATGACGACAGTGACCGCAGATGAAAGGGACAAGGGCCAAGTAGCGCCCGTAGCTGAATTGAGAACCGTGCCGGGTTTGCAACGCAGCAAGCCCGGGGTCCATGCTGTTGCTACGCACAAGGCCGCCACGTGCGCGGCTTGCGCAGGTGAAACCCGGTCCGGAAACGCGCAGCGGTGGATGTTAGCCCGATCCCTGCCGGACGGACAGAAGCTAGGCTGGATTCGAATTTGGACCGGATGGGTTCTCCACGCAAGCGTTGTTTGTAAAAGCTTCCGACGAGCAAGCCATACATGTGTTCGCGTGGGGAACCCCTCGGAAACGCGGGCTTGCTTTGAGATGCGCAGGTGACGTCAATGGCTGCACGTGTGTTTTGGAATCCCGGCAGAAGGGAAATTCCTGCCGGATGTTACCGTCCAAGAAGGGCGAGGTCGCGAAAGCGCGAGCAGTCCTGCCATGACGTCACGGAAAGAGCGCTGGGGTAGGCGTGGTGGATCCGAGCGCCTGGTGTGCGCAAGAAGAAGAAAAAAAAGAAGTGAAGCGAGCCTCGCCACTTCGAGTGGACATGAGCCCCCAGGAAGGAGGGTGGGAAGAAAACACCCTTGTGAGGGGGCACAGGAACTCTAGTTAGGAGGATGGTAGAGTTGGTTAGAACCGGCTCAATGGGGACAAATGGGTTGGTTGTACTCATGGAGCCCGTGGAATGGATTAGTTAGAGGGATTTCAGTTTAGATTTAGGAAAATGGGAAATTTTTTGGATTTCTGGAAACATGGACAGACATGGAAATGTGTAAGTGGAACGTAGCTTAGGCTACGTAGAAGTAAAATGGAAACGTGCTGAGTTTTAAGGATGACGAGGGAGCACGAAGTTGAGTCAAGGGGGAAGTGTAGTTTAGGAAGGATGCAGTGTGGAGTGTTGGTGTGAGTTGCGAAATGGGAGTGTGGTGTGTAATGTGTAGGACAGTGGGCCCAAGTGTGCCGAGTGGAGCTGGATGATGGTATGCCATGTGGGGGGGGGGCCGAAAAATGACGGTTGGGGGAGGAGTGATTCCCACCCAAGTGACCCCCGGGTCAGTTTTAATGTTAGCTAGTGGGTAATTCAAATTTACTTAAACAGGAGGTCGTTTTGTTTTGGTGTGGAGAGAAAGGCACGAAACCCGGTTTGGAGGGGTTGCAAGAGTTCATGGACGGCTGGGAGCGTGGCTGTGGAAAGGTGGAGTTTTTTGTTTAGTGGGCACCCGGGACCGGACCTAGTCGCCCAGAAGTAGGCCCCAAGGGCCCAAGAGGGGCCGGATAGAGTAGTGGGCACGGCGACCCGTCGGAAACGGGACCCGTAGCGCCAGAAGCCACGGGGGGCAAGTGTATGTGGCACAGGGCGAAACCCTCGGAAAGGGACCCGGGGCAACCAACACGCCACGTGGCATCGGAAGGGGGGCAATTGCCAGAGAGGGCAACCCCGCGTTTGTTAGGAGCAAGCTAGCTCGGAGGCGCCTGCGGGCCTGGGGTTCCATGGTTAAGAGTTCGGCAGGGGGGAGTTTCCCTGCAGTTGAGCCACGCTGCCCCACCAGGAAATTGTGCGAGGGCACGAACGAAATTTGAGGCAAGGCCCAAAATTTATATGGAACAAACCAACACAGGCGACGGGAATCATGTTTTTAGAACCGATAAGTTTTAAAAGTGGGAGGCGTTTTTGGAAGCCACCGGGGTAGTTCAGGTTAATGAATGTAGGGTAAGAATAGGAGATGCACCCCTTCGCACCATCCACCCTTCGCTCGTTGTAGGCCGCTGGACTCACCTTGTAGATCAGCTGAACTGCTAGGAGCCATTCTGAGGCTTTGTTGGGCCTCGAGACAGGGAAAGTTAGTCCTCCCTATTCCCTCCAGGGAGGGAACGTAGGGGTTGGGAGTAGGGCTGAAGTTGACAGGATAGGTTACCGGACAAAGACAATAAGGGGGTTAGGGAGAACCAATTATAAAAAGGGAAATAAAATAAAGAGGGGCAAATTTTGTTGTTTTGTGGCAATTAGGGGACGGGTAAAATGGACAGAGACAGGCAAAAGGCATAGAAGTGGGGGAGACAGTAAGGCTAGGTCCGAGCCCCGCCCTTCAGAGCGGCCGGCACCACCGCTACTCCCTCCAGATCTGAATGAACCAACACCAGAGGCCGGCCAGCTTCACCTGCCGGCCCTGTTGGCTGCAGCTGCCTGTTCGCATGTTGCTTAACCTTGCCAATGCCAGTTGCCTGCCTCTGCCATGACCTCCATGCCTGCTGGCCCTTGTTGCGTTTGCCCCTGTGTCCATCCATCACCATGCGCGCCAGACCATCCACAGTTTTGTGAGGACTGCCCTGCAGGCAGCCTGTGCATCCGTCCATTTTTGTGTTTTGCAACCATCTCCATCCATCCCTGCAGCCAAAGACTTTGCTATGACTTTTGGCCTTCCCCGCTTTCAGCAGATCACAAGTCCTGGGCCAATGGTTTAGTGTAAATTTATAAGTTATTAGGTTAAGTTGAGTGAAAATTGTAAATACGTGGAACCCCCGCCTGCCAATGTTTTGTTTTAAGCGCCGCAATTTTAGTTAAGTTTGTCCGAATGAGTCTGTGAGTTTTGTTTAAGTTAGTTACGCATGCGCATTAGGTTATTTTATTTTTTGGGAACACGTTTAAAGAAATGTTGCACTAGGGATTCCGAAAGGTAGAACGGTACTAGGGGAAAACTTACACATAGCTGGTCACACGAAAAATTTGACGACTCGGGACGAGTCTGTAAAAAGGGAGGGGGTGTGTTACGAATTTGGAATTCCAATCGCACGACAACATACAGGGTTCCTTAGTCAGCTATGTCGTTTAAGATGCATGTTCCCTAGATAGCTCACCTCCCATTGTTTCACAAAATGTTTTGAAATCGATAAGATGTGCTGCGGATCGATTTAATAGTTAGGGGAAAAAAAGAAAACCAAAAATGGGGGGGGGGGAAAAGAAAAAAAACGTCCCTTCCCCCTCTTCTGCGAAGAAGGAAGAAGAACCCTGCGGTGACGTCAACATACTCCCTCCCACCCGTGATTGAGCGGGGGGGGGGGGGGTGGATCACGGGGCCATAAAGTCACGCCGGGTGCGGGGAGGGGTCGCAAAGGATAAAGAGGACAAATCTTTTCTTTGTTAAAAAAAAGAAATCTCCAAAAAGTCGAGTAAAAAGAGAATTCCGTGGAAAAGAGTCCCGTGGGTAGGGCTGAGGTTAAGTGGGCTGAGCTCGTGGGAGTCCCGTAGCAGAGTTCTGTGCTGAGTCCCCCCCGTGGGAGGAGTTAAGCTTTTTGCTTCGGCAGTTGGTGAGTCGGAAGGAACCCAGAAGCCAAGGAAGCTGCTGGAAGTCCGGCCGTCCGCAAGGAAGACCGCGAGCTGGAGGCGCAGCCTTGCCTGCTGTTCCGCGCAACCGCGCGTTCGTGGTGGAGAGAGCCCGGAGAGAGCGTCGCCTGCCACACGGGGGGCTCGAGCCTCGACGCGCTACGCTAGCTGCCGTGGGGAAGGAGCAATCCGCGGGTCGCCCAAGCCCGGCGTTCGTGTGGAGAAGCCGGAGAGAAAAGCTCTGCCCTGCCACACGGAAGGCCCGAGCTCCGACCGCGGCTACGCTAGCTGCTGTGGGGAAAGGAGCATCGTGGGTCGCCCAACCCAAACACAACGAGGGTGCAGGTAACCTGCAAACGGTCTCGTGGACTCATCGGTCTGCCAAGTCCCACGCGCCCATAAGACCCAAGAGGTCCAGTCCTGACCCCATTGCCTTTGATGGGTCTTTTTCCTGCTTTTCTTTCGAAATGAATGTTTGTGGGCGCCGAGTCCCCTTGAAGTAAAACTGTGTAAAGTGAAAACTGTACATTAATAATTGCTATAGACGGTTGTAGGTTTCTTTGTTGCTTGTTAATTGCATACGTGTTTCAATTATAACATAATGTCCTGTGTAAATGTAAACTGGCTCGCTTTCCGTCCATTTCCTCATTGAAACTGAACATTTCGTGTGTTTGGGAGTTAGAAAGCGTTGGTTGCAGTTAATTTAGGGGGACATTTGGACCGACGGTTCTCGGCGATTTACGCCGCTCGGAATCCGCACGGACAAGCTCGCCTCGGCGGTTTGTTCCGTACGAGATCCGTCGAGGGTGGAATACCCCGTAGTTGGATCACCAGGGTATTTAGGTACCATTGAAAGATTGGCAATCGCCCTACCCCCCACGTGATCTGCCGATGGCCGTAATTTCGGTCTTGTACAAGGTCCCTGCCCGCTCGGAGTTTGTTATTCCGGCGCCGATCTCTATTCCGGGCGATCGGTCGGCCGCTCGCTGCGGCTCGTTCAGAGCGGTCGGGTTGGCGGCCGACACCCCGGCCCTGACATAATATATATATAGATAATATATATATATATATCGTATTGTTACGGTGCCGGGGGTCGACCCAGTGAGCACTGACCGCTCTGATAGGAGCCGCTGAGCGGCTCGAGCGACGCCCGGAATGTAAAGGTCGCTCGCTCCGGATACTCCGGAACTGACAGTCCTCTAATCGGACGCGATCTTCGCCAATTGATAGGCCACGTGGGGTAGGGTCGATTGCCAACTTCAATTTACCTAAAGTACCGACTACCGGGGAAGTTCACCCTCGGCCGACTTTTGTCCGAATCGTTCGCTATCTGCCGACTCGGTATCCGCGTAACCGAGCGGAATTAACCAAAAGGTCGGCCGGAACCAAATGAACAAGTTACGAACCACTAATCCTCAAACATGCGCATGTCGAGCCAATGAAAGAAAACACAGAAAACGAAGCTGTTACATCAACAATGTTACATTCAACATTATTTATTAATAATAATGGGGAACTAGGGAAACACGTAAGAGCAGATTTAAACCGACGTATACGAAAAGAGCAAATGCAATATTACAGCACACAAGCAACTTACAAGTTCTCCTACTTTTAGAACGGGCCCCACGGACACACATACGCACACACACTACACATAAATGGTGGTTGATGCCTTTAATATGGACTTCGCTCGGAGGGACAGATGAGCCCTGAAGCCCAGGGTCTGCCTCGGACCTTTCCACCTCGTGTGGTCTTAAACTGTTCGGACCGTGCACCCAGCATGGGCGAGCTGGATCCAATCACTGCGAGCCAGCACGATCCTCTCTCCGGAGCTCCCGGCGGATCCCGTCGCGCTCCGGACCACCGTGCTGGTGAGACGAGGCGCCGATAGTCCCGACCCGACTGCGTCGCGTCCCGAAGAACCACTGGACCAAGATGAGGCCCAAGGAAGTCCTCCCACCAAGCCGGGAAAAGCCAAGCAGAGACCACGAAGAGCTCCACTGAAACCAAAAAGAGCCAGCCCGGACCAGAATGACGAAGAGAGCCAACAGCCACCAAGAACAAACCCCTCCCCTACAAGAACCATACTCGAGCCAAGCGAGGGTCCCCTTTCTGATTTCCTCTTCGGCCCCGCCTCACTCGGCGTGACTCATGGCGCCCTCGTGACCCCCCCCCTCCCCCGCTAACCGCGGTGGGGGCTGTTTACCATTGCTGAATCTTGTGACGACCCGTCCCACCGTCATTTCCGTTTACGCTGTTGAGTCAGCTGTTGAATACGGGACGCTGTTGAATGTTGAATCACGGACGGGAGGGTTCTTCTTCTGTTGTTCTGACCTAACTATAAAATAAATCACTAGCGCAATTTACCATAGATTTTACCTCATTGAACAATGGAACGGCGAGCTATCTATAAGAACATGTACTTACTGAGATAACTGAAGCTAAAGGACCTGAATGATGAGTTGCGATGAATGGGTTTCCAGATTCGCAACACTACCCCTCCACAACCTTTTTTGCAGACTCCCGCCCGATTCCTCAAATTTTTCGTGTGACCAGCATGTGTAAGTTTTCGCCCGAGGACATTTTTACCTTCGGATCCCTGAGTGCGACATTTCCTTTATACATGTTCCACAAAAAATAAAATGAACCTATGCGCTGCGTAACTAACTAAACAAACCTCACAGACTCATTCGGACAACTTAACTAAAATGCCGGCGCTAAAATTAGGTTATTTATTTTTGGGACATGTATAAAGAAATGTCGCACTCAGGGATCCGAAGGTAAAATGTCCTCGGGGAAAACTTACACATGCTGGTCACACGAAAATTTGAGGAATCGGGACGAGTCTGCAAAAAGGGGAGGGGGTAGTGTTGCGAATCTGGAAACCATCATCGCACTCATCATTCAGGTCCTTTAGCTCAGTTATCTCAGTAAGTACATGTTCTATAGATAGCTCCCTCCATTGTTTAATGGGTTAAATTATATAATTTGGGAAACTGTGATTTATTTTAATAGTTCAGGTCCAGAACAACAGAAGAAGAACCCTCCGTCCGTGATTCAACATTCAACAGCGTCCGTGATTCAAACAGCTGACTCACAGCGTAAACGGAGAATGACGGTTGGACGGGTGCGGTCGTCACAGATTCAGCAAGAAACAGCCCCACCCGTGGTTGCGGGGGCGGCGCACAAGGGCCGCATGAGTCACGCCGAAGTGAGGCGGGGCGAAGAGGAATCAGAAAGGGGACCCTCTGCTTGGCTCGAGTTGGTTCTTGTAGGGGGGTTGTTCTTCGGGTGGCTGTTGCTCTGCTTCGTCATCTGGTCCGGCTGGCTCTTTTTGGTTCGTGGAGCTCTTCGTGGTCTCTGCTTGGTTCCCGGCTTGGTGAGACTCCTTGGCCTCATCTTGGTCAGTGGTTCTTCGGGGACGCGACGCATCGGGTCGGGACGGATCGGCGCCTCG
>CM068957.1:69983051-69997219 GCA_035128595.1 Eptatretus atami | reverse complement strand
TGGTGTGGTTGCTTGTAGTTGTGGCGTGGCTGGTGGTTGGCGTTGTGGTTGCGAAGGTGGTTAGGTGATTTATGGGGGTGGAGAAGGTGGTGAGGCTATGTTGGTGGTTGGGGGTAAAGTGGTGAGGATGGCGTGGTTTGTTGAGAGGCGCGTGTGGTTGTGGTGGAGTGCGCTGCGGCGCGCCGTGTGCGAGGCATCACGTGCTGCATACCGCATGTTCTGTCCGCCGGAATGCTCCAGAAGCGGGTTCCCGGGACGAAACAAGACAAGACAGAACCAAGAAGCCTGCAGGCTCTGTGCGCGTTTTGACGTCATCGGCGGAATCTCGGCGGCACAAATGCCGGAGAAGAAATGGCGCACGTTGTTCCGTGTGGGAACCCCGCCGAAAGCGAGCGCTTGGGGAGATTCCCAGGGTTGACGTCACGGCTTGCACGGATCGGCCGTTGCGACGGACGTTGGCAAGATCGCCCAGAGGGACAACCGCGTTGCCGTAAACCGCCACCATGGAGCTGCAGAAAAGAAAAAAGAAGCTCGTTCGGTATAGGACCGGCAAGGATGTTGGAGACCCACCCGACGTAGATTTGCAGCACTAGTTAGGGGAATGGGTTAGTGTTAGTTAGACCGCTTCATGGCGGACAGGTGTTCCTCATGGAGCCCGTGGAATGGTTAGGTAGAGGGATTCAGTTAGATTAGTTAGAAAATGGATAATATTTGGAGACAGGACAGACTGAGTGTGTAGGGGGACGTAGCTTAGCTACGTAGTGTTAAAAGGAAGTGCTACTGAGTAAGGGACGACGAGGAGCACGATAGGTAAGGGATTAGTAGCAGAAATGGCAGTGATTGGAGTGTGAGTGAATGAAGAGGAATGTACTTGTGATGAGTGGGCGCGGGCCGTGTGTGAGGAGGAATGTGGAATGCATGGTGCGATGAGTGATATGGGGGGAGAGTAATCCCACCCAAGGGACCCCAGGGTCAGTAAGTGAGTTAGTGGGTAGTCTAATTGACAAAAAGGAGGTCGTTTTTTTGTTGGGTGTGAAGGCCAAACCCATTTGAGGGGTGCAGGAGCCGGACGGCTGGAGCGTGAGCTGGAACGGTGAGTATGCTTGAGTGGACCCCGGGCACCGCTAGTGGCCGAGTAGGCAAGGTCAGGGCCGGGATAGCGTGTGGGCACGGGGCCGCGATGACCCGTCGGCGATGCCACGTGGGGTCTGTGCACGGGCGACCCTCGGAAAGGGGCCCGGCGGGACCAGCTGCCACTGGGTTCAGGGGATCGCCAGGGAGGGCACCCCCCGGTTTTAGGGAGCTGGTAGGCTCGGAACAGTGGAGGCCGGGGTGCCATGCTTGAGATCGGCAGAGGGTGTTCCTGCCAAGTGGAGCCACGCGCCCAGCCAGAAACCTGTGAGGGCACGGGAAGAAAATTGGGGCTGCAAGGCCAAATTTGTAAGGACACCAACACAGGCGACGGAATCTGTTTTAGAACCAGAGGTTTAGGCGAGGCGTTTGTTGGAAGCCCCGGGGAGTTTAAGGTTAATGAATGGTGGAGTGTGGATGTACCCCTTCCGCACCATCCCCCTTCGCTCGTTGTGGGCCGCTGGACCCACCTGGTGTAGATCGCTGAATCTGAGGGAGGCCATTCTGAGGCTTCGTTGGGCCTCAGACACAGGACGCTAGTCTCCCTATTCCCCCCAGAAGGATTACGTGTGTTGGGAGTAGGCATAGGGGGATAGGTTAGCCGACACAAGGAACAGCAGGGGGTTAGGGAGACGACTATGGGAAAATGAGAGAAGTAAAAATAATAAAAAACAACATAAGTGGGGCCTAATTTTGTGTGTGTTGTACAAATAAGCGGGAAGTGGTATGGACAGGACAGGCAAAGGGCGATAGTGGGGGAGAACAATAGTGTAGGTCCGAGCCCGCCTTCTGAGCAGGCCCGAGCCACCCACACTCCCTCCAGACCCACAAGGAACGAGACCAGAGGCCGGCCAGCTTCCCTGCCGGCCTGTTGTGCTGGTTTGCCTGTTCCACATGCCTTGCCTTGCTATGCCTCGTTTGCCTTGCCGCGCCATGACCCCATGCTGCCTACCCTGTTGCGTTGCCTTTGCCCCTGTGTCCATCCATCACCTGTGGCCAGATCGTCCATGTTTGCAAGACTGCCCTGCAGGCAGCCACACCACGGGGACTGCATTGTGCAGCCCGTGCATCGTTTTTGTATCCATCCAGCTCCATTTGTGTTTTTGCATCTTCCATTCCACTGCATCATTCATCCCGGTTCATGTCAAGGAGAGCCACGGACTGCATTGGGCAGCCGGCTACCTCCCTTTCGGTTGCACAAGCGGAGCCAGAGACTGCATTTGGGCAGCCTCTGGCTACCCCCTTTCAAATGGCCGTGGGATGCATATGGCATTGCCGGTGTTTAGGGTGAGTTGCCTCCAGCAGCTGAAGGACTAAGAAGAGAAAACAAAAAAAAAAGGGGACCTTTTGAACAGGCCCTTGAAGACGTCCGACCGTTCAGCTGCGGAGCAACTCACTCTCACATAACTATTCGTCATTGCTATGCCTTTCTCTCTCCCACAGGATCCAGGCCTGGCATGGTTAGTGTAAATAATAAGTAAAGAATTGTAGATAAGTTGAACCTCCACCTGCATAGTGTTGTTTAGCGCCGGCAATTTTAGTTATTGTCCGAATGAGTCGTGTGAGAGTTTGTTTAGTTAGTTTACGCAGCGCATTTAGTTATTTATTTTTGGGACATTATAAAAAATGTCGCACTCAGGGATCCGAAGTAAATGCCTCGGGAGAAACTTACACATGCTGGTCACAACGAAAATTATGAGGAATCGGGACGAGTCGCAAAAAGGAGGGGGTAGTGTTGCGAATCTTGGAACACATCTCGCAGCTCATTCATTCAGGTCCATTTAGCTCGTTATCAGTAAGTACATAGTCTATAGATAGGCTCGCTCCATTTTGTTCAATGGGTAAATCTATGTAAAGCGATGATTTATTTTATAATAGTTAGGTCAGAACACAAAAGAAGAACCCTCCCGTCCCGTTGATTCAACATTCAACAGCCGTCCGTGAATTCAAACAGCTGACTTCAACAGCAGGTTAAACGGGATTATGACGGTGGGAACGGGTCGGTGTCACAAGATATTCAGCAAGGTAAAACAGCCCCAACCGCGGTTGGGGGAGGGGGGGTGCACGAGGGCGCAATGAGTACGCGAAGTGGAGGCGGCGCGAAAGGGAATCAGGAAAGGGGACCCTTCTGCTTGGCTCGAGTTGGTTCTTGATAGGGGGGTTGTTCTTCGGGTGGCTGTTGCTCTGCTTCGTCATCTGGTCCGCTGGCTCTTTTTTGGTCGTCTGGAGCTCTTCGTGGTCCTGCTTGGTTCCCGGCTTGGTGAGACCCTTGGCCTCATCTTGGTCAGTGGTTCTTCGGACGCGACGCATCGGTCGGGACGGATCGGCGCCTGCGTCTCACCAGCACGTGGCCGGAGCGCGAGAGGGATCCGCCGGAGCTCGGAGAGAGGATCGTGGCTCGCATGATTGGATCCAGCTCGCCATGCTGGTGCACGGTCCGAACAGCTTTAAGACCACACGAGGTGGAAAGGTCGAGGCAGACCCTGGCTTCAGTCATCTGTCCCTCCGAGCTGAAGTCCATATTAAAGGCATCAAACACCATTTATTGGGTGTGTGTGTGTGCGTATGTGTGTCCGTGGCCCGTCTAACAAGTAGAGAACTGTTAAGTGCTTTGGTGTGCCTGTAAATGATGCATGCTTTCGTCATAGTCGGTTTAAATCTGCTCTTACGTGTTCCCTAGTTCCCCATTATTATTAATAAATAATGTTGAATGTAACATTGTTGATGTAACAGCTTCGTTCTGTGTTTCTTTCATTGGCTCGACATGACGCATGTTGTAGGATTAGTGTTCGTAACTTGTTCATTTGGTCCGGCCCGACTTTGTATTCCGCTCGGTTACGCCGGATCCGAGTCGGCGATAGCGAATCGATTCGGACAAAGTCGGCGAGGTAACTTCCCCGGTAGTCGTACTTAGGTAATTGAATTGGCAATCGACCCTACCCCACGTGGCCTATCAATTAGCGAAGATCGGTCCGATAGAGGACCTGTCAGTTTCCGGAGTATCCGGGAGCGACGACCTTTACATTCGGGCGATCGGTCGAGCCGGCTCGCGGCTCCATCAGAGCGGTCGCTGCTCACGGTCGACCCCCGGCACCGTAACAATACGTATAAAATTATATACTATATATATATATTTTACAGGCCGGGGGTCGGCCGCCAACCGACGCTCTGAACGAGCCGCAAGTCGAGTCGCCCGACCGATCGCCCGGAATAGAGATCGCCGCCCGGAAACTCGAGCGACGGGACCTTGTACAAGAACCGAAATACGCCAATCGGCAGATCACGTGGGGTAGGGTCGATTGCCAATCTTCAATGTACCTAAATACCCATGTGATCCAACTACCGGGGTATTCCACCCTCGACGGACTCGTACGGAACAAACCGCCGAGGCGAGCTTGTCCTGTGCGCGATTCGCAGCGCGTAATCGCCGAGAACCGTCGGTTCAAATGTCCCCCTATTACTGGCAAACCAACGGCTTTCTAACTCCAACACACGAAATGTTCAGCAAGAGGGAATGGACGAAGCGAGCAGGTTTACTTTACACAAGGACATTATTATAATTGAAACACGTATGCAAATAACAAGCAACAAAAGAACTACAACCGTCTATAAGCAATTATTAATGTACAGTCACTTACACAGTTTTACTTCAAGGACCGCGCCACAACATTCTTCAAGAAAAGCAGAAAGACCCATCAAAGGCAATGGGGTCAGACTGCCTCTTGGGTTTTATGGCGTGGGACTTGGCAGACCGAAGAGTCCCACGAGACCGTTGCAGGTTACCTGCACCCTCGTGGTCTGGCTTGGGCGACCCCGATGCTCCTTCCCACGCAGCTAGCGTAGCCGCGGTCGAGCCGGCCTTCCGCTGTGGCGGCGAGCTCTCTCCGGCTCTCTCCACAGAACGCGGCTTGGGCGGACCCGCGATGCTCCTCCCACGGCAGCTAGCGTAGCCCGCGGTCGAGCTCGAGCCCCCGTTGGCAGGCGAGCTCTCTCCGGCTTCTCCACACGAACGCGCGGTTTGCGCGACACAGCAGGCAAGGCTGCTCCTCCAGCTCGCGTCTCCTTCGCGACGCCCGGACTTCCACGCAGCTCCTTGCTTCTGGGTCTTCCGACTCACCCAACTGCCGAAGCAAAAAGCTTACTCCTCCACGGGGACTCAGCAACACGAACTCTGCTCGGGACTCCCACGAGCTCAGCCACGACTCAGCCCTACCACGGGACTCTTTCCACGAATTCTCTTTTACTCGACTTTTTGGATTCTTTTTTAAACAAGAAAAGATGTCCTCTTTATCCTTTGCACCCCTCCCCCGCACCGCGTGACTCATGCCCTCGTGATCCACCCCCCCCCCCCGCTCAATCACGGGTGGGAGGGAGTTGTTGACGTCACCGCAGGGTTCTTCTTCCTCTTCGCAGAAGAGGGAGGGACGTTCCATTGTTTCTTTCCCTAACTATTAAATCGATCCGCAGCACATCTTTATCGATTTCAAAACATTTAAACAATGGAGGTGAGCTATCTAGGGACAATGCACTTAACGACATAGCTGACTAAGGAACCGTATGTTGTGCGATTGAATTCCAAATTCGTAACACTACCCCCTCCTTTTTACAGACTCGTCCCGAGTCGTCAAATTTTCGTGTGACCACATGTGTAGTTTTCCCCTAGTACGTTCTACCTTCGGATCCCTGAGTGCAACATTTCTTTAACGTGTCCCAAAAAATAAATAACCTAATGCGCTGAGTAACTAACTAAACAAACTCACAGACTCATTCGGACAACTTAACTAAAATGCCGGCGCTAAAACAAACATGCAGGCGGGGTTCACGTATTTACAATTTTCACTACACTTAACCTTAACTATAAATTTACACTAAACCATGGCCCAGGACTGTGATCTGTGAAAGGAAAGGCAAAAGTCATAGCAAAGTCTTTGTGCAGGGGAAGGATGGAATGGTGCAAACACAAAAATAGGACTGGATGCACAGGCTTGCCTGCAGGGCAGTCCTCCAAAACTGGATGTCCTGGCGCGCATTGGTGATGGATGGACACAGGGGCAAACGCAACCAGGGCCAGCAGGCATGGGGTCATGGCAGAGGCAGGCAACTAGGCATGGCAAGTAAGCCCATGCAGAACAGGCAGCCTGCAGCAACAACAGGCCGGCAGGTGAAGTCTGGCCGGCCTCTGGTTGTGGTTCCATTCAGATCTGGAGGGAGTCGGTGGTGCTGGCCCTATGAAGGCGGGCTCGCGACCTAGCCTACTGTTCCCCCCACTCTATCGCCTTGCCTGTCTCTGTCCATAACCCCTCCCTTAATTTGCCACAAAAAAACAAAATTTACCCCTCTTATTTTTTATTTCCCTTTTATAATTGTCCCCTAACCCCTTTATTGCTTGTTCCGGCTAACCTATCTGTCAACCCAGCCTACTCCCAACCCCTACGTTCCCTCCCTGGAGGGAATAGGGAGAGCTAGCGTCCTGTCTCGAGGCCCAACAAAGCCTCAGAATGGCCTCCTCAGAGTTCAGCGATCTTACCAAGGTGGTTCCAGCGGCCACAACGAGCGAAGGATGGATGCTGTGCGAGGGGTGCAATCTCCTATCTACCCTACATTCTTAACCTGAAACTACCCCGGGGCTTTCCAAAAACGCCTCCCACTTAAACTATCGGTTCTAAAAACCAGATTCCCGTCGCCTGTGTTGGTGTCCATATAAATTTGGGCCTTGCCCTCAATTTTCGTTCGTGCCCTCCACCATTTCCTGGCTGGGACGCGTGGCTCACTTGGCAGGAACTCCCTCTGCCGAACTCAACCATGGACCCCAGGCCCCACTGCCTCCGAGCACCAGCTCTCCACACGCGGGGATTGCCCTCTCTGCTGGCCCCCCTTCCGATGCCCACGTGGCGTGTTGGTGCCCCGGGCCCTTTCCGAGGGTCGCCCGTGCCCACTACACTGCCCCCGTGGCACTGGCGCTACGGGCTCCCGATTCCGACGGGCGCCCCGTGCCCACTACGCTATCCCGGCCCCCTGGGCCCTTGGCTACTCGGCCGACTAGCCGGTGCCGCGGGTGCCCACTAAACGAAAACTCACCTTTCCAGCCACGCTCCCAGCCCGTCACAGGCTCTGCACCCCTCCAAACGGGTTTCGTGCCTTCTTCCACACCAACAACAAAACGACCTCCATTTTGTCAATTTGACATAACCCACTAACTACATTACACTGACCCTGGGGTCCCTTGGGTGGGAGTTCACTCCTCCCCCCAATCACTCATCGCACCATGCATTACCACATTCCGCCCACTCAGCACACTGGGCCGCTGGCCTCACTCACTCACTACACTCTCCATTTTGCAACTCACACCAACACTCCACACTGCCATCTCTTCTGAACTAACTCCCCTAACTTACTCGTGCTCCTCGTCTCCCTTAAAACTATGCACTTTCCATTTACTCTACGTAGCTAAGCTACGTCCCACTACACACATTCCATGTCTGTCCTGTCTTCCAAATCCAAAAAATTCCCATTTCCTAAATCTAAACTGAATCCCTCTACTAATCCATTCCACGGGCTCCATGAGGACACCACCCTTGCCCCATGAAGCCGGTCTAACAACCTAACCCTCCCCCTAACTAGTTGTTCCTGTGCCCCCTCAGGGGGTCTTCCACCCCCTTCCTGGGGCTCATGTCACCGAAGCGAGGCTGCTTTCTTTTTTTTCTTTCTTCTTGCGCACACCAGCGCGGCAAACTCACACCTGCGCTCTTTTCCGTGACGTCATGGCAGTGCTCCGTTGCGCACTCGTCCCTTCTTGACGGTAACATCCGGCAGGAATTCCCTCTCTGCCGGATTCCAACAACACACGTGCAGCCATGACGTCACTCTGCGCATCCAAAGCAAGCCCGCGTTTCGAGGGTTCCCCACGCGAACACATGTGCTCTGCTCGTCGGAGCTTACAAACACGCTGCGTGGAGAACCCATCCGGTCCAAATTCCGATCCAGCCTACCTTCTGTCCGTCCGCGGATCGGCTAAACACACCGCGTGCGTTTCGGACCGGGTTTCACCTGCGCAGCGCGGCACGTTGGCGGCTTGTGCGTTGCACAGCAGGACCCCGCGGCTTGCTGCGTGCAAACCCGCACGGTTCTCAATTCAGCTACGGCCGCTACTTGGCCCTTGTCCTTCACTGTCCTGTGTCATCGCCGTCAACGCACACACTCCTGCGTGCTACGACGCCTCACACACTCCACCATGGCACTCGGACACGGGATGCGGTTGCGTTTCTCCCGTCATACCGACTGTCATCTCCCTCACATACAGCGCTCTCACACACGCCGTTCCTTCCACTCGGATGTTCCTTTACACGGCGTGCTGGAAGGCCCGCATTTCGGCACACTCCACCAGGCACACCATATTACTCAACACACGCGGGGGCACTCACAGCTGCAGTGTTTCACTCCACACACGGTGCTTCATCCACACAGACCGTTTCACTCACACACACGGCCTCTCTTGACACGCGGTGCTTCATTCACACACGGAATGCTGGAAGCACGCACTTCGGCACACCGCAAACACACATTTCGACACCACACACACCGCGAACAACACACGCTGGGATGTAGCACCACCTCAAGGGTCCCGGGTTTCCACAACCCCCAAGCTCCGCGTGCACCCTTACAGCACTCGCCCCCTTTACCTCGCAAGGCTCGACAGGACTCTCCTCGTCGCGATCTGCTCAAGGGGCACAGTCCCTCACCTTGTTCCTGAAGGAGGCCATCCTGCTGCTCGCACCGGGTCACAAAACACTCCCCCAGCTCAACCCCATTGTCCTCACTATCCCTACCTGTGTGTGTCGTGTCAATTACCTGGAGTTCTCCTTACTGGCTTTATCTCAGTCACCTCGTTTATTATTTCCGTTTCTTCCTGGCTTTTCGTCTCTGTTCCTGTTCTATTCCCCGTGGCTCTGGTGTCCTTCCTTTGTCCCTGCGTCTCGCTGCATTTCTCAGTCACCTCACGTGTCTCGTCCTGCATTTCTCAGTCACCTCATTAATTTTCGCCTCTTGTCACCGTCACTTTTTCCGTCACCTGCACGAGTCTCGCCCAACGCGTCTCCCGAATTATTTTGTCCTCCACCACGGGGCCGACACAGTCCCACTCCCCTTGTCGCGGTCGGTCGAGCTGCCACGTGGTGCCGCCATTTTGCACACCGTTTGTCCGCGGTTCACTGCACGCAATTGGCCTTCATGCTCGCCTGCAGGCCTCGCCCATGCTCTGCATCTCACCCCGCAGCGTTTGCACATTCTTATCCATTTGTTGCGCATTCGTATCCATTTTTTTATTCATGCCCTCATCTCGTTTTCCATCCTGCACGCATTTCTATTTGTTTTTTCATTTGTTGCGCATTTTCATTTATGTTGTACTATTGCCTGCAGCACCCGCGCAAGCATTTCCCCCACTTGGCTGATCTCAGCCAACCCCGACGAAGCCGAATCGCCTCGGTCGGTCCGCGATCCGCGGGACCGGGAGGGATCCTGACGGAGGAGGGGAGGGGGTGTCATCCACCGCGGCCTCTGCCGCTGCACCCATTTCAGGTTCTGGTTTCGATTGTGGCGGAATTGCTCCTGCAACAATGAGCATTCTCCTGGTCGTGATCTCATCCTTGGACCATGGATTCTACTATTTCTACATCCATTCCTAATCTCTAATCCCTCCTGCCCCTGCTCGCCTGGGCTGAACATTTTACGTGCTGGGAATAAAATTATAACGCTTCGGTAATTGGGGACACGGGGGGGGGGTTTGCTCCGTATACCCCTGATCCGACTCGTGAATTTTGCTTACGGAGCGAGGGGGCCGAATCGCACTCCTGACAACCAATTGTTGCGGATTCGAACTACAAATTTACGGAGGTGGATGGGTTCACACCCACTCCTGACTACCAGTTGTTACAGGCCGGAGGGTCGGCGCCACGACCGCTCCTTGAACGGAGCCGCAAGTCGAGTCGGCCCGACCGATCGCCCGGAATAGAGATCGCCACCCGGATAACTCCGAGCGACGGGTCCTTGTACAAGAACCGAAATACGCCAATCGGCAGATCACGTGGGTAGGGTCGATTGCCAATTCTTCAATGTACCTAAATACCCACGTGATCCAACTACCGGGGTATTCCACCCTCGACGGATCTCGTACGAACAAACCGCCGAGGCGAGCTTGTCCGTGCGCGATTCCGAGCGGCGTAATCGCCGAGAACGTCGGTCCAAATGTCCCCTATGACGGCAAACAACGGCTTTCTAACTCCCAACCACACGAAATGTTCAGTCAATGAGGGAATGACGAAGCGAGCAGGTTTACATTTACACAAGGACATTTATTATAATGAAACACGTATGCATTAACAAGCAACAAAAGAACTACAACCGCTATAAGCAATTATTAAATGTACAGTCACTTACACAGTTTTACTTACGGGACCGGCGCCACAACATTCATTCAAAGAAAAGCAGGAAAGACCCCATCAAAGGCAATGGGGTCAGACTGGCCTCTTGGGTCTTTATGGCGTGGACTTGCAGACCGAACGAGTCCCACGAGACCGTTGCAGGTTACCTGCACCCTCGTGGTCTG
Organism: Eptatretus atami; assembly: GCA_035128595.1. NCBI lineage: Eukaryota > Metazoa > Chordata > Myxini > Myxiniformes > Myxinidae > Eptatretus > Eptatretus atami. Next base: position 69,986,487 of record CM068957.1, on the reverse strand, counting down.
GCTTGGGCGACCCCGATGCTCCTTCCCACAGCAGCTAGCGTAGCCGCGGTGAGCTCGGCCTTCCTGCTGGCAGGCGAGCTCTTCCGGCTCTCTCCACACGAACGCGCTTGGGCGACCGCGATGCTCCTTCCCCACGGCAGCTAGCTAGCCGCGGTCGAGCTCGAGCCCCCCGTGTGGCAGGCGAGCTCTCTCCGGCTCTCTCCACACGAACGCGCGGTTTGCACGACACAGCAGGCAAGGCTGCGCCTCCAGCTCGCGTCTCCTTCGCGACGCCCGGACTTCCACGCAGCTCCTTGGCTTCTGGGTTCCTCCCGACTCACCCAACTGCCGAAGCAAAAAGCTTACTCCTCCCACGGGACTCAGCACACGAACTCTGCCACGGGACTCCCACGAGCTCAGCCACGAACTCAGCCCTACCACGGGACTCTTTCCACGAACTCTCTTTTACTCGACTTTGGATTCTTTTTTAAACAAAGAAAAGATGTCCTCTTTATCCTTGCACCCCTCCCCCGCACCCGGCGTGACTCATGCCCTCGTGATCCACCCCCCCCCCCGCCTCAACCACGGGTGGGGGGAGTGTTGACGTCACCGCAGGGTTCTTGTTCCTCTTCGCAGAAGAGGGGAGGGACGTCTCCATTGTTTCTTTCCCTAACTATTAAATCGATCCGCAGCGCATCTAATCGATTTCAAAACATTTAAGCAATGGGAGGTGAGCTATCTAGGGAACATGCACTTAACGACAAGCTGACTAAGGAACCTGTATGTTGGTGCGATTGAATTCCAAATTGTAACAAATATATATATATATATTTATATATATGTATATACAGTATTTTTTTTTTTAACATATATATATATATATATATATATATATAACACACAACATATACATTATAAATATTATATATATATACATACATATACATATATATATATAATATATATATATATATAATATATATATATATATATATATAATCATCTTCTTCTTCTTTGGCTGCTCCCGTTTGGTCGCCACAGCGATCATCCGTTATGATCCGTATATTGATTTGGCACAGGTTTACACCGGATGCCCTTCCTGATGCAACCCTGGTCGCCTCTTGCGACACAGGATATGGTACACCTATTCTAACTGGGGCATACACCGGGCCCAGTACACTGGTACTCACTTCGCCGACCTCGGAAGGATGACAGGCTGAGTCAACCTCCTGGTGTGTATTAATTCAAGCTGCCAACGGGGCTTGAACTCAGGACCTTTTGGATCCCAAGCGCTACCCTAACCACTACGCCAACACCAGGCTATATATATAATATATATATAATATAATATATTTATATATATATATATATATATATGCATACATACAGTATACACATATACAGTACATAAAGTATATATTGTTACGAATTCGCGCCCGCCGGCGTGCGATCGGCCGTGTTTCTCTAATCGCAACCGCGTCGCCCACCGGACGGACATTCAGTTCGTGACTTCCGGAGCAACGCCGGAACCCTGTCATGGGTGGGTCTTCAACCCCCCACGGCCTAGCCAATTTTCTACCCGCGCAGGATAGGGTCATCGCCGAATCTCGATATACCTAAGTACCGCCGCGGGTAGCTAACCGGGAGACCGTACCTCGGCGCAGGTTGGCTTGGGACACGAACCGCTTAAGCGGTCCGTTCCGTTCTGCAGTGTAACCGAGCGGGATTATCGCCCGACCTCGCCGGATCCAATTCGATTTAACGGTGTTTAAAACCCAGCTATTATTCCGCGATGCAAGATGGCATTTCCAATAGGGTGAAAGGAGGACGCGACGAACGGGGCACATTCACACAAAGCACATTTATTATAATGAAACAGTATACAATGATGCAATGGAACAATCATGTACGTATACAGAAAAGCATACACGGCGGGGACAGAGACACGAGCAAGGCAAACAAAGCAAGGGAAAGCACTATCACCGAATATTCTTATTATTTCACAGCATTAACAGGTTTACTTATGGACACGGCACCACATCATTCACACAAAAGAAGAGAAAAGACCACCCCACAGACAGGGGGGTCAGATTGGGCCCGTGGCCTTTATGGTGTGGGACTTGGCTGACGAATGGGTCCCACGAGACGACACTGTTACCTGCACCCTCGTGGTGCGACGGTCGGCGAGCTCTCTCCGGCACTCTCTTCTCGTGCGCGCCTCGACCCTGGACCACCGCACAACCCTCACGACTTGGCACCCAGAGGGAAGGCACCTGGATCTCGAACACCACGGAGTAGCAGCGATCCCAATGCCACGAAGAGACGAAGCTCCCCCGAAGAGACAATACGACTCGCGACCAACAACAAACGAACCTGGCGTCTCTGCGCCCTTTTATTCCCAGGTTCCAACGCCTGACTCCTCTCCGTTTTCTGCTCTGTCCCCCTTCCAGCTCCTGCGGGAAGCTTCTAGAAAAGGGGCGTGCCCTCTCGTCCCCCTCCTCGCCCGCCACGCGGGGGCGGAGAGAAATCATTCTTGGCTCAGTCCAAGGAAATCATTCCCCCAACAAGAGGCCCCACCCTTTCTCACCTTTGACCTCTGCTCGGATCGCACTTCCCCCACACCAAGTGCGGAGAAAATAGGCGGAAAAATCCGCGCACCATTGGAGGTTTCTCCTTGGTCTTTTTGCTCGCGTTGCGCTGGCTTTCGCAGATGCTATTCGTTGGTGCATGGTTGTGTGTGTGGTTGCTTGTAGTTGTGGCGTGGCTGTGGTGGTTGCGGTTGTGGTTGCGAAGGTGTTAGGTGATTATGGGGGTGGAGAAGGTGGTGAGGCTATTGTGGTGGTTGGGGTAAGTGGTGAGGATGGCGTGGTTTGTGTGAGAGGCGCGTGTGGTGTGGTGGAGGGGTTTGGTGAGGTTACTGTTAAGCGTTGTGAGGAGCGACGGTTGTGGTGGTGGTTTGGTTGAGGCGATCGTGGTTGTTGTGATTTGGTGGCGTGGTTGGCGTTGTGGTTAAGGTGGTTGTTGTATTGGTGGTGAGATGTGGTTGGTCCAAAATAACGATAGAAAAAGAAAACACTACCTCTCAAGGATCACAGCCCGTGACACGAATAATTCCCATTAAACAACGGTGGGGAAATCTAACTGAACACAGACTTATCGATCTAACTGAACTACGGACCTTTATGGTGTTCTGCGAATTTCCACAGCCGTAACAATATTATAATATATAAATATATATATATATATATATATATATATATAATATATATGCGACCAGAGTTGCATCAGGAAGGGCATCCGGTGTAAAAACCTGTGCCAAAATCAATATACGGATCATTAAGGTTAGATTTCCCCACCGTTGTGTGTAATGGGGATTATTCGTGTCACAGGGCTGTGATCTTTGAGATAGCCGTCTTTCTTTCACTATCGTTATTTTGGAGCCATCACCACCAACATC
>CM068957.1:69954428-69966105 GCA_035128595.1 Eptatretus atami | reverse complement strand
AAAGAAGAGGAGATAGAAGGCAAGAAGAAGAGGCAAAAGAGAGAGAGAGAGAGAGGCAGAGGCAGAGAGGCAGAAAGAGAGGCAGAGAGAGAGACAAGAGAGAGAGGCAGAGAGAGAGGCAAGAGAGAGAGCAAGAGAGAGAGAGAGAGGCGAGAGAGAGGCCAGAGAGAGAGGCAGAGAGAGGGCAGAGAGAGAGAGAGAGAGGCAGAGAGAGAGGGCAGAGAGAGAGGCAGAGAGAGAGGCAGAGAGAGGCAGAGAGAGAGGCAGAAAAGAGAGAGAGAGGCAGAGAGAAGAGCAGGCCAGAAAGAGAGAGAGAGAGGCAGAGATGAGAAGGCAGACTAGAGAGGCAGAAAGAGAGGAAAAGCAGAGAGAGCTAGAGAGAGAGAGGCAGAGAGAGAGAGAAGAGAGAGAGAGAGAGAGAGAGAGAAAGAGAGAGGCGGAGAAGAGAGAGGGGCAGAGAGAGAGAGAGGGGGCAGAGAGAGAGAGAGAGGGGCGAGAGAGAGAGAGGGGCAGCAGAGAAGAGAGAGAGGAGAGAGGACAGAGAGGAGAGAGAGGCAAGAGAGAGAGAAGAGGCAGAGAGAGAGAGATAAGAGAGAGCAGAGAGCAGACACACACAGAGAGACAACACACAACAAACACACACACACACAGAAAGAGAAAGAAAGAAAAAAAGAAGAAAAGAAGACAGAGGAAAAAAAAAAAATGGGAGGGAAAAGAAATGGAAAGGAGGGCGGAAGGGGGGAAAAATTGAGGGCTTGAAGGGGAGGGGGGGGTGAGGGAGAGAAAGAGGAGGTATTCTGGCAGAATGTGACTATACAGTTTGATGTCACTCCAAGAAATGGTCACCAGCATTGATTGAAATCGCCCCACTGTGAAACACCAAAGATGACGGTTTAAATACTTGTTCGAGATTTTGAATGCAGGCTATTCAGATAGAGTGACGTGCGTACCTTTGGGCTGTCCTGCTCCCACTCATAATGAGTTGTGGCGATTCATTCCTTGTAGCAACTGAAAACATTTTTACCTCTGGGTGAAGGAGGTTATATTTTCACCCCTGTTCCTGTCTGTTTCTTTGTTTGTCTTTTGTTTATCTTTTTTGTGTGGTAGGATATGTCAAGAGTTGTGGATGGACTTCGATGAAGTTTTGGTGGGCAGGTTGGGCTGTGTGACAAGGACAAACTGATGAATTTTGGTAGAAGATCCAATCCGGATGCCGGCTCCTAGAATTTTTAAAGTTATTCCTTCACCCTTGAGAGATTAGCCAAAACGATATATAGCACGATATTTCAAAAAACGTATTGGTCCCTGATAATGTTCTCTGGGAATCAGGCATTGCTTGGCGGAGGTAGCGCTCTACCGAAACGTGCCCCCTTAACTAGTTACTGATTGTAATAAGGAACAGCTGGCTTGGTAAAGCGATTAGCCGATTGCCTGATGAGTCGTATAAACACCCTACACCAGGAGAACACCTGGAATATTCAGCAGATTTCTGAAAATCAGACAAATGAGCGTTTTTTTTTTGTTTGTTTAGAGTCGGAACTACTGCTGAGCCAATCAAGAAATTTAATTTTGAAATTTGCCTCAGATTGCGATTCAAGAGGTCATGGCAATGTGCGGATCAATAGAAATATAGCCTATGAACGCTGGCGTCTCCCGAAGTTTATCAGCATTGCAATGTTCCAAGCGATCGTAGGTATGATTAGGCATTCGATGATATGAGTGAGGAAAGTGGAAAAAAAAAAACTTTATCTTTAAGAAATCGTTGCGCCTGTTCTCAAGGCATTGTTGAGCAGGGCCAAAAAAAAGGGTCGAATTAACAGACCCCATTGATGGTGACCAAAGGATAATACAGAAGGCCGTTAAATTATAAAGTGGTGTTTAAATTAAACCAACCTCAAATTTCACTCATCTCCTCCCCTTGGAGTTCCCTGAGTATAACATGCAAAGTTTAAGGCTGCCAGGTTTTATGGTTCTGGAGTCATGGAGGACACAACACACACACACACACACACACACACAAACACACACACACACACAATACACAACACACACACACACAACCACACACCACACACACATGACATTTATTATATAGATGTCTTAAAAATGTTTGTTGCATTAATGAGGGTGTCGTTATTCTTCATGTATTTATGTATGTATTGGTATAATAACGTAGTTGCAAAAATTAACAAAGTATACTCTTCCCATCAATATACAAAGTTTCAAAGGCTTTCATTGTTTTTAATGGTCCCTTCAAACATGTTCCGTCTTCTGTTTGAAAAATACCAGCACATGATCTGGAACACTCCCATAAATATGCTGGTATTAGTGAAGCCAAAGTGCAAGTTGTGTGAAAATAACATCCCTAGCACCCTACCTGAATGAATGTGCAATTCTCAAAATTGAGGGAGTCTCAAATCAACCCTCCAGATTGGTTTATATTGAGAAATTGGTTCAATATGTGTGCCAAATCCAAAAAACCCCAATTTTTTTTTTAACTCCTGCATCTGCGGAGGTTGGAAGGTTATGTTTCAATCCCTTTCTGTTTCGTTTGTTAGCTTGCAAACAAAAGATTTTTCAGCACAGTATTGGTCAGTCGATTTCGTTATTCTGTTGTCTGTTTTGTCAATCGCCTGCAGGAGTCACAATTAAACCGATTGTCATGAAAACTTTTCACAAGTTGTAGAGTAGCTTCAACTGAGAAGCCGATGATTTATGAGGTAAAGGTCATCTGAGGCAATTTATAAAATTATCATACAATCTTTTCATCGATTGACTTAAAAGTTTGAACAGGATTTGCATATTGCAGTCAAATGATTGGGAAAGCCAACTTAATTTGAGGTCAACAAGGTCAGGTGCAACTCAAAGGCAAACTTCTAACATAATCAATTTTTATCTAAAATCGTCATTTTCATCCGATTGAATCTTAGAAATTAAACGCAATTGCATAGTATATTACTGATTGAGAAACCAACTTATCTTGAAATAAAAAGCTCAACAGTCAACAAAAGGTCAAACTTCTTAAAATAAATCAGTTTCAAATCTGAAAAAATAATCATTTTCCATTCCGATTGACCTGAGCTTTGATTAAGATTGTCAAATTTTAATCTTAATAGAAAATGGACAATTTTATGTATCCAGGGAATCTTTGGAAGATGGAGGTGGAATTTCGCATGTATCGTGCTCTGCCGACATCTTTTTCTTGTCCTTTGCAAAGTCAAAGATTTTTCAAAGTAAATTGGTTCGTCAATTTTGTTATTCGTCTGTGTCTGTCTGTCTGTCGCCTATAGGTCACAATTTTAACTCGATCTTCACGAAACTTCACCACATGGTAGAGTTTGTCATAGAGGAAGAAAGCCTATGTTTTTGAGGTCAAAAGGTTAACAATGTCAAACATCGGCCAAATTCTAAATTGTCAATTTTTCATCTGATTGAACTCTGATTGAAGAGGAGTTTCCACTTTGTTCTTTAACATCAACCACCAATTCTTTTTGTAGGTCACCAATCCGACCAAAAAAACTATAATTTTTATAAGAAGGTAAAAGAAAATAAAAATAGACAATATAATAGGTAAATATATTTTAAAAATAGAAATAAAAAGACCAAAATAAAAACATGGTCAACAATCGTGTGAGGATTTCTTAAAATCCTCAATTTGTCATCCAATTGACTTGAAATTTGAAGAGGATTTGCTATTTGGTTGCATTGAATTAACCACCAATTATTTTTTAAGGTCGATTTGTTTTATGGATTTCCGCAAAGTGTCGTGCTATGCATGAATCTTGTTACTTGTAAAAATCGAAGATTTTTTCAAGTATATTGTTCGTCGATTTGTTATTGTCTGTACTGTTTTTCGCCTACAGATCGCAATTTTAAACCGTCTTCATTGCAACTTAAGCCACATGGTAGGTTTTTTGGTCCAAAAAGAAGAGCTGTTGTTTTTGAAGGTCAAAATGTCAAAATGGTCAACAACTAAGGTGGTTTTTCTAAAAAATCTCAAAATTTTCATACCAATTGACTTGAAATTGGAGAGGATTTATATTTCAGGTACGGCGAATTTCAAACAACCAATTTTTTTTTCAGTCAACCAGCCAAAAGGTCAACATTGCCGAATTTCTGAAATTGCATTTTCACCGGATTGACATTGAAATTTGAAAGAGGATTTATATTTTCAGTTCACTGAATCAAACTAGGCAATTATTTTTGAGGTCAACGTGGACCAAAAAGTCAACAACTAAGGAGGTATTTCCTAAAATCTTCAAATTTTTGTCTCATTGACATTGAAAATTGAAGGATGATTTGCATACATGTCACTGAATTCAACCACCAATTATTTTCGAGATCAACATCGGCAAAAGAACAAACATAGTCCAAATTCTAAATATTGTCTATTTTCATCCCATTGAGCTTGAAATTTGAAGAGGAGTTGCATATTTGGGTCATTGAATTTCACCACAATTATTTTGTGTAATTTGTTTTCATGGATTTACAAGTATCGTGTTCTGCCACGACGTCTTCTGTCTTGTTGTCTGTTTGTGAACACGATATCTTAAAAATTGTGGACATAATTCAGACACAATATTGTAAAATCTGGGTATGAGTGACACAGACAAAATTTTGAGATTTCGGTGAAGAACTGAATCGGATACTGTATCCGTGAATTTAAGTGATTTTAACTTCACTGAGAGAATACACCAAAATTACATATAGCAGGATATTCAAAAGTTGTGGACGGATTTGGACAAAAACTTGGTGCAGGTTTGGTCAGTAACAAGGAGAATTCTCCTAAATTTTGGGTGAAAAACCTCGTCGGATATGGATCCGAGAATTTTTTCCAGTGAATTCTTCACCATTGAGTAAATCGGTTCAAAACGATATATACCCATGATGTCGCCAAAAGGTTAATGGAACGATTGAAATGAAACTTGGTTAGACCAAATGGGTTAGTTGAACAACACAAGCAAAATAAAGTTTTGTTCAGTCTGAATCCAGATCTGACCTCTCAGTGGGATACAAAACGTAAACGTCAATTCATCTGGCGGAGGTGTGCGTTCTGCCCTTCTGATTTTTTTCAAAGTGAATTCTCACTATGAAAGATGCGGCTAAAAACTATAAAAAGCCATGATATTTCAGTTGTGGATTCAAAGATGAGTTGCAAACTCATTCCTCAATCTTTCACTTCCTCTTCTCCTCTTCCTGTTCCACCATATTCCTTCCTCCTCTTCTTCATCTCAACCCTTCCTTTTTTCCCTCTCCTCCCATCTCCTCCACCTCCCATTCTCCTCTAACCTTCCCCAATTCTTCTTCCAACCTTCCCTTCTTCTTCCTTCCCCCCCGAACTTTCCTCCTCCCCTCTCACTTTCCTCCTCCTCTCTCCTCCTATATCATTTCTTTGTCTTTCTATTCTATCTTGCTTTTCTTCTACTCCCTCTCCGACGAAACAACGTCACACATGACTTTTCACTTTGAGCAATGTGTCAACACATAATGTGCACACCTCTGCCTCTCTGCGTTTCCCATTCCCAGCATTGTCAGTGATTACGTCATTATGTGGAAGTCTTTTTTTATCACCCCAGCCGCCCCCCCCCCATTATATGTTTTTCTTTTGGCTCTGACAAGGTAAAGGCCCGAAACGTATACGTCAGCTTCTCCTTTATTCACAGTGGATCATACCAATTTTAAGTATTTTAACTACTTATTTGTTTTGACTTCTCTTGCGCCCACACAGATCACTAATTGTGTGCTGAATTACATTTTTATTAAGCATTTGAGTCTGTCTGTGCCAATGGATGAACAAGGATCACAATTTTTTCAAACCAGAATGTTGACAGCGGTATCGTGACGAGCCGTGAAAAAAGGTGAGCGATGTTTTGGCCCGAGCACCATTCCTCAAGGCAAAGCATCGACATTAGTCATAGGCTCTTGCTTGAAGAAGGCTCCGTATGAAATGGAACTACACCTCTTAACTCACAGCATTTCCACAAACCTCTGTAACAATTTGGTTGAGAATATTCATTGTCAAAGCTGTACGTGTCTTGACTTGCCACAAATCGGATGATCACAACCCCTCACTTTGGGATATTTGTGCAATTTTATTGGACCAGAACCACATTCATTTGATCGAGAGAAGACTTAACACAGCGATATATTTCATTCCTATGTTCGGTTCCACATGAAAGACAAAGCCCAAACTCCCCCATTCGTCAGTTATTGTAGCTGTAAGCATTAACCAAAACTTTAGTAATTGTGCTGTATTCTCTCGTTAAACAAGTACCTGTCAAAGTAGAGCTAAAGTTTGATGTGATGGAGTGAATGTCTGGGAGAAAAAATAAAACCCTCGGGTACAGCATTGAAGAGATAGATGAAGGTCCAAAGACAGATGGCAGACCGAGGAACAGGCCATTACTGCCAAGTTTATCTGCCGCATGGGTGACACCTTTGACAGCTTTCGCAAAACTAATGACCTCGAGAGGGTGCACCATGTATCATCTTGTATGTGTTTCCCATAAGATGTTCAAACATATTGCTTTGTCCAAGGACCCCAACGTCTCACTACTACGTGTGAATAAAATTGTCGTCAGCACGTATATGCATTCTAGTACTTACCTCTTCTTGCTGTTTGGTCAGTTCCATCTTGAATTCTACACTGAATGTTTTGCTCTTGTGTTGAAATCATCTTGTGACTATAAAATAATGATTCAAGCAAGCAATTGTTAGCCTTAAATAAAAATGATAATGGTGTATGAAATATTATTTATTATATCGACTCTGATTTGCCACAAGTGCTCGCTGTCGTGCTTGTCGTTTTGATGAGCTGTGGTCGCATATCGAGACCATTTTGTTTTACCTTTCCACATTTGTACTTCATTTCCTTTTGTAGGTCGCTTTGCATGGAAGTTTCAGTTTGGCAGAGTGAAAATGTATCCGCCACTGCAATGATAAATCATCAACCCACGCACGCAGCCAAAAATGGAAGGCTAAGGATATGGTTCATTTGTCTGTCTGTCTAGATCCTTGTCCGTCTACAAAGTCAGTTTATGATCGAGGAACAACTTGATTTCAAAGTGAATGTGTATTTTGAAACATGAATCGGAAAACGAACCTCAGTGTTGCAGTACTTTGCTCTAAATTTGTCACCGGATTATGTGCATGTGCATCAGAGGAGTGAGATAATTTTTTTACTCCGTCTCCGTCATATAAAATATGAAATCATTACAAAACAGGAAAACTTCGCTGTTTTAAACTGTTTTTAGTGCCAAATTCCCAGAATGGCCAATACGAAAATATGTATTTTTAAAGCAAATTGAGCAAAAACGTCTGTGTTGCTTATAAGGCAACTCAATAGGAGGTGACCGTAGGAAACAAACACTGTGCAGTAACAAACTATACAGATGTTGAACAATGACAGGCCTATACGATCGTGGCCATCAAGCACGTTCCAGTGAGGCCACAAATGTGGCCAAACAGTAACATCAGTTAAGGACGTCATTAAGGGCACAAAACCAACAAATAAGCCTGGTATAAAAGACGAGTAAACTTCCGTCTTTTAGGCGGTAATTGACAGTACCATCAATGCGCGGTAAACTTCCGAAATTTATTATTTCTACAAATACGTTATAATCTTTTTTATTTAAATTAAATTATAACTTGAACACTTGCAAGAACACAAATCGCTTATTGCGACTTTCAAAACCTTCATTTAGCAGTACTGGACAAAATATTACAGCTTTTAAATCTAACTACCAATCAAATTTGCCTGCTCAATGCTGTCAGCGTTAGGGAATATTGAGATGCATGCAAAAAATGCGACTCGTAGGAAATATAGGTCGTGCTCGGAAAACGCAAACGCAAGAGTTAAAAAGACCCTTTCCTGTGTTCTTTTTATCTCAAGACTGCGTGGGGTACGGTGTTTCCACAAAACTCTGTAGTTTCCAATTTTAAGTGGTTTACATTTGTAGTTTCCCCACCGACACAGATAGCACACCCCTCGGTGAGGAATATGTAGGTGGCCCCAACCACCAATCACTTAGAAGGGATGATGCATTACTTTTGTGTGATGTGGTTACTCAGTGGCACCATACTTCATCATCATCATCTTGCGTAATCGCAGCACCTAGTTGCAATTTTGCATATTTATAGTGCACGGCTTTGTGCTCCGACTGGATCGAGGCAACAGTAACGAATTGGCCACGGCAACTGGCATACAATGCGCTATTCTTTTTGTAAGCTACCGTGGGATCTTCAACACCCACCAGCAATGCTGGCAGATCGGGACCAGCTGGCTACGTCCCCTCCCACCCTCAGAGGACGGTGTATTAGTTGATGCAATGCGCCGTTTGTGGAAGCCCAGGATGACCGTTTATTTACATCAAAGCGGAATTGAAATCCAAACGAAACAACTCCTTTGGAAGATTCCTGCAGGCCTGCCAGTATCGTCATCATTTATTACTTTATAAAACTCCCTTCACATTGTGGTCTATAGAATTAATCGTCGATTAAATATGTAACATACATAAACACTCAATGAAATTTAAAACAACAAATAAAATCTGTATGAAAATAAACTTAAAATAAGTCTGAGACGGCTATGGTTCACCGAGCAATGTACACCGATTCGCCCTTTTTTAAATTTTTGACCTTCGAGGGGACCCAACGGGCAAACATGGGGAGGATCGAGAAAAATGTAAAATGAGAAAGTTGTAGTACTCGAAGAGTATGTCACTACTTTTGCATACCAAATTTCTTCGAAACAGTGAAAACTCTAGGACTACGATGCCCATTTATGATTTTTATTGACATTTTCTAGGTTTGTGACACTTGGTGACCTTGTGACCTGAAACCCTGGGACGAAAATGAAAAATCGAGCTCCGTGGGGCTAATGCAGGGTGCCTTTGGGCTAAACGCAAAATACTGAAACCTCTGCCAGATTCGACAAACCCCCTCGTGAGAGATGTACTTGAAACCGGCTACCCCTAAAACACATGGTTTTTGAACGTGGCTCCGCCCGTCATACAATGGGCCAGCAGCATGCCATTTCAGTAAAACACAAACTAGATCATGATATAAACCTCCCTCACCCAAATTTTCAAGAATCGGATCAAAAAACCCATGGAGCTATGCTCGGAGGACAGGACAGACAGACAGACAGACGGCACACCCCATAACGAATTATAGTGGTTACTTACTGACGTGATACCAACAAAAACGTTTTACTGGAATAGATGGCCCAATTCTGAGGAGCTCATAAACAGAATTCAATAGGGAATGTCAAATGAAATTTTTCTCAAAAACAGTATCACAATTAAATCTTCCCGTGTGTGTGTGTGTGTGTGTGATGGTGTGTGTGGTGTGGTGTTGTGGTGTGTGTGTGTCGTCCATGCACGCATATGTGTGTATATACATGGATGGAAAGCATTGATTTACAATCAAGGCGAGGAAAGGTATGTGGTGGTGAACGCAGGTTTATTGTATGCACAGCAAGAGGATGCAATGGATTTTGTGGGGTGCGACAAAGAGGCAAGCAATTTACAAAAGCAAAAACCAGAGCAGACTATCCCGTTAGAACTTCTAACAATCTCCAACTATGCACGACAGGCGGCCATCACATACACATACACACATCACACGGAAGATTAGGTAGCCAAGAAGAAGGAGAGAAGATGAGGACTAACAGCCTCGCAATCCGAGCGCAGTTGGCCCGACCGCGCACCAGTATGCTCGCGTGGGATTGGAGCATCCCCCACTTAAAAAGAGCTCTGCACCGTTATCTCCTGCTTATATCTCATTTGCCAGGGGCTTTCGTGAGAAACGTGTGCTCCTGCACTGGTCCAGAAGAACGTCCGTTGCACACCAAACCCCGAGTGTAATGCAGATAAAGCAGACGAGGTGCAGTGAAGAGAGGGCGGAGTAAAGAGGCGGAGAAATGGCGCAGAGGCAGGCAGGCGGACAAAGTGAGGTGAGGCAGCAGGCGGAGAGAGACAGAGAGAGAGCGGACGGCTTCGCGATCTGCCTTTTAATAAGCCCCGGGCGAAGGGTGACGACTCGAAGGCGACACAGTCCATTACCAAAGTCGTGCTCCACTTTTGGGTCCCGGCCTCGCCCTGCCAGGCTTCTGGGGCCCGGAAAGCTGTCTCATTCGCACGTTCGGCGGCGAAACGGCCTAGGGCCCTCACGTCCCGTGTGACCCCTCCCCCCCCCTCCGCGGCCCCTATCCCCTCGCCGCCACCTCGCGCCATGTCTGGTGACTGGACGAGGGTAGGTCGGTCCACGTGCCCATTTTGGGCGGCCCCGCGAGATGGCGGCGCGCTGCCAACCGCCTGGCCCAATCCCCGCGCCACGCGCCCTAGCGCCTCGGCCAGTGGCAGCAAACGCTTCCACTTGAGTGGCGAACGCGTATCAGCATGCGGAGTTGCAGGATGCACGTGATGATTTTTCACGTGTGCAAGGAATGTTGGTGGTCCGAAGTGGTGAAGCTTTTGTGTGAGCGAAGGTTGAGCAAGGTGAGATGCCGTGTGAATTGGAACGCAGATTTGAATGAAAGGGCGCGCCGGGCAACGGTTGTTCATGTGAGTATTCTTTCACCAGGGGCTGCCTGCGTGCTGTAACCTGCTTTCAATTGTACCATTGATTAAAAGGAAAGGGTTGGATGGAAATTAGGATTGAAGATAGAGAGTGTATTATTAACACCAGCTATGAAGACCCCAGCAACACACTTCGTCCCGTTAACGGCCATTTAGACGTGAGGGGAAGGCTGACTGCAAAAGACGAATCGATTTAACGCAACTGGGGATTACTGTATGTTGGGTCCATTTGCCTTTGAAAAGCAAGCGGTTTTTGCAGAAACCGCAACAATAATATAGTATATAGTATATATATATATATAGTATATAATATAATAGTGTATATATTATAAATGATAATATATGGATATATTGTTACGAATCTTTGGCAGCCAGACCAACTCAACATATCAGGTCCCTTATTAGAAACAGTTATATCTATATATATATATATATATATATATATATATATATATATATTGTTGCGGTTCTGCAAAACCGCATGCTTCAAAGGCAATGGCACCCAACATACAGTAATCCCCAGGCAGTTAAATCGTTCGTCTTTGTGCAGTCAGACCTTCCCCTCACGTCTAATGGGTTAACGGGACGAAGTGTGTTGCTGGGTCTCATAGCTGGGTCTAATAACTACATCTCTATCTTCAATCCTAATTTCCATCCAACCCTTTCCTTTTAATCAAGGTACAAATTGAAGCAGGTACAGCACGCAGGCAGCCACCTGTGAAAGAATTACCACATGAACAAACCCGTTGCCCGGCGCGCCCTTTCATTCAAATCTGCGTTCCAATTCACAACGGCATCTCACCTTGCTCAACCTTCGCTCACCAAAAGCTCACCACTTCGACCACCAACATCTCCTGCACACGTGAAAAATCATCACGTGCATCCTCGCACCTCCGCATCGATACGGTTCGCCATCAAGTGGAAGCGTGCTGCACGGCCGAGGCCGCTAGGGCCGCGTGGCGCGGGGATGGGCCAGGCGTGTTGGCAGCGCCGGCCGCATCTCGCCGGGGCCGCCCAAAATGGGCACGTGGGACCGACCCTACCCTCGTCCAGTCACCAGAACATGGCGCAGGACGGGCGGCGAGGGATAGGGGCCG
>CM068957.1:69921126-69954403 GCA_035128595.1 Eptatretus atami | reverse complement strand
AGGTTGGAAGGTTATGTTTCATCCCTTTTTCTGTTTGTCTTTGTTACTGCAAAACAAAATTTTTCAAGCACAGTATTGGTCAGATCGATTTCGTTATCTGTTTGTCTGTTTGTCATCGCCTGCAGAGTCACAATTCTAAACCGATTGCATGAAAACTTTTCACAAGTTGTAGAGTAGTCTCAACTGAGAAGCCGATGATTTATGAGGTAAAGGTCATCTGAGGCTAATTTAAAAATTATCACAATCTTTTCATCGATTGACTTAAAAGAGTTGAACAGGATTTGCAATATTGCAAGTCAATGGAAATTGGGAAAGCCAACTATTTGAGGTCAACAAGTCAGGTGCAACTCAAAGGCAAACTTTCTAAATAATCAATTTTTATCTAAAAAATCGTCATTTCATCCGATTGAATCTTAGAAAAATTAAACAGCAATTGCATAGTATATTACTGAATGAGAAACCAACTATCTTGAGATAAAATAGCTCAACAGTCAACCAAAGGTCCAAACCTTCTTAAATAATCCAGTTTCAATTCTGAAAAAATAATCAATTTTCCATCCGATTGACCTGAGCTTTGATTAAAGATGTCAATTTAATCTTAATGAAAATGGACAATTTTATGTATCCATGGGAATCTTGGAGATGGAAGGTGGAATTTCGCATGTATCGTGCTCTGCCGACATCTTTTCTTGTCCTTTGCAAAGTCAAAGATTTTTCAAAGTAATTGGTTCGTCAATTTTGTATTCGTCGTGTCTGTCTGTCCTGTCGCCTATAGGTCACAATTTTAACACGATCTTCAGCGAAACTTCACCACATGGTAGAGTTTGTCATAAGGAAGAAGCCTGTGTTTTTGAGGTCAAAAAGGTTAACAATGTCCAAACATCGGCCAAATTTCTAAATTGTCAATTTTTCATCTGATTGACCTTGTTTGAAGAGGAGTTCCACTTTGTTCTTTAAATCAACCACAATTCTTTTGTAGGTCACCATCCCGACCAAAAAAATATAATTTTTATAAAAGGTAAAAGAAAATAAAAAATAGACAATATAATAGGTAATATATTTAAAAAATAGAAATAAAAAAGACCAAATAAAAACAGGTCAAACAAGTTGTGAGGATTTCTTAAAATCCTAATTTGCATCCAATTGACTTGAAAATTTTGAAGAGGATTTGCATATTTGGTGCATTGAATTCAACCACAATTATTTTTTAAGGTCGAATTTGTTTTATGGATTCCGCAAGTGTCGTGCTATGCATGACATCTTGTTACTTGTAAAAATCGAAGATTTTTTTAAGTATATTGTTCGTCGATTTGTTATTGTCTGTACTGTTTTTCGCCTACAGATCGCAATTTTAACCGCATCTTCAGAACTTCAACCACATGGTAGAGTTTTTGGTCCATAAAGGAAGAAGCTGTTGTTTTTGAAGGTCAAAATGTCAAAAGGTCCAACAACTAAGGTGTTTTTCTTAAAAATCCTCAAAATTTTCATACCAATTGACTTGAAATTTGGAGAGGATTTATATTTCAGGTCGGCCGAATTCAAACAACCAATTATTTTTCATTTCATAACCAGCCAAAAGGTCAACCATTGCCGAATTTCTGAAATTGTCAATTTCACCGATTGACATTGAAATTTGAGAGAGGATTTATTTTTCAGTTCACTGAATTCAAACTAGGCAATTATTTTTGAGTCAACGTGGACCAAAAGAGTCAACAACTAAGGAGTATTTCTAAAATCGTTCAATTTTTGTCTCATTGACTTGAAAAATTGAAGGATGATTTGCAATCATGTCACTAGAATTCAACCACCAATTATTTTCGAGATCAACACGGCAAAAGAACAAACATAGTCCAATTCTAATATGTCTAATTTTCATCCCATTGACTTGAAATTGAAGAGGAGTTGCATATTTGGTCATTGAATTTCAAACCACTTATTTTGTGGTAAAATTTGTTTCATGGATTTACAAGTATCGTGTCTGCCACGATGTCTTCTGTCTGTTGTCTGTTTGTGAACACGATATCTTAAAAAAGTTGTGGACATAATTCAGACACAATATTGTAAAATCTGGGTATGCGTGACACAGACAAAATTTTGAGATTTCGGTGAAGAACTGAATCCGGATAACTGTAATCCGATCGAATTTTAAGTGATTTTAACTCACTGAGCAGAATAGCCACAAAATTACATATAGCAGGATATTCAAAAGTTGTGGACGGATTTAGGACAAAAACGTTGGTGCAGGTTTGGTCATGTAACAAGGAGAATTGCTAAATTTTGGTGAAAAACCTCGATCGGATATGGATCCGATGAATTTTTTCAGTGAATTCTTCACCATTGAGCTAAATCGGTTCAAAACAGATATATACCCATGATGTCGCCAAAGGTTAATGGAACGATTTGAATGAAACTTGTTAGACAAATGGGTTAGTTGACAACAACAAGCCAATAAAGTTTTGTCAGTCTGAATCCAGATCTGACCTCATCAGTGGGATACAAAACGTAAACGTCAATCATTCTGGCGGAGGTGTGCGTTCTGCCCTTCTGATTTTTTCAAAGTGAATTCTTCACTTGAAGAGATGCGGCTAAAAAACTATTAAAAGCCAATGATATTTCAAGTTGTGGATTAAAGATGAGTTGCAAACTCATTCCTCAATTTTCACTTCCTCTTCTCCCTTCGCTGTTCCCCATAATTTCCTCCTCCTCTTCTTCATCTCAACCCTTCTTTTTTCCTCTCCTCCCATCTCCTCCACCTCCCCAATTCTCCTCTAACCTTCCCCAATTCTTCTTCCACCTTCCCTTCTTCTTCCTTCCCCCCCCGAACTTTCCTCCTCCTTCACTTTCCTCCTCCTCTCTCACTCTAATCATTTCTTTGTCTTCTTATTCTAATCTGCTTTTTCTCTCTACTCTCTCTCCGACACAGAAAACGTCACACATGACTTTTCACTTTGAGCAATGTGTCAACCATAATTGCACACCTCTGCTCTCTGCGTTTCCCATTCCCAGCATGTCAGTGATTACGTCATTATGTGGAAGTCTTTTTTATCAACCCCAAGCCGCCCCCCCCGCCATTATGTTTTTCTTTTGGCTCTGACAAAGGGTAAGGCCCGAAACGTACGTCAGCTTCTCCTTATTTCACAGTGGATCATTACCAATTTTAAGTATTTTAACTACTTTTTGTTTGACTTCTCTTGCGCCCACACAGATCACTAATTGTGTGCTGAATTACATTTTTATATAAGCATTTGAGTCTGTCTGTGCAATGGATGAACAAGGACACAAATTTTTTCAAACCAAATGTTGACAGCGGTATTGTGACGCGCCGTGAAGAAAAAGGTGAGCGATGTTTTTGGCCCGAGCAACCATTTCCTCAAGGGCCAAGCATCGACATTAGTCATAGGCTCTTGCTGAAGAAGGCTCAGATGAAATGGAACTACACCTCTTAACTCACAGCATTTCCACAAACCTCTGTGAACATTTGGTTGAGAATATTCATTGTCAGCTGTACGTGTTCTTGAACTTGCCACAAATCGGATGATCACAACCCTCCTTTGGGATTTTGTGCAAATTTTATTGGACCAGAACCACTTCATTTGATAGAGAGAAGACTTCACACAGCGATATATTTCATTCCTATGTTCGGTTCCACATGAAAGACAAGCCCAACTCCCCCATTCTGTCAGTTATTGTAGCTGTAAGCATTAACAAAACTTTCTTAGTAATTGTGCTGTATTCTCTCGCTTAAACAAGTACCTGTCAAAGTAGAAGCTAAAGTTTGTATGTGATGGAGTGAATTCTGGGAAAAAAATAAACACCCTCGGTACAGCATTGAAGAGATATGATGACAGGTCTCAAAGACAGATGGCAGACCGAGGACGACAGGCCATTCTGCCAAGTTTATCCTGCCGCATGGGTGACTACTTGACAGCTTTCGCAAACTAAATGACCCTCGAGAGGTGCACCTTGTATCATACTTGTTACGTGTTTTCCCATAAGATGTTTCAAACATATTGCTTTGTCCAAGGACCCCTACGTCTACTACTACGTGTAATAAAATTGTCCGTCAGCACGTATATCATTCTATACGTTACCTCTTCTTGCTGTGGTCAGTTCCATCTTGAATTCACTGAATGTTTGCTCTTGTGTTGAAATCATCTTGTGACTATTAAAATAAAGATTCAGCAAGCAATTGTTAGCCTTAAATACTAAATGATAAATGGTGTATGAAATAATTTTTATTATATCGACTCTGAGTTTTGCCCAAGTGCTCGCTTCGTGCTTGTCGTTTTGATGAGCTGTGGTCGCATATCGAGACCATTTTGTTTACTCTTCCAACATTTGACTCTTCATTTTCCTTTAAGGTACGCTTTGCATGGAAGTTTCAGTTTGCAGAAGTGAAATGTATCCGCACTGCATGATAAATCATCTAACCCACGCACGCAGCCAAAAATGAAGGGCTAAGGATTGGTTCATTTTGTCTGTCTGTCTAAGTCCTTGTCCGTCTACAAAAGTCAGTTTATGATCGATGGAACAACTTGATTTCAAAGTGAATGTTGTATTTTGAAACATGAAATCGGAAAACGAACCTTCAGTGTTGCAGTACTTTAGCTCTAAATTTGTCCGGATTGTGCATGTGCATCAGAGGATGAGATAATTTTTTATCTCCGTCTCGCGTCATATAAAATATGAAAATCATTACAAACAGGAAAACTTGCTGTTTTTAAACTGTTTTTAGTGCCAAATTCTCCAGAATGGCAATACGAAAAATATGTATTTGTTAAAGCAAATTGAGCAAAAACGTCTGTGTTGCTTATAAGGCAACATAAGGAGGTGACCGTTAAGGAAACAAACACTGTGCAGTAACAAACTATACAGATTGTTGAACAATGACAGGCACTACGATCGTGGCCTATCAAGCACGTTCCAAGTGAGGCCACAATGTGGCCAAACAGTAACCAAATCAGTTAAGGACGTCATTAAGGGCACAAAACAACAAATAAGCCTGGTATAAAAGACAGTAAACTTCCGTTTTAGGCGGTAATTGACATACCATCAATGCGCGGTAAACTTCCGAAATTTATTTATCTACAATATCGTTATAATCTTTCTTTATCTTAAATTAAATTTATAACTTGAACACTTGCAAGAACACAAATCGCTTAATGCGACTTTCAAAAACCTTCATTTAGCAGTACTTGGACAAAAATATTACAGCATTTTCTATAAACTACCAATCAATTTGCCTGCTCAATGCTGTCAGCGTTGGGAAATATTGAGAATGCATGCAAAATGCGACTCGTGGAAAATATAGGTCGTGCCGGAAAACGCAAACGCAAGAGTTAAAAAAGACCCTTTCTGTGTTCTTTTTATCTCAAGACTGGCGTGGGGTACGGTGTTTTCCACAAAACTCTGTAGTTTCGCAATTTAAGTGGTTTACATGTTAGTTTCCCACCGACACAGATAGCACCCCCTCGGTGAGGAATATGTAGGTGGCCCCAAACCAATCACTTAGAGAGGGATGATGCATTACTTTTGTGTGATTGGTTACTCATGGGCACATACTTCATCATCATCATCTTGGTATACGAGCACCTAGTTGCAATTTTGCATATTTATATGACACGGCTTTGTGCTCCGAGGATCGAGGCAACAGTAACGAATTGGCCACGGCAACTGGCATACAAATGCGCTATTCTTTTTGTAAGCTACCGTGGGATCTTCAACACCCACCAGCAATGCTGGCAGATGGGACCAGCTGGCTATACGTCCCCTCACCACCCTCAGAGGACGGTGTATTAGTTGATGCAATGCGCGTTTGTGAAGCACCAGGAATGACCGTTTATTTCAATTCAAGGAATTGAAATCCCAACGAACAACTCCTTTGAAGATGTCCTGCCAGGCCTGCCAGTATCTCACTCATTTATTACTTTAAAACTCCCTCTTCACATTGTGGTCTATAGAATAATGTCGATTAAATATGTAACATACATAAACACTCAATGAAATTTAAAACAACAAATAAAAATCTGTATGAAAATAAACTTAAAACAAGTCTGAGACGGCTATGGTTCACGAGCAATGTACATCGATTCGCCTTTTTTTAAATTTGTTGACCTTCGAGGGGACCCACGGGCAAACATGGGGGGAATCGAGAAAAATGGTAAAATGATGAAGTTGTAGTACTCCAGAAGTATGCACTACTTTTGCATACCAACATTTCCTTCGAAACAAGTGAAAACTCTAGGACTACGATGCCCAATTTATTGATTTTTTTGACATTTTACTAGAGTTTGTGACCTTGGTGACCTGTGACCTTGAAACCCTGGACGAAAATGAAAAATCGAGCTCCGTGGGGCCTAATGCAGGTGCCATTTGGGCTAAACCAAATACTGAAACCTCTGCCAGATTCGACAAACCCCCTCGGAGAAGAGTACTTGAAACCGGCTACCCCTAAAACACATGGTTTTTTGAGACGTGGCTCCGCCCATCTTATACATGGCCAGCAGCATGCCATTTCAGTAAAACACAACTAGAATCATGATATAAACCTCCCACCCAAATTTATCAAAAAGATCGATCAAAACCACATGGAGCTATGCTCGGAGACAGGACAGACCAGACAGACAGACGGCACACCCCATAACGAATTATAGTGTACTTACTGATCGTGATACCAACAAAAACGTTTTACTGGAATAATGGGCCCAATTCTGGGAGCTTCATAAAAGTTCAAGTAGGGAATGTCAATATGAAATTTTTCTCAAAAACAGTACACAATTAATCTTCCCGTGTGTGGTGTGTGTGTGTGTGTGTGTGTGGTTGTGTGTTGTGTGTGGTGTGTGTGCGTCATGCACGCATAATGTGTGTATATACATTGGATGGGAAAGCAATTGAATTTACAATCAGGCGAGGAAAGGTATGTGGTGGTGAACGCAGGTTTATTGGTATGCACAGCAAGAGATAGCAAGGATTTTGTGGGGTGCGACAAAAGGGCAAGCAATTTACAAAAGCAGAAACAGAGCAGACTATCCCGTTAGAACTTCTACAATCTCAACTTATGCTTACGACAGGCGCCATCAACTACACATACAACACATCACACGGAAGATTAGGTAGCCAAGAAGAAAGGAGAAGAAGATGAGGACTACAGCCTCGCAATACGAGCGAGTTGGCCGACCGCGCACCAGTATGCTCGCGTGGGATTGAGCATCCCCACTTAAAAGAGCTCTGCACCGTTATCTCCTGCTTATTCTCATTTGCCGGGGCTCGTGGAAAACGTGTGCTCCTGCACTGGTCCAGAAGAACGTCCGTTGCACACCAACCCCGGAGTGTAAATGCAGATAAAGCAGACGAGGTGGCAGTGAAGAGAGGGCGGAGTAAAGAGGCGGAGAAATGGGCAGAGGCAGGCAGGCGGATCAAAAGTGAGGTGAGGGCAGCAGGCGGAGAGAGAGAGAGAGAGAGCGGACGGCTTCGCGATCTGCCTTTTATAAGCCCCGGGCGAAGGGTGACGACTCGAAGCGACCACCATTACCAAGTCGTGCCTCCACTTTTGGGTCCCCGGCCCTCGCCCCTGCCAGGCTTCTGGGGCCCGGAAAGCTGTCTCATTCGACGTTCGGCGCGAAACGGCCTAGGGCCTCTCACGTCCGTCGTGACCCCTCCCCCCCCCCTCCGTCTCTCTCTGCTCTTCTCCGCCTGCCTGCCTCACCCACTTTGTCCGCCTGCCTGCCTCGCCCATTTCTCCGCCTCTTTACTCCGCCCTCTCTTCACTGCACCTCGTCTGCTTTATCTGCATCTACACTCGGGGTTGGTGTGCAACGGACGTTCTTCTGGACCAGTGCAGAGCACACGTTTCCACGAGCCCCGGCAAAGAGAATAAGCAGGAGATAACGTGCAGACTCTTAAGGTGGGATCGCTCAATCCCACGGAGCATACTGGGTTGCGCGGTCGGCCAACTGCGCTCGGTATTGCGAGGCTGTTAGTCCTCATCTTCTCTCCTTTCTTCTGGCTACCTAATCTTCCGTGTGTGTGTGTATGTGTATGTGATGGCGCCTGTCGTAGCATAAGTTGAGATTGTAGAAGTTCTAACGGGATAAGTCTGCTCTGTTTCTGCTTTTGTAAATTGCTTGCCTTTTGTCGCACCCCACAAATTCTTGGCTATCCTCTGCTGTGCATACCAATAAACCTCGTTCACCACCCACATACCTTCCTCGCCTGATTGTAAATCAATGCTTTCCATCCAATGTATATACACACATATGCGTGCATGGACGCACACACACACACACACACACAACACACACACACACACACAACACACACACACACACACGGGGAAGATTTAATTGTGATACTGTTTTTTGAGAAAAATTTCATTTGACATCCCTATTGAATCTGAGCTCCTCAGAATTGGGCCCATTATTCCAGTAAAACGTTTTTGTTGGTTCACGAGTCAGTAAGTGACCACTATATTCGTTATGGGTGTGCGTCTGTCTGTCTGTCTGTCTGTCCCGAGCATAGCTCCATGGGTTTTGATCCGATCTTGATAAAATTTGGGTGGGAGGTTTATATCATGATCTATGTTGTGTTTTACTGAGAATGGGCATGCCGCCCATTATGGGCGGAGCCACGTCCAAAAACATGTTTTTTAGGGGGTAGCCGGTTTCAAGTTACATCTTCTCCGAGGGGGTTTGTCGAATCTGGCAGAGGTTTCAGTATTTGGTTTAGCCCAATGGCACCTGCATAGCCCCACGGAGCTCGATTTTTCATTTTCGTCCAAGGTCAAGGTCACAAGGTCACAAGGTCACAAACTTAGAAAATGTCAAAAAAATCAATAAATTGGGCATCGAGCTCCTAGAGTTTTCACACTGTTTCGAAGGAAAGTTGGTATGCAAGTAGTGCTCTTCGAGTACTACAACTTTCATCATTTACATTTTTCTCGATTCCACCAGTTTGCCCGTGGCGTCCCTCGAAGGTCAAAAAATAAAAAAAGGCGAATCGTGTACATTGCTCGTGAACCATAGCCGTACTGCAGACTTATTTTAAGTTTATTTTCATACAGATTTTATTGTTGTTTTATATATTTCATTGAGTGTTTATGTATGTTACATATTTAATCGACGATTAATCTATAGAACACAATGTGAAGAGGGAGTTTATAAAGTAATAAATGATGAGGTACTGCAGGCTGGCAGGACATCTCAAAGGAGTTGTTTCGTTGGGATTCAATTCCCTGCATGAAAATAAACGGTCATCCTGGTGCTTCACAAACAGGGCATTGCATCAACTAATACACCGTCCTCTGAGGGTGGGAGGGGACGTTAAGCCAGCTGTCCCATCTGCCAGCATTTGCTGGTGGGTGTTGAAGATCCCACGGTAGCTTTACAAAAAGAATAGGCGCATTGTATGCCAGTGCCGTGGCCAAATTCGATACTGTTGCCTCGATCCATCGGGAGCACAGCCGTGTCACTATAAATATGCAAATTGCAACTAGGTGCTGCGTACGCAAGATGATGATGATGAAGTATGTGCCATGAGTAACCAATACACACAAAAAGTAATGCATCATCCCTTCTAAGTGATGTGGTTTGGGGCCACCTACATATTCCTCACCGAGGGGGTGCTATCTGTGTCGGTGGGGAAACTAAAATGAAACCACTTAAATTGGAAACTACAGAGTTTGTGGAACACCGTACCCCACGCAGTCTTGAGATAAAGAACACAGAAAGGGTCTTTTTAACTCTTGCTTTGCGTTTCCGAGCACGACCTATATTTCCTACGAGTCGCCATTTTGTCTGCATCTCAATATTTCCCAACGCTGACAGCATGAGCAGCAAATTTGATTGGTAGTTATGACGTAAAATGCTGTAATATTTTGTCCAAGTACTGCTAAATGGAAAGGTTTTGAAAGTGCCAATAAGGCGATTTGTGTTCTGCAGTGTTCAAGTTTATAATTTAATTTAAATAAAGTAAAGATTATAACGATTGTAGAAAAATAAATTTCGGAAGTTTACCGCCATTGATGGTATGTCAATTACCGCCAAAGACGGAAGTTTACTGTCTTTTATACCAGCTTATTGTTGTTTGTGCCCTTAATGACGTCCTTAACTGATTGAGTACTGTTGGCCACAATTGTGGCCTCACTGGAACGTGCTGATGGCCACGATCGTAGCCTGTCATTGTTCAACAATCTGTATAGTTTGTTACTGCACAAGTGTTTGTTCCTACGGTCACCTCCTATGGTTGCCTTATAAGCAACACAGACGTTTTGCTCAATTTGCTTTAAAAAAATACCATATTTTCGTATTGCATTCTGGGAAATTTGGCACTAAAAACAGTTTAAAACAGCAAGTTTCCTGTTTGTAATGATTTTCAATTTTTATGACGGCAGACGGAGTAAAAAATTATCTCACTCCTCGATGCACATGCACAACCGGGACAAATTTAGAGCTAAAGTACTGCAACACTGCAGGTTCGTTTTCCGATTCATGTTCAAAATACAACATTCACTTGAAATCAAGTTGTTCCTCGATCATAAACTGACGTTTGTAGACGGACAAGACAGACAGACAGACAAAATGAACCAATCCCTTAGCCTCATTTTTTGGCTTGCGTGCGTGGGTTAATGATTTATCATGCAGTGCGATACATTTCACTTCTGCAAACTGAACTTCTCATGCAAAGCGACCAAAGGAAAATGAAGAGCAAATGTGGAAGAGTAAAACAAAATGGTCTCGATATGCGACCACAGCTCATCAAAACGACAAGCACGAGCGAGCACTTGTGGCAAACAGAGTCGATATAATAAATAAATATTCATAACACCATTATCATTTGATATTTAAGGCTAACAATGCTTGCTTGAATCATTTATTTTAATAGTCACAAGATGATTTCAACACAAGAGCAAAACATTCAGTGAGATTCAAGATGGAAGCTTGACCAACAGCAAGAAGAGGTAAAGTAGAATGCATATACGTGCTGACGACAATTTTATTCACACGTAGTATGTGAGACGTTGAGGGTCCTTGGCACAAGCTATATGTTTGAACATCTTATGGAAAACACATAACAAGATGATACATTGGTGCACCTCTCGAGGTCATTAGTTTGCGAAAGCTGTCAAAGGTGTCACCACATGCGGCAGATAAACTTGGCAGAATGGCCTGGTCCTCGGTCTGCCATCTGTCTTTGAGACCTGTCATCTATCTCTTCAACTGCTGATACCGAGGGGTTTATTTTTTTCCCAGACATCACTCCATCACATCAAACTTAGCTCTACTTTGACAGGTACTTGTTTAAGCGAGAGAATACAGCACAATTACTAAAAGTTGTTAATGCTTACAGCTACAATAACTGACAGGAATGGGGGAGTTGGGCTTGTCTTTCATGTGGAACCGAACATAGGAATGAATATATCGCTGTGTGAAGTCTCTCTCGATCAAATGAATGTGGTTCTGGTCCAAAAATTGCACAAAATCCCAAAGTGAGGGGTGGATCATCCGATTTGGTGCAAGTCAAGACACGTACAGCTTGACAATGAATATTCTCAACCAAATGTTCACAGAGGTTTGTGAAATGCTGTGAGTTAAGAGGTGTAGTTCCATTTCATACGTGAGCCGTTCTTCAAAGCAAGAGCCATGACTAATGTCGATGCTTTTGCCTTGAGGAAGGGCTCGGGCCCAAAACATCGCTTCACCTTTTTCTCACGGCGGTCACAATACCGCTGTCAACATTTGGTTGAAAAAATTTGTGTCCTTGTTCATCCATTGGCACAGACAGACTCAAATGCTTATAAAGAATGTAATTTCAGCACACAATTAGTGATCTGTGTGGGCAGCAAGAGAAGTCAAAACAAATAAGTAGTAAAATACTTAAAATGGTAATTGATCCACTGTGAATAAAGGAGAAGCTGACGTACGTTTCGGGCCTTACCCTTTTGTCAGAGCAAAAGAAAAACATTAATGGGGGGGGGGGGCGGGGTTGATAAAAAAAGACTTCCACAAATGACGTAATCACTGACATGCTGGGAATGGGAAACGCAGATGAGGCAGAGGTGTGCACATTATGTGTGACACATTGCTCAAAGTGAAAAGTCATGTGTGACGTGTTCGTGGAGAGGAGAGTAAGAAAGAAAAAGCAGATAGAATAAAAGACAAAGAAAATGATTAGGAGGAGAGAGGAGGAGGAAAGTGAGAGGGGGAAGGAGGAAAGTTGGGGGGGGAAGGAAGAAGAGGGAAGGTGGAAGAAGAATTGGGGAGGTAGAGGAAGAATTGGGGAGGTGGAGGAAGATGTGGAGGAGAGGGAAAAAGAAGGGTGAGATGAAGAAGAGGAGGAGGAATATGGGGAACAGGAGAGGAGAAGAGGAAGTGAAAGATGAGGAATGAGTTTTGCAACTCATCTTTTGAAATCCACAACTTTTGAAATATCATGCTTTTTATAGTTTTTAGCCGCATCTCTCAATAGTGAAGAATCACTTTGAAAAAAATCAGAAGGGCAGAACGCACACCTCCGCCAGGATGATTGGTTTACGTTTTGTATCCCACTGAGAGGTCAGATCTGGATTCAGACCTGAACAAAACTTTATTTGGCTTGTTGTTGTCAACTAACCAATTTGTCTAACAAGTTTCATTCAAATCCGTCCATAACCTTTTGGGACATCATGGTATATATCGTTTTGAACCGATTACTCAATGGTGAAGAATCACTGAAAAAATTCTCGGATCCATATCCGGATCGAGGTTTTCACCAAAATTTAGGCAATTCTTCCTTGTTACATGACCAAACCTGCCCACCAAGTTTTGTCCAAATCCGTCCACAACTTTTTGAGATATCCTGCTATATGTAATTTTGGTGCTATCTCTCAGTGGTTAAAAATCACTTTAAAAATTCTCGGATACAGATCCGGATTCAGTTCTTCACCGAAATCTCAAAATTTTGTCTGTGTCACATACCCAAGCATTTTACAATATTTTGTCTGAATATGTCCACAACTTTTTAAGATATCGTGTTCACAAACAGACAAACAAGAAGAAGACATCGTGCAGAGCACGATACTTGTAAAATCCATGAAACAAATTTGACCACAAAAATAATTGGTGGTTGAATTCAATGACCAAATATGCAACTCCTCTTCAAATTTCAAGTCAATGGGATGAAAATAGACAATATTAGAAATTTGGACTATGTTGTTCTTTTGGCCGATGTTGATCTCGAAAATAATTGGTGGTTGAATTCAGTGACATGATATGCAAATCATCCTCAAATTTCAAGTCAATGAGACAAAAATTGAAGATTTTAGAAATACCTCCTTAGTTGTTGACCTTTTGGTCCACGTTGACCTCAAAAATAATTGCCTAGTTGAATTCAGTGAACTGAAATATAAATCCTCTTCAAATTTCAAGTCAATCGGATGAAAATTGACAATTTCAGAAATTCGGCCAATGTTGACCTTTTGGCTGGTTGAACTGAAAAATAATTGGTTGTTTGAATTCGCCGACCTGAAATATAAATCCTCTCCAAATTTCAAGTCAATTGGATGAAATTTGAGGATTTTAGAAAAACCACCTTAGTTGTTGACCTTTTGACATTTTGACCTCAAAAACAACAGGCTTCTTCCTTATGACAAACTCTACCATGTGGTGAAGTTTCATGAAGATCGGTTTAAAATTGCGATCTGTAGGCGAAAAACAGACAGACAATAACAAAATCGACGAACCAATATACTTGAAAAATCTTCGATTTTACAAGTAACAAGATGTCATGCATAGCACGACACTTGGGAAATCCATAAAACAAATTCGACCTTAAAAATAATTGGTGGTTGAATTCAATCACCAAATACGCAAATCCTCTTCAAATTTCAAGTCAATTGGATGAAAATTGAGGATTTTAGAAATCTCACCAACGTTGTTGACCTGTTTTTATTTTGGTCTATTTTATTTTACCTATTTTTAAATATATTTTACCTATTATATTGGTCTATTTTTTATTTTCTTTTACCTTTTATAAAAATTATATTTTTTTGGTCGATGGTGACCTCAAAAAGAATTGGTGGTTGAATTTAAAGAACAAATGTGGAACTCCTCTTCAAATTCAAGGTCAATCAGATGAAAATTGACAATTTTAGAAATTTGGCCGATGTTGACATTGTTAACCTTTTGACCTCAAAAACAATAGGCTTCTTCCTTATGACAAACTCTACCATGTGGTGAAGTTTCGTGAAGATCAGTTTAAAATTGTGACCTATAGGCGACAGACAGACAGACACAGACAGAATAACAAAATTGACGAACCAATATACTTGAAAAATCTTTGACTTTGCAAGGACAAGAAAAAGATGTCGTGCAGAGCACGATACATGCAAAATCCACCTCCATCTCCAAAGATTCCCATGGATACATAAAATTGTCCATTTTCATTAAGATTAAAATTGACAATCTTAATCAAAGCTCAGGTCAATCGGATGAAAATTGATTATTTTTTCAGATTGAAACTGATTATTTAAGAAGTTTGACCTTGAGTTGACTGTTGAGCTTTTTATCTCAAAGATAGTTGGTTTCTCAATTCAGTAATATACTATGCAATTGCTGTTTAATTTCTAAGATCAATCGGATGAAAATTGACGATTTTTTAGATAAAAATTGATTATTTTAGAAGTTTGACCTTGAGTTGACCTGACCTTTTGACCTCAAATAGTTGGTTTCCCAATTCATTGATGCAATATGCAAATCCTGTTCAACTTTTAAGTCAATCGGATGAAAAATGATGATAATTTATAAATTAGCCCTCAAGATGACCTTTGACCTCAAAATCCATCGGCTTCTCAGTTGAGACTACTCTACAACTTGGAAAAGTTTCATGACAATCGGTTTAGAATTGTGACCTGCAGGCGATTGACAAACAGACAAACAGAATAACGAAATCGACTGACCAATACTGTGCTTGAAAAATCTTTGATTTTGCAAGTAACAAAGACAAACAGAAAGGGATGAAAACATAACCTCCAACCTCCGCAGATGGCAGAGTTTAAAATGGTGATTGCACACTATATTGAACCCGTTTCTGCCAATATAAACCAATCTGGAGTTATTTTGAGACTCCCTCAATTTTGAGAATTGCACATTAATTTCAGGTAGGGTCTAGGGATGTTATTTTCACACAACTTCACTTTGGCTTCCACTAATACCAAGCTTATTTATGGAGTGTCCAGATCCATGTGCTGGTATTTTTCAAACAGAAGAGGAACATGTTTGAAGGGACCATAAAAACAATGAAAGCCTTGAAACTTTTGTATATTGATGGGAAGAGTATATTTGTTAATTTTTGCAACTACATTATTAATACCAATACATAACATAAATACATGAAGAATAACGACACCCTCATTAATGCAACAAACATTTTTAAAGCACATCTATAATAATAAATGTCACTGTGTGTGTGTGTGTGTGTGTGTGTGTGTGTGTGTGTGTGTGTGTGTGTGTCCTCCATGACTCCAGAACCATAAAACCTCGCAGCCTTAAACTTTGCATGTATACTCAGGGAACTCCAAGGGAGGAGATGAGTGAAATTTGAGTGTTTGGTTTAATTTAAACACCACTTTTATATTTAACGGCCTTCTGTAATTATCCTTGGTCACATCAATGGGGTCTGTAATTCGCCCTTTTTTTTTGGCCTGCTCAACAATGCCTTGACTTGGAACAGGCCGCAACGATTTCTTAAAGATAAAGTTTTTTTTTTCCACTTTCCTCACTCATATCATCGAATGCCTAATCATACCTACGAATCGCTGGATACATTGCAATGCTGATAAACTTCGGGAGACGCCAGCGTTCATAGCTATATTTCATGACCGCACATGCCATGACCTCTTGAATCTCAATCTGAGGCAAATTTCAAAATGTAAATTTCTTTATTGGCTTCAGCAGTAGTTCCGACTACTAAAAAAAAATAAAAAAAAGCGCTCATTTGTCTGATTCAGAAATTGCCTGATATTCCAGGTGTCTCCTGGTGTAGGGTGTTTATATGACTCATCAGCAATCGCTAATCGCTTGCCAAGCCAGCTGTTCCTTATTACAATCAGTAAACTAGAAGGGCACTCGGTAGAGCGCATACCTCCGCCAAGCAATGCCTGATCCAAGAGAACATATCAGGACCAATACGTTTTTGAAATATCGTGCTATATATCGTTTTTGGCCTAATCTCTCAATGGTGAAGAATAACTTTAAAAATTCTAGGAGCCGGATCCGGATTGGGATCTTCACCAAAATCTCATCAGTTTGTCCTTGTCACACACCCAACCTGCCCACAAAACTTCATCCGAATCCATCCACAACTCTTTGACATATCCTACACACAAAAAGATAAACAAACAGACAAACAAAGAAATAGACAGACAGGGGTGAAAATATAACCTCCTTCCACCCAGAGGTAAAAATGTTTTCAGTTGCTACAAAGGAATGAATCGCCACATCTCTATGAGTGGGAGCAGGACAGCCCAAAGGTACGCACGCTCACTCTAATTGAATAGCCTGCATTCAAATCTCGACACAGTTATAACCGTCATCTTGGTGTTTCACAAGTGGGGCGATTCATCAATGTGGTGACCATCTCTTTTGATGACATCAAACTGTATGTCACATCTGCCAGAATACCTCCTCTTCTCTCCCCTCACCCCCCCTCCCTTCATCCCTCCTCCTCTATTCTCTCCATCTCTTCTCTTCTCTTCTCGCTGTGTGTGTGTGGTGTGTGTGTGTGTGTCTCTCTGTGTGTGTCTCTCTCTGCTCTCTCTTTATCTCTCTCTCTCTGTCTCTCTCTCTCTTGCCTCTCTCTTCTCTGCTCTCTCTCCTGCCTCTCTCTCTCTGCCCCTCTCTCTCTCTCTGCTCTCTCTCTTCTCTCCCTCTCTCTCTCTCTGCCTCTTCTCTCTCTCGCCTTCTCTCTTCTCTTCTCTCTCTTCCTCTCTCTTCCTCTCTCTCCTCTGCCTCCTCTCTCTCTCTTCTTGCCTTCTCTCTCTCTTCTGCTCTCTTTCTCTCTCTGTCTCTCTCCTCTCTTTTCTGCTCTCTCTTCTCTCCTCTCTCTTTCTGCTCTCTCCTCTTCTTTCTGCTTCTCTCTCGTGCCTCTCTCTCTGCTCTCTCTCTGTGCTCTCTCTCTCTCTCTCTGCCTCTCTTCTCTGCCTCTCTCTCCTCTCTTCTGCCTCTCTCTCTTCTCTCTCTCTCTCTGCCTCTCTCTCTGCTCTCTCTCTCTCTCTGCTCTCTTCTCTGCTCTCTCTTCTCTGCCTCTCTCTCTCTGCTCTCTCTCTCTCTCTTTCTGCCTCTCTTCTGCCTCTCTCTCTCTCTCTGCCTCTCTCTCTGCTCTCTTCTCTTTCTCTGCCTCTCTTCTCTGCTCTCTTTGCTTCTCTCTCTCTCTTTCTCTCTTTCTTGCCTCTCTCTGCCTTCTCTCTCTCTTTCTGCTCTTCTCTCTCTTCTCTCTCTTTCTGTCTCTCTCTCTTCTGCTCTTCTCTCTCTCTCTCTCTCTCTCTCTCTATCTCCCTTTCCTCCCCTAACCCTCCCTCCCCGTCCCCTCCCCCCTATTTCTCCCCCGCCACCCCTAATAACCCCATCAGCAAAACGACGGGTTGCATTTGCTCATATTTCATAGAAATTCAATAATGTTATGATAAAATATTTAAAATGATGCTCAAAGTAAGTCAAATAAATAAAAAGTACTTCCCATAAACTGTGCTGATCGTACAGCATAGTACCATGTGTAATCACAACACAGTGGACTGAACCAAAACAAGTAGGGGGATAAATTATTCATCAAAGGAGGCAGTTTTAACACTGTACAGTTATTTAGAAAGGCCTCATCGATAATTTTGTGTCCAGTTTTGGTCACCATATCTGAGGAAGGACACAGCTGTCACAGAGGGAGGGTTAAGCGAAGAACTACTAGAATTTCGTAGCTCTAGTTCTAGAATCTAGTATCTAGTAACTATATATAGATTCCAGGCCAAGCTGGACTCACCTATGAGGAGTGGCTGAAGGAGACAGGGCTTTATACATTTGAGAGGTGGTGTTTACGAGGGGATATGATAGACATGTTGAAGAAAATGAAGGGTACAGACAAAATAAGTGGAGAAGGGTTCTTCAGCAGAATAGACAGTGATGGGATGGGAGGCAATAGCCTGAGGGTAATGAAGAGGAGGGTTAAGACGGTGGTCAGGCAGGTATCCTTCACTCAGAGTGTAATTAATGCAAGCAAAGGCAGTGGCAGCAGAAACAGTAGATTCGTTTAAATTGAAATTAGTTACCTCGAGGCATTGGAGATCAGGGTACAGGGACATTGGTAGGACTTGTAAGTAGCTTGAGTATGGATGGGTGATTGTGTACATCTGTGCTGAGTGTGATGTCTGTGAGAGGGTCTCGTCAATGATAGTGTGTGGTCGGTGTTGTATATTTTTCACCCAAAAGCTGCATTAGCCCACCCCGATCTTCCCCCCAAAACAAGATTTCCCCATTTTTGTTTAACACCCTTATGATATCCCTGAGCCTTCCACACTTTTGTCATCCCCTCTCCTCTCCCCATTCCTCCAATGAAATCAAGTCATATGGAGGGATTTTTAAAATCTTGTGTTGGTGTGGCGTCGGCATGATGGGCCGAGTGGCCTCCTCCTGCATCGAATTTCCGTTTTAAAGCAAATTTAACATAATGTATAATAATTTGGTTTAAAATGTTACATTGTAGCAAAATTGAATACGGTCTATTGAGTTGCCATATAACGAGGGATGCATGTTTGTGTATTTGTTCGGTAAAATAGTGAGTGAGTCTCCTTATATGTTTCCAAACCCCTGGACCAATTTCCCCAAATTTGCTGTTACTGCGTTATTTTCACACGTGAAAGTTCAACGTTGCAGTAAAAAAAATTAAATTCTTCGTCAAATTGATTTAAAGACAAGAATTAACAACACTTTGGGATTTAAAGCGTCGTACCTTAGGTTTCACCCACTCACCGCTCCCCCCCCCCAACCACCCCACACCCCCCACCTTCTTCCAACTTGGTGAGGAGAAGGACGGAGCGTAGCCTACGCCTCTGCGTTTGAAGGTCGATACTCTGTCAGGAATTGAACAACTGAATTTATATAAATCAATATACAAAGGACCCCGACTCAATACGACTATCTTTATATTATTTCCGAGTTTGTGGTTTCGTGTCGCGCTATCTTCGACTTTTTTCGCGCTCGAGTAACGTGATATTCGGCTTACATTATCTCAAAGACCATATGAGTGCATGGTACAAAAAAAAAGAAAATAAAATGGTTCTGAAACAGTGAATCGTATTCCACTTTCTGCATTAAAGTAAAATTACTACTGATACTCTGCATCAGTTCCTTTCTCAAACACACCCACCCCCAAACATGTCGCGCAGAGCGCGGGTTATGCTAGTAAACCATGAAATGAGCCATTTGGCCCATGATTGCTGTGTTGCACTCACCAGTTTATGTTTTTTTGTTACAGTTGGAAACAACATCTTGATGTTTTATAAATGTCTAAATACCCCGATCTTCATCGGATGATCCAACTTGTACGTGTATAGAATGAAGGACTAGTCATGCTGGTGAAACCTCGTGTCGATCTGCATCGGCATGTCGGAAGAACAATGGATGAAATCAAGAGGATGTTGATCATCCACAGTATGTGAACCGCTGTGGAAAGGTTGGAGAAGCTCATATTTTGGACATTAACCCTTCAATAGAGCATCACGTCCACAAACTTTCCCCCAATGCAGATAGACACCAGCCTTCACCAGTAAGACTCATGCTTCATGCTGCAAGAACTATATATGGTATTCCACTTTCCTAAATGAACAAATATTTCAATGCACTGTATCAAATTGATGCACTGCAAGAGAAAACAAAAGCAAAAGAGCAAATTGAAATTCCTCCGATTCGGTAAAGCAGCCCATTAAAAAAGCAAAAAGGTTATAGTTATATAATTACATAAGGGAGCCTTCCAAAATCTCAACTACAAATATAAATTCAATTTAGAGTGAATAAAAATGAATACAAAACAAGAGAAAAACAACAAAACCTGGAAACGTACATGCTGCATCATCATGCAACATGTCCTATGTAGAGCGTTCGTGCTGCCGAAGCAGATACTGGGCTACAATCCTGGTCACAGCGCCACTCCGATTCAGGAAGTAAGGGCAGGAATTTGGAATTTGCTCATGTTGCCGGTGATAGCTGGCTTGGTCTTTGCAAAGGACACCGTGGGATCTTTAACATCCACCAACTAATGCCGGAGGACAGGACGCGCAGTTTAACGCCCATCCGAGGGACGGCACACACATTGATGAATCACCCTGCCTGTGAAGCACCGATATGATGGTTTATAGCTCAGCCGAGATTCAAACCCAGGGAAGACCACTTAGTAGTGAATGTGTGCACCTCCAGGTAATCCTGCCAGCCCAGAGATACATCACAGGGTTGAAAAAAATTGGTACAGATGGATGTAGATGTGAAGAAAACAAAACTATTTACTCACATCGACGATATGTCCCATCATGCGGCAACGGCGACATTGGCTGTTTGTTGGACCTTCTATACAATCTTGTGCCAAATGTCCAGGACATCGACAGAGATAGCAAGGCAGGAATGGGCACGTGACCCGCAAATGGCCGAGATTGCCACATATGTTGCATCGAGGATGTTTCTGCAGTGGTGACAAAAAAAGAAAAAATAAACATCACAGAATGTTCATCACAGGTTACGCAATGCTTCACAGGTAAGTTCAATGGACAAAAATGAAATAATTTTTGCATACATGTACAGTATACACAAACAAGAAGACCCAATCATGTCTCTCACCCGTAATTGGAGGAAATAACCATTTCGCTCTAACTTAATCAATTACCCAGGTGGCTAGGATTTCCATACATTAACCCCCATTCTCTTCCAGCCAAAGAAAGCTGCATAAAGCAACCAAGAAAAGCTGCACGAGGTAAGCCCTATGTCTCTCACACCAATTACGGGTGAGAGATATGATTGAGTCTTGGTATTTATATTCTAACTGATATTGGCATTGCACGGAGTACATGCTTGGGTGCTTCGGTAGTGTGCATTTGGCTACGCTGTCGCTGATAACGTGCCAA
The DNA here is from genome assembly GCA_035128595.1 of Eptatretus atami. Classification (NCBI taxonomy): domain Eukaryota; kingdom Metazoa; phylum Chordata; class Myxini; order Myxiniformes; family Myxinidae; genus Eptatretus; species Eptatretus atami. The sequence goes on along the minus strand of CM068957.1, from coordinate 69,933,276 downwards.
TAAGTGATTAAACTGGTCCGGCGGACTGGGGCTGGGGGGGGGGGTGGGTGTGTGTAGCATTTGGATTCTCAAGTATGTACAACCTGTGAATGTCTGCAGCTGTAGAGGAACCCAGGTAGGGTTTCAAACAGGAAAGGGCTTACCTTGTGCAGCTTTTCTTGATTGCTTTATTCAGCTTTCTTTAGCTGGAAGAGCATGAGATTTAATATAGATCAAGACCCAATCATGTCTCTCACCCATAATTGGAGTGAGCAACCAATCAGCTCTCACCTAATCATTTATCTTCAAGTAGCTCGGATCTATACGAGTAATCCCCTGACTTTTCTAGCCAAAGAAAACTGCCAAAAGCAACCAAGAAAAGCTACACAAGGTAAGCACTTTGCTGTTTCAAACCCTACCTGGGTTCATCTACAGCAGGTGTTTGCCTCGAGGACAATGCTGTTTGAAGCTGTTTAAATGAAGAAAAAAAAAAAAAGCAGAAAGGGTCTCAAAATGCAAAGCTTGTCCACGTCCGCTTTGTATTCGACCCAAACTTGACAAAAAAAAAACAGCTAAAAAAAAAAAAGTTAAAATTTATGAATTGTTGTTCTCCATATTCTCATCATGCCTGGTGTTGGCTTAATGGTGAGGGTGGTGGGCTTGGGATCCGAGGATCCTGAGTTCAAATCCCACTCGGCTGTTGAATTAATACCAGGTGGGGTTGACTCTGCCTGTCATCCTTCCAAGGTCGGCAAAATGAGTGCCAGCTTGCTGGTATCCTGTGTCGGAGTGGCGGCCCATCCAGGATTGTGTCCAATAGCCAATGAGACTGCTTCTGCAGCACCAATGCTCTGAACAGAGTACGGTCCCATTGGATGGATGGATATTCTCATCAGAGGTTTGTTATAAAGAAAGACAGAAGCGAATGGACTAAAGGGCCTATTTGTACTTACTGTGACCTCGCCCTTTGACATTTTGACCAAATTATTAGTCTTTTCCATATTCTAAAAAAAACGTTTGTTGAAAATTTGATGACAAAAGATCAAATGGTAAAATGTTATGGCCTGGACACACACACGCACACGCACACCAACACCAACTAGGTATTCCTCAGCTCACCATCCTAATTCCCTTGAAAGGTCATCGGGATTCAATCACCTTGGTATCGTCACGTTGTTCTGATGCATTTTGAACATCCCAATAAATTTTCTTTTCGAAGAAGACAATCAGGGTGAAGGAATTTTTTTTTTGAAGTGTTGGGAAAATCAGCACCAATAGAAAACTTAAAACGATTCGAGTATCACCGCCAAATCTATTTCCTGCTCGTTTTCATCATAATCTCACCCTCGGCCGTGCATATATTGATGAAAACTGAATACTGTACATCCAGTAAATCACTGAAATTTGGACATAAACTCTTGACCCTTGTTTTTAAGTTCATAAAATAATAATTTTGAAAACTATATCCGATGCAACACGCACATCCTGGTCCATAAAGTATAACGGCGCAAATTGGTTTAACGAAATGCAGACAATTACACGTGAGGTCCGTGTGTTAAATGCTGCCACGTATTTTTTTTTCATGAAGGCCAATTCGTGGCTTTATACCTGAAGAAGATGCATTAGATAACAGGCAATAACAGCCAAGCAGAAAAATAAATGCAACCAACCACAACATGTGCAGCATTCCATTTAACGCTGGCAGTGAAACTGTGAAAGGTTTTCCATGATTTAACTCGGTTTAAATGCGTTTACATAGATTTCAATGTCTCATAAAACCGGCCATTGACACTGGAAAAGTTTGGCAGCCCACAGCAATCCGGCCACCATAAACGGTCCAGTTTCAAAGCTGGGTGACTTTTAATTTCACATGCCATAATACTAAGCGCGTGTACAAGCGTGAAAAAGAGCCAAGCGGTGGTCCAAACTCCTCGATTTGCCTATGCGTTTCATTTATCTTGCCGGCCGGCTTGAAATGTTAACAGCCTCATTGCTGGCAATGTTCCCAGGTTCTGCCTCATAAACGAGCACAGTTAACCTGATCAGCCTGAGAGCCGCAGACTTTCCCATTACATAAGGCCCAAAAGTTTCTCAGCTGTAGAGGACACCAAGCCTAGCCTGCATTCTCCTGCAAATTGCCAGTACCCATAACTATTTATCTCCTGTGTGACAGCTTCAGGCCTTCTCCATTTTGAAAGAATTTTTCTTCCTTTACCTGATGCCCCCCACTCCTTTTGCCCTCTCCACACCCCCACTTCCATACCGTCTTTCCCCCAACTGAAATTTCCCTCCCCTACCCACCCCTCACTAATTCTCCACCTTCCAACCCTGAATAGGCTCTTGCTCCAGAAAATTTTCTCTCCCCACAACTTGTTGTTTTTTTCTTTTGTTGTGTTTTTTATTTGTTGTGTTTTTTTATTTTACATTCACTCAATTCAGCACGGCAAGTTATGTGCCATTTCAATGACTCCTCACGGCCTGTAGCCAAGGAAAGCACCCAGCTTTTACTCCCTATATTTCGTAACCTTCTGTATCTCATTTCTGCAGAAAGATCTGTCCTCATCTTGGTTTGGCAGCCTCCATTTCCTGAGGCACGCAAGGTTGGTTGTCCTGGCTCTTCCCGACAGGCCGAGTGGCAAGGATGGATTTCTTTGGTACTGTGGCTGAAGCGGTGACAGCTCATTGCAGCAACCGCACCCATCGAGTCCAGTGTCACCATGAGATTCTGGCCCAAACCAGAATTTGCCCCGTGTCAGCTGTAGCTTGAATCACAGCTTAATTATGATCCATCCAGCCCTTATTTTAAGGGGATGACAACAATTAAGAATTTTCCTCATATCATGTGGATTTTGTTTGCAAAATACTTCTTATATGCTTAATCAAGCTCTTGCTCTTAAATAAAATTCAATTATATAACATCAGCAAAAAAATGTGCTTAAAGGAGAGGGAAGGTGGGGGTGGGGGTGGAGGGAGGGGTGAAAATGTTAATACTATCATTATCATTACATTGTAAATTCACGAAATTATATTCTTTAACTTTCAAAGGCTAATGGTTTATTTGTTAGAATTTTATTTGATGGATCATTTAAAATGCAAAATTAGAGATGCACTCATCTTCACAGAACATTGTTCTCGTAAGGAAGAGATTCAGTAACCCTTGGAGGCTCGTATTATACAAATTATTATTTTATTGTTTTTAATCGGGACTCCACTGAAAACCCTGGGCACTGAGGTTTTCACAATGTACTAGCAAAATTAGAAGAACAAAAAAAAAACATTTGCAAGCACTTTGTTGGCTAAAACCAGGGAGGACAGATTAACTGGAGAATTTTAATTTTCAGCAAGCACTGCACAACTCGATTTTGCCTGTTAAGACTTTGATCGAACAGATCAACTCACCAGTGCACACAGCCATAATCATTGTGATATTTTGTAACGATCTACATTTACATCAAACCTCAAAGGTAAAACTAACTGCAAGCCAAAGGTCGTATTTCCTCGGAAAGCTAATGGAAAGACAGCAGTAGGACTTCATGCATGAAGGACAACGAAACTGGCAATGTCAATTGTGGTATTTCTACGGTGGAAGACAACGGTTTAAAAAAATAATAACAATAAAACAGCCACAAAACACACATCCGCACAATATATATACATATATATAAATATATATATATATATATATAACAGAAAACAAACACGTGCAGATTAAACACAAAACTAGAGAGTTCATAGAACACCTTAACCGGTGCAGTCTTGAGATAAAAAGGACATGGGCAGGATCTGCGAACAGCGAATTCGATTGGTTGAGATGTAAAATGCCGTAATGTTTTGTCCAAGTACTGCTAATCGAAAGGTTTTTGAAAGTGCCAATAAACGACTTGTGTTTTACAGTGCTCATGTACACAATTCATTTGAAATAAAATAATGATTTTGAAGGTTGGAGAAATATATTTTTTCAGAAGTTTACCACCAGCGAAGCGGTGTATTTTACACGACCTCATTATCCCCCGCCAACCAACGAAGTTGGCGGGGGATATAGAAATGGGTTTCGTCCGTCCGTCCGTCACATTTCGATTCTGGAGCTTAACTACAAAGCCCCTCAACATATATTTACGAAATTTGGTACACATATCAAGCAAGTGGTGAACTGGTGCCTTTTGATATTTTCTAATTGATAGGTCACATGGTTTGGCAGCCATGTTGGATTCAAGAAAAATATTAAATAATGTCTTCTCTGGAATCACATAACCAAACGAAGTGAAAATTTGCAACTATCATCTTCCATCATGTCTGCATACATAGTAAAAAATTATGACGTCACAAGTCACATGGTTTGGCGGCCATCTTGGATAGAAAAACACACCTCATCTGATTAACACGAAACTTCACACACGTATTCTACTGGAGGATTGGAGGCAGAATGTAAATTTATGATGTCATAGGTCACATGGTTCGTCAGCCATCTTGGATTGAAAATTAATAAATTTTTAAAATCTTCTTCTCCAGAACGGCTGGACAGATTGAGGCAAAATTTCATATACACTTTCCCCAAGACATCCTTTCAGAAGTTTGTTAATTTCTAATTGATAGGTCACATGGTTTGGTTGTCATATTGAATTTACCCTAAAACCTTCAAACATCTTCTCCAGAACGGCTGGTCAGATCAAGGGGAAACTTCACATACATATTGCACACGCTTAGGGAATATATGTTTGTTAATCCTCATTTACTATGGCGGGGGATATCGAAGACTTTGTCTTCAACGGATGCTAGTTTAACATTACATTAGTTCTTCATACCTGATGTTGGTGTCATTTATGACGTCCTTAAAAACAGTACGTTTCCTATTTGCAATGATTTTCGATTTTGTTAAATTGCCAGACAGGCAGACGCATGAAAAAATATTTCACTCTGCTCTGCGCATGCGTGATCGGTACAAATTCAGAGGCAAAGTACTACTAACCTGCAGGTTCACTTTCCAATTCATGTTCTCATTTGTGTTCAAAATATAACATTCAATTGAAATCAAGTTGTTCCTTGATCAAAAACTGAAGTTTGTCAACAGACAAATAAACCAATGTCACCCTTAGGGTGACCCGTATCTTGCCAAAAGGTGACCACGTGTGACTTCTTTAAGGTCACACTGAGGTGAACAGAGCTGCTATCCACAGGAGCGACTCCTTGAGGATATCTGCCTACGAGAGATTCCGATGAGAATCGTTCTAGAGTAACCATGAAAAATATGCGTTTGCCTCATAACGTCACCAAATGACGTCATAATGTCTCAAGCTTGACATATCTAGAAAGCACTCATCGAGGTGTTCAATTTGAGGTACTACACGATATGGTTCCTAAAACTTGAAAATTTGACCTTGGGGTCAAATATGTTTGACCTTAGGCGCTAACCATGAAGGTCAAGGCCAATCGCCACCAAAAATTAATCAGCTGAGCGCCAGACCATGAACTATATTCCCATGAAGTTTGAAGACGATCCGATCAAAATTACTCAAAAATAAGGGTTCGTCGACTCCCCTGATTTGCGACAGTGACATTGACCTTTGACCTTGACCTTCAAAATTTTGTGCGCTAAAGGGACCTCTATAGGCCTCTGATATGCGAAGTTACAAAAATTTCCAATGATAACTGTGCTCTGCAGAATTTTTTATACGTGATTACAGACAAAAAAAAAAACATACAAGCTGACTAAAATATCTTGCAAAAACTTCGTTTTGGCAAGATAACAAAGTCATGGTTCTCACAGCCATGGAAGACCAAATTTCCAGGAGTTTTCCAGGACAAAAAAGTCGTTTTCCTGACTTTTAATACAAATGCTTTATGTAACAGGTGACTTTGGAATAAACCACAAGGATAAGAATTTCACCTTGTTTGCTTTCTGTTATTCCATATTATATTGAATATTTCAGTTTTACATGAATACCTCCAAACAAAATATACTAGCTCAGCAAACTATATCACAGAACCATTCCAAGTTGTACCTTTTGCAGCATTAATCACCAGTTTCTGTCACATGGATTGCTTACCTGGAGTAAACTGAAATTAATAATCATCCTCATTTTCATAAAAAATTGGAAATCAACAAAATATGCTCTCCACATATGAGGTAGATTTTCGGACTACAGTAAATGCTTGTTTTACATGGGAGGTTATGTTTTGTCTCACCTATAAACTCACACGTCACGTAATGGAACGGTTTACCAGACTCACCTTCAATCATGGTGCACAACCACAACATTCACGACCCCTTATGTTTTCTGCTTATTTATTTACTTGGCAGATGCTGGACTCGTTAATTCCATGTCTGCCCAGTGATGACATGCACTCTCACCTCGAACAAGCTTATTCAAAACGTTCACATTCTGTATCAAAGACATCACTTTCCATAATTTCCACTTAGTTCACCACTACCAACAGTTTTACTCTTGGGAGCCATGGTTCAAAATCACTAAAGGCAATAACAAATGAAAACAAAGGAATTGATTACGATTCCACAGAAGTGACGACATGAAGATAGGTACAGTGTACTGTACGCTCTGCATGTCTCAGTTACCACCGGCACTGCAGCAGTGCCACTGATTTGCAATTACATGTGTAAAGTTGAAACGGAGTAAAGTCCCAGGAGTCCTCAAATATTTTTTGTCTCAATGGATAAATGCCAGAGGCCATAATTCGGGGAAGATAGAATTGAAGAACATTGGAGCAGATCAACTCAGGAATAGTCGAGCAACTAAATTAGCACCATGCAATAAATCCATAATAAATCCATTGACGGGGGATTCGGATTGGAGAATTAGGATTAGCTCTTCAGCGCAGTCCAGATTATGATGCGACTTTAATGGTAAATGCCGAGGGGAGGTTAAAATTAAGAGTATTGGGGGTGTGGAGATTATTTCTATATGCGCAATACTTTGAAAGACTTGGCCAAGTTTTCCAGGACTTTCCAACACTGGAAAATGCTTATTTTTCCACGAATTTCAAGGACTTTGCCAACACAGAAAACGAACCAATTGCTTAACCCAAATTTTCGCTTTGCACACGGGTAACAGCCACACACAAAACAAACACACAAACAAAAGTCAATTAAATGAACTGCAATGAAAACACGAGTGTGGTTCATAAATACAATGAAAATTGATGCAAAGCGGGTTACTGAAAAATTGTCTGTCCCAAAATAACATAATATTTATGAATAAACATAAACATCCAGGCCCATCAGCCTCATGAATGCACACGTTAATAAATAAAATAAAAATAAAAATAAAACGACTTCTTTTCTTCATTGAAAATAAATATCCCAAAATCACCAAAAATCGAGGAGTTGTTTTTAAGGACTTTTAATATTTAGAAACTTTTCAGGACTTTTAATATACTGATCTCCCCCCCTCTCATCACCCCCCCCCCCCCCACACCTCTCCTTCCCATCCAACTCTCCCCCTTCTCCCGCTCGGCGATGTCTCACTACTAGTGCCAATGTTGAATTAAATTTGTATGCTTTTTTATAATTGGCGGATCAAGTTATGGGTTCAGTTCTTCTAAAACTTAACAGGTTCAGGTTCAGTTCCAGTTGCACATGGTCTGTCATCAAGTGATTGACTTTCATTGAGAATGTATTTTGCCAACCTTTCCTCAAACCCTTCATAATATGTGGAACTGCTATTCGGAGCTACAGCATACCAGAAAAAGAAGAAGAGGAGGAAGAAGAACAAGAGGAAGAATAAGAGGTAAGAATAAGAGGGCACAATAATAGAGAAGAATAAGAGGAAGAGGAAGAATAAGAGGAAGAGCAATAAGAGGAAGAGGAATAAGAGGAAGAGGAATAAGAGGAAGAGGAATAAGAATAAAGCTGTTCAGACTACTCTTCTTCTAGTGGGGCAACTTAGCATAACAATTGTGCATTTTGTGAGGAAAGCACCAAATTTGGCACACCAGTAGCCTATCATATTATGAACAGATTTGGATATTGGGCATCTCAAAATTTTTGATGGCAGTGGAAATGGTTGCCACAGCCATCAGCGGCTGAATTTGAGTGGCCCAATATCCAAATTGTTCATAATATGATAGGCTACTGGTGTGCCAATTTGGTGCTTTCCTCACAAAATGCACAATTGTTATGCTATATTTAGCTAAGTTGCCCCACTATTCCCTTCTTCAAACATCAGGAATCCCATCAACTCCTTCAACAAGAAAAGGAACCTTGCCAGCCATGCATGAAACTGGCCAATTATCAGAGGAAGATGCAGAAAGCTCCGCCTCACTGTCTCAGTAATCTCTCCAATTACAAAAATCTCTCAGGCATCGACATGCATTACACACGGCTATTTTTGGCTGAGTAGAGAATGCATTTACGTGCATTAATTTATTAAAATAAACATTTATCTGTGGTCTCCATTTACGTATTTAGTTACTGTCATCAGTAGCAACTTAGTCATACATAATACATATTGTTAGGGCTCAGGGTTCAAGGATTGACACAAGGAGAAGCACTCGAGTTCCTCCTGAATTCCTGTTCCGGAGGCCACCAGTCGCGGATAACTCCACAGCCAGATGGGTTGTTATGCAATCACGGATGCCAATTGGTACTGCCACTACTTGGCGTGGGTATCGTACCTTTGGACGGCCACACCAGATGAGTTTCGTGCCCTCAATAAACACTGATTACTGCCAAGCGATACAGTGAGTGTGTGCTGGCTAATAAGAGCAAATCATGTGGGGTAGAACTTCCCGGCTAACACGACGTGCGGTGTTACGGGTCCACACCAAACGCAGACGGGAGTTTCGGCAGGGGTTGCTTGCAGCCTATTGTTGATCTGTGCAAAGCGTTCGATCCAGTGAATCGGGATGCCCTTCGGAGGATTCTTGGTCTACATGGGGTGCCACCAAAAATGATTCATGTGATGGCTGACCTATACTCTGGTACTGAGAGTGCTGTGAGATAAAGTGATACCATCCGACTTATTTCCAGGTGTTACTGGAGTTTGTCAGGGTGTGTACTGTCCTGTCCCCCCACCCACCACCACCACCACCACCACCACTTTTCAGCACTTGTATGGACTGGATTCTGGGGAGGATGTCGGAGAGATCAAGCTGTGATGTATTGTTTGGGAATGTCAAGATCTTTGACCTTGATTTTGCAGATGATGCAGTCATCTTTGCGGAGACTCTGGATATCCTTTTGAGGACCCTCGAGGTGTTGAACGAGGAGTTGGAGCCGATGGGATTACGGGTCTCCTAGGTCAAAACTAAGATCCAGGGTTTCAATGAAATATTGGATGCTGCTGTCTTGTCTGTACCTGTTTGTGGTGAGGATGTTGAGGTCACAGAAAGATTCACTTACCTTTGTAGTGATATTCATGTCTCTGCTGGCTGTGAGCCAGAGGTCAATCGACGTCTGGGTTGGGCCTCGGGAGTCATGGATTCACTGGATGATGGGGTGTGGTGCTGTCGGTACCTGTGCAGGACGACGAAAGTCCGAGTCTTCAGGTCCTTGCTCTCTCTTGCTCTGTGGATGTGAGACTTGGACTCTGACCAGGGATCTGAGATGAAGGCATAATTCCTTTGGTGCCAGGTGTCTTCAGACAATCCTTGGCTATCACTGGTCGGACTTTGTGTCCAATGAGCGGTTGCTGAGAGAGACCAAATGAGATTTGGTACCTGCATAGTCTGTGAGCATCAGCTGCGGCGGTATGGACATGGGTATGGACTCATTTTCCTGATGCTGATCCTGCTCACCAGATTCTTCTCAATAAGGGAGGCTCGTGAGTGGAGGATCACCATGGGCCAACGCACATGCCTCGTGGTTGCAGCAGGTTGATCAGCATCTCAAGGAGATGGGGATGGGCCAGGCATTTGCCGAGGGGATGGCCAGACGGAGGCCCCTGGAGTACTGGCGGAAAGTGGATGCAGCAATGCGCTACACCAGCACATGCTTCCATACCTAACCTGACAACGTGCAGACTACACTGGAGCTATGGAGGAAGATGTGACAAACTGGGTACATTCACAATAATAAACAAGTATATTTACAACAAGTGCGAGGAAAGGTACAGAATGTGGAACAACAAGCAAAGGTTTCAATTCACCGCAACATTTGTACAGCAGGGGGAAGCAAGGATTGGTGTGGTGCGGTAAAAGAAATGCAATTATTTTCAAAAGAGGACACAATGCAGAGCTAACCCTCCTCCTTTGTGTGCAGCACAAGGCTGCGGGTAGCATCATTGCCTGAAGGCACGCCTGTGCCGCTGACGCAATGCCCCTATTACCAGTACACTGGTACTCAATTAGCCAACCTCAGAAGGATGACAGGCTGAGTCAACCCCACCCAGTGTTAATTCAACGGCCGACAGGGCTCAAACTCAGGACTATGAATCATGCACCGCCAGGAACCTATTCCCCTTTTTCCATTGAAACAATGCTCCATTATTCGCCATTCACGGCATTTTTCAGGAACGTATCCCCCGCGAATAGCGGGGTCCGACAGTACTGCGCTCGGTCTGGCACCTGGCTCTTCTCACCATCACGCACTCCACTCCATAGGCTCTGTCCCTGTTCTGTTCCGCAAGGTTCCACTCTGCCAACCAGAAACGCACCAACCAACCAACCGAGCCAAGCTGAGTCAGAGAACCGAGAGCGACGTAACGCTTGCCAGAGTCAACCTAATGTGCGGGGCACACAGCCTTTATAATCCCCTAGTGGGAACAGTGCTTGGGAGAGGATCAGGCGGAGTGATGGGTGTTTTCCAGCACCCTCAGTGGTGTGCAGACCATTTCCACATTGTTGGCTACACCCTTGCGATGGTTTGGCAGCAGAAATAGCCAGGACTGTTGAGGACAGCAGAAAATTGAGGACAGGACAGTGGAAATAGTCATTTTTTCAGGACTATTGAGGAGTTTCAAGGACTGCGAACAATGCAGAAGTGAATAGGTAAGTTCTCCGAATCAATTCTTCCAGAGAGAAACAGTGAGAATAAGACTTGCAAAGACATGCTGTATCCCAGATGTCGACCTATCTTTTGGTCTTTTTCAGGTTTGTTGAAATGAAAGCAACTGCTCTGTCAGTGGGATGGGGCATCATTCAGTACAATGTATAATCAGCAATTCATGGTCGAAATGAAATATGTAACGGAGAACAAAGTAAATACCTATTTTGGGGAGGCAAATCCCTAATTTATTTTATTTTATACCATGAACAAACTTTAGTCCATCATGAGTGACGAAAGTTGTGGTCAAGTTTCATCAAAATCGTGTGTGTAGTTTTAGAGAAGAACATCCGAGTATTTACATACTGACTGACACCGCACGATACTAATACCTCACCTGAACAGGTGAGCTAAAAATGGGAGGTTATTCTATTCTGAACAGCAAATAAATAAATAAATAAATAAACAAGTGAAGGTACATTCAAAGTACACTGCCCCCATGCCAAATAAATAACTAAATAACAAATCCTCCAGCGCGCGACATTGCCGGGGTGCCCTTGGCACCCGGTGATGTTGCCGTGCAGCACATGGAGATGGAATTGGGAGGGAGCAGTGTACAATAATCGATTGATTGATTGCATAAATAAATAATAATGATAAAATAATTGATTTCTCATTCAATTGCTGAATAGCATGCCAAAACCACTGCTGTTTCATCTGAATCTGTAACTTTTTGAAATTAAGTAATTAATGGAAAAATGAATAAATGATCAATTAATGGATTAATCAATAAATCAAAAATACCCTTTATTTGCCAAATCACTTGGTCACTGTCATGTCCAAATAACATCTTCCTTGCTCAAAATATGCCCGAGATATTGCCAGGATGAGAAATAGAATAAATAAGTGATAAATAAATCGATTATTCATAATGTAAATAATGTAAATTTCAGAGTTGTTAAAAAAGGCACTTTTCAGGGAACAAGTAATGGGTTTGCAACTGCAGCTGTTCTGCAGCAATGGAAGTAAATGAAGCCTTAAAATTTGATGCAAACAATTCCTCCAGGTGTCCCAACTTTTGTTGATTAGTTACAAACCCTCTGTCTGTATAAAAGTAGTGTTGGAACAAACTGTGTTGCTACACCCTCTGAAGCATTATTTGGACAATATTGCACTGCAGAAAGTAGTATATTGGTATCATAATGGTGAGAAAATGACAATTAACAAAGGAAGAC
>CM068957.1:69907075-69919777 GCA_035128595.1 Eptatretus atami | reverse complement strand
TGCTGTCTGTCTGTCTGTTTTGTCTGCACGTGTTGTACAAGGCATATTTCAGTAGTGATCCCCTCGAAACCTGTAGCCGTGGTTCCCTAGTTAAGAATGGGTTGATTGTTAATAAAACCATTGTCGTGTTTATTGCTTGTGTTGTGATCCCTTATGTTCCCCAATACATCTGGTTAATTCTTATGAAGTTGCCGCTATGGATTAATGCGTGTCGCGTCGAGGAACGATCCATTCGTTGCATATAAAACCAAAAGTGGTTACAGACTAGTGGACTCCGCTCGGTCTCTGACAAAACCGGTCTGTAACCAGGGGTTCTATCTCCCCAACTGGTAAGGTTCAGGATTACGTTGGTATCGCGATTGAAGACGCGTGACCCGAGGCCTGTGCCAAGCCGGCCGGCGTTATAGATTCGCGAGACGGTGGTGGCGAGGCTGGCACAGGGACCGGGTCAGAATCCCGCACCACCTGGATCCGCAACAATACATTCATATATATATATATATTTGTATACCATATATATTATGTATACACACACACACACACACACACACACACACACACACACACACACACACACAACACCACAACCACGAGATCTCTGTTTGTACATTATTGAATGCCTATTTGTCTATTAACATGCTAATTTACACAATGAATTATGTCCACTCGACTTCGCTACCTTGTACGAATTCACCGAACCCTCAACCTCCAACATTTTCACTGCAATTTGTTTCATCTCTCGTCTCATTTTCCACTACCCCAGACATGTTAATTGCATTAACGAGTTTTGCACTCAAAATGTTTTAAAATATGTATTCATATGGCATTGACTGCAAAGTGCAAGAATTCTTGGAATATGGGGCAGTCCAGGAGCAGAGATAAAATGGCCTTTCGTGTTTCCACTTAAGAAAAAAGACAATGATAGCTCTTGCCGATATCGAGATGGGGAATATTGACTTCTGCGAGCACAACATCCCAATTGAAATTCCAAGTGTTGTAAATGTAAAAGAAAAAAAACTGTTTGCTCGCAGGACACAATTACATCACCGGTATTTCATGACACCAATAAAAGTAATAATCTTCATACAATTAATTGGACAGTCCTCAACTGTAATCACCACAGCCCTTAAAAAAATGAGGATGAAGCTTACTACAAATTCATTACATTTTAAAGGTTTTCTGCAAGCAATTTTAAAAATAAATAATTAATCACCACGTACATGATTAAAAATTATACCGTGCTGTCCATTAACTTGTCAAGAACCCAAATGTGTGATCAGATCATTTCTAAGGAAGGAAAAGATTGTGAAAGTACCCTTCCTTGACGACGAGCCTGGAAATGCGGTTTCTGCTTGTTGCACCAATCATAAGGTCGACTATTCTTTTTATGCAGGCGTCCTCCTTTTGACTGGGCACCTTTCACTGTAGCCCTCTTCTGATTGACAATGCAGGCCTGAGGCACAAGGAGCGATCTGTAGCCAAAGCAATTTCGGACTTGATACATGGTACATGTCCCTTTAAAACACATCCAAGCTTGTGCAACATGATGGAAAATGCTAAACATACATGTGTGATCACTTGGTGTGGTTATGTGGAGGGGACTACCACTCCAAGCAAGAATCAAGAGTTGCACCAACTTGTACTGAAAGATCAATATTGAACCAATTCTACATTCAGATAAAGTCACTTGAGCAAACGCGTGAAAGGACTAATTATTATTATTATTATCATTATTAAAACTGGATTTACATAGTGAGATTTGTATGATGTGCAGGGAAGCAAGAGTGAGGCCTGCCTAATATAACCTGTGACATACAACTGAACCAAGCCAAAAACTGCACACGGTGGTTTATATGACAACATAGTCAATCATTTCATGAATTGATACAACGAAGTGTCAATAATCGTAAGAATAGTCATAAATAATAATAATCATTATAATAATAAGTACAAGTTAACAGTGTATTAATTTTTTTTACAAGCAGTATCAGCACTGCTTCTATTTCATTGGCCCCAAAACCATTCCAGATCGAAGACTTGCTCACAACACCTCAAGAACAGCACCAACATATAAACCATCAAGAGACCCATAAATCTTTTTGGGAAAGCACACCATCACCTTGTTCCATCTAACACCACACATAAAAGCAGCCATTTTTGAAGCTATATAAATTTATGTGCAACCAAGCTCCATTTGACTCATCGTCGTTCTGTTGGTGTAACAGGAGATCATTATGATGCACTGTCTGTCCAACCATACTGCTGGGAGATGTTTGCGCAAAATCTCGTTGAAGGTGAGTTGGGTCAAACGGTCACAATAATACATAATGCAAAAGGTGACAACATCATGCTCCCAAAGACAAAGCATTTAACAAATATACAGATTGCATCTCTAAAAGTCAAGGGAAGTTATTTATCTACCACCTAAATCTCGATTTTTTTCCCATTCACGATTTAAACGAGGGGCCTTACAAATATTCCATACACCAAAACACTTAAGTGATTTGATAGCTGCCAAGCTCAGAACAGCTTTCTGGCATCAACCATGCAGCCAAGGAAACATAAATAAATATGATTAAAGGAAACTAAAACTCGAATTTCAAAATCTGAGACAAACTATATTCGATCATTATTTAACTTTTCATTTTTGCATCTGAAGTTGGAAAAATAAAATTAAATTTAAAAAAGCACCATTAAGCAGAAAGTGCAACGTAGTGAATTTCCCAAGAGCTTCTGTGGAGAAAGCCATTTCTTGCCATCGGGGTCCTCGAATGACTACAAAACATCTGTTGGCAACTTCATTTGTGAACGATGTATATAATCTTAAGAAATGGTGCTTTTTTTGAAAACGAAATTCACAGCTCTTGGGTTATCATCAAAATATGCCTGCTCTAAACAAATGGGGGTGGGGTGGGGGGGGGGGAGGTAAAAAATTGTGCACTTCCTTCGTGCGTTTTAATCCGAAGACAAAGATGCAGCAAAGGATTTCAGACTGCAAATTATTCCTAAACTTGGTGGCTGGCTGATATTAAGCCTCAGGCTACAAGAAATGAAGAAGCATTACCATGGACCACTACCCAAGGTCACATGGATTTTTGCAAGTTTTATATCAATGCTGGTCAGACTTAGATGGTGCTGTTTCTGCCTTTAGGCTTTTTAAAACAAGATAACACCTCCCCCCCCCCCCCTCCGCAGTTATGATAAACTTGTGGAAGGAAGACAGAATGAAAGTGATCCTGTGATTAATCTGAGCTGAATGCAAAACAGTTTTCTGCAATTAAAACACAGCAAATGTTCTGATGGCATCACTTTCAATGCTGTGTCAAATAAGCACCTAGAATCATGTGCTACAAAAAAAAAAAATCATCTGCCCAGCAGTAATGGGCTGGAAAAGGTGTATGGTGGGGGAGGTTGTGGTAAGTGCTGCTCATGTAATTGTTGGGAAATTGGATTTTAAGGACCCAAAAATATTTGTCCCCAAATGTGAAAAGAAATGCAAAATATCTCAAAAGTAATTCCCAACTTTAAATTAAAAACATGCCATAGCTGTTGTTTATGTTTATAAATATGATTCGTTTTGGTGGTTTAATGTGTGCCTTGGTTAATTTATTTATTTTAATCATGACTGTGACCCAGCACGATGGCCTGTCGTACAAAAACAGAGAAACGCAAGGCAGGCAATTGAAGTGAGGTTCAGACACAATTATTTCAAAAATTTCTTCAAAAGAACTAGTTCCAGTGCCAAACAGCAACAGTTTGCTGTTTGACTGCGTTAGGATACCATTTAAGAGTGTAGTGCGTGTCGACATACTATATCCGATGCCAAACAACAACAATAGTTTGCTATTTTAAAAGAAATGTTAGCCTGCAGAAAGTTAATCTTTTAATTAAAACACATAAAAGGCACGAATAAATCACGTCAGTGCTTGTTACAAACCAAAGCGTAATTTCCTCTCTGCTGAACAGAGTGCATGGTTCAAATTACAAAGTCCCCAGGTAATAATCACCCCTCATGCCAATGAGCTGCACAACAGGAATCTTAGCTGGGGGATGGGTGGGAAAGGAAGGGTAGGGAATGGGAGGAGAGTCGCAGGAGAAAGGGTAGTGGGTGCTTATCGCTCGCTCTCTGTGGCACATCAAAAGCTCCAGTGGTACCCAATATCTTCAAAAATACAGAGCAATGTGAATCATGGAAATGGAAAGAAAAATACATTAAAACATCAATCTTTAAATCCAGCCGTCAAAAGTTGTATGGATCATCATTTATGACATCTTCCAAACCTAAGATTAAGCCCGATGCATATACCCAATTAGCAGGAATGCCAAATTAATACAGAGAGCCAAAGAAAGGAACTTAGCCCATGCATCTTCAAACTTTTCTTTTTGAAGTTAGCTGAAGCTCCAATTTGTTTGAATAGAATGGTGCAATAACAACTGCTTTACATTTGGTAGAGAGCAGGATAGTTTCCAAAGTTCTTGTAATTAGACAATCAAATTCCTTTGAGGTGCAATTCAAGAATTCATAAATAGACATGTTCATAATGTTAAAAGCATTATGGTTGAACTGTCTGGATGTCACAAGACCTCTTGGGAAGTGAAATTGTACGAGCGAGTTTGTTCGGTTTGTTTTGTTGTAGCAATGGTGATGTTTGAATGTTTTTCTCCCAACATGGAATAATCAGCTTGGATCTTCCATGCCTCTTTGGGGATGACTAAATTCTATGATAACATTATGGTTAACTTTAATGTGTAACAAAAAATAAAAAAATTTTGGTGCTTTAAGCAGAAAGACATTTTTCTGGATTAATTGTGACATTTGACAAAACGTTCAGGGAAGAATAATTATAATACACCCAATGCATCAAAAATGTGACAACTTGGACAGAAGTTTCTGGCAACCTAAGAAAAATAAAATAAAAAGGCTTTTTTCAAGTGTTTAGCAACGAAGTCAATAAACCTTAATGCATTCCAGGAAATAAAACAACAACAACAAATAACATAATTCCTCATGAACATTTTTGAAACACAAATGTTTGCTCAGGAGAAAAAAAAAAAGAGTGAAGTTTCTCACTTTTGTGACCATCGAGTCAATTTCCTGAAACTGCATGACTGTTGACATCATATTTAATGAATAAGAAAAAGATTCACTTGAGTGACCCAGCAGTATTAGTGGCGGAGGTTTTGCACTCTCCCGAGTTGCTCCCCTCTAGTTTTTTTTTGTATACCTTGTCGAGGCTCGTGTGAGATCTAACACACAACGCACAGCAAGGGGGGGGGGGGATGAGACAAGAGGGGCAGGAGTGGGAAGGACAAAACAGTGGGGAACAGAGACATTAGGAGATCTGTGGAAGGGAGAGGGATGGGCCGGGGAACATGGGGAATACAAGATGGACATTACAGGGACTTTCAGGAAGGAAAGCAGGGAATTTTAAGGAGTTGGGCTTGGGTGGATTATTGGGGTGAGAAAATATCGAGGATTTGGAGGGGGATGATAATAGGTGGTGATGAACAGCTGTTTTGAAGCCTGGAGGGAAGAATGGGATTGAATAGAGTGAGGGAGTTTATTCCAAAGGCGGGGAAAAAGAGAATGAAAGAGTGAAGGTGAGTAGTGATTCGTGATTTTGGTAGTTTTACCAGAAGGGGGTTGTTGGCGGACCTTGAGCGCCCTGTGGAAATGTGGTGGGGACAAATCGCAGAGAGAGAGAGAGAGGGGGCGAGGCTGGATAGGAGACGGTAGAAGACAGAAAGACCACCGACCAGCCTGCGGTGATTGAGTGAGAGGCCCAAAGACTCAGCCTCATTGCGAGAGATGCCAAAATCAGACCATGCATGTCTGAGAAATGGTTGGGGACACATTGAAGTAACAAAATGGTCACAAGTCGGCCATGTTGGATCTGATCTCGAAAAAAAAATGACTTGCATATGTAAGCAATCATTCATTATCCGGGTGTCAAGTTTGAACAACATCAGTAAATGCATGTCCGAGAAATGGTTGAGGACATGTTTGACACCGGGTTTTTTTTCGACAACTAAAATGGCTGCCAGTCGGCCATCTTGGATCTGATGTCAAAAAAAATAATTATGTGCATATGTATACCATCATGTGTTGGTCTGTGCCAAGTACGAATAAAATTGATCCATACATGTCCAGGATATGGTTGCGGACGCACACACACGCACGCACAGATATGAAAATTGAGACCAAATCCATAAGCCCCCGTTTCGGACTAAGTCCGGTAAAAGACAAGAAAGATGTCATGCATTGCACTACACTTGCGAAATCCATACAACAGATTTGACCTTAAAAATAACTGGTTGTTGAATTCAATGAACAAATATGCAACTCCTCGTCAAATTTCAAGTCAATCAGATGAAAATTGACAATTTCAGAAATTCAGCCTATGTTGACATTTTCACCTAGGTTGAGCTCAAAAACAATTGGTGGTTGAATTCTGTGACCTGATGTACAAATCCTGTTCAAATTTCAAGTAAATCGAATGAAAATTGAGGATTTTAGAAATACCACCTAAGTTGTTGATCTTTGGCCTATGTTGACCTTTTGACCTCAAAAAATAGGCCTCTTCCTGATGACGAACTCTACCACGTGGTGAAGTTTTGTGAAGATCGGTTTAAAATTGTGACCTGCAGGCGAATGACATACAAACAAACAAACAAACAAAAGGCATCAGGCAGTACACAATTTTGTTTAGTACTGCCTGACAGGTACAACAAAAATAATGCAAACGATGTCACTGTCACCTTGACCTTTGAGATATATCATCAAAAAAAATGACAGCCTCACTTTTGTCCTTCTCAATCCTTTGGTAAAGTTTGACGAAGATAGCTGAAAGCTTTCCCGAGTTATTGCACTCACAGACAAACATACAGTACGTACCTACATACATACATACATACGAGAGAGACTGATGCATGGCATGACATAAACAGACAGAATAATGCACAAGACCAACCAATACACAGTACTTCAAAAATCTTTGATTTTTGCAAGTATCAAAGACAGACAGACAGACAGACAGACACACAGGAGTGAAAACAACCTCCTTCCACCTTCATTGATGGAGGTAAACTGGAAGGACACTCAGGAGAGTGCATAAATTCACCCGGATCCGGATTCGGACCTTCACCAAAATCAAACTGATTCAGCCTTGTCACACACCCACAAACGTGTGCAACAAGTTTTGTCCGAATCCTTCCACAACTTTTAAATGGAGGAACATCAATTAAAATGGAGGAACGTCAAGTACCTTTCGAAAACAGTAAAAAGTAACAGAACCTTGGGGCACAATCTGAAAGTAATAAAAAAGATAGCAATGAACAGGAACCAAAACAGGGTTTCTTAAATCCTTCTGTTTGTATTGTTAAGGAAACAGTTGGTTAGGAATGGGAGCAGCAGTAAGAAGAGTGCATGACAAAAAGGGAGCTAGATAGTGAGAAAGACAGGCAAATACAGATCTGGTAAAAGAAGGCAGGTAGATTTAATATGCAGCCACTCAATATTGCGATGTGGTGCTTGTGTGTGGTTATGCACGAGTGAAGTATATATGGTTGGTTGAGCGTGGTTAATATCACGGATTTACAGCTGAAAAGTATGAAGATTTCCCACTAAAGTCACAATATTCATTAACTCATCTCTTTCTCATCCATTCACTGCTCTGTTTTTATATCTAATTCACTTCCTTTCGATCCCACTCAATTCTCCAGACAATGTCAAGCTTGCAGCAAAAACGTTTGTCTGTAGTAGTGAAAAGGGTTAGTTTTGAAGAATGAATCAAAAGAAGAGTGATTTAGAAAAAGCATTTAATTAAGTTATTTTCAGCATATGTTTAACATTTTGTAAATCTTGCAACAGATCTTATGACAAATTTCACAAACGATACAACCAAGCTAAAATGTCTGTCGACCTTCCTAGACAGTTGCATTGTTTACCCAACCCATTTTAATTCAAATCATTAGTCCAGGACACTTACAACAAAAAACTTCCCAGTTACAATTAGTTACACCTTCCCAATTCAGGTAAAGTTCCATACATGGTAAAGTTTTGAAACAATAAACACCAGAAATGATAAAAAACAAACCCTATTTACATAGCTTTTCTTGTATTACTGAAATCAATTACTTTGTTTGAAGACTTATGAGGTTGTAGTTTTCACCACTGATGATCAAACAATTCCATCACTACCAACATTTCATCAAATTCATACGTGAGCATACACAGCTGGAAAGGAGGAGGGGAAAGCCAGATATGTTCTGTTCTGTCGTTGCAACAGCCAGCCTTTGCCGTTTCATTTCAGCAGCTTCAGCATCTGTATCCCATTTTCCCGGCCAGGTGTGACGAGCAGAAGTGAGGCAACGCCAACGCTCTCAAACTTTGCCTTAAGCCAAGAAGCAATAGGCCATACCAGATCTCCAACTCAGCCTTAGCAGCATGGGTCCAAATCAAAAAAGCACCGACACACTTTTTTTTTTTAAAGTCTTTACCTTTTTTAAAATAAATATCATCTCTTCTTCAGAAATTGCCATTTGCTTCATGATATACATCAGTTGCCTGAACAAAACTATGCCACACATAGGATTTGGCATCTTTATAACCGAAACTTTGGAGGTTTTAAACATGTGTGGTATTTGGCAGATGTCAATCAGAAAGGCAGCCCTTTAATCGCATTTGCATTAATAGTGGCAGAATTATTTCATACATATGCTTCTCTGTCTGGAGAAGCCTGTATGAACAGCAAAATATATAGTTTTTGTAATTGGACCATCTGCACAGATGTGTAACTTATTTAAATTATTTTGCAATTTTTGCACGACCATGCATCTGCATACAGCTGTGTGGAATAATTTAACCCCCTACCCCAAAAAAAGAAAAGAAAATGAAAGAACCCGAAAACTTGCCCGCCAAAACGCATGACAAAGGAAAAACATCCAACGCATGGGATCAGGGAATAAGGAAAAAAAAAGTCTGGTTTTAATCAACACCATTATTTAAGATGCAAAAGTCCATACTCCTTTGGAATAATACTCTGTACAGAGCGTCGGTGCTGCCAAAGCAGTCTCCTGGGCTATTGGACACAATCCTGGACGGGTCGCCACTCCGACACAGGATACTCGAATGGCTCAATCATCCCAACAAGCTGGTACTCATTTTGCCAATCTCAGAAGGATGACATGCTGAATCAACCCCACCTGGTATTAAGTCAACGGCACGGGATTTGAACTCAGGACGCTAGGATCCCAAGCCCACCACCCTAACCATAAAGCCAACACTAGGCATATGCAAAAGCAATTCTTAAAAATTAATTGTAAGGAAAATAAAAATTAAAAAAATATTAAAAAAACAGCCAATGATGATGTTAAATTAGTATTACAAAGTAATAAGAATAGTTTGAATAAATCACCAAATTATTAAATTAACACATGGGAATGAAAAATGACAAAAAAAACATGCAATAAGGGACCTGAAGATTTTATATTTTCAGATATCAGATTGTACAAACAACATGGATGCTAAGATTTTAGGCATCCTGCCCAAGATTATATCATGGTTGCTAAAATTATCATGGCCTGAGGCCCCTTTGTGGTCACGAAGTCAGAGAGATTGTTTTGAACAACAACAAGCTCAAATGAGCTAAGATCCTCGGCCTCTTAATGATGACGTCATAAAAACCAAGATGACGTCATTGTGATGTATCAGGTTTGCGATAAATTATCTGTGCTAATGCCCGGCTTGATTCCCGCAAACAAAATTCAAACAGCTTGCCTAGTTTCGGAGATAATGGTATAGGCGATTTCCATTAGCGGCGATATTATGACGTCAACTTTTTTCTAGGAAGAATTTCCAAAATCGGAGATGGTTACTGCCTGCGCGTGGGCTTTCTGCATATACATGGCAAGTTTCACGAAGATCCGATGAAAACTCTGGGTTGTGAAACAAAAAATGTCAAAAATAGGAATGACGTCATAAAAATTGATATGACATCATAGTCATGTATCATATGTGCGGTAATTCATCTCTGCTAATGCCCTGTTCGATTCCCACAAACAGAATTCAAAAAGCTTGCCTAGTTTTGGAGATAATTTTTTAGGCGATTTCCATTAGCGGAGATATTTTGACGTCATAACTTTTTTTCTAGGAGGAATTTTCCAAATCGGAGATGGTTACTGTCTGCGCGGGGAATTTTTACATATATACGCCAAGTTTCAGGAAGTTTCCATGAAAACTGGAGTCTGTGAAACAAAAAAGTCCACAAGAAGAAGATGAAGAACAACAACGTGAGTAAGACTTAGAGATCCTCCACGAGGATCTAAAAAAGGAACAAATATGGTGGTTTTTGGATCCTCCAGAGAATCATGTGGTTGTTAAAATAAGGCAATTTAGATACACACAAAGTTAGTCTTCCTGAGAATTCAAGTCATTCTCGAAAATGACAACATTGGACAACCTCCGTGCTCTTCCAACCAAAGAAAGCCACCTGGAGTAATTTATTTGATAATCCTAGTCACCTGGGGGTAATTGATGAGGTGATAGCTGATTGGTTATTCCCTCCAATTACTGGTGAAACATGATTGGGTCTTGTAATTTACTGTATATTTTTTTTGGCGTACAAGTCAATACTTTTTCCTTCCGGAAGTCCGGGCCTCGACCTGTACTCAGAATCGACTTATCCACAGTACGGGTTAAGACATTGAATTGCATAAATGAGAAAAATTTGCAAAGTGTGATATATTCTGAAATAAACTGTACAACTGTTAATTTAAAACACATGACAGCAAGTTCCCACTCGACATCATGGATGCGTTCCTAGAACGTGCGACACCAAGCAAAGTGACGTTAAGCAGATGAGATATTCCCAAAGATGTAGTGTTATAATGGGGAGATGCACTCCCAGGGCACATTTTCTGTCAACCTAACATAACTTTAACCTCAATTAGCTACATATTGGAGACAAATATTAAACAAATCAATAAATAACACAAATTAAATGCACAAATGGGCAATTAAATGAACAGTTACAGGGGTATTACCAAAATATAGGACTGGGATTACTTGTCGTGATGTGGGAGGTGTGGGTGTGGAGTGGAGGGGTTACAGGGAGGAAGGAAGATCAGGTCTTCTTGTCTCGGACGGACTTCAAATAATTTGTGGGTCAGGAAGACAAAGGGAAAAAAAGCCCGGGTGATACGGCGCTCCCGTCGCCCTGATTTGGCTTTCAGGTGAGTCGCGCAGTGAATCTGGGGTCTATAAAACTCTGATCGACCTATCGACTGGGCTAGCAGCGAATCCGGAGCGGAGAAGTGGTCACCAAAGTGCCACGAGATGGTGTGACAACAGCACCAGGGAAATATAAATATTTGTACGAAGCCAAATCTTGTGTTGAGAAAACCAAGAAGGCTAATTGTGGCTGCACAGCTAGGTGGACAAACATTGAGTGCTTCGATCCTTCATAAAATTCAAGAACCGGTTTGTGTTTGTTTGTCACACTACTCTTCCTGCAGTTCTGGGCCAATTACATCCAGACTTGCTTGACCTTAATTAGTACATCGGATCAGCTTGACCTTAATTAGTACACAGAGGTAGCCTGGTGTTGGCTTAGTGGTTAGGGTGGCGGATTGGGATCCTATGGTCCTGAGTTCAAGCCCCGTTGGCCGCTGAATTAAAAATACACCAGGAGGTTGACTCAGCCTGTCATCCTTCTGAGGTCGGCAAAATGAGCACCAGTGCACTGGTAAGGGGGACACTGCATCAGCGGCATAGCCGCGTCCCAACCAATGATGCAACCAGCAACCACAGGCTGCACTCGATATAGAGTACACAGAGGTGTTTTTATCTTTGCTGGTGGTCTTGGTGGTGGTGGGTAGGGGAAGGAGGCCGTAAATTCTCGATGTAAATGTGTATTCTGGGAGAGGGTATTTGAAGTCCCCCCCCCCGCCCCCCCCACATTTTTACAGTACAGTATTCCTGTCTCCATGCTTTCCAGTGCAGTGAGGTGTTTTGAATTACACGTCTGAAAATGGATAACAACAATAACAAAAACCGGGTGGCTTATCTCTGGGTGGTGGGGACGTTGAAGGAGCCACAGACAGGCGGGACGAGCAGGTGATGATCAGGCAAGCAGACGATGGTGAGACAAAGTAGCAGGCAGACGAAACAGGCACAGGGCTAAGAAAGGCAGGCACGACGACCTCTTTAAAACTCTCCCTAGACTCAGAACTCTGTGATCCTCCTCCAAACTCCTCAGTTCTCCTCAGACTTCCACGATCCTCTCTCACACACCCAACCACCTGATTAGGCTCTTCCCTCTTCTCTCGGGGCAACAAAAATTCCGCCCCTCAGAGGCGATCAAGGCTCTGCCCTTCGGGAGGTGACAAAACGCTCCTCCCCTCGCTCTAGAGGCGATCCAAGCTCTGCCCCTGGAGGTGTTTGTAACTCCGCTCCTCTCTTGCCTGGCAAAGCCCCAAGCCAACTGATTCTATCCGGTGAGACATTACAAAGGGGTCTTACGTACAATTCTTTTACCATAACCCCAACCTAATTATTCCCACGCACCATCCTCCGTATGGTGCACATTCAAAAAAGACATTCCTCAAGTTGACATGTCACTACTTATTACATCGAGATTGGCTAACTACTCGTACACGGACTATGCTACTCTATACATTCCTATCTGCTCTATGGCAATATCT
>CM068957.1:69877372-69897099 GCA_035128595.1 Eptatretus atami | reverse complement strand
GAGAGAGATTAACTAATCAAACAAAGTTGCGACACCTGTAGGAATTGTTTGCATCAATTTTAAGGCTTAATTTACTTCCATTGCTGCAGAACAGCTGCAGTTGCTACCCATTACTTGTTCCCAGAAAAGGGCCTTTTTAACAACTCTGAATTTACATTATTTTTCAGTTTTTGGGAACCTAAACTTTTTTTAACCTCTGGAAGTTTACTGCTTAGCTTTGTACCATTTCAGGTTATTCACTGGACTTGAACTGCTAAATTTCAAGTAAACTGAGGAAAAATGGGGGTGTGTTTCTGAGCTTGATGACCGTAGAGTCGGTACCCCCAGCACTGATTTAAAATCAGTTGGAGATTGTCCCAGCTGTGTTTTATTAATCATTTTCAGAACTAGGCAAACATCCATGCAGAGAATTTCCTTGAGTGGATGTGGGATTTTATGGGGGTTTATGGGGGGAGGGTAACTTAAAACTATGCACAGATTTTGAAGTTCCGACACCCAAAATTTGGTGCTACGATTCAGCCATGAAATAATAACGTACAAACATGAAAATATTTATATAGATGAGAATTATAATTATTAATTTATACTTGTGACCTTTCTCAATCCTTGCTTGTGACATTTTTTAATCTTGGTCTTTACAAGAGTGGTCCCACAGAAGCCATTTTAAGATTTTAGTGAGGCGAATTTTTCTATTTTCCTTCTGTATAATTAAGTTTCATTGTGGTCCATCTTCATCACCATTACTTTACACTTTACCCAGCTGATTTACAGGATGTACGTGAAAACTTGCCCGATTAGCGACTTGGGAAATGATTGCTTTTCGCTTTGATCGACATGTTCAACATCTACACAGTATATATATATTATATATATATATAATATATTATAATATATATATATATATATCTCTTCTTCTACTTCTTCTTTGGGCTGCTCCCGTTAGGGGTCGCCACAGGCGGATCAACCGTCTCCATTTCGCTCTATCCTCCACATCTTCCATTGACACCCCAACCACGCATGTCCGCCCTCACCGCATCCATGAACCTCTTTTTGGCCTTCCTCTTCTCCTCCTGCCTGGCGGCTCCCTTTCAGCATCCTTCTCCCGATATACTCCGCTTCCCTCCTGTGCACATGTCCAAACCATCTCAATCTCACCTCTCTCACTTTGTCTCCAAACCGTCACACTGCGCAGTCCCTCCAACATACTCATTCCTTATCCTGTCCATCCTCGTCACTCCCAACGAGAATCGCAGCATCTTTAGCTCTGCCACCTCCAGCTCCGTTCCTGTCTTTGTGTTAGCGCCACCGCTCCAAACCATACAACATAGCTGGTCTCACTACCGTCGTATATACTTTCCCCTTAACTCTTGCAGCTACCTTCTGTCACAAATCACTCCTGCAACTCTTCTCCACCCACTCCATCCTGCCTGCACTCTCTTTTTCACTTCTCTCCCACACTCTCGTTACTTTGGACAGTTGATCCAAGTATTTAAACCCATCCACCTTCCCCACCTCAACTCCTTGCAACCGCACCATACCACCACCCTCCCTCTTATTACGCACATGTACTCAGTCTTACTCCTACTGACTATCATTCCCTTCTCTCCAGTGCGTACCTCCACCTCTCGAGGCTCGCCTCAGCCTGCTCCCTACTCTCCCTACAGATCATGATGTCATCTGCGAACATCATAGTCCATGGAGACTCCAGTCTGATCTCGTCCGTCAACCTGTCCATCACCATTGCAAACAAGAAAGGGTCAGAGTCGATCCTTGGTGCAATCCCACTTTTTCCATAAACCGGTCCGTCATTCCTACCGCACACCTCACCGCTGTCACACTGTCCTCATACATATCCTGCACAATCCTCACATACTTCTCCACCACTCCCGACTTCCTCATACAATGCCACAACTCCTCTCTTGACACCCTATCATAAGCTTTCTCTTAAATCCACAAACACACAATGTAACTCCTTCTGGCCTTCCCTATACTTCTCCCATCAACATTCTCAAAGCAAACATCGCATCAGTGGTGCTCTTCCTGGCATAAACCCATATTGCTGCTCACAAATCGTCACCTCTCTTCTCAACCTAGCTTCCACTACTCTTTCCCACAACTTCATGGTGTGGCTTAACAACTTTATCCCTCTGTATTTCCACAGCTCTGCACATCACCCTTATTCTTGAAAATCGGAACCAGTACACTTGATCTCCACTCCTCCGGCATTTCTCTCACTTTCCAAGATTTTATTAAACAATCTGGTTAACAACCCCACTGCCATCTCTCCTAAACACTTCCATGCCTCCACTGGTATATCATCTGGGCCAACCGCCTTTCCATTTCATCTTCTTCATAGCAGTCCTCACTTCATCCTTACTGATCCACCCACTTCCTGATTCACTATCTCCACCTCTTCCAACTTCTCTCTCTCTCATTTTCTTCATTCATCAGCTCCTCAAAGTACTCTATCCACTTCTCAACACACTCTCCTCGCTCGTCAGCACATTCCCATTTAGGTCCTTTATCACCCGAACCTGCAGCACATCCTTCCCAGCTCGGTCCTCCTGTCTTGCCAATCGGTATAAATCCTTTTCCCCTTCTTTTGTATCCAACTTCTCACACAGCTCGCCATATGCCTTTTTCTTAGCCTTTTCCACCTCTCTCTTTGCCTTTCGCCGCCACTCTCCTTGTACTCCTGCCTACTTTCTTCATCTCTCGGACTATCCCACTTCTTTTCGCCTTCTTCCTTATACTTTCCTGTACTTCCTCGTTCCACCACCAAGTCTGCTTATCTTCCTTCCTCTGTCCAGATGTCACACCAAGTACCTTCCTAGCTATCTCCTCACACTTCTCTGCTCCTTTCCCACTATCTACTCCTACACGCTACCCCTCTCCTCCGACCAATCCTCATGCTGTGAGTCCATACCACCCTCTTTCACCACATCCAAACTGTCTCACTCCTCTAAATTCCACGCAACAGTCTCCCTACTTCAGCTTCCACATCGTCCTTGGTTCAGCCCTCACTCTCTCCTCACCTCACTCCAAAATCATCCTACAGACCACCAATCGATGCTGTCGAGCTACACTCTCCCTGCCACACCTTACAGTCTCTATCTCTTTCAGGTTGCATCTCCTGCTTAAGATGTAATCCACCTGTGGCACTTTCCTCCACTCTTGTACGTGACCCTGTTTTCCTCCTTCTTCTTGAAATACGTATTTACCACTGCCATTTCCATTTTTTTTGCAAAATCTACCACCATTTGCCCTTCCACATTTCTCTTGTTGAGACGTACCTACCTCACCTCCTCATCCTCTTTATTCCCTTCCCCAACATGCCCATTTAAATCTGCTCCAATCACCACTCTTTCATCCTTGGATAACACTCTCCACCACTTCATCTAACTCACTCCAGAAATCTTTATATTCCATTCACACCCCATATGTGGGGCATATGCACTGATGACATTCATCATCACCCTTCAATTTCCAACTTCACACTCATCACTCGGTCAGACACCTCTCCCTCCCAATACCCTCTTGACATAATCTTCCTTCAGGATTACCCCGACACCATTTCCTCCCATCCACACCATGGTAGAACAGTTTGAAACAACCTCCAATGCTCCTAGCCTTACTCCCCATCCCTTGGTCTCTTGTACACACAGTATGTCCACCTTTCTTCTCTCCATCATATCAGCCAACTCTCGCTCCTTTGCCAGTCATCGTCCCAACATTCAGAGTTCCAACTCTCACCTCCACACTTCTACCCTTCTCCTCTCCCACTGCCTCCGGACTCGCCTTCCCCGTCTCCTTCTCCTCCTTCGCCCAGCAGTAGCACATTTCCACTGGTACCCTGCTGAACCACCGGTACCGGTGGCGGTCGTTGGTAACCCGGGCCTCGACCGATTCGGTATGGAATCCGTTTTGTTGGCCGCATAATATATATATATATATATATATGTATATTATATGTATATATATATAATATATTTATTTATATACATGCATATACATACATATGTATATATGTGTGTATATATATATGTATATATGTATATATATATATTATATATATATATATATATATATATTTGGAAAGTTAACATCATCAGGAATCTTGTTGAAGTTGTTTGCTGAATATTGTGAGAATGATTAACCAATATCAGTGTGGGAATACTACAACAAATCGCCTTGTTGCTTGTGATTACCCTAACATTCCTGAATAGTATTGATAACACACCCACATGAGAGTTGGGAAGCGTTTCTCTTGTGGGGAAAAAAAAACCACAACTTACAATTTTCCCTGAAAAGACTTATGTTTGTTTGATAAATTGGCATTTGTTGTAATCCACCTAAGGACAACTTCAACAACAGCTGATGACAGGGTCCACTCCATAAATTAGGTCAGAAGCTGTAACCTGGAATTCAGTTAGATGGAGGAATGGAGAGCTTTTTGCCGATTACTTTGTTCAACGCTCACCAACTAAGTTCAGACAGTGAAAATAGCCGTTATGTGGGTGGTACTGATAAAACGCCCAATCTCTCTCATGTTGTTGATGTGAATGCTGCTACCGGGTATCTAGCACCAACATAACCTGAACCACCAAAAATAGCAGTGACAAAGGTGGTGATGGAACATTTCACAGCTTGTTGTCTTTTCTTTGAATTTATAGATCAAATAAAGGAAAAATAATCTTCGAGAGGAAATGGAATGAAATGTAACTTTTTATTATTTTTATTTTTTAACACAACCTTTTGAGTCCTGCACACTTTTTGAGTTATTTTTGATGTCCTGCACACAAACAAACAAACAAACAAACAACCAGACAAAGGGGTGAAAACAACCTCCTTCACCATCGGTGGTGGAGGTAGCAAGCATAGTATCTGTGAACCCACCTGTAACAACACTTTAAAAAAAAAAATGAAGACATCAAACCATTTCGTTCAATAATATACCAGTATTATGCAATACGAAAATATTGTTCCAGCCACTACAGTCAGTGGAACATTCAGAGAAGAGGATCATATATGTAGCTGGTTCTGTGAATGGTCATTGTGTTCAAGGTGTGAATATGTGCTAAACGATGTTTTGTCAAAGTGTCAACGTTGCATCGTACAGCAACTCAACTCACTGAAAGGCCGACAGTAGCATTGTGATTCTGTTTTTCCGGAATTGATGATTTGCTGATCTGTTAAATGTAATATGTCTCAAGCTTAACAAATCTCACATTCTCCTGCAGTAACTCCAAAAGGATTGTCAAATAAACCCAACTATCAATATCCATGGTCAACCACAGGAAGAAGTAAATCGTCTTGAACTTATAGGCCTCACCAGCAGGCCGGACTTCTCCTGAGATGATCACATCGCAAAGCTGGCCTTCAAAGGCAGCCACAGATTGGACGTGATCCATCACTTCAAGGGATTCTTTGAAAATTCACAACTACTCAGTGTACAAGGACATTGTCTGCAGCTCAGTGGAGTACTGTTCACCCTCCAGGCTGATAACTCACCATCTTATCTGTATCTCTTGGATTATGTGGCATATAAGGCTGATAATATTATTGGCATCTCCTGTGAAAATCTCTTTGCAAAGGCTCATTAAACAAGGTTAATGAATTTCACAAATTCTTTACAAACTATTTTGTGAAGCAATGTATTGAATGTTATATGCACCGTTTGAAACTACCAAGCTGATGATTCACGATGAAATATGGCTTTTTATTTTGGATTCTGGGATGTTTGTTTTGATGGTTTCATGGTGGTTGCTAACTATGAGTCAGAACGTACAGCGTATTATTGCTGCAAATTCGATTTTCCACAACTTCTCGAAAAATTGTGCGTGTTCAGGCCAACTCTGGCGGCTTCGGGAAATAAACATTATTCATTATTACTATTATAGATTTTCTAAGGGGAAGGGTTTTCTTAAAATGTCTGTGGAGTGAAAGCATCAGAGATGGTAAAGCAGGGTAAGCTGAGACACAAAGAGGAGGAACAGCAGCCAGTCACCTTTTGCTTTGTACAGTGCCAAACTGATGGATCGAATCTCACTTGTTGTTTGTTCCTGTGATTAAAACTAAGTTTAGAACTACACTGGATAGACTCGCAGCTTAAATATACATATATATACATATATAATATATATATATACATATACATATATATATACATATATATATATATACATATATACATATACATATACATATATATATATATACATATATACATATACATACATATTATATATATAATATATATATATATATATATAAATACACATATATATATATATATATACACACATATATATATACGTACATACTATACATACGTTTATATATACGTACATATAATATATATATATATATATATATATATATATATATATATATATTTTCACATATTTGATCGATAAAAGATGCTTTGTGACAATGAAAGTCTCAAAGCAAAGTACCCAAGTTATTCCCAGAATCTAATTGAAATTGAACAGTTACATTTTGTATCCCACTGATAGGCCGGATTTGTATCCAGATCATAACCAACATCTAATCAGCTTGTTCTTGTCATCTTACCAACTCAACCACCAAGTTTTGTCAAAAAACTCGTCACGTGAGAGAGAGGAGAGAGCGGAAAAAAAAAAAGAGCTCAGAAGAAGAGAGAAAACATCACATGTTTTTAAGTCGAGTTCGGATCTGCAAAATTATTTTGAAATGGCACACGACCTTTGTTTGACCAGTTGAACCCAAACTAAAATCTGTTCACTTTCACATCTCAGTGCATATTTGTGCCAAGTTTGGTTGAAATCCCTGCTGTGGTTCACTAGTAATTGGGGACACAAAGATTTTCAATGAAAGGTCACATGACCATAGATCTTTGATTGTTTGACACCAAAATCTAATCAGTTTATACTTTTGCAAAATTTGGTTGAAATCCTTTCAGTAGTTCACAAGTTATCGTGGTAATGAAAGTCTGCTATGCACGTACGCACCGATGGACAGACGCACAGCCGGCACGGACAACCTGAAAACACAATGCCTCTGGTGCCTGCGGCTCTGGAGACGTTAAAAAATTAAAGTTGCGCGGGGTGAAAGATACTCGATGCCGAAACAAATTCTGAAAGGCTTCACATTTCACCAAGAGCTGAAACACGGAGACTTTCCACAATTTTTGGGATGGAGTATCTTTCACTGGATAAACACTGAATTTCAACTTTCTTGTAGTATTGTACAATTCCTCATTGGAAGCCAGGACAAGATTCCAGCATGTCTGAAGCACACATTTCAACATAACAGGATAAATCAAAAAACTTTATATTGCATTTCAGTTGAGCTACTATTAGTCCAGGGAGTCCCTGACGTACGAACGTCTGATGCACAAACCAAAACCGATTTTTGTTTTTTTAATGTGCGAGATATGGACGTTCACTCGAACTTATGAACCAATCATGGGCAGAGCAACTCGGGGCTCGTTGGTTGGGCTGAGCGTGAATCTTTCTTCCGCAAGAAGTAAAGAGTGAGTGTCACGTGGTCTATAGTATCTAACGTACTGTAGAATACTGTACTATTCACAACTACTTTCTTTACACACTTATTGGCATTCATAGTGCCACATATTTTGCCATTTTAGTGACTAGTAATCCTAATCATGGCTGATAAACGTTGCAGTGATATTCCTGCAATGAAAAAAAGCACAGAAACCTTGACATTGGAGACGAACCTGGACATTAAAAAAACGTTCTTATAAAGGTGAAACTCCCTCCCAAATCGGTTGTTCGTTAAACCTTAATTGGTCCACGATCGGAACAATTATCAAGGACAAGACAATAGTTTCGTTGTGGCAGCACATTTTATCAATTGTATAAATTACAGTTCGAGGGATTGAAGGAGTATTACTGTGGCCCGCAAAAGTATTCACCCCCCCCCCCCCACCTCTCAAAAATTACATTTTGATGCCACTTGAGCTTATTACCTCTGCCACTGAAGGTGAAGGAGGTTATGTTTTCACCCCTTTCTGTTTGTTTGTTACTTGCAAAATCGAAATGTTGATTTGTCGATTTTGTCTGCCAGTCTGTTTGTCACCTACAAGTCACAATTTTCAACCGATCTTCACGAAACTTCGCCACATGGTAGAGTTTGGCATAAGGAAGAAGCCTATTGTTTTTGAGGTCAAAATGTCAAAAGGTCAACATATGCCAAAGGTCAACAACTTTGGTGGTATTTCAAAAATGCTCAATTTTCATCTGATTGACTTGACATTTAAAGAGGATTTACACATTCCAGGTCACTGAATTCAACCACCAATTCTTTTGGAGATCCACATCGGCCAAATTTCTAAAATTGTCAATTTTCATCCAATTCACTTGAAATTTAAAGAGGATTTGCAAATTTGGTCATTGAATTCAACCTCAAATTATTTTTGAGGTCAAATTTATTTTATGAATTTTGAAGGTATCGTGCTATGCAAGACGTGTTCTTCTTGTTTGTTTGTTTGTTTGTCTGTGTGCAGGATATCTCAAAAAGTTGTGGATGAATTCGGATGAAATTTTGTGGCCTGGTTGGGTATGTGACAAGGAAGAACTGATTAGATTTTGGTGAAGATCCGGATCTGGCGACTCAAATTTTTTAAGTGATTCTTCACCAATGAGAGATGGGGCCGAAAACGATAAACATCATGATATTTACCTCCGCCACCAAAGGTGAAGGAGGTTATGTTTTCACCCCTTTCTGTCTGTTTGTCTGAATATGCAAATCTCGATGTCCGAGATAGGGATCAGTGTCTGTTTGTCTGTGTACAGGATATCTCAAAAAGTTAAGGATGGATCCGGATGAAATTTTGTGGAGAGGTTGGGTGTGTGACAAGGACGAATTGATTAGATTTTGGTGAAGATCTGGATCCGGATTTGACTACGAGAATTTTTTATGTGATTCTTCACCATTGATAGGGCCAAAAATGATATATAGCACGAGATCTCAAAAAGTTGTGGACGGATTTGGACAAAACTTGGTGGACATGTTGGGTGTGTGACAAGGAAGAATGATTCAATTTGGTGAACATCTGGATCCGGATTTGATAATTTTTTCAGTGATTCTTCACCATTGAGAAATAGGGCGAAACTGATACGTAGCACAATATCTCAAAAAGTTGTGGACGGATATGGATGAAATTTTGTGAACAGGTCTAAATTCAAAGCATTACATTTGGCACAAACGTAACACTGACGATCACCAAGACAACACCATCCCCACTGTCGAGTTATGGGGCTGTTTTTCATCAACAGGGGGTGGCTAGCTTGCCAGGATAGAAGGGACAATGCACGGTGCACAGTACAGGAGAATCCTTGATGAAAACCTGTGTGAGTCAACTATGAATCTGAAACTAGGTCAGAGATTCACATTTCAGCAGGACAATGATCTGAAGCACATATCTAAAGCCACACGAGAGTGCCTAATTACGAAGAATATCAAAGTTCTTGAGTGACCCAGTCAAAGCCCTGACTTGAACTCAAATGAACATTTATGGTGAGACTTGAAGATTGCAGTCCATCGATGATCCCCATCAAACTTGGCAGAACAAGAGCAATTTTCAAGTGAAAATGGGCAAATATTTCACCATCTCATTGTGCAAAGCTCAAAGAGACCTTCCCAAAAAGACTCATAACAGTCATTGCTGCAAAACATGCTTCCACCAAGTAATGACCTGAGGGTCTGAATACTTTAGCAACCAGTGAATTTTGATTAACCTCCGACATCGAAGATGGACGGAGGTTACTGTTTTCACCCCTGTCTGTTTGTTTGTTTGTTATCTTGCCAAAACGAAGTTGAAATATGTTAGTCAGCTTGTATGTTTTTTTTTTAATTTTTTTGTTTTTTGTTTTTGTCTGTAATCACGTTATAAAAATCTGCAGAGCACAGTTATCATTGGAAATTTTTGTAACTTCGCATATCAAGCCTATAGAGGTCCTTTCAGCGCACAAAATTTGAAGGTCAAGGTCAAAGGTCAAGGTCACTTTGTCGCAAATCAGGGGAGTCGACGAAACCCTTATTTTTGAGTAATTTTGATCGGATCGTCTTCAAACTTCATGGGAATATAGTTCATGGTTTAGCGCTCAGCTGATTAATTTTTGGTGGCGATGGCTTTGACCTTCATATGTTTTTTTGTTTGTTTTTTTTGTCTGTAATCACGTATAAATCACTCTGCAGAGCACAGTTATCATTGGAAATTTTTGTAACTTCGCATATCAGAGGCCTATAGAGGTCCCTTTCAGCACATAAAATTTTGAAGGTCAAGGTCAAAGTCAAGGTCACTGTCGCAAATCAGGGAGTCGACGAAACCCTTATTTTTTGAGTAATTTAATCGAATCGTCTCCAAACTTTATGGGAATGTAGTATATGGTCTGGCGCTCAGCTGATTAGTTTTTGGTGGCGATTGGCCTTGACCTTCATGGTACGCCTGATCAAACAATATTGACCCCAAGGTCAAATTTTCAAGTTTTAAAACCATATCTGTGTAGTACCTCAAATAACACCTCGATGAGTGCTTTCTAGATATGTCAAGCTTGAGACATTATATCGTCATTTGTGACGTTATGAGGCAAACACTATTTTCATGGTTACTCGTAGAACGATTCTCATCGGAATCTCTCGTAGGCAGATATTCCTCAAGGAGTCGCTCCTGGTGGATAGCAGCTCTGTTCACCTCAGTGTGACCTTAAAGAAGTCACACGTGGTCACCTTTTGGCAAGATACGGTCACCCTAAGGTGACATTGGTTTTGTTGTTTGTTTGTTTGTGAACAGTATTACGGAAAAACTCCTGGACGGATTTGGACGAAACTTGGTGGGGGGGAATAGGTATGGTCCAAGGATCATGCCATTAGATTTTGGACTTGGTTCAAAGTCCAATATGGCCGCTATGGCGGCCATTTTGAAAAAATATTTGAATTTTTGTTTTTGCATTTCTACATGTTTGAAGTGATGTCCAACCCAAAAAAAAATTTGTTACAGAAAAAAAAATTTCGTTTATTTGAAAAATATTTGAATTTTTTTTTTTTGCATTTCTACATGTTTTAAGTGATTTCTACCCCCCCCCCAAAAAAACAAATTTTGCAACTTTTTTTTTCAAAATAATTCGTTTTTTTTTTTGGCATTTCTACATGCGCGTCGATCTAGTTTAGTTTATTCAATCGTGGTTCAGTAGAGTCTGATCCATTTTGACCTACAATGAATAGGATATCAGGTTCACTTAAGTGACCCAGCAGTATTGGCGGCGGAGGTTTTTCACTCTACCAAGTGCTCCCCTCTAGTTTGTACATGTTTTTTACATGTATTCCTGACATGTAACCTCCTTCAACTAAAGTTTGATCTCTTCAGTTATATTTGATCTCCTCGGTGATAATTAAAATTGTTCATTTAGAAAAACTGTTTAAACTATCGTTCTCCTCTTCCCTTTATAAAGGGTGAGGTCTGATGACACCAAGCTTCTGCGCTGCCTTGACCACAATACTCTTCCACCTCCCTCTGCCCTCGACCAACTTTCTCCCCTCTCCAACCACCCCTACCTTCAGGACATCCCTCCTCACACAATGCTCCCATCTCAACCACGGTCTCGCTCTTTTCCTCCAACCTTGCTCCCTTAATCTATCCGCTCTCTTTGCCAATATTTCTTCCCCCATCCACACCACGTGTACAGCCCATCTCAGCCGACATTTCACCAATCTCGCCGTCAAGCACATCTGCACACCAATCTCCTCCCTCAGTTCATCCATCCTCATCCTATCCACCCTCTTTACTCCAGCAATCCTCCTGACCCAGTTGTTCTCGCAAACCTGCAGGTTCTGTTGTTGTCTCTCTGTCAGTGCCACCGTCTCCAGGCCATAAAGGTAGGCTGGCTTTACACACGATATGAGAACCTTCCCTTTCAATATTCTTGATACCTTTCTGTCTGCAATTACTCCCTCCACCCTATTCTACACAGACACACCCACCTGAATCCCCCTCCGCACCTCTGCCTCAGACTTCCATCTCCGGTCACTGTTTCTCCCAGATATTCAATCCTATTTCCTTCCCCTCTAACCTGACATTCATTTATTTTCTCTGCTGCCCGACCCACTTCACCTCAGTCTTCTCCATACTCATCTTTAATCCATGCTTCCCGAATGCCTCCTTCCACTCCCCACCACAACAGCCAGATTGTCTGCACACAACATCCCCCCATAGCTCCTCAAGCTCACCTTCCTGCTTACCAGCTCCATCACTATGATAAACATGAGTGGGCTGAGAGCGCTTCCATAACTGAAACCGATGTTCACGCTGAACTCTTCAGACATCCCAGGACCAACCAAAACTCTTCCCTTCGTTCCCTTGTACATCCGTTCCACCAACGTAACTTCTGCTTCTGGCACTTCCATCCATCTCAGAGTCGCCATCACCAACTCTCTCAGGACAGTGTCGTAGGCCTTATTCAGGTCCACAAATCCAAAAGCCATCTCACCTTGCACCTCCAACCATTTTTCCACCCCCTCTCTCAGGATAAACATCCCATCCATTGACCCCTACCCTTTCTAAACCCTTGATGCTCTTCTCAGATTTCCACACTCTTTCTTATCCTCCTGTCCAGAATCCCACATTCAGCACCAATTCATTACATGACTTAGGAGTGTAACGCCCCATGTACTTCCCCAGATCTTGAACATTGCCCTTTCCCTTCCATATCGGCATCATTAACCCCGTCTTCCAAAGCTCCGGAATTGAACCCTCTCTCACACATACATTCAACAGCCTTTGTCCAACTGACTCAAACTTCTTCCACTGCAATTATCATCTCTGTACACACCTCATCAATGCCTGGCACTCTTCGCTTCTTCATCCTCTTTAGATTGCCGTCCACACTTCCCCTCTGTGATCTCAAACAACTCCACTTTCCCCTCTGCATAACACGGCAGCTCCAGCTCACCAATGCTTCCTTCCCGGTCAACAGCTCTTTGACATATCCTTCCCACACCTTCAACACTGCCCCCCCCACCCCCGTCATAGCCTCCCACCATCATCATTACCCCCCCCCAATCTTTCATTGTCCTTCCCATCCTCATCCCGTCAAGAGCAATTTATATATAATCTTCCTCCCCCCCTCCTTTCCAACTTGTATGCATCCTCTTCCATATGATTCCTCGCCTTATCCACAGCTCTCCTTGCTGCTTTCCTCTTCTGTCCACACAAGTGCAGCAACCCCGCATCCAGCTACCTCCCCCTATCCTTGATCTTCTTGATCCTCTTCCAAATTGCCTTCGTTTCACCAACTGCCTTTGCTACCTCTTCCGTCCACTATACCTGGTTTCTATCTCTCGACGATGCACCCTTTCCTGATGTCCTTCCACACAAAACTTCTGCAATTCTCCTAAATGACTCTCTGTACTTCTTCCACTTCTTCACGAAGTTGCTCATACCGAGCCCTCAACCTCCCCCTTACACTTCCCCACCTAATAATCTTCCAACTCCACCACCAAATCCGGTTATTTTCTATGTTGTCCACTCCTATATGTAATCGTGTGGTATTCCCGCTTTTGAAAGAATGAATCAGCTATGGCCATCCCATTCCTTGCCACCAGCTTCACCAGCTCTCGACCTCTCTATTCCTCGTTGCACACCCAAATTTACAAACACATTCCTCTTCACCCGGCTCCGCTATACCCACGGGCATGTTAAAGTCCCCCCAATCCATAGCATCACCTCCGGCTCAACCATTCCCATCATCCTCTGCCCCAGTTCTTCCAATTTGTGGACTATATACTGAAATAACACACACCATTTTGCCTCTATTACCACCCATGCCACAACTATCCATCCCTCCCATCTTTCCACTCTGACCACCGGCTTGCTGACCTCTTCCAATCCTATTATTTCCATGCTATTACTCCTTCCGTCCCCACCCATGTGCAACAGCTTGTATCCTACCAATTTCCTCATCATGTCCCCTGCCCATCTGGTTTTCTGCACACACACCACTTCCAAACTCCTCCTCTGCATCATCTCCACCACTTTGACCGCTCTTCCCCCCAATTCATCCCACATTCAAACCACCAAGCCGGACCTCACTTCTGAAGTGACCTCACACCTCACTGCCTGCTGACAGAGTTGGTACCATCTTGGATATTTTTGGGACATTCAGGTCATCAATCAGCAACGCTGCCCTGGCTGACCTACTGGACCTACTACTCCAGCCTGCCTCTTTTGCCGCTCTCCTCCCCCACTTGTTCTCATTTTCACCCTCAACATTCGACTCTTCTCTCCCACCTAATTCACTCCTCCCTCAATCGACTCACTTCACCCTCACCAAAGTAAAAATTAAAAATAAATCAGAATTTTCACAGTAAACACAGTCGATGCTTTTAACACTCAATTCCCACCCCTCAGATTGACCCTCAACTCCCTCACTTCTCATCTCATACTCATCTTCCTCACACAATCCTCATCCCCCACAAGCAATCCTCCTTGTTCAAACTCACTGCCAAGCCAAACTTCTTGGTCAGCCAGTACCCTGCCATGCAGGGCCAACCCAGAGGGAAAACCAAGCAGAGTCCACAGACCCAAGGACGAAACATAACCCAATCCACCGAACCGCTTCACCTCACCACGGGTCGAGCCATGTCCACAAGCCCAAGGACGAAACACAGCCCTCCCCGCCGAACCACGCAACTTCACCGCGGACCGAGACGTGTCCACAGGCCCAAGGACGAAACGCAGCCCTCTCCACTGAACAGCTCCACCTCACCACAGACCGTGCGGTGTCCACAGGCACAAGGACAAAATGCAGTTCTCCTCCCCGCCAAACCTTTGCACCTCACCACAGGCAGAGCTGCGTCCACAGGCCCAAGGAGGAAACACAGCCCTCCCCACTGAACAGCTACACATCACCGCAAGCTGAGCTGTGTCCACAGGCACAAGGATGAAATGCAGCCCACCATGCTGAATTGCTCCACGTCACCGCAGGCAGAGCTGTGTCCACAGGCCTATGGACAAACACAGCCCCGCCCCCGAACAGCTCCACTTCACTGCGAGCCGTGCTGTGTCCACAGGCCCAAGGACGAAATACAGCCCTCCATGCCAAACCGCTCCACCTCACTGCGGGCTAAGCCGGGTCCACAGGCCCAAGGACGAAATACAACCCTCCACGCCGAACCACTCCACCTCACTGCGGGCCGAGTCGTGTCCACAGGCCCAAGGACGAAATACAACCCTCCACGCCAAACCACTCCACGCTCACTGCGGGCCGAGTCGTGTCCACAGGCCCAAGGACGAAATACAACCCTCCACGCCAAACCACTCCACCTCACTGCGGGCGAGTCGTGTCCACAGGCCAAGGACGAAATACAACCCTCCACGCCAAACCACTCCACCTCCCTGGGGCTGAGTCGTGTCCACAGGCCCAAGGACGAAATAAGCCCTCCACACCGAACCGTCCAACTCACACGCCAGGCCGAGCCGTGTCCACAGGCCGAAGGACGAAACGCTTATGCACGGCCAGAATGTTAAAAATGGCCTTATTCACCCATTTACTCCACTTAGATGGAGTAAATATCGCAAATGTTGATGAAGTGGGTCAGAATGGCCGGTGCTTTCAACATCATTTTTTTATTCATCTAAATGCGACATCATTGGCAGGGGGTGAATACTTTCGCAGGCCACTGTATTTTACTCTCATTTATTGCACATGTACAATATTTCAGTTTAATTATGTGTTAAATAGGCTTATCTGGGTTGGTTGTAGAACCAAACCATCATTTATAAGAGTCGATGGGAAATCGAGTTCTGACCTCCGAACATCCGACTTAAGAACGATTGTTCGGAACGCAACACGTTCCTAAATCGAGGACTCACTGTAGTCCATGAAAACGGATGGAAAATAATATCAAAAAAAAAGAAGAAAAAAAAGAAAGAAACAAGCCACTGATGTGGAACTTTCTGAATGGTTGGATGACGAATCGGGAAGTAAACGATTAAATAAACTACGTACACCATCGTGCAGTTCATTTCCACACAATAAACCATTTTCACACAAACCTCATAAGTCATAATATTTGATTTCTATCCATTTTTTACTCAACATTTATATAACCATTCAAACCAAAATGTGCTTGCATGTGCAGTATTTGTGTGTTTATGTTTATGTGTACATTTACATATATATGCAGAGACAACGACCGTTTTACGACCATTTCCATCTTTTTCTTTTTCCAGGGGCGGGGGGGGGGGGGGGGGGCTGGTCAAATGATGGCGTTCCTCCATAGGGATCTACCCAATGTATCAGCATTGTGCAAACCTAAACGTTCCATATCCTTGACAGTTTCAATCTATATCTTTTTAAGACGTCCTCTCGGCATTCTTCCTTCTACCACGAGCTTTATCGCTTTCTTTGCAGCTTCATCTTCTTACCTTCGTTGCACGTGACCATACCAACCAAGTCTTCTCTTTGCAAGTTCTTCTTCAGCAGTATCGATTATCATTCTCTTCCTGATTTCTGAGCTCGGAGTCCTTTCTTTCAGAGACGATCCATTCATCCATCACATCATTCTCATCTCTGTTCTTTCCATTATTTCTACATCTTCCATCTGCATTGCCCACGTTTCGCTTCCGCACGTCAATACCGGTCTGATACAGGCTTTATAAACTCTTAACTTGCACGGATAATGGAATGTTTCTGTGCTTCATGATACCATCTATTTGTCTCCACTTGTCCCAGGCTGACTTTATTCTTCATCTCACAGCTAATTCTGTTCTGAGCCCGATGCCTCTGTCACGTCTCCACGGCGCCAAACTTTTGACCTTTTCTAAATTAAAGTCCGAGCTCAGAAACATTAATTTTTTTGTTCTTCATCTTCTTCTTTCGATGATGAACCCTCGCATCTTTCGTATGCGAAAATCCCAGCTTTCGTTTCCAAATTTCCTGATACCACTCCATCTCTTGCGACAACATCTTTAACACTACCTACAATAAATATATTAAACATACAAACACACACTCCTGGTGTGTGCCCCGGTTAGAATAGGTACACCGCATCAACTAAAGGGTTGGCGTCAGGAAGGGCATCCGGCCATAAAACATTGCCTAAAAAAATAGAACCATGATAGAAGATTGTCATGGGGCTTGCAAGGCTAACCCCCGCTCTAGCAGGGAAAAATAGCCTTAAAGAGAGTGTGTGTGTGTGTGTGTGTGTGTGTATGTGTGTGTATGTGTGTGTGTACACACGTACACGTATTTTCTTTTCATTACTTACACGTAGCTGCGAAAGGCCCAATATGGGTCTTAATTCAATATTGAGTAAATGGCAGGTCTCAATTCCCCCTCTATTTGGATCAATGATTCCCCATTTGCAACAGCCTCTGGTCTCACCGTTTCCTCATGGGTAACAGCCTAAAACAAGTGCAGCCCTGGGCCCAGGAAGAGTGGTGCCGAAAATGTTAGCAAGCCGTGACACTTTGTAATCACTTCCCAACAGGCACCTTCAAGTCCAGCCTGAAGGCAATCCTGCAGCTTTAAACTTATGAAGCCCTCGATCTAATGCATGTCTGGCTCGGTGTTGTACATGCATGCTGACACAATGATTTATCAACAAAATAGCTGGCTGGTTAAATGAGAAGGTAAAATGCTGGTCAGCTGTTTTCAACGCTGTGATTGTCCAGTTCTTCCTCTAAACCTGCTGCATGTAAACATCTGATATTTTCATTGATGAGTGTAATCATCGTGAACGTAATCGGGAACAAGCCATCACACAAGTATATGCAGTGACACGGTATCATTAGTGGGTACGTGGCAGCATCAAATTAACCACCTATTTATTGAGCCAGCAAAGCAAGAACAATTGTATTTTGTGTTCCTTCTCACAATGATCAAAAACACGAGGCGAGAGAGATTGCAAAATCTTTCCGTTTGTCATTACCTGTAGATCTCTGTTATTCATCGCCCATTTCCCAAAGTTGTTTCCTGCAAAAGAATGAAGGAATGAATAAATAAAGCTCTTTATAGACCTGCAATATCAATGATTGTTGTTAATTGCAGATACTGAAAAGAAAACAAACCAACTGGTATTATCCATCAGAAGATTGCATATTCTGCAGATAAACTAAGCCATTCACACTTCATGCATGTGCATTGCATGAAGGATGTGGAGATTAGGAAGTCAGTTAACTTTTAGATAATTACAAGGACATGAGCAAACAACGGAGAAATAAACACCATGCAAGATTTGAACCCGGGACCTCAGCATCATGAGCAGTGTGCTGACATGGGGATGCTACTAAACAAGGCAACTCTTAAAAAGGGTGTCAAGCATATCCATAATGCAAAAAAACAAACAAACAAAAAAAAAGATTCCACCAAGCTTTTTGTTACTTGACATGGAAGTAAGGATGGAATAAATAAATAAATATTTTTTTTAAAGAGTGCAATGTAATTCAACAATGATAAATGAAAGTACCACGAGATTTCATTTCAATTGGAATGCAGACTCGTGTCGAATCCTGGCACAAGGAGTTTCACACCACCTCTGACACCTTTTTCCAGTCGCACCATCTTAAAAGTGCCCAAGCATGGTCGCCCAGGCAAAATGTCCATAGTCGGGACAAGGTATATCGACACAGGTACGCTGCCAAAAATCTAGTCACTTGCGCGACCATTTAGTCGTTAGCTTGGAGTGTTGCTGCGACGTTCCTTCACTCTACCAGTTCACAATCAGGATTCCAACAACTTCTCTTTCCTTATAATGGCATAATATGAGAATTCAAAAAGAATACGCACATTTTAAAATTGTGAGCACCCTTTATTCGACAGCAATTGTGTTCAAATTGAGCGATATCGAAATTCTCAATATTTTGTACATGCCAAACGAAATTTCAAACCAATAAATCTTTACACAAGCCACTGTGATGACCTGAGATTTCCATTTGAAGTCACTGGCACCCTTTTAGAGCATCGTAAGATCGTCACGCAATGAGAAATAAAACAAAGAGAAGCAAAGTGAAAGGGATAAAATGAAAACTCTACAAAACGATTCGACAAAACCACCGAGGAAGACCATTCCACAAGGGGGATCAAATATATACCAACGGATAAAAATTCCTGTGCACCACAAAAAAATATATATTTATTTACACAGAATGAGACTGACATGTACACGAGCAATATAATGGTCAGCCAACGTGCACGCCTTTACACGTTCCCCAGTTTACCCGTGAATATCCG
The DNA here is from genome assembly GCA_035128595.1 of Eptatretus atami. Lineage (NCBI taxonomy): Eukaryota > Metazoa > Chordata > Myxini > Myxiniformes > Myxinidae > Eptatretus > Eptatretus atami. The sequence goes on along the minus strand of CM068957.1, from coordinate 69,877,867 downwards.
GAACTTGCACGTGCATACTGTGCACTGCACCCGCACAAATTACCATGCACGACTGCACGTGCACCGAGTCACGTGACAGTGCTACACGTGCTACACAAATGCAACGCAGCACAATTTGGTGAACCATCCCAGCTGTGAAAAACTTTTATTTTTAATCGACGTCGAAACATCGTAAACGTGATGCCACGCTTTTCCGAAAATTACCGTCTACGTGCGATTGGCATGCTTGAGACAGGAATGACACAATACATTGGGGCTAGGCGTTTTGGTGTTCATCGGAACACCATACAGTCACTCTGGAGACGTTATCAACAAACTGGCAGCATCTGAGACCGTCCACATTCTGGGCGGCCATGTTTGACGTCATGTAGGAAGGATAACCTTATCCAGTTGGTGCACCTTAGGAATCGGTTCCAGACAGCGAGTTTGACAGCTCTCAGCATCCCTGTCTTGTGACCAATCAGTGCCAGAACTGTCAGGAATCGGATACAACAT
>CM068957.1:69866026-69877362 GCA_035128595.1 Eptatretus atami | reverse complement strand
TGTCCAACATTGTCGCCACGTCATCGACATGCGCACATCGTTCGGTGTAGACAACGTCTGATGTTCAAGAGACAAGATTGGGCTGCTATCCTCTTTACAGATGAGTCGAGGTTCCATCTTGATAGTAGTGATGGCCGTTGTTGCATTTATCGATGGGAAGTGGAATGTTACACTGACGCATGTGTTGTGCAACGTTCGTCGTTCGGCCGTGGATGTGTGATGGTATGCGGAGGCATCACCGCACATCACAGAACCCAGCTGGAGGTCATTCATGGAAATTTGAAAGGTATTCGGTTCCGTAATGAAGTTCCCCGTCCTCCCGTTCCTGCAGGTTCATGGACGTCAGATCACACTTCAACAGGATAACACATGCCCTCGCAACGCACGAGTGGTCACCGACTTAACCGCACAACAGAACATTCCCACACTTCCATGGCCAGCTGTTTCACCTGATCTTTCTCCCATAGAACATGTGTGGGATGAAATGGAACGCCGATTGCGCCGTCTTTAAAACCATCCGGAGACGTTGGCCCAGCTGCTGCAGGCCTTGATACAGATCTGAAATGACATCCCTCAAGCGTTGTACAACCATCTTGTGTCCTCGATGAGGCACCGTTGCCAAGCGTGTGTCAATGGAAATGGTGGTGACACGCACACCAGATACTGACCTGTTAACTGACTTTTGACTGCTCCCCTCTTTGAGCCTCTGGAGACGTGTCTTGCACACGTGTTGACATTCTCATGTCGATTTCATATTTATCAAACACTAAATATCAATTTGACAAAACAACACGATGTGTTTGTTTTCATTTCTCATAGGTATAAATGATGCACAGGAACTTTTTTAAGCTAGTGTACATCCGGGTGTACTCGAGGGCTATTTGCCACACACAAAAACCAGGTGCAACTTTAGACTCCCGACCAGCCTTATGAAGGGTGTCCAAAAAGTTCCAGAGCAAAGCTGGATGGAATGAAATTGAGGCTGAAATGATTGTTTCACAAATTCAATCGTTTCATGGATGCAGAGGTGCCAAATCTGAGCACACTGATTTTTTTTTTGCTCTTTGCACTTCATTTGGAATTCACCCAAATTATTTTGTACTGGTAAATGGAAAAATAAGATCTCGATACGGCAAGAGAGTTGTGCATGCTCTCTTAAAGATGAGCCCCCGCCAACTCCCCCCCCCCCTTCCAAATTAAAATCACTTTCTAATTGTTCCATTGATGAAAGAACATTCACACAGTTAATGAAAAAAACTACTCTGGATCATGAGTGCTCAGAGGGGACAGCACAGGAAGATAGACCGAATTGCCTTTTCCTGTGCTCCAATAAATGTGCAACTGTGATTTTGATAATGACAATTCCCTTTATTGACGACTGGATCAAGCGCCAAGATTCATCGTATTTCTTGAAGGGTATCCAGAAAGATGCACTCCAATGAGAGTACTGCATCCATGTTTTATATTTACTAGCATCGGCACTCCCGGCCTCAGAGTCTCCATCTCGGCCCACCTTCGGTTGGCAATTTAAAGTCATGATATTTCCACAAAGCGATACTTTCTTCTGGAGCACACTGTACACTTGAAAAAAATTGGGATATACTGCAACCATATTTGGCCTTGCTGGGCAACACTAATGTTTTGTGCGCTATAAAAAGACTCTTTGACTTGTACTTTTATGTTTGTTTGCCCCAAGACATTTTGAACACTCATTTTGTCCCATATCCCCTTATTTTACTCTTATCTCATCCTCATCTACTGTCCTGCCCAATCACCACTCCCACATAGGATATGTAATTCTGAAGATGGATACCTTTACAAACAATACAAACCAACCACCGAAAATATCACAAGATCCAATGAATCCCTGGCAAGTGCAAGTGGGTTGGTTATTCATGCGACGTGAAATGTTTACATATCCAAAACTAGAAGGGCACTCGGTCGAGCGCATACCTCCGCCACGTAATGCCTGATCCACGAGAACATATCGAACCTAATACATTTTTGAGATACAGTGCAATATCTCGTTTTTGGTCCCATCTCTCAATGGTGAAAAATCACTTTTTAAAAATCCCAGTATCCAGATCTGGATTCAGATCTTCACCAAAATCGAATCAGTTCATCCTTGTCACACACCGAACCTGTCCTCAAAATTTCATCGGGATCCGTGCACAACTTTTTGAGATATCCTGCACACAAATAAACAGACAGACAGACAGAGAGGGGTGAAAACATAACCTTCTTCATCTTTGGTGGCAGAGGTAATAATAAAACTCAGTGAGCATTTACACACTTAGACCAACTAGAAAATAATTTTCAACACAAAATATTCTTCATTCCGTGCCAAAGCAGAGCATGGAAGAATGCCGAGAAGGTCCGACGTCTTACAACAAAACTCGAAAGCACGCCAACAATCTTAAATATCACAAGCATTCCAAAAGGCATCACAGTCAACAATAAACCAACACCAAGGGCGGTAAACTGCCCGCGCAGGGTGGATAAATTTGGGGGGGAAAGCACCTCGTCACAGCTGAGCAGGAAATAAATGGTTCCCTATTCATGTCAAACTGAGGGCGTTATAGTTTAAACGAGAATAAATGTAAACTTCAGCAACAAATTCCTCCCTAAATTTGTAGGCCTTTGCTTCAGCTTATTGCCTCTGTGGCACTCATAAATTCTGATTTGACAGAAAGCAATATTCGACAGTGCTCCTCACGCCTGTGTAGCTTTCCTCATAGAAAAGTCTGACTTTGAATTTCCGTGCATGTGAGCAATCCTGAGCCAGGACAGCATGCACACTAGACGTGTCAGTTCATCTATTCCACCAACATTGTGCCTAATCAGAAGATCCATCGAAGGCGGCTCGCATTGACCTCTCAATAGTGGTGTACACTGCAGTGCATTTAACTCCCATAATCATGTTTCTATCGAAGAATGTGGAGAGGGAGGAGGTAGACAGTGAGCAGATGATGAGTGGAGTAGACAGACACAAGGTTTAAAAAAAAAAAAATCACAAATTAAACAAACAGAATGGATTTTTTTGCTACAAGATGAGAATAACGGCGACTGAGGAGCTTTGCTTGTACACGATGACCAAGTCAGACAGCGCATAATGTCAGTGGTCTGTTCCAGCCGCTTTGTTCCATCACACAAGATGAGCTTACAAAATAAATGTTCTCGACAATAATGAACTCATGCTGATGTGGAGAAGCCCAAAACTAACTGCGAAATAAACTAGAAGGGCACTCTTCAACGTCACGACAGATATGCCTCTTCCCACATTGTTACATCATTATACATACTTGTACCAAGTTTGATTGAAATCCCCGAACTCAGATTCAAAATATTAAATAATTCTGCCTGCCAGACCAGGCATCCGATGAGGTTGAAAATTAAAACATATATTCCCCATCACGACTACATCGTAACTGTGACGTTTCACGTCGATTGATGAAGCGGTTCAACAGAAATATTTTTTTTGGATTTTCATTCAATCCAATATGGCTGCCAGACCACATGACCTATTTATTATTTGTGAACACCCTGGTATTATCCAAGGCTTAGGGGACATGTGGGTGAAGTTTCCCCTCGATCTGTCAAGCCTTTCTGGAGAATAAGATTTTTTAAAGGTTTATTCTTCAAAACCAAAAAAAATCAGAGCTGCCAAACCATGTGACCGATTATGTCATAGTTGGAGAACTTTTTCTTCCTCATGGGTAGGCGATCATACCTGTAAAGTTTCGCCTCGATCTGTTCAGCTGTTTCAGAGAAGTTTTTTTTGAAGGTTTTTTTTGTAAAAACAAAAACAAAATAAAAATGGCTGCCGAACCATGTGACCGATGACATTATCAATCCCCCCCCCCCCCCCATACAATTTAGGCCTAGATGACAATCAAAAAATTTCATACTGATCGGATAAAGCATTTGACGTATGCAATGACGTCATAACAAAGCCACCTATGACATCAAAAATTAAAATCAAACTTGTACTTCACATGTGCCAAGTTTACATTTTTTCCACGGAGCGGTTTCGAAGATACAGAGGTCCAAAGTTTTTCCTTTTTTTTTTCAAAATGGCTGCCACACCACATGACCGATGACATCATATTTACCATTAAATCATTCCACGTGAGTAGTCACACCTGTGGTGAAATTTTCGTGTCAGTTGGTAAGTGTTTGCACAGAAAACAGAAAATTAGCACGGATGGACGCATGTACATACGTACGTGCGTATAACCCGAAAACATCAGCACAAACTTGTTTTGTACCGAGATACATAGTGCTCGGGCTGGCAGGATGGCCAAGAGGTACACACACGCACACTCTAACCAATCGAGCCAGGGTTTGAATCCCGGCCCAGCTACAAACTGTCATCCCGGTGTTTCACAGGCAGGGTTATTCATCAATGTGTGCGCTGTCCCTCGGATGGACGTTACACTGGGTGCCTCGTCTGCCGGCATTAGTTGGTGGACTTTAAAGATCCCACGGAGTCCTTGCGTGAACAGCAGGCGAGCCATCGCCGGCACCATGAACAAATTACAAAACCCTGCCCGAACTACTGCAGGGAAGGCAATGGCAAACCACCCCATATAACTCCTGCTGAGAAACCGCTTCAGCAGGACAGGCACTCTCAAACAGAGTAAGGTTCATCCAAATCAGACGATCGAATGCCCCATTTGTGCAAACTGTACTGCACACTCGCCAAGTATCCATGTTTCACTCTTTCCCAAGTTCTGGAAACTATGAGACGCATAAAAATGATCCTTATTATGAAAGCAATGTAGAAAGCCATTGCATCAATGGAACCAAAGTTGCCACGAGCAACGACGCACACTTGAACATGCAATCAGCTCTGCCGGCATGTTACATGTATGTGCTGTTGTGTACATGAAAAGTTGAATGTGTAACCAATGTGAAGGAGAACGCTGAGCATGGTGCAGTATGCTAATGGTCCAACTAAAAAAAAATGTTTTTATAGTGAGAGTGAAGCATAGGAATATATTATCTCATTGGATTGAGACTATTTTTTGGCCATTTAAGTGCAGTACTGAATTATGTACTTCCAAAGTTTGTATTTATTTATTATTCCCCTTCCTATCTATATCAGGAGTCATTAAAACCCACAGTAATTTGCGATTACAAACACGCCTAGCCACTAGCCTATGGCCACCAGCCAGTCAGTTCCACTTCCCCTCCACCCCCCAACTTGAATACCATGCCAGTCCGACTCTGCCATAAGCACACCTTCAGATGCCTGCAGCACTACCCTCCCCTTTCTATGCCCATTTTTTTAATCAACCTGATCACTGGTCAGAACGCTGCATAAATCAGGCCCTTAACGGAAAACGTCAGCAAGAAAAACGAGCTCATTTCCGCGGCGGGCCGCTCGCCACCTCCCATCCATCTTACTGCTGTATGTAGATCGCAGGGCCAGGGGAAATGTCAGCAGCACCATCGCGCCGCCGAGTGTGACGGGCTGCTAGCACCGCTACGGCGAAAGCTCAGACCAACCCCCTCCATCCACAGCTCTCGTCTTCAACACCGCTTCTCCCTCCGATCACTTTCCACACACAGCTTAAGCAAACCACCTATTAGCTTTCATCCCTTACCCATTACTCCCACCCAAAAACTTTCCCCAAACATTTCACTCGAGATGCAAAAAAGATTGAAACAACAAACACAAAACTGGCTTCACAACAAGCAAGCGAGAGGCAAAAACAGATATAGGCATTTTCCTCGACATTCACATATGGCTGAAGCAAGAGAAAGGGAACGTTGGATTGAATCCGAGCATACGACATCGAACTTCACCAAGGATACGAGAGCCCATAAATCAATCCTTCCCCTAATAGTCACTTTGTCCGAGCTATGGTAAAGCAATGACTGTACATTATGATCGAATCCAATCCGAAGCTTCAGTCCATTGTACTAACCCGTCTTGTAGACTCAACAGTTTGCATCAACCATCTACCAAACCAAATGTGGTACAGCCAATTACAGGCACGGAGACTCTCAATATTCTCCATACATATAATTAAACACCGTGATGCTTTCCAGATTGACATATTTACCAATTTTAGATTCACATCATAGCTGGACAAAGGTAAGTTCCTCCACCCCCCACCCTCCCCCCTCTTCCCCCCAAAAAGTCAATTAAACACCTTTGGGGTTCACATAGGTCACGCAAATGTGTTATAGAGTTAAAGGAGATTCAACAGAACATCCTCTCAAAAGCCTTTAGAAATATTCTGCTGAGCAACGACGTGCCGTGTTCTGCTAAGCACCACGTACTGTGAAACTGCAAGTTCAACACACGCTTCATTAACATCAATCTGGCTCAACCTTAGGGGGGTATTCAGAATGTCCAGATCCCTGTACACTACTTAACAGGTCATCTGTTTATTACGTACGCATGGAGAAACATCCTCCTTCCTCCTGTGCGGACAAGTGCACGCAGGAGGGAAGAGGAGCAGGATATGTTTTAACATTACATTTGCAATACTTTCCCTCATTTTTGCTTCTTTTTATTTGTTTTTTTTGAAGCATTTCTATTAAATCAAATGTCATTTCTGGTATTTCGGAAAGCATTACAATATTTGAAGCCCTAATATTCGACTGAAACAATAGTTTAAGGCTGTTAGAAGCACAGGGGAGTCCTCACTTAACATTGTCCCTTTTAACATCGTTTCGCTATTACATCGTTAACTAATTAAAAGTATTTCGTTTAACGTTGTTCGGACCGGCTTAACAGATTGTAATTTCTCTGTCGCACTAACGACAATTCACTTCAATTCGCTTTGTTCACCGAGTCTCCTCTTTTTCACTGCATTCACTGTGCCTCCTCGTAAACCTCCGAATATTCTGCCTGCTTAGTCCTTCAAATGACAGTTTTTAATCCCCCAAGAGAAGTCAAAAGCACCCCATCAGTGACAATGTTGTTTCTACTCACGATAAAAAATTTCAATACATAGGCATATATAGAAGGAAGCAGCATGTATGAAGCAGTTTTAAGTCTTTGGTATGATTCGGCTCGGGTTTGCATTGCCAACCTCCCAGACTCGAAGCGGACACCAACTATTACACCACCAAAATCATGGAAAAGCATCAGTTTGGGAACTTAGATGAAAGTTTTGAATTGCTTTGACCAAAGTAAACATGTGGTAGATCATCGGCGCGGCACTTGTCCTTATACCGACCACAGTTGGGACAATTCGGACCAACGCCAATAAGATTCGGGCAAGTGCAAATTCTGTAACTCCCATAAGTGCAACGAAGATAAGTCGATCAAGAAATAGCACGAGGGAGAATATGGACTCTGTCTGGGTAGAGGATGTGCCAAGTTTCAATTTTTACCATGGAGCAGTTTCGGAGATACAGTGGCCCAAAGTTTTTCCTTTTTCCAACCTGGCTACCACACCACATGACTTGTGACATCATGATTATCATTAAAACATTCCACATGAGCCGATGCACCTGTGGTGAAAATTTCATGCCAATCCGATAAGCAGTTGCAGAGAAAACAGAGAAAACTAGACGGGCACTCAGTAGAGCGCATAGCTCCGCCAGGCTGACTACGTTTTGTAGCCCACTGATGGGCCGGATCTGGATTCGGACCTGAACTAAAATTTAATCAGCTTGTTCTGGTCACTTAGCCAACTCATCCACCAAGTTTTGTCCGGATCTGTCCGCAACTTTTTAAGATATCGTGTTATATCTCATTTTAGCCCGATCACTCAATGGTGAAGAATCACTTTTTAAAAATTATTGGATCCGGCTTTGGATCTTCACCAAAAAACGAATATATTCTTCCTTGTTACACACCCAACCTGCCCACCAAGTTTTTTTTTAGTTTTTTTTTAATATACAATGTCAAGGCTTGTATGAGAGCTAACACACAGAACATATAACAAGGGGAGCAGGAGACAAGAGGGACAGGAGAGGGAAGCACAAAACAGTGGGGAATAGACACATGAGATATTTGGAAGGGAGAGGGATGGGGCAGGGTACACAGAGTAAACAAGTTTTTGTCATCTTTTGAAATCTTTTGAATCCATCAACAACCTTTTGAGATATCGTGCCATATGTCGTTTTTGGCCCAATTTCTCATTGGTGAAAAATCACTTTAAAATTATCCAGATCCGGATCGTCACCAAAATCTCATCATTTCGTCAGTGTCATGTACTGACAAATGTGTCCCATCTTCTTTGCTGGGAATCATCCCAACTACGCTCGATGGCTGGTTCGTTATTATCACAATCTGATGAACCTGGACAACACACATCCTGGTGTTCGAGAAGCCTTAGAAAATGGAGCTTTATCTGTGAGAAGCACCAACAAATCATTCTCGCAAACTCAAGTCGACATCACCCTCGAGCAGACGGTGAATGCTGATGCAGCATCAAGGCTGACAGGAATCACTTCGTTCAGTCAGTCCGACAGTGCGAGACAGCGGTGGATGGTCACTAGAGCTGCCAGAAGTTGTATTGTTGGAAGTCTCCTCGACAAAGCTGGCTTGAAATTGAAGGAAGAAGTCTCCAAATCGTTGAAACCGTATCGAGTCACCCGAGACAATAATTATCTCTCGAAGCTGCTTGATGCAATCAAGAACACCATGAACCCGTTTGATCAGAACACAAATGAAACCCTCCACTGCATCACGACTGGTGCCAGTGTACCAAATGATATCAAGGAGGATATCTTGGGGTTTCAAGTGAAAGGCCAGCAGTTGTGTGATAATTTCACAACAGAGAGCTTCAACGATCAAGCTCGCTTCGAGAAACCAATCAACAGAAGGAAGATCAAGAACTTTGCGAGTGCTGCTGTAAAGAAAAACATCACCACCAACGACCAGAAGGTAGTTGAACTACAAGGGACCAGAGACCTGTTTGGAAGGCTACTCCACATAAGTACGTTGGAAAGGATAAATATTGAGAAAGTCTTTCAATATCCACTTACTCCAATTCCACTCGCCTTGGCGCACGTGGATGGTAGCATCAACAAAACATGCCAAGTCAAACCTTTTGCAACAAAAGCCGGGGGAATGGTTGAAAGCGAGAAACAGGAGATATTGACGTCACATTAGTCAATGCGATGTTCCTGCTACACACATTGCTGAATCTCTCCCACATTTGGTGGGGTAGCTGAAGTAATCCTCCGACGGTTGTGCGAGATGTCACCACGCACTGATCTTGTTTGTGATACTACATCACTCCGAGTATCAAGAGGCTGAGCGAAACAGACGAGGGTCAGAAGAAATGACGTTTGCTGTGACAGGTCCTGAACAGAAGCGGCCTCAGAATTGGCAAACAGCTCTTCAGTCATGTTCCTTCAAAGCAGGATTCCTTCGCTTCCTTGCAAATGAATGGAAGAACAACAGATATGCTAGCATCCTGAAGGATCACATTGTGGTCATGGGTCTGGATGGTGTCTGCTACACGTTCAGAGAAACGGAGGGTGTATTCAGCGAAGACAGAGGCATTGAACTGCCAACATGAAGAAACTGACACTCGATTTGTGTTTCATCTTGATCATATCATGCAAGTATCACCAGCCGCAACGATGAGGGTCAGAAGCAACGACACGGATGTCCTCGTGGTTCTGTTGTGCTATGCAGGTGCCGCACACGACTGCCCAAACGTATGGATGGATGTTGGACTCAGCAGTAACAACACCAGGCGATACGTCAGTATTCCCAAACTGGTTGATGAATTGGAGTCTACTGTCCTGCAAGCTCTTCCTGGACTTCAGCATTTACTGGTACGACTTCACAGCATCCTTCATGAACAAAGGAAACAGAGACCCCTTGACATCATGATGAAACATGAACAGTTCATCTCAGCATTTGCCATGCTAGGGAGCACCACAATGTGCCTGATGAAACGGTTTCGACATTGAGCATTTGTATGGGAACACAACTTGCTCAGCATTGACATTGCCCGCTATGTTATGTTTCAACACACATATGCGCCAAGACAGCTGGGGATCCACTGGAGAAGATCAAGGGTGTAAACCCAAGCAGTATGCCGCCTTGTCGAACCGTTCTGAACAAGAAATTAAGAGAGCAAATTATGTTGCTCTTCTGTGGAAGAAAGCTGCACGTCAAGATCCATCTAGCTTATGTGGCTAGCCGTGCCAACACGGATGGATCTTGGTTGATGAAGCTATGCAATCGATTGGTTTGATGGTGATCAGATGCCACGCCATATTCAGCCAGATCCTCAGTGAAAAGGAATCCGTCATCGAATCAGAGGACGGCGAGGATGTGGAAATGTCGCACGGATAACTTTTGTATGGATCAGATGAATCGGACGTGGACGACGATGATTGGAGATGAGCTAAATGGAAAGCTCATTGTGTGATGAAGGTTCAGATACATTCATGGATTATTTATAAAACCGAGATTACAAGACACGTATCCAGATCTATAGGAACATATTGAACAAAAGTCAATAGTTTTGCATGCTCATTTCCAAACTTCTCAACAAATTGCTATAATACACATGGATGACAACCATTTCATTTACGAGACAGATATATCTGATTATTATGATTATGTTGTTTTACATTGTTAACAATTTTGGCATATTATGATAATGTCAATAATCACTATATTGTAATTAAAACGTAGCCTCGACTTATTTTACATTTACATGTATATTCCAAGAATCATCGGAAATTGTGATATTTTCCAAGTAACCCCATGTATACTCTTTTTCATTACTCTGCAAAATATAAACTGTTTTGCGTGATTGTTTTTGCATCGGAAAGGGGAATGATAGTTCTTCAAAATAGTACATTTGTTTTGTAAATAATCCTCTTGAAAACTTCAGGATTGGAAAAAATACACAAAAAATATAAGATGATAAATTGTGCCGGTAAGTAAAATTGGGGTTAATCATTGAAATCAGGCTAATCCAACTTTTTGAAGTCAAATTGAGAACAGAATAGTTCATAGAATCCGGCCAACGATAAGCTTTAGCATGATATCTCATTTTTGGGTGTAGCTATTGGGCTTGAGTCAAAATTAATTACTTATAAAGTTCGTTCGGAACGTTTACGAAACAAATGCGTTCACGGGAATTATAGGGTACCCTATAAAAAGCGATTTGGTGAAACTGTCCAAGTGGATTTTTATCAGACCAGCATATTCGTTATTCTAAGACATTTTCACTTCTTCGAAAACCTCTCAGACCTTTTGGCGAACAAAACACAAATAAACCTTTGTGGGCTCTTGGGCAAGAACATATGAAGAGGTTTAAAGAGTTGTGCATAAAACCACAATAGAGAAACTTTCATTTACAGTTTGTTTCATTTCAATCGGTTCATAAATAAAAATG
>CM068957.1:69853436-69865970 GCA_035128595.1 Eptatretus atami | reverse complement strand
TATATATATTTTACACATTAGACTTTTCCTTTTCATCATTCTTATTATACATCGTTATAGAAACATTACAGATTTGAAGTTAACCTTTGAAAGTACAGTACTAATCAATAAGACAATGAAAGGGCATAAAATGTGCAATCTCACAACCTTGCACATGACATTTACAAATCATCTCCTGGGGTGGAACATATTTCCTAAGTTTAAAAAGTTTTTTTAACAACCTGCAAAGTTTATTGCACAGAGTTGCTAAAAGATGTGCTGATTTCTAGTACGCTATCTTAAAAAAAAAAAAAATTAAATTGGACATAATCCATTTGTAATATTTATTGCAATATGGGGCCAACATAACTACAAATCCATGTGATGTTTATAAGTTTATTCAAGCATATAATGTTCCATTGAAACTTTAAAATAATAATAATAACTGGAGCGCACTCGGTAGAGCGCACACCTCTGCTATGCAATGCCTGATCCATGAGAACATGTGCGGCCCAAATACATTTTTGAAATATCAGGCGATATATCGTTTTTGGCCCCATCTCTCAAAGGTGAAGAATCACTTTGTAAATTAGATAACTCTCGTATCCAGATATGGATTCGGATCTTCACCAAAATCAAATCATTTCTTTTCTTTTTACACACCCAACTTGTCCATCTGAATCTGTCCACAACTTTTTGAGATGTCATGATACATATCGTTTTTGGCTCAATCTCTTAATGGTGAAAAATCACTTTAAAAATTCTAGTAGCCAGATCCAGACCCAGATTTTCACCAAAATCTAATGTTCATCCTTATCACACACCCAACCTGCCCACCAAATTCCAAATGCTTGATCCGTCCACAACTTTTTGAGATATCCTGCACACAAACAGACAAACAAACAGATAGACAGGGGTGAAAACATAACCTCCTTCCACCTAAGGTGGCGGAGGTAATAATAACGCACAACTTACTTATATTTTTGTTGCCTGATTAGATTAAGAAATAAAAAAAATACTTTGTCTCATGTCTGCTTTAATAAAAGTTAAGACACTGGCAGAGTGGTAGTGAGTTGCTGTATTTTACTTTGTAAGCTGCTGCTGCTGCATTTTGCTTTCTGTCCCCACAGTCAGAGGAACAGAGGCTATTATTTATTTTAAGACTCTGCCCTCCATCCCACCCCCACATGATCCAGATGAAAGGTTGTGGCCACTATACCTCATAAATAGTGCTTTCTCATGAGGCCTCAGCGTCTATTCTTAAGAGCACAGTGGAAGTTGCCCATACTATTCCTATTTTCTTACTGCACCTGGAGAATGTGGGTGGGTGGAGGGAGCGGGGGGTAAGGGTAAAGAGGGAGAAGCACCTTCACTTTCCAGCTCGCCCACCAACTTCTCTCTGCCAGAAAGTTGCTAGGACGTTTATGGAACAGGGCCAAAGATCCACCCCACAATCAAATAAAGGGGGTTTTGCTGAAACACAATAAGTAGACATCCCTTCCCACCTATCCAATGCAGTTGTGAAGGCATAGGCATGAGAATAGGGCACCAGGCCACCCAGAGTACAACCAGCCTTGATCCTGAGTAAACTTTGGCTGACAGGTTCTTGGGGGCATGGATTATCAAATGACTCATACCTTAAAGGCCACAGGAGGTTGGAAAAGGTCCAAGTTGAGCTCGTGTAATGCCTTTGGCCTCGGATTCTTTTGAAGAAATCAGTGGTGTGGAAGAGGGCATCACAATTCCCACCACGTACGGGTTATCTGGCCAAGGCATATAGCATCAAGCATGCCTGGGTTGTGGTACTCATGTGCCAAATGATATATGTTGGAAGATCACAATTCACAAATACCATTATTATTATGACGGAGACTAATCCTCCTCGACATCCTGCAACTGGAAAGGTCTTCAATGTGTCTTTGGCACGCAAAGACTGAAAATGCTTTTCCAAATGCTTGCTTTCTCCAAATGACATCCATTCCATGTAACCTGCAACCATCCTTCCTATTTCAGTCTTGGTAAATGTAGAGGTGAAGAAGTTGTTTCCAAACACTTTGCCTTCACAACTGAAAAAACAAACCTGATTGAGGAAAACCTTAAGCTGGTCCACAGGCTCACAATAAATGCGTTCTGGATTCAGCCAAGACAAAATACAATAACAGACAAGTTCATCTCAAAGCTGAACTCTGGGACTTACATCTTGCTTTCTTCTAAGACCTGGTGACAATAGTGAGGTTCGTCTCTGGCGTATGCTCTCCATCTACCCCATAACTGTATAGATGGCTCCACAGCAGACTCTAAATGTGGAAAGTTAGAATGAACTTAATGTTTGATTTCAAAGTGAGAGCCCCCAACTTATCCTCTTTGATCTCCTGAACCCAATACCACTTTAACACCCTCATTTTCCACCTGAGAATGTCAAGATCAGGTTTCTTGATGAACTTTAACTCTCTGGCTGTAGGTCCTGATGACTTCTGTGGCCACATTTTTGTCGTCTGAATGCAGCCACATCTTCAGACTCTGCCAAGGGCTCTTGGTTCATACTCGGTAAGGGGATGCACGTAACTCACTCAGTGGATTGGATTTTGAAGAGTGAGTTTGGGTAAGAATTTGGAATTTGGTCAGGATGCCAGGCAATTGCCGACTCTTTGTGAACCAATTTCCATCCCCAAATAATCGCCTACTCTTTGTAAAAGACACCACGGAATCCTTCACGTACCAGAAATCGAGCAGCTAAGTCATGCTGTGAAATGACTGAACTTACTCCATGTTTCTTTTCCAGCACACATCTACCCAAATGGCAACCATTCATGACTGCACCTTGTCATGTTAAATTTTTCCTCAAGATTGTCCTGCTCCTCTAAGCTCTTCTGACCACGTATGGGTAAAAGTGGACATCTCGTTGGCAATTATGAGTGAACTGCCAAAGCACAGACGTGTATGGCAATTTGCTCAAGCTGGTTGATCCGGCCGAAAATCCGCTCTCTCCATTGAAGACTGGTCCATCATCACATCAGCTCCTAACAGATTGCTCCTGAAATTTCTTCCACCATGGATTCATTTATGTTCTTTACAAGTTCATTCCATCCCACAAGCAACTTTTCTGTCCATCATCAAGGTTGTAGGCCGTGATACACTGATGCATGTGCTGAAGCTATTGCAAAAAAAGAACTCTCATTCTCCTCCTGGAAGAAAAACCATCCTGATTGCAACCTGCATTCTCTCAGCACAGATTGGAACCATTGTGAATTTGTCTGAAGAGCAGCCAGGCTCACCGGTGATCAAAAGTCCCCCCCCCCCCACCTTCATCATCCTATAAAGCCTTCTCGGAGCTGGTCAGGTCTGTGTGGTGCACAGTCCTCTTGCATTCCTTCACCCTAAAGGAAGGACTCATGCCAGGGAAAAAGTGAAATTCTTGAATTCTGTCTTCATTAAAAATGCCATGGTCCCAAACCCATCCCTTCTTATACCCACCCTTTCCATCATTATAAAATTTTCCCTACAGCATGTTAATGTCACCCCTGCTGTCGTGGAGACGTTTCTCATCCGGATTGACAACTACTCAGCAACTAGTCCCAGTGGCTCTAATCCCCAGGAAATGTGCTTCAGTCTTACATCATACCCTCTCTCCTCTCTCTTTCACAGTTCCTTTGTGAATGGCCAACTTCCGCCATCTCTTCTCCTCCTCTTCCGATGTGAGGGGTGAGGTCCGATGGCACCAAGATTCTGCCCTGCCGTGCCGCCAATACTCCTCAACCTCCCTCTGACCTCAGCCAATTCTCTCCACTCTCCAACCACCGCTACCTTACTGATATGCCGCCTCACACAATTCTCCCATCTCAACTGTAGGCTACCTCTATTCCTCCGACCGTGCTCCTTTAACCTATCTGCTTTCTTTGCCATTCTCTCTCCCCATCCGCACCAAGTGTCCAGCCCATTTCAGCCGGCACTTTACCAATCTCTCCTGCACACTAATCTCTTCCCTCAGTTCATCCATACTCTTTCTACCCACCCTCCTCACTCCCGCAATCTTCCTGACCCAGTTGTTCTCGCAAACCTGCAAGCTCTGGTGTTGTCTCTGTCAATGCCACCACCTCCACACTGTAAAGGTCGGCCGGCGTTACACACGGCATCAGAACCATCCCTTTCCATTTTCTTGATATCTTTCTGTCGGCCATTACTCCCTCCACCCTCCTCCATACATTCACACCCACCTGAATCCTCCGCCGCATCTCTGCCTCAGACTTACCATCCACGTTCACTGTTCTCTCCAGATACTCAAACCTGATATTCATTTGTTTTCTCTGCTGCCCTTCCCGTATCGCCTCAGTCTTCTTGCTTCTCATCTTCAACCCACATTTCTCAAATGCCTCCTTTCACTCCCCCAGTACTTCCTGCATCTACCACCCACTCTCCACAACAGCCAGATCACTTGCATACAGCATCCTCGCCATACTACCCCTCAAGCTCATCTTCCTGCTTACCAGCTCCACTACCATGATAAACAAGAGTGGGCTGAGAGAGCTTCCCTGCCTCAAGCCGATGTTCACGCTGAACTTCTCAGACATCCGAGGACCAACCAAAACTCTTCCCTTCGTTCCCTTGTACATCCCTTCCACCAACCTAACTTCTGCTTCCGGCACTCCCATCCATCTCAGTGTTGCCATCACTATCTCTCTCGGGACAGTGTCGTCTACAGGCCTTCTCGAGGTCGACAAATCCCAATGCCATCTAACCTCGCACCTCCAACCTTTTCTCCACCAGCTGTCTCAGTATGACCATCCCATCCATCATTCCTCTTCCCTTTCGAAACCCTTGCTGCTCTTCCCCAATCTCCATCTCGACAAACTTCCTCATCCCCCCATCCAGAATCCTCTCCAGCACCTTCATGACACGACGAAGGAGCGTAATGTCCCTGTACTTCGCCGGATATTGAACAGCTCCCTTCTCCTTCCATATTGCACAATTAACCCTGTTCTCCAATCCTCCAGAACTGAAATAAGAAATATTCCAAAATCATTCAGAAATAAGAAAGATTCCAAAAGCTCCTATCCAGAAGAAAGATTCTAATGCTACCGATGCAGGTTATGCATTTAATTATTTATTTATGCCATCCACTTGCAGTGACACAATTTTTTTTTCATGCTTTCAACTGGCTATGATGACGCCACTGCCACCGAGGATACAGATTATAAAGTGGTAAACTATGACGTCATTGTGCACACATGAAGTGGGTGCTGTGCCAGATCGGTGCAATGCCCACAATCGACGGAATGAGGTTATTAACTGGCTGTGAATCGATACATTTCAAATTGCTTCTCGAATCGATTGGTGAATCGATTGACACCGCATCCTGTCATTTTAAAAGGAATAATGAGCGACCGTGGGCGTTAATCTTCATCCTGATGAGGCAACAATTACATGGAAGGAAAGAAGGAAGGAAGGAAGGAGTGTGCTCATTCTCTAAGTTATTGACGGATATAAATACTTGTCTGGTCATGTGAAAAGCAAGTTTTATCGAAAATACAGGATAGGCCGCCAGGAGCCCCGGATTACAAAGGGACTTGAACAGTCGTTCATACAGTAAATAAATCAATCGGCCGTCGATTCAAATGAGTTTCTCGGCCTTGTCAGATGAAAGAGCTTATGTTGTTATCATTTGCTGCACAAGCAGTACTGAACAATCCAGAATACTCAAGCATCCCAGAATAGTCAGTCTGCCTTTAAAATGTGAAAAAACAAATTTAACTGACGCTTTGATGCACTCGGTATGCCTGGGACGTAAGACGTCAAGACATACTGGTCAGGAAGGACGTACAGTTGGTTTTAAACTTTTAACCTCAGCAGCGTACGAGTGATCGCGTTTCCTTTGATCCTCATGGCTGTTTCTAAAGCCATTCGATATTTTTTTCTGAACCGGCTTTGCTTTAGAAAGGTTATATGGTTTCTCTTTGTGAGTTTCAAAGCAAAATATATTTGATAACACCTGATTTCCGAGCCGTTTGCCGTATGAACGTGCTTTCCAAATTACCGAGCCAATTTTTTCTCCACCCGTCACACGACGATTGGTAGCTGTTTATAAAGATTAATGTTTATACACATCTCCCTGAAACGCCTATAAATCAACGTTGTTTTTTCATTTGTTTAGTGAAATCCTCCCGAAACAAGGGTTAAAGCTTCTCAAGGTTTTTGGGTTGTATACAGTACAGTACTGTAATCGGTAATCCGCACTCCACACTGACTCCAATCGGCCGATGCAGATTACCGAAAAATGCCCGATATCTGCCTGTGCCGATTACCGGCTCCGATATCGGCCCAGTACGAGAGTCCATCATTGTAGCCGAGCACAGGCACCATCTCTGCTCTAACTCGCTTATCTCTGACAACCAGTTTGGCTTCCAAACCTGCAATTCCACCTTAAATATGTTACGACGACTCCTGACACAGCAGTGGATGGATGAATGCTTTGAACGACAAGAAAGAAGTTAGGGCCATCTCTTAAGCCTTTGATACTGTCCAGCATCTAGCCTTGATTTTTACCATTGATGTCCTTTACATTGATATTTCTGTTCAGGCTGGGGTTCCATGGGCGACATTTTAGGAATGACATTATTCTTCAATTAAATCAATGATCTGTCTTATTCGCTTGAAAATGTACTTTACCATTTTGTTGATGAGCTCAACCTGTGTAGAACGATGACACATCACTCTTGCGAAAGGGCAGCTGCTGCCAAATACCTTTCATCAGAATTGGACAAGATAAGCTGCTATTCAGTCACTTGAAACATGGCATTCATTGCCAGCAAGTCACACACTCCCACAACGTCTCTCCACAAGGATCAGAAATCAAACTATCCAATCTACTTCTCTGAACAGCCATTTGAAGAGATGCAACCCCTGGAACTCATTGGCCTCACCATCTGCCATAACATTTCATGTGAGGATCATATCCCAAGCTAGCATGAAAGGCTAGTTGCCGTCTGGGTTTCTCATCACAGCGTACAAGACTTTCATACAGAGCTCAATAGAGTATGGTTACACACTCTGTGCTGGCACTCCTGATTCCCTCAACTTGCTTCTCATGAGGCAGTCGAAAATAAGACCTTCCACACCATTAGAAAGTTGAGACAGGAGGCGGACTCCGAAGAACTGTCACTCTCCTACTGGCGTCAAGTAGATGGGCACTCTATTTTATACAAGCTTACATCTGGCCTTTCACCTCCTGCCCTCTCAAGTAACCTCGGTCACACACTGTACGTTCCTCAAGAAACCCTCAACTACTCACTCACCCTCCCAAAGCGCAGGCTGGATTCCCACCTACATTCATGCTTCCCTTCATTCTCCTGAATGTGGAATCATCTCCCTATGTCCTTTATATTGCCTCCTCACTTAAGTATTTCAAATGCATCACCGATTGCTACCTCATGCGCTCACACATGATCACTTCTATACACGCTGATTATTTCCCATTCTGTTCCTCCCTGGGCCATTGTTAATCATATTTGTGTTATTCCTCCTTTCCTCATTGTGTATGCCCTCCCCCCTCTCCTCCAAAAGGCAAAACATAAAATATGAACGATCCCCCTAAAGCACGACCACAGACCACCATCCAAAAGATGTGTGCAAGAAACAAGTGGCATCAGTCTTGAATGGCAATTTGGGATGAATGTTCGCAGAGGCCATCTACATATTACATCTGCAAAAGGAGAAGTGGGGTAAGAATTAAAGGTCTTAGCCAAGGTTAACATAACAGGAGGGAAGAAAAAGAACAATTTTAAAAGGAAAGGGGAAAGAGAAAGGGGCAAAATATTTATTCAACAACAGCAGCAAAATGTAGAAAGCTCAATATTATGTGCATCAAGTCACCAAACTTTTGACCTTTCTCGCACCCCATTCCCTCTTTGTTCCGACCTGATACATTAATCCTTATTCAACCCAGGTGTACATCGCTTGCATGCACACAGACATACTTAGTAGTCCACTCTAAACAGAGCACAGAATATATATTCAATTAGCATTCTCCTATTTTGAGTCAACGCAAAAAGAAGGCGAACTGTTAAAACATCAGCAAGTGAACAACAACTAGGCCATTTGGAATGGAGTGCGGTCTGGTTCGAAACTTACTTTGCAGCTGGTACACATAGGCAGGGAATAACTCACTCATATGAGAGTTTGTATTATTGATCTTTGATCATTTCACCAGGAAAAAAAAAAACAAATAGATTAAATTTCAAGCAAAAGTTAAAAAAATTAAAAAAAAAATTTTTAATGGGTGACTTATCCCATCCTTAAAAACAATTTTACCATATTTTTAATCAAGTTCAACAAGGCATTCATGTCCTCGGTCATGTAAAAGCTTGCTCCCTCTCACTTAGTTGTTGACCCTCATCCACTCCACCAATTCTCCCTCCACCCCCCCCCCACCCCCCACCACCTCCCCAGCACTCCCTACCCTCACTCTCAACCTCGGTTTGCAAATATGTTTTCATTGCAGTGGTGGCTACAAACTCAGCCAAACCTAGCAATGCTGGGTATAGACAGACACATGCATTCTGTAGACAAGCCAGGCTACCAAAGGCAGGGGATAGGCTCAATTGCTTGCAATGGCAAGCGCTGTGACCTCACGACAGTAGCACGCAAGCCTGCCTTGCTGTGAGTGGGGGGCGAAAGCGCAGGCATCCAAACAAGCCCATACCACTATGAGATGATCGGCAGTGTGCAAGCTCTGTGGCCCGATCGATAGCGGCAACACGAGCAGTGCAGGGAGGCTGTTGAGTGCTCAATCGTCCTCCGAGTGCATCGTCCATTCTCATTTCCTGCCCACAGTACCACTGCCTGTGGCTGCCTTCCAGTAACCCTTTCGCACTTTTTGCCTCACTCTTTCTTCTTCCTTTATCCCTTCCCACTCAAAGCTTCAAAAATGATGTAAAATAAGGTGAAAGAAAGCCACAATCGCACGTTTTCAATCCCCTCTGAATATAAATTTGAACCGAGTGGAAAAATGACGACAGAGGATGGAGGTGTCTCGTTCTGACAATATGGAACGGGTAGACCTGGGATGAATAAAAACCGTCAGAAAGATGGAGGTGATCTCACACACAAAAAACAAACTGAAGGATTACTGTAGCTAGAGTTCTTGGTAATTGGTTCGGTCCTAGAGCTTGGCTGTTACATTACAAGTGAGTTTCAATCAAACTCGGTGGTGTAATGGTTAAAACGTCTGCTCCGAGTATGGGTGGTCGGTGGTTGAACATAAAAAACCAAAAATGGTACCTTCCTTGCTCGATGCTCAGCATTTAAAGGGAGAGCGCACAGAGAAACAATGCTGGGAAGGCAATGGCAAACCACCCAGTATAACCCTCGCTAAGAAACTATTTCAGCAGCACCAACGCTCTGTAAAGAGTGCGGCACATCAAAAATTTGCCAAATCTGATGCAATATTTTTGACCCCCACACCTTCAGTCAAGGTCAGAGACTGAGGACATTCAAATGAGCTCCGTCCGACCGACTGACCGATCATCTGTCCATGCACTTTTGTGTTCACGATATTTCAAAAAAATAAAAAACCTTGAACATTTACCTTTCATATTGCAGATATCTAGTCCTCATGACATTATCTCAACCTGATTAGATCAAGGCTGTGATTGGCTGAATTATGTTGCCATAGCAACCGTCTCAGCAACCGGTCGTGTGTACGTGGTATTTCAAAAAGAAAACGTTCAAGATTTCCCTTTCATATTACAAAGAACTATTTATTCCTCGTACCATCCAAAAGGTGGGGGATCGACAGTATCAGCTCCGAGCTTACGGGGTAATTTAAATTCAGTTGGGAATAGTCTTTGGAATTATCACAAATA
Source organism: Eptatretus atami (assembly GCA_035128595.1). NCBI lineage: Eukaryota > Metazoa > Chordata > Myxini > Myxiniformes > Myxinidae > Eptatretus > Eptatretus atami. The sequence continues at coordinate 69,856,134 of CM068957.1, read as the reverse complement.
GTCAGGATTGAGAAATGAGCAAACTCTTTTGGGGAAAAAAAATTAATGGGGTTATTATTTTGGTATACATGGTCGAGGCTCATGGAAGAGTTAGAGCAGAATGGAACGGAACAAAATGGAAAAGGGGAAACCAACAGCAGGAGCCTAAGACGATTCTTTATCAGGAGCCAGATATGTGAAGGATTTTGGCAAAGGCAAGTGAAGTAAGAATATGCTTCAGAGGTCAGGAAAATTTTTGCAGGAAATGCTTGTGCTTCTACCTCCAAAAAAAGGGAAGAAAGTCCAAAAAAAAAAGGTGTGTACGTTGTTGTTTCATCATCCATTCATGTCATGACCCCTGTTAATCTGTCGTTGGAATTAACAATGGGAGAGACAAAATGTGACAACACAAACCGAAATCGCAAGCAAACTGCAAACCAAAATGCTGACATCGATGTCAGCACTAAAGGTGAAGAAAGTTTTCAGAGACTCGGCCAAACAGGTTACTCTAAATTTTCAGATCCAATGTGGAGCGATTCTGCCGAGAAGGTGCTCGTTCTCTCTGGTACGAGTGACCAGATAGCGCTGTTTGTTTACAAACCAACTCGTAAACAGTCAATACAGCAAACTGACTTTCATGCAAGAAAAACTGCATTTTCACAGTCGGCTCAATGTGTAGATGTTCCGATAATCACTACAATTGAGAACAAGTCGAAAAGTTGGTGGCAACAAGCAGCATGACCTTGCTCTCTGATCCCACGGTCAACTGGGATTATTGGACAAGGTCAGGTTGTTTGCTGTCACCCACTTCTGAGCATATTCCCCAATGTAGTGATTATTCCGAATTGCAAGATGGACCTAGAATGGCATTCGGTAGAGCGTTTACCTCCGCAAGGCTGAACGGTTTACATTTTGTTTCATACCGATTGGCCGGATCTGGATCTGGACCTCAACCAAAATCTAATCAATTCCTTGTCACACATCCAACCTGTCCACCAAGTTTCGGCTGAATCCGTCCATAACTTTTTGAGACATCCCGCTCACAGAGACAGACAGACAGTCAGGGGTGAAAACAAAACCTCAGTCTGAATTAGGTGGCGGCGGTAACAAGGGTTGCAATTCTGACATGATGATGCCTCTGATAACAAAGGCAAACTCAGAAGGTAAGTCGTGACAGCACAAGATCGCAGTAGGCCTAGTGTTTGTGTAATGGTTAAGGTCCTTGGCTTAAGTTCCAAGGGTCTCGAGTTCAAGCCACTGGCGGGTTGTTGAATTAACACCATGTAGGGTTGACTCAGCCTGTCGTCCTTCCAAGGTCGATTTAATGAGTACCAGTGTGCCAGTAACAGGGGAATTGCATCAGCAGCACAGCTGCGCCCCCAGAAAATGATGCAGCCAAGCAGCCACAGGCTGCATACGAATGAATGAGTGAATGAATGAAATCACATGCCCAAGGGATATCAGACAATATATGTCACCCCGGGCTTTCAGAATAAACAAGCAAACAATACAAGAGACATTCAGAAATGTTTGCGATGGATAAGGCTTGGAGAAATGCTGATGAGAGAGATTGTAAAGGAATGGCATAACTACTAGAGGGAACCGATTGAAATGTTTTTTTTTTTAATGTGCCACAAAAGGGGAAAAATGAATAAATGATGAGCCCAAATTTGCAAGCTGAACCCTGATGGACAACAATCAAAGCACATTGGTGCAATTTCTCAAAATCAAGTCGCACATCAACTCATTCTGAATGGCAAACTAGCCCACAAAGCACGGCGCAAAACAAAACGAGTCAAGCAGGAACTTTGCTCACTCCTTAGAGATGACAAAGTCCACAATGATTAACTCAGCATTGAGGACCAAAAGATAGCTGACAAGATCCTTCAAAACAGAGGAGAGCTGGACGGAATGGTGTATCTAATGGACTATTACTATACACTTTGGGTTGAGAGTAGAAGGGGCTGCTTGACCTTTTAAACTCTTGCATGAACACAATGCAGTTATTCAGGCTGTTGAGACAGGCCAAAGTGGTTACACTACCTGAACACAAAGACGTTCAATGTGCAAAGAGTCGCTGGCCAAAATCATTGCTGTATTCAAACTATAAGGTCTATGATTGGATCATGATGGGAAGAAGAGCTCCAACTGTGAATCGGCTACTTAAGAGCAACTCTCTTCAGGAAATGACTGAACAAAATCATTGCTCGACTCGAAACAGAGCGAGAGCTCGTGACAAAGACAGGTGACAATATGACAAAGTGGAAGTTGAGAAACAATTCCAGATGTGAATGGGGAGAGCCTCAGCAAACACTTGAATACTGCCTGGTACAGTGCCCCACCGTCAACATCCTCTACTATTCAGGAACAACTCGGGATGAACGGCAAGACCAGATCCTGCCTGTGATTTTTGAGTGAAAAGCTTTGATGATGAATGGGAAGAGCTGGAATGATCGAATTACGTTGTAATGAAAAACTACAACGGCACTCGATCGAGCACATACCTCCGCCAGGCTGAACAGTTTAAATTTTGTATCCCATTGATAGGACTGATGCGGATCCGGACTTTAACCAAAATCGAATCGGCCTGGTCTCGTCACCGACCCAACTCGTCCACCTAGTTTTGTCATAACTCTTCCACAACTTTTTGAAATATCATGCGAAATCGTGAAAACAAACAAACAAACAAACGGGTGAAAACAAAACCTCCGTCCACCGA
>CM068957.1:69822730-69833835 GCA_035128595.1 Eptatretus atami | reverse complement strand
CAATAAGACAGTTGCACTAAAACAGTGGTTTGATAAGGTGGAACAAAATTAAATTGAAATACAATGCACACAAAAACAAAGGCAAAGGATACAATACTTTGGTTGTGGTTCTTGTTTTGTTATTTTTAAAAATAAAAATAATAAAAATAAATACCGTACGTGTCATGCTCGGAGGACACTGAAATTTAATGAACACGACAAGCCAATCGGGCAGTGGCCAAAGTTCCAGGTAAACACGGGGGCAGGACCGGTTTTGGCTACAAGTGCAGCAAGCCAGCCATGTGTACGTGCGTGGTTCCGTGTGCGTGTACAGCACCACGAAACAAGAAGGAGCAAACAGCTATTAACAGCACAGCCTTCGCCACCCCCTTTCTCCCGGCGGGGAAATTCAACCCACAAAAACTCATTTTACTTTTAATAATCTGTCAGCAGCACCAGCGGCAGTCATAAATTATAGCAAAAGGGGGAGGGGGAAAGCAATACACGTGGGACAGATCGTGGGAGGAGGAATGCTGGGTTTGGGGGAGGACGTGGGTGGGAGCCGAGCACAAGGGTTGCTTGGAGGGAAAGGAAACCCTGCGTGAGAAAGTGGAAGCAATTGCTGAGATGAGACGGAGGTGGCTGAGGGAGAATGGGCCAAAAATCAGAGCCAGCTTTGCAAGGGTGTGATCTGGAATTGTAAAAACGACTATGGCTGAAGCAAGGGCCACAAGGTGCATGGAACAAAACTAAAAAAGATATTAAAAATAAATAAAATAAACACACACACCCTTTGCCAGTGAAAAATTAGTTTTCCAAACGATAACATCCGCAATACCCACAATCAATAATCATCAACTACAATGGCACTCGGTAGAGCGCATCCCTCCGCCAGGCTGAACAGCTTACGCTTTGTATCCCACTGATGGGCCGGATCTGCAACCGGACCTGAACCAAAAATCGAATCGGCTTGTTCTCGTCATCGACCCAACTCATCCACTGAGTTTCATCCGAATCCGTCCACAACGTTTTGAGAAATTGTGCTATCTACCATTTTTGGCCCTTTCTCTCAATAGTGAGGAATCACTTGAAAATTCTCGTACCTGGATCCGGATCTTCACAAAAATCTGTCCATAACTTTTTGAGATATCCTACTCACAGGCAGACAGACAGACAGACAAATGACAGACATGAATACATTACCTCCGTGCACCCTCGGTGGTGGAGGTAATTACACGTTCAGTAACAATGGAAGCAGAATTGTGACCCAAATTCCAATTCTAATTACAAATGAGTTCAGGTGAAAAAAATATATATATTTCACACAATTGTGTTACAACTTAAATTGCCAATGGAAACATGATTGAGCGAAAATTTCTCACACTCCAGAACAGAACTCAAAAGTTGCATTCAACAAAAGAGCTCCCTCTGGAGAAAGCATAACAACAACATATCAATACCAACTAGAGGGGGAGCACTCGGTAGAGTGCAAAACCTCCGCCGCCAATACTGCTGGGTCACTCAAGTGAACCTGATATCCTATTCATTCAATTTGACGTCAACAGTGCTCACAGAGTTATAGTTTGCAACTTTCCCTTTTACTTTTAACTTTTACATACTCAATTCATTCGTCATAACTAGATTCCTTGAGACAGAAATTGATTTTACGTGGGTATATCCACCTGAAGTTCCAAAATCAGCCGCAATTATAATTTTGGCATGTTTTTTTTGTTGGAAATCACTAATAACATGTAGAAATGAAAAAAAAATCGAAATTTTGTTAAAAAAAAATTTGCAAAATTTTTTTTCTCTAAATTTTTTTTTGGGGGGGGGGGGGGGGGGGGGGTTTGGAAATCATTTAAAACATGTAGAAATGCAAAAAAAAGAAATCGAAATTTTGTTGAAAAAAAAAGTTGCAAAATTTTTTTTTTTCTTTTTTTTGGGGGGGGGGGGGGGGGGGGGGGGGGTTGGAAATCACTTAAAACATGTAGAAATGCAAAAAAAAAATTCAAATATTTTTTCAAATTGGCCGCCATAGCGGCTATATTGGATTTTGGACCACGTCCAAAATCTAATGGCATGATCCTTGGACCAGACCTAACCCCCCTACCAAGTTTCGTCGAAATCCGTCGAGGAGTTTTTCCGTAATACTGTTCACAAACAAAACAAACAAACAAACAAACAAACAAACAGAAAGGGGTGAAAACAGTAACCTCCATCCATCTTCGATGGCGGAGGTTAATAATCAAGAGACCAGTAAGTAATGTTCCATCACCACCAGCATGGAAGGGTGAAGGCAGGCGATATGTGAACTTCAGTACCGGAGCATAAGAAACAAAGCAACTCGAGCAAAAGGCCTGCCTTCCCAACATGCAGCTTCACAACAATGACTTAATAACCAGCAGCAAGGCACCAAGTTTGGCTGCAGTTTTGAGACTTGTATACAATCCCCACTCGGCGCTAATGCACCGCGCGCCCTCTCCACAGATGGCCCATTATCGCGGCAAAATGGATTGCTTAATAAAGCGTGTCATCGGGCAGATTTCCCGCATGGCTAGCCACACACGACTTGTTTGTTGCACAATTTTTTCGGTGTCAGATTTGTCGGCACGCGTGTCGGCTCCGTTTTAGGTCACGGCACACGGTGCGGACGCCTTTTCCCCGTTTCGGCTGAGCCACGGCCACAGCAGGACTGAATGACGAAGCTTAGTAGCGACATCGTCCACCCAGTCTCACTCGTCACGTACTCGTCCACTCTGTAGCAAATTGCCGACATTTCAAATCGGCACTTCGCCAGAGTTGTTTTCCCTTAAATGTGATACCTGGGTCTCCATCATAAGCTCCACTTCTGCGTGTTATTCCTTGAAGATTTTAAAATTTAAAAAAATCCGTCCCTTTCTGGATAGCTTGCATATTCATACTCTTTATGTTACTGGCTGTTACAGGAGGAGCAGTCGTTGCACACCACTCTCCCTACTCACCGTGGTGCACAGCACTCTCCATCAAATCTTGTAGAAATGAGGAAATAGGTGAACCTTGTCATGCCCGCATCATTAAACTTCAGCGTGGGTCGTGTAAACAGACACACGTCGTTTAATTCTTCATTTACCAAAAATGTCTGCGAAAATGCAAGTCCGGTATTCCGACTGCGTCACTTCTGAAATGCCAACTCCCACTCCCAGGGGAGCCGCACACACCTCATCACAGCAACCCTTCCCTCCGAAAGAGTAAATAAATACCCAAGCTAAGGTATGTCACATAACGGCAGAAAAATATAAATTCACAGAAAATTTAAATATATGGACAACAGAGGTTGCCTTATGGGGCCATCTGGAAGGCAATAAGAGGGAAAACGGATGTGACCCACCATTAAAGGTTTTAGCATCAACATCAATCCAAAAAGGAATTAGCACAAGCCAGTTCCAGTGTTCTTCGTCCAGTCATTAGCTAAATATCGCCATCGATAGCCGCATTCATCATTCGTGCTTTAAACTCGGCAGAGCCTCAATCGCAGAGCCCCAAATGACGAGGAGCCGCTCGAGTGATACAGATCAGGAGCACACTACTCCCTTGGAAAGCACCACTCATTGTGCAAACACTGTCAGAAGAATCTGTTAGCGAGATGAAAGCAGGCAATAGCTGGCTTTGCAGTGTTAATTACAGGAAATGAACTGCTGCAGGCTTTATTCAATTATTATGTAAAGAGCTTAAATTACTGTTCTCAAAGATCCAACAAAACAAAAACAAAAAAAGGGAGAATCCTTCATGGAAACAATACTGCAGATGAGTCATTGTACAAATTGCTACATCAGAGTAAAGGACAGGAAGGACAGGAAGGACAGGAAGGACAGGAAGGACAGGAAGGACAGGAAGCATTTTGTTCACATGGATCTTGAAGGCAGAATACCTTCTTACATTCAGACCAGACAACTATAACAAAGTATAAAAAAATACTTCTGGGCTGATGTCATCATTCTTCCTCTGACCATCAACCCAAACATGTACGAAGCAGCATTTTTCAAATCAAGCAGCTGCCCTCCTCTTTGTCATGCTCTGCACTTGCAATCTGCCTGCAAGGCTGCTAGCAGTTGCTTCTCACACCAGGGTGCCCAGTGGCAGCCAGCATATCCAAAAAAAAGAAAGAAAGAAAAAAAAAGGTTTCTTCATCCTTTGCTCATCACTTTCCTCAAGTGAAACCCATGATCTCCTCCTTCCCTGGTAATAGAAACAGATACGTTTCACACTTGCATCTGGTAATAACATCAAGATGGGTTGGTTGAGATTAAACGGATTCCCACGTACATTTATTTGTCTTTGGTTGATGAATGGAGTGCAACGGCAAAAACTTCCCACCCGAGAAGAAAGATCAAAACCCGCAGGAACCCCGTTGACCAATTGTGAAAACTTGCAAGAACTTTTGTTTTTCAGAACACTTTCACTATTTTCATTCCAGACCATAGAAATAGCACATAAAAGGTGACACACACAACCTGACTTCAAGAAACCCGAAAACCAACAAAGCGCAAGAAATGTTCAGGTCAAGCATTTCAAAAAAATTTTTTTTCGAGATGTGAAGCTGCAAGACAGACGTCCATCAATCAGCACTAAGGCTCAAGTTAAATGAGCAATTAACCTCTGGAAGAAATTTTTGGACCCTGCTTAGGCACGTCAAGCCGCTCCAGCGCGTACAACGTAGATGGTGGAGGCATCGCTAATGTCGCCTTTCGGTTAAGAGTAAGTCAGGACAACGGGCGCGCAGTAAGCCGCGTTCATTACCTGCTTCGCTGCTCATCCCTGCACTAACTGCCCTCCCGAGCAGGTTGCCCCATTCCAGGCAGGCCCGTAATGGGAACCATTCATTCCTGGGAATTACATGCGCCACTTCGAGCCTGGCGCAGCTCATTTGCACGCAGCCACGGCCACGAATTTATATATTTTTCACTCCTCCCCTACCTTCAAAACAAAGCTTGGTCTGCAGCCGATTATAAATACAAGTCCTTAACTTGAACAGTTTTAAATACGTTTCCTGTACAATCAAAGCGGCTCGCGACATCACTTCCAATGAATATTAAGAAGACAATGCAGAAAATATAAAATGAAGAGTAAAATTCTGGATCAAAATGAAGGGGTTGTTCTTTCAAGTTCAGTGGTTGCACAGCTGATATAATTAATCTACGTAACATCCCCGAACGACGACGCTGATGCAAAATACTCAACTCTCATACTTGTTGGTACCTATTCAGAGCAAAGGAATAAAGCACCAGGTTCAAGTATGTAGGAGATCATAATAGGGCATTCATAAAAACCTGAGAAATGAACTTGGACATTGCATGGAATAGAGATTAGAATACACATTTGGGTGCATTATAAGGATTGGAGGAGGGAATGGGGGTGGGGAGAGAAAGAGAGAGGAAAGATAGAGAGAAAGAAAGAGAGAGAGAAAGAAAGAGAGAGAGAAAGAGAGAGAAAGAGAAGAGAGAGAGAAAAGAGATAGAGAGAAAGAGATAGAGAGAGAGAGAGAGAGAGAGAGAGAGAGAGAGAGAGAGAGAGAGAGAGAGAGAGAGAGAGAGAGAGAGAGAGAGAGAAAGAGGAGAGAGAAAAGAAAGAGGAGAGAAAAGAGGAGGAGAGAAAGAGGAGAGGAAAGAGAGAGGAGAGAAGAGGAAAAGAAGAGGAGAGGGAAGAAGAGGAGAGGAGAGAAGAGGAGCGAGAAGAGGAGAGGAGAGGAAGAGGAGAGAAGAGGAGAGAGAGAGGAGAGGAAGAGAAGAGGAGAGAAGAGAGAAGGGAGAAGAAGAGAGAAAAGAAGAAGAGAAAAAGGAAGAGAAGAGAAGAGGAGAGAAGAGGAGAGAAGAGGAGAGAAGAGGAGAGAAGAGGGGTGGGGAGAGAGAGAGAGAGAGAGAAGAGAGAGAGAGAGAGAGAGAGAGAGAGAGAGAGAGAGAGAGAGAGAGAGAGAATAAGAGAATGAGGGGAGGAGGGAAAAGAGAGGAGGAAAGAGGAAGAGAGAGGATAAGAGGAGAGGAGCAGGGATAAAGAGGAGAGAGAGGGAAAAGAGGAGAGAGAGGGGATAAAGAGGAGACGAGAGAGGAAGAAAGAGGAGAGAGAGGGAAGAAAGAGGAGACAGGGAGGGGAGAAAGAGGAGGGGGGGGAGAAAGGGGGAGAGGAGAAAGAGGAGGAGGGGAGAAAGAGGGAGGAGGGAGAAAGAGGGAGGGGGGGAGAAAGAGGAAGGGAGGGGAGAGAAAGAGTGAGGGAGGGAATAAAGAGGAGGGAGGAATAAAGAGGGAGGAGGGATAAAGAGGGAGGGAGGGGATAAAGAGGGAGAGAGGGGAGAAAGAGGGAGGGGAGAAAGAGAAGAGAAAGGAGAAAGAGAAGAGAAAGGAGAAAGAGAAGAGAAAGGAGAAAGAGAAGAGAAAGAAGAAGGAGGGGAGAAAGAGGAAGGAGGGGAGAAAGAGAAAAGAAAGAGGAAGGAAAGGAGAAAGAGAAGAGAAAGGAGAAAGAGAAGAGAAAGGAGAAAGAGAAGAGAAAGAGGAGTGAGGGGAGAAAAAGGAAGGAGGGGAGAAAGAAGAGAAAGAGGAAGGAGGAAGGAGGGGAGAAAGAGAACACTTTGCAAATAAGCATCCATTATTTTAAGTATCATCATTACAAGGCACGTGAGTGTTACAGCACAAGATCAAATCTTGAGTGCTCTGGGATCAAGCAAGCACCAAGCCAACCCCAAAAGCCCTTGAACAGATGTTCAATGTTACCCATCGCTACTTTGTCAAATATCCAACATTGCTGCAATAGTTATGGTTAGATCGTCAGTGTCCAATGACCTCTTATTTAAGTTCACGAGGCCCACGGCTGCAATCGCAGCCTAATGCCAGCCATTGCAGCAAACTACAAACACGAGTCGAGCAAAGACGGATTGCTCCAGTTAAAAGCGAAGACGAGAAACACTGTTTAAAGGCAAAGAGACAAAGAAAAAAAATCTTTCGCGCAATACTGTGTATCTTCATAAATGGGCCCCAAAGTTCTGTATTTCCAGAAAACCGTTTCCCATTTATTGCCCCAAACCTTTTCAAAGCACAGCAATTTTTCCTTGTCTGCCTCCCGGCATCTCTGCTGACATGTCTACATGCGGAACCCACCTCAATTTACTTATGTCCATATCACTTTCTGCCACCTCAACTGCATCGCAGCAGCAGATTTGCACGTCATCGCTTCAACAAAGCCTTCGCTACGCTGTACCCCACACCAAACATCTCATCAAATTAAAAGCAAGCACTTTGAGTGCTTCTCAAGGATAAAATGCTGAAGACATGTTTAAAAGACATGCTTGCAATCCCCCAGATCAGGTGAATCATATCCTTCTCTGGGAATGCTAGAATAAAGTCATTGATCGGTTTGCAGCCCTAAGGCGAGTAGATGATGTCTGCCTGGGTCAACCTCAATACAAATCGTCTCTACCCCATGGCACTGGCTCCGAAGGTCGTATTTTCATCCTATTCATCCTCTTCATGTAAACCGATCATATTCGACTTCATATCTATCTCGTGCACTCACTCGGCCATTGTGCTGTTGCTCTTTTCAAATCCGATAAACATTCCTCTTGCACTCCTCTACCTCCCATTTACCTGGGCGCTGGTCCAGCTGGTGCCTGCATCACTCGTTTATCGTGTGAGAGTTCCACATGCTCTGGTGGGCACTTTGCTCTGCCAGAGCAAACAGGCAAGCTGGCCCCGTGTTCCCCATCTGCCCTGCCAGCCACGGTAGCTCCCCAAGCTCAAGGCCAGCAGGCAAGCCAGGGTGAGCCCAGAGCATGGCGTTTGCATATGTACGTGTTTATCACCCTGGTGGATGGTGGAATGATTGAAGGCTTTGTCGTCTTTCAGGCCACTATGCGACGGCCAAACCCATTGCGACCGTTCTACATTTTAAAGCCGCCAACCAAGGCATGGGTGAGGGGGTACAAATCCGGCTAATTCAAAGGTCAGGAGAAATTAGCCTGCAACAAGGCGGTTGTAATTGCCAGGCATAATTGGCTCATGTCGGCAGCAGGCGCAGACGTGCCTGCCAGCCAGGCATGAGGCTCAGGAAAGACAGCCGGGTCGTGGCGTGGCGAGTCGTGTCTCCCTCCAGCTGTCGCGACCCGGCGGCAAGAGGGCCATGCATCCATCGCGGCCTTGCTCGGCCGTGAGACTTTCTCTGCCGTATTAACTTAATCGTTCCGAGGGGGCCATGCTAAGAGGCACTGTGTTGGCTGCACGTTCGTTACGTAGTGCTAAGTGTTGCCAGTACACAAGCTCCCTGGTGTGCACAATGAATACAAAATAAAACGAGGTTAGTGCGATAGTGAAGAAAATGTAAAAGCAATGTTATCTACACTGTGACAACACCCATATCTTTCTCAAGGAAACAAAGTCAGTAATACGTGATAAACCAACACTTTGCAATCTGCAAATGAAGCTTGATCATTTTACTGTGAACAAACCAAAATAAGCTAAACCTCTTCAAATGTGTGGTCCATGGTTTGCACGTGATGCACACAATGCAACCACGGAACAAAATCCTGGCACTATGCTCACAGATCACAAACTGGACCACATAGCGCACACGGGCACGGGCACGTGCACACGAGCCGTTGCGATGTTGGGCATTTGGCCAGGCAAGGAAGCCCGTGGATTAGGGGTTAACGCCGTAGGTCAGCTTGGCTCAAAGCGTCCTCCCAATGCGATGGCCAAGCCATCGCTCAATTTGCCGCCGCCAAACCCCAGGGCATGCGGCAAGCGCCCCATTCCCCTCGCTGCATGGGGCCCGCCAACACACAAGATGCGGCACAGCCCGCAAACAGCTTTTTCTCTCAGTACTGCCGCCGGCATCTTAGCCACGCGCACCAACACTCACCCCACCCACCATGCTGCTCCCATGCTGACGATACTCTAACCCCAATCTTCGCCTTCTCATAGGCTGACTCCATCCTGTTACTTCGATGCAAACTTTATTATTATTTCTCCACTCTTCACTGATCCTGACATGCATGTCGTTTGAAGTTGAAAATCTTTGTCCGCTGTGAAAGGCAAACTCCTCAAGTATTATGATCTTCAAGTTGCCCGTTTGCAAAATGCTTCCTGGTTTCATTTCTCGACTATTTTCTTCCTTCCAAAAGTGTCAGACAGATCATGCATTCATCTTTCAAAAAAAAGTAAAATTTCTCTTGTTTGCTTCAATTGGCACAACATTGCGATCGCCAAGACGGATTCCACGAACGAAGGGTTTCGATAATAAAACAAACAAAAAAAATTTACATTTGATGAAATCCCAGCAACAGCACTAAAGGAGGTACAAAAATAAGTTAAGGCACAAGGCTTGGTTCATCAAATGTGAAAAACGCTGCAACCAGAGGTCGCCTCCTTCTGCAGCGAGAGATCCAAGGCAGGCAAAGCTTTGCTTTCTTGTTAGCCCAAACCTACCTGTGGTCTTATGAGCATGCCTCGCAGGTTAAAGCAACGGGCCTCGTATCTGCTCAATTACTCCCGTGTTAAGCTCTAAGTAGGCTTGTTAAAAATCATGAAGCAAGACATCCCCATAAGCGTACGCCGTGTCATAAAAGTTTAAAAAGGCACGGCATAATAGCGTGGCAAAAGCCATCCCCGATGAATGCAAACAGTTCTCGCAATAATGCGCGTTCTGCCAAAGAGCGCAGAAAAGGCAATTCCCTGGAGGCGAGGAAAACTCTCGACACTCACGTGGTACGAGCAGTCAGACGACGATGCACTGAGCAAGGTCTGCGCTTCATAAACACAAATGAATTGAAACATTATCTAGCATTGGCTTCTGCTAGTGGCAAAATAAATAAATAAAACCTTCGGGGAGGTTGGAAAAAGGGGTCTTAAACATACTTGACCAAGCACAGACATCCTGGTAGCGGGGCAGACAGGTCAGAGCACGAAATGTTCCGATCAAACCCCCTTCAAATTGAGCGCCGCATAACAACAGATTAGCCCAACATGGAAATTTTTATTCACCTCGGTGGCCAGTGCATATAAAAGACACAATCAAATAGCCGCCACAACGTTATTGGATTAGCGCTGGTTCATTCTGGAGCCGCAGGCTAAGCAGACAATCGCGTTTTGAAATAACTGCCGTCATGGGGTGAAAAACCCTCTGGAGTGAAATTGTGAAAAACGGTTTGGACGAGTTGAGTAAATTACCGTGTCAGCTTCTATTTATTTGCCAGGCTGTAGCCGTGGGCAGCCCCCGTGGCTGCGAATTAGAAAATGCAAACTACACAGAAAAGAGGAGGGTGGAGGGGAACGAGGGGAGGTCGGAGAACACGGGGTGTGGGGAGGAGGTATGACGGGGGCTGAAGGGGACAGCGGAGAGAGAAGAGCACGGCACGGAGCGCATAGAGGCAGTCTGAGGGAATTAAGCCACCGGATTATTGCCATGGGTCTCTGAAGGCCCAAAATGCCAAGCTCCATCATGCAGACGGCCATTTTAGGGAAATCAAGTGGCCGCGGCGCACACAACGCATGGCTTTTCATGCCACGCTGCCTGCAGTGGTGCACAGCCAGGTTCGGATGGCCTTTCTCTCGGACTACGCAAGAGGGCAGGCATAGTACACAGGTGCACGGGTATTCAGGTACACAGGTACAAGGAGATAAATGCAGTGTGGACAGTGCCATTCAAGACAGGCCAATTAGCAAAACTCCAAAGCCACTTCATTTTTAGCCAAAATAAAATTGACTGCTTTTCATAATATACGTTTCCTTTAAAAAAAATTAAAACAGGAGGAGGCCATTGGGACTACCAAGCCTGTGCAATGGTTGCTAACCTATGGTTGTTTGTCTGTGCTCTGTCCTTTAAAAAACCCTGAACGGCAAGCAAAGAAGCAGCACGTGCCATTTTAAAGTCTCTGGTATGACTCGGCCGGGTTTCAAACCAATGACTTCCCACACTCAGAGTGGACGCTCCAACCATTACCCCACCGAGTCTGGTTCAACAGTCAAAATTGCACATGAGTGACAGATTAAAAATGGGTATAAAATGGTGATATAACAAACCTGTCCGCCGCACGGCACAGCAGGAGACTGGGTTTTGTTATCGCTTCTGTGTCTGTGAGTCTGTCTGTGTCAGTCCATCCGTCCGTC
>CM068957.1:69804894-69820998 GCA_035128595.1 Eptatretus atami | reverse complement strand
TTTTTATTTGCCATTTAAGCCTCTGTCTATCTGTCCATGCCCTAACCTTTTTACCATTTGAGTTTTTGTCATTAAATTCTCAACAAACATTTATTATGAGAATATGGAGAAGAAGAATTGATAATTGGGTGAAAATGTCAAAGGGCAGTCACAGAAAGTACAAATAGTCCTTATTAGGCCATCCAGGACACACTACACACGGACACACTGCAAATCCCTTACGTGTTTCTGGATTTCCCGTTTGAGTTTTTGTCATCAAATTTTCAACAAACCTTTATTATGAAAATATGGAGAGAACAAATTAATAAAATCCACAATTTTATTTTGCTGTTGTTTTCATCAACCTTTGTTAGAGTACAAAGCGGACACGGACGGCCTTTACATATGACATGCTTTCTTGTTAGCCCGTCCCCCCACACAGCGGGAGACAGGATTTGCAACCACTTGTGTGCGTGTCCGTCTGTCTGCCTCCTGTCCAACTTGTTTGTTTTTTTTAACCATTTGAGCTTTTGTCATCAAATTTTCAACTAAGCTTTTTTCTGAGAATATCGAAAAGACAAATCAATAATTTGGTCAAAAGGTCAAAGGTCAGCATCACATAAAATCATCAATTTTCATCCAAATGACCTGAAATTTTATGAATTTGCATATTCGGTTACTGTAGTGGTTCACCAATCAAAAACTAGAAGCTGATTTTTTTTTCTTTTCTTTTTTTTAGATCAAAAGGTCAAAAGTCAAGGTTTCATAAAATTATAAATTTTCATCTGATCGACTTGAAATTTGAGCACGGTTTGCATATTGTGTCACTGAAGTATATCGATTTTGAGGTCAAAAAGTCAAGTTCGCCTAAAAACGTCAATTTCTTGTATTTTTCTTAAGCTGTTTTCATCATGTTTAGCATACGGAAGAAGAATAAGTCTGAATACAAAGCAGACGCAGACGGGCTTTGTATTTTCAAATGCTTTCATGTATAGCTGCTATACATAGCATGTATAGCTGTTTCATTTCAACACTATAGCTGCATACAGTGTGTAAATGATGATGTCATAGGTCACATGGTGTGGCAGCCATGTTGGATAGAAAAACGAACTTTATCAGATCAAAACAAAACTTCACACGTGATCCTCTACCAAATCCTGCGCAGAGTCCAAATTGTCATTGCCATAGGTCATGTGATTTGGCAGTCATGTTAGTTTGAAAACCGAATATATATATTTTTAACACTTTTCTCCAAAACCGCTTCACAGATCGATGTGATACATCTTGCTTTACATTGAGAAAGGACAGTGGATCACAACTGCAAAGTTTCACATTGATCGCTACAGCGGTTTCCAAAATATAATTTTTTAATATTTCCCTTGAAACCAATGTGACTGCCACACTACGTGACTGATGACATCATTTTAAGTCAATTGTATGCAGCAAGGGAGTGGATCATAACTGCAAAGCCTAGTATTGATAGATTAAACGGTTTCAGATAAATAATTGTTTAATTATACCCTTAAAACGAACGTGGCCACCACATCATGTGACTGATAGGGTCATTGTTAAATAAAATATTTGCAGCAACAGTTGTGGATCATCACTGCAAAGTCTAGCATCGAAGGCAAGTGGTTTCAGAGAAATATATATTTTTAATATGATCGACTCGGCATGGGGAAATATTGGTTGAAAATTTCAACATCGTCGATCACATGATCTCGCAGCCATGTTGGCCAAAAAAACCTCATCCGATCAACACGAAACCCCAAACATATGATTGGCCACCCATTCTGAATTTGATTTGATGAGGACGACGTCGTGGGTCAGGTATCCGATCGAAGCGTGGTTGTATCGAAGTGGGACAGCATGGTTTTTTTTTGTTTTGTTTTTTCACCATAGAAATTTCATGAAATTTTCACCATAGATCCGACTACGCATGTCGAATGTTTTTGTGATGACTATGATGGGTCACATGGTGTGGCAGCCATTTTGGAAAAAAGGAAAAACTTTGCACCTCTACTCCCGAAACCGCTCCACGGGGAAAAAATTGAAACTTGGCACTGTGAAGTACTCCCCATGGAAAACAAGTTTGATTTTTTGATGATGTCATATATGATATTGTTGCGGATCCGGGGTGGCGGGATTCTGACCCGGTCCCTGGTGCCACCCTCACCACCACCATCTCTGGGAATCTATAACGCCGGCCGGCTCGGCACAGGCCTCGGGTCACGCGTCTTCAATCGCGATACCAACGTAATCCTGAACCTTACCAGTTGGGGAGATAGAACCCCTGGTTACAGACTGGCTTTGTCAGAGACCGAGCGGAGTCTACCAGTCTGTAACCACTTTGGTTTTATATGCCAATCGAACGGAATCTTTCCTCGACGCGACACGCATTAATCCATCGCGGCAACTTCATAAGAATTAACCAGATTTATTGGGGAACACACAACACAAGCAATAAACACTACAATGGTTATACTAACTATCTTTAACCCGTTCTTAACTAGGGGACTACGGAGTACAGGTTTTGAGGGGTCCCTACCGAGAATTGCCTTAGACAACGTGCAGACAAACAGACAGGAGAGACAGCATGCATACAGACAGAGTACTTGGTGATGTCCCGTGGACTTTAATTCCCGAAGTTGTTCGGACTCCCAGCTAGAAAGCGCCGTGCGGTAAGAAATGGCGGCGCAGCACTCCCGCTCCCTCAAGGCACCGCGTGCGCGGTCTCCGCGCGCTCTGACCTCGCGTAGGGTCGAAGATGGGCCTCAGCTGATCTCTCTCTCACGGTCCAGCACACAAATCCCGGCCCGGCCTGCCCTCCAGACAACCTCCAAATCGAGGTTGACGGGCTCCGGCCAGCGGATCGGCAAACGTGACGAGCTGTTGGTGTGTGAACAAGTACGGGGGCTCCGCGGCCAGACGCAGGCCGAATCGGTCGATCACCTCCCCGTACGAGTCGATCGTCGACTCCACGTCCAGGCAGCCTCTCAAAGCCGACTGCAGTTTCCCAAGCTCAGAACTGAGCCTCAACCTGAGGCCTCGTTGTTTCTCTCGCTTTCAAAACATGTCACGCCTCGAGAGCGACTGTTTCCACACACCGATCTTTTGTTCCTTCTCTCGGCAACTGCCGTTCTCCAAACTCAGAGCTCACTTGTTGCCCTCGTTTCTTCAACCCCCTCTCCAGGCGACTGCCGACAAAAAGCCCCGCCCCTTCGCGTCACTGCCTCTCCAGACCACACCTCTCTCTCTAGACCACACCCCCTCAGCCGACTGGGAGGGGCCTATTGTCCGTAGAGGGGAGGAAGAAGATCGAGCCCCTGTTTCACCACCGTATGAACATAAAAACAGTCTTTTACACCTCCCGACACACATTTATCGTACACTTTACCAAACAACCTATCTAAACAGGCATTTAATGGGGGATCTGAGCTAATCCTATACTTAGTGATCCCATTAAGGGCCATTTCCGTAACACTATCATTGCATATGCCAAACGCTTTATCTGATAAGTATGAAAATTTTTGAGGGTCATCTCAGGCTAAATTGTAATTGGCAAAAAAAATTGATGATGTCATTGGTCACGTGGTTCAGCAGCCATATTGTTTTTAACATGAAATTGTCAAAAATCTCCGAAACGGCTAAACAGATTGAGGCGAAACTTCACAGTTATCATCACCTATCCATGAGGAACAAAAACTTCTACACATATGATGTCATCGGACAAATGGTTTGGCAGCTATGATTTTTTGAAGAATGAACATTTTGAAATTTTCTTCTCCAGAACGGCTTTACAGTTCGAGGAGAAACTTCACTTACAAGTTCCCCAGCCTTGGGGATAGCAGGGTGTTCACGATTAATTAATAGGTCACATGGTCTGGCAGCCATATTTGTTTGAACGATTTTTTTTTTTATCTTTCTCTTGAACCGCTTCAACAATCGATGTGAAATGTCACAGTTATGATCTAGTAAGCATGTGGAATATACGTGTTCAATTTCAACTTGATCAGACACATGGTCTGGCAGCCAGACTTATTTAATATTATAAATCTGGGTTCAGGGATTAAAATCAAACTTGGTACAAGCATGTATGATAATGTAATAATGTGGGTGGAGGCATATCTGGCGACGTCACGACGTCAAAGAGTGTCGTTCTGGTTTCATTCTATCTTCCAAGCTTGTTATATATGGGGAGGCTACAGTGAGAAGGCAAGCCTGGTGTTGGCTTAATGGTTAAGGTAGCTGGCTTAAGATCTTAGGGTCTTAAGTTTGAGCCCATCATGCCGTTGAAATGACACCAAGTGGGTTGACTCAGTCTGTCATCCTTCCAAGGTTGGCAAAATGAGTACCAGCTAACTGGGATAATAAGCCATTTGAGTATCCTGCGTCGTAGTGGCGACCCATCCAGTATTTCAACGACCAGTCCAGAAACTGCTTCGGCAGCCATATGCACCTCGCGGCATGAAAGGAATAGTTATAGTGAGAAGGCAGCCATTGAACATATGTGGCTGATTATCCACAGCAAGTAAAAATCTTCAGCATCACGAGAGCTTACCTTTTGGTGAGAAGAAAAACAACCCTCATTACACAAAAGACACAGTTAGAGTTACGAACAGACTCCTGTGCGAAAGGACCATTATATCATCAAGCCAATTTTTGCAAAATGCCTGTGCAAACAAGAAAAATACATAAAATTGTTAAAGTTTTAAGGCCTTTCCACTCAGGAGATGATATGCAGGGTTTGGAAATGGAAATCAGAGATTGCAGACCCACGCCAGGACTTGTTTTGTGTGGTTATATTTACGTACTTTATAGACAGACTTGCATTCTAATTGCACATACTTCAAAGAGGTAATCAGTTGAAAATGATAACGCGTAATACTGGGTACACCAGGTGGTGTTTGTGGCCTATGTTTGCACATGTTATGCGGACAGACAGGCAGACAGACAGACAGACAGACAGACAGACAAACAAATAAATGGACCCAAATGCAATATCCTCTCCTCTGGTGAGGGTAACAAGAGAAAACAATACTGTGCTTTCATAGGACTTGAACATACTTGGTAGCGTAATAGTTAGAGTGTCTGCTCTGAGTCTGGAGGGTTGGTGGTTGAGCTTCAGCTGAATCATACCAAAGACTAAAAATGGTACGTGCTGCTTCCTTGCTCGAAACTCAGCATTTAAAAAGATACAGTACGGACAAAGAACGATATGTTGGTAATAATAGTGAAGACTTTGATGGGCTAATGACCCCCTTCTGTGTTGAAATTCCTTGTACTGTGATATCCTGCTCCAATTATTTTTACCAGGCTCAGTGGCATAATGGTTAGACTGCATCCGCTTGAAGTCTGGAAGGTTGCTGTTTCAAAGCTTGGCAGAGTCGTACCAAAGACATAAAAAAAATGGTATGTGCTGCTTCCTTGCTTTACGCTCGGCATTTAAAAGCAGAAAGTATGGATAAACAACCATAGGTTGGCAACCATCACACAGGCTTGATGGTTTGAATGGCCTCCTGTGTTGAAGGTCCATTTAGGGGAACTTGTAAAAACAAGGACAAATGTGTCCAAGAGCCGCATCATAAAGGTTTTGTCTTCACCAGAAGAAGAAGAAGAAGAAGAACAAGAAGAAGAACAAGAACAAGAAGAACAACGCGGAGCTCTCTTAGAGCCAGCGTTCGCAACGCGACACGGCTAAAAAATGAGAGGTGATAGGACCATATATCAAATATGTATACACTGTAAGGGATGCAGTGGAATGATGGGGTGTGGGTAGGAGGGGGAACAGTGAATAATAAAATTGAGAAAAGGAAGGGGACGAATGAAAGAAAGACACAAACTGCCAAAGAGAGACTCGGGCAGACAGGCAGACAGATACTGGGGCAAACTGGCAGACAGAGAAACAGACGGCCAGACGGAGAAAGACGTGAACAGCCAAAGATGCAGACAGATGCAAAGATGCAGACAAAGATGAAACAGAGAGGCAAACAGACGGAAGCACTATAAACGAGAGGGGCACTCGGTGGAGCACATACCTCCAGCAGACTGATTAGCTTACATTTTGTATCCCACTGATAGGACGGATCTGGATTCGACCTGAACCAAAACCTAATGGGCTTGTTCTTGTCACCTAACCAACTCATCCACCACACTGTCATTACTCATGCACAACTTTTTGAGATATCGTTCCACGTATCGTTTTTGGCTGCACATCTCAATGGTGAAGAATCCATATCCAGATCCGGTTCTTCACAAAAATCTAATCCATTAGTCCTCGTCACACACCCAACCTGCCCACAAAATTTCAGCCGAATATCCGTCCACAACTTTCAAAGATATCCAACATACAAACAAACAGACAGACAGGGGGGTGAAAACATAACCTCTGTTCACATTCAGTGGGCAGAGTTTAAAATTTAAAAAAAGATGCAGCCAAAACAGAAAAAGACAGGGACAGACAGAAGCAAATATACCGGGCGTAGTGGCGTGCGCCTGTAATCCGGCTACTCGGAGGCTTGGGTTGGAGGATCGCTTGAGGACGGGAGCTCTGCGCTGGGCCACGCTATGAGAGGGTGTAGGGCAGCCCGGAATCATGGCGAAACCCAATCCTTATCCCTGTGTCGTAAGAGGCGACCAGGGTTGCGTCAGGAAGGGCATCCGGCGTAAAACCTATGCCAAATCAGTATGCGGATCATAACGGATGATCCGCTGTGGTGACCCCTAACGGGAGCAGCCGAAAGACGAACAACAACAACAACAACAACAAGACAGAAGCAAAGATAGGAATGGAGACAATGACGCGGGCAGAGACGGAGACAATGGCGCGCGCAGAGACGGAGACAATGACGTGGACAGAAAGGGAGACTATGACGTGGGTTCTAAATGGGTCAAAGGGTCTTTGAGGCCTCAGGGGACTAAGGAGTGTAAAAGGTCAAAAGGGTTGAAAGGGTCAAGGGGTCTAAAAGGTCAAAAGGGTCTTTGGTGTCTTAAATGTCTTCAAAGTATGCTAAAGGCTCTATCGGGTCTGAGGGGTCTGAGGGGTTTGAGGGTTTTTTTGTTCTTTGGGTTCTAAAGGGTCTAAGTGGTCTAAAGGGTTTTAAAGGGTCTTGGGGGCCTTAAGGTTCGAAAGGGATGATAGGGGTTGAATATAATTAATACACACACTCATGTTCTGT
Source organism: Eptatretus atami (assembly GCA_035128595.1). Taxonomy (NCBI): domain Eukaryota; kingdom Metazoa; phylum Chordata; class Myxini; order Myxiniformes; family Myxinidae; genus Eptatretus; species Eptatretus atami. The sequence continues at coordinate 69,813,841 of CM068957.1, read as the reverse complement.
GCAGACAAATAGACAAACAGACAGACAGAGACAGACAAACAAATAAAGAAACAAACGGAACCAAATGCGATACCTTTTCCTCTGGCGAGGGTAAAGATAATAGCATAATATTAGTTATTACAAAACAATATTAATACGAAAAATATCCCTCCTCCCGAAAGGGTTTTTCCTCCTTGGACAAACGGCATGTTAACGTGATTAAATAGCTTATCGTGGTGTTTCGTGTAGCACCCCCACCGAAAGGAAAATATTATAAACCACAAACATGCACGATTACCTTTTTAACAGTCGCTACTGCTGTTTAGGACGAAACTGAAAACTGAAAGCCGTTATTGAGGCATTATATGCTTATCATGTCCCCCACAGACGAACGGACCCGAGCCTACATTTACTGTAATCTACATACCTGGGAGGGGATAATAACATGACCTTTCCTACTGCTCCCTAAGGGAGCGGATGTCGTCGTCATTTAAATGAAGGAATCGGAAACCATCCCAAAGGTGAAAGGTGCTCTCAGCATAGTCAACAGGTCGGGTGGGGATCAGTTATGAGCAGCAAAAGTGGAAACCCAATAATTGACAGAAATCCAACATGTTGGATCATACGCAGCAACAAATTGTATAACTACCCATTTTGTGCAAAGATACTTTCACTGGATCAAGCACCTTGACGTTCATACTGTCACCGAAACAAGGAAGCATGCACAGAAGACCACACACAAAGGACAGTGTGGTACAGTCACAGATTTGCTAAATTTGAATTGACACCGGTCTTTAACTGAAATTACAGACCTCTACGACATTTGGCTCCCAGAGTTTCTCCCACCCAGTCCGATCCAGCATTATGAAATTTCAGAAACAGCTTTTTCGGTTCAAATACAGGAATCGCAAACTGTCGTCCACCATTTAAAAAAATAAAAATAATAAATAATAAATACTAAATGGTATAATCTACACTAATAAATGTCAGTGTGTGTTCGTCAGTCAGTCGTCCATCTCCTCCATAACTCCAAAACCGTGAAACCGATGCGGCCACAACTTTGCATACATACTCATGGAACTCCAAGGTAGTGCATGAATGAAAATTGGGTTTTAGGGTTAATTTAAACACCCCTTTTGAAGATGATTAACGGCTTTATTTAATCATCCTTTATTAAGGCAGCATTCGTTATCCTTGGTCACCTCACTGTCCCTCGCTGGGGTATGAATTCACAATTTTTTGGGGGGCTGCTCAACAATGCCTTGACTTGGAACAGGCCGCAATGGTTTCTTTACGATAAAGTTGTTTTTCCACTTTTCTCATTCATATTATTGAGTGCCTGATCATTATACCGACAAATCGCTGGGTACATTGCAATGCTTATAAACGCCTGGAGACGCCAGGGTTCGTGGCTTTATTTCATTTCCGCACATGACATAACCTCTAGAATCTCATTATCCGAGCCCAATTTCAAAATTTTAACTTCTTTATCGACTTCAGTAGTTCCGACTGCAAAGAAAAAAATTTTTCATTTGTCCAATTTGGACATTGCTTAACATTCCGGGCGTCTCCAGATGCATGGTGTTTATATGACCGATCGGCGATCACTAATCACTTGTCAAGCCAGCCGTTCCTTATCAACTGTTTCGTTGGAGTGCTTGCTAGAGTGCTTAAGCTACATGGCGAGCACTACATAACTTGCTTCGTTGTTCCTTTCCAAGCCATGGCAACAACAACAAGGCAAAAGTCTTCGCACCGTCACTGAATATAATCAATCGACTTGAACAAAATTTAGGCCATACTCGCCTGCGTTTGGCCCCACGTTGTCGTGTGATCCCTTGGGCGACTGAAAATGTGCAATTATATTTTGACATTTCCCCTTTTTGTACGATCTTCTTTCATTATACGACCCATCACTTCAACATCGATACATATAGAAAAATTAAACGTTTTGTTTTTAAAAGTTTCTTCAACCGTTTCTTTGGAGTGCTTCCTTGGAGCGCTCTTCAAGCTTTGATTTTGACAAGCTTCCATGGTGATACCGTGGCACGGTTCTCCATGGGGGCATCTCTGGAGTTCAGAAGTAAAATAAATTTGATGATTACAATGAGCAAAAAAAAATGTTTTCAGTCGTTCCAAAGCTATGAAGACGCACACTCACTCTAAGCTGTCTAAGCCTGGGTTTGAATCCCAACCAGGCTATAAACTGTCATCCCGGTGTTTCACAGGCAGGAAGATTGATTCATCAATGTGTGTGCCGTAAAATGGCACTAAACTGGACGTCACATCTACCAGAATCCCCCCCCCTCCCCTCCTCTAGCTCTCACCTGCTTACCCTCTCGCTTTTCCCCGGCCGATCGCGCCTCTTGCCCTCTCCCGGCCCGATCGCCCTCTTGCCCTCTCCCGGCCCGATCGGCCTCTTGCCCTCTCCCGGCCCGATCGGCCTCTTGCCCTCTCCCGGCCCGATCGGCCTCTTGCCCTCTCCCGGCCGATCGGCCTCTTGCCCTCTCCCGGCCCGATCGGCCTCTTGCCCTCTCCCGGCCCGATCGGCCTCTTGCCCTCTCCCCCCGATCGGCCTCTTGCCCTCTCCCGGCCCGATCGGCCTCTTGCCCTCTCCCGGCCCGATCGGCCTCTTGCCCTCTCCCGGCCCGATCGGCCTCTTGCCCTCTCCCGGCCGATCGGCCTCTTGCCCTCTCCGGCCCGATCGGCCTCTTGCCCTCTCCCGCCGCGCCGATCGGCCTCTTGCCCTCTCCGCCCGATCGGCCTCTTCCCTCCGGCCCGATCGGCCTCTTGCCCTTTCCCGGCGATCGGCCTCTTGCCCTTTCCCGGCCCGATCGCGCCTCTTGCCCTCTCCCGGCCCGATCTCCCTCTCCCCCCGATCTCCCTCCCTGGCCCGTTCTCCCTCTCCCGGCCCGATCTCCCTCTCCTGCCCCGATCTCCCTCTTCCGGCCTGATCTCCCTCTCCCGGCCCAATCTCCCGGCCAGATCGCCCTCTCCCCGCCTGCTTGCCCTCTCCCGGCCCGCTTGTCCTCTCGCTCTCTCTCCTACCTCTCGCCCCTACCTCCTCCCCCTGCCTCCTATCCCCTCCCCCCTCCCTCTGCCTCTGATCCTCCTTTCACCCCTTCCCATCCCCCCCCCACCCTCTCTCTCCTCCCATCAGCAAAGCAATGGGTTGTATTTGCTAGTCAAATATAAGGGTGAACATAATAGGCTGCAAAGCATGGCAAAAGTATGGTAAGCATCGCCTCCACTTTTCCTTCTTGTTATATTTAAAATATTTTAATTTGTTTGAAAACCTCTTCTCCTGTAATGGCTGCCACCAGCATGCTCAACCTGGAGTCATCACTGGAGATCACGAGGCCATTAAAACTTCATCATGTTGACCAAAGAAAGATGTTAATTTGTAATTAAAATTGCATAAACTTGTGGATGTCAATTAGTGGGTTATCTCAGACGTAATAGTATGTTATCAGAATCAATAATCTACACATTAAAATTGTACACTAACAATAGAAGCTCATTAACAATCAGCTCAACAATAAAAGGATACCATATCTTTCCATTTCCTTTTGTCTCTCTCACCACTTCTTCGCACATCGTCACCGAACTTCGTAACGCATAGTTAAGAATCTATGTATTAAGGTAGCCAGGTTTCTCCATCCGTCCGTCCCTTTGTCACACTTTTCGCCGAGACGTCATTGAGGTATTATGTCTGGGATGTCATTCCAGCATTGTACTTACGTCTAGTGCCAGGCTAGGCCTGTATGGACGTGTACGTCATCCCAGCATGCGGCACTCAATCTATCCCGTCGCTTTGCTACCAGCAGTTGAACACCATAACCCATAAATTTGATTCCACTGACTACCTCACGTCCGTAGGTGATGAGTTAAATGCTAGACTCCAGGAAGGGGGATGAGAGATTTAGTAAGATGGTGGTGTTGTAAGACGGGGTTACATCTGGGACGTCATTAAGATGTTACGTTTGGTGCTTGGTTAGGCCTTTACAACGATGTATTATTCATAACAATGATAAGCGGTGTATTATTTCAGAAGTCACTTCTGATAACTGCTAATAAACTTAAACTAATTAGCCTACGTTTCTTAATAACGTAGTTATAATAATAATAATAATAATAATAATAATAACAACAAACTCGCAATGTTTGTTTTCGTGAGATGAATAAGCATGACGTTTTTTTTTTTTCTCGATTGTCACTTTTGTTCACCACCACAAACCATAAATGAGAACACACTTGCAACTTGAAAAAGAGAAACACGTAACATCTGATCCCTAGGAACATAAAACAAATTCATAATATTGTTTTTGGCGAATAAGTGTGCATATTACTAAAATTAACGATGTGACGTTCATAATAAACAAAATCTTTATGGAGAATTTTTTTTAAACAAATATTGACCTTCAATAAACTGTATAATTATTGTACTGCAACATATATAAGTTATGTTGTTCACCTACCATCAGCGAAGCGACGGGTTCAATGCTAGTGTCCACCAATTATGCTTACAACTTCCAAATTTACTTAAAACTCCTTCCTTTATTCACTTTATCACAGTCAAAAGTAGACTTCGCTCAAAGCGTTCACCGTGCTGGATATCGTCACAGCATTCCAGTGCCATTCCATCACGGGGTAGTTGTGGTAGTTACATTGCCCTCCCGTCCTATCAAATCCCATATGGTCACATCACTCACCCATTCTTGAAGGGTATAACAGGTAGTATCTATAATGAATAATATAATAAGCTAAAATGCGGATCCAGGATTGACACTTTTGGATTATGTGATTTGTATCTTTAAATTCCAAAGTTTGGAGAAGTTTAAAGGTTTAATACAATCATAAAATTCATACCTGGAGCCGTTTTGCAAAAGTTTCCTCCTCTCCCCTCCCCCACAAAAAAGTTAAAAGTTTTCATCGTCTAACTTCCACAAAACATCTTTGTAGTTGATATCCATGTTAAGCTTCACAAGGGCCACATTAATCAAAAACGGTTGTTCATGCTCCTTTTAAGAGATTGTTCCAATAAAAGTGTTGTCCCTGATAACAAAGTCAAAGGAATTCCTGAAAGGTGGTTCACTTTGAATCGGATACTGTGCCAGAGACAAAGTTATAATTTATTGTTGTGTGATGTACTCGGAGGATTTAAAAGAAAATACCGATAAGTGTGTGCCCAGTTTTAAATGGCTATTCCACACTTAAAGTCTTTATCGAATCAGCAAGACAAACCTTTTGATTACTACTTGTATCAACACAATTTAAGACTCATGGCATTAATAAAAAACCAATTACCAATTTAAATCAGTCTTTTAAATAAGCTCCTTATGAGTTGATACACATTGACTTTGTTCCCTGCCCTTTTCAAATGCACTGATAGTAATTCCGCGGCGTGCGTCGAATGTATCGATTCGCTCATGTGAAGATCCAAAACACCAGTCCCAAAGCTGCAATATTGACTCAAGAATAATGTCTAACCGTGCCAAGTGGTAAGTGTGGGTAAAACATGGGAAGGGGGAGGGGGCAGGACAGGTGGGTTTAAGTAACAGCGAAAAAAAAAAATTTCTCGGTTCAGAAATAATTAAATAGTGGTGTGATAAACCTGCAACTGGCTACAGCGTATTGCAATATGTCAGAATACAAATAAGGTTATATTTTTACTTCAATGGACACAAATATTTTTAATTTTTAAAATTTTTTTCTTTATGTACACACAGCCAAGGCTAGTGGAAGAGCTAGAACACAGAACAAACAAGAAAAAGAACAATCAGACATTGCAGACCCTCGCCAGGACATTATTTTTGTGGTGTTGTGCAATTTTGTGTGGTGTATTTCGTGTGGCGTTTGTGTACTGGTGCGTTACACAATTAATAACAGACATAATTAGAACTGCGAGAATTTAGAATGGCATTAAAATAAATTCAATTCAAATCAAGTGGAAGACCAGAAAGGTACAGTCCTGCATCGGAGTAATGAGAAGGAACCCAAACAAGTAAAAAGCAAAGATGAAGTCATCAGGAGGAACCTGGATATGATTTGCATTTCAGCTTGGTACTACCTCGCCTTCAGGCCACTGGTCACACTTGACGTTTAACAGCAATGGCAACGTATAAAAATTGATCTAAAACGTTGACGTACGCTGAAATTTGATGGTTTTTTTTTGAGTTTTTGGCGTATTCAAAACGTGTGGTCGTTTGCATAACTATTAGTAACGGGCACAGAACGTTTCGTTGTGTTATACATAACTTTTACCAACGAATGCTTACCTTGTGATCGGCGTTCAAAACTAAGACAAGCGATAGTTCAACTTACCCTTTGCGCTATCGTATCGCGCGGAAATGTGGTAGCCTGTTGAGAACTTGCCGGACGCGATTGAAATCAAAACTGCCCGAATTTTGAATTGTCAACATTGCAGTCCACCTTGACGATTTGCCAGCGTATGCCATTTCTAGAAAATGGGTTACAACGCTAGGCACACGTCAAATACGCTATAGGAGATTGAGTTACGTTAAGATTATGCTCGAAATCATTGAAGTACGCTGGCATATTACTTAGTGTTCGATACGTCGTGAAATTTCAAGCATGCTGAAAATTTTAAGACGTACTCGACGTAGAGCTCACACGTTTCGCATGCGTTGGCATGTGTTCTTGCACGTTCGCGCGATCTGTTTAAACACGGCGAACACACGTTTCTGTGGTTATCATAAGTCGAAGCACGTCAGTTATGCAACCATACTTGAAACCCAATTTATAACCGTTGAGTACGTGCTTTGACAAATGAGTAACGTCAGCTTAGCCTATGTTAATCGTGCTTGAAAAGTATGAGTAACGTGCATTGAAACTATGTATAACTGGCTTGAACAATGGCTACCGTGCTATGAAGTAAGAGTAACGTGCGTTTAACCTATGTGTAGCATGTTTTGAACTAAGTAAAACGGCATCTAACCATTGAATAACATGCTATGAACTATTTGTAACGTATGTATAAGCACATTGTCGTATGTAGACGAATTAAATTGACGTCTTCCGGACAACCACAGACTTACTGAAAGTGTTTCTAACTTACATCTACCGTGTACTGACGTATTGGCAGCGTTTAGGGGAATTGGTACATACAAATGGGCTTCACAAGAGGAACCATCATTGTTCCAGACTCCATGTTGAGTAGATGTCAATGCCAGTAGTATCAGTATAGTAATGCTATTAGCAGTAGTTGGTGAGCGTGACAGTAGTAATAGTAGTAGTAGTTGTAGTAGTAAGCATTGGTAGTAGTGAATGTCTACATCAGTAGTAGTAGTGGTATGTCTATGTCAGTAGTATTAAGTAGTAGTAGTATATGTCTATGTCAAGTAGTAGTAAGTATAGTAGTTGTAGGTAGTAGTATGTGGTAGTAGTAGTAGGTCCATGTCATAGTAGTATGTATGTCAGTTATAGTAGTAGTAGTAGTAGTTAGTAGTAGTATGTTTATGTCAGTAGTAGTAGTAGTAGTAGTTGTAGTAGTAGTAGTATGGTAGTAGTAGTAGGTTCCATGTCAGTAGTAGATGGGGAGGGTGTGGGTGATGATGGATTCTTATCGTCCAGAATAGGAGACTACTTTGCACCATTGTTCGATGTTCTTTTCGGCTAATTTTTTTTCCTCATTCCCACGATGAATATTTCTTTGTTTTACTTTTTAAGTATTAAAAACGACTTTGAAAATGCATAATGTACTAGTAATGACACGAACGCTTCGATAACTTATACATAAGTTATACGCAAACGATTGTTTTATCGTGTTTTAGGCGTCACAACCTATGCCCAACGATAGTCCAGCGTATGCATAGCGTAATAATTCCCAAGCACGTTATTCATAGGTTATAAATAAGTCATGGTACACCTAAACATTACTTTGATGTGTTTTCGACGTAATGAGGAATTTCAAGTTGCGTGTTGCGAAGTGTGAACAACGTTTGTGTAGCGTGCTTACAAAACGTTACTGCATAGGTTAGAAATAAGTTTCGGGTACGCGAATGTTACCTCTACGTGTTTCGACTTATGAGTAACATACAATTAACGTGTGTCAACGATCGCATAACGTGCCTAAACCTTAATGGCCGGCGTAGCGGAACGTGTGAGCCAAACGCCGAGTACGTCGTAAATTTTAAGCATTCGAAAAAGAGAGAACAAGCACAAAAGTCAACGATTAAAGCAGCGTACAACGACTTATGGCAGTGTTTTCAGGGTATCTAAACGTATATCAAAACTTACCAATAACGTAATCGACGTGTGGCCAGCGTATTCGGCAAATTTTGTAAAAAAAACGGCATACGTGTCACTAAATCGTCAAGGTGTTGACAGCCCCTTCAAAGCCATCCAGACTCAGGCAAGTGAGCCTTACTCAAACAAAAAAAAAAAAGTGAAAACATTTGATAATCTGGCTCAGCCATTGCGTCCATAAAGTTGAATTAAAAACATGTATTCCCCATCTCTACTATAATCATAATTGTTCAAGTTTCGCTTCAATAGGATAATGGTTCCAGAGAAAACATTATTTATATATTTTCCTTCAATCCAATATGGCTGCCAAACCATGTGACCTATCAATTATTCCTTAACAAACGTGTACACCTAAGGCTTGGGGAAAATTTGTGTGAAGTTTCCCCTCGATCTGTCCAGTCGTTCTGAAGAAGAAAATTTTTATAGGTTTAGGGTAAATCCAATATGGCTGCCAAACAATGTGACCTATGATGTCATATGTGTGAATGTTTTGTTCCTCATGGATAGGTGGTCATACATGCAAAGTTTTGCCTCGATCTGTTCAGCTACTGCAGAGAAGGGGTTTTTTTTGTTGTTTTTGTAAACAATATGGCTGCCGAATCACATGACCGATGACGTCACCAAATTTCTTTCTGTGGCCCATTTTATCCCAAGATGACCCTCAAAATTTTTCATACTGATCAGATGTAGCATTCTACAT